>CM059265.1:17499852-18209852 GCA_030347295.1 Setipinna tenuifilis
TGTATGTGTGTGTGTGTGTGTGTGTGTGCGCCCAATGGGAAGAGACCCTCATGTGAAGTGCATTCAGTGGATGTCAATAAAAGTAGTGTGTAGACATGCTATTTGAATTACTGCAGTTGTGCATGCGTGCTGACAGTGTGTTAACTGAGAGAAAATGAGGATGATGAATTTCATATGAGAGAAGTGATCGTAAATGAGAATAGCGAGCGTGTCTGGTTTGTGTGTGTGTGTGTGTGTGTGTGCGTGTGTGGACTTGTGAGAGAGTGTGTCTGTGTTCTTAAAAGTCTTTGAAAAGTTGTTTAAAGTTTATTGTCAGCATGGTTAAGTACAGTATTACACCAAATGGAATAAATCTCAAATAAACAATCATTGAACTGTTCCTCATTGTATTGCTTAAACAAAAATAGACCCCATCAAAAAACTCAACACCATGTGCTGTTCTTATGTTCAATTATAGCTACAATCATGATAACTGACAAAAATAAAAAGAAAGAAAGAATGAAACAAAGAAAGAAAATAAAGAAGTGCATCTCTCAAGCTGGGTTGACTGCCATGCAGAGATTGTAATTCACATGTTTAGTGATATGAAATCATTGAAAAAAATCGTTGATGCTCAATGGCTCATATATGTCATAACTTGGGACATTCTGAAGAAAATACCTATGACATAACCACTCCAAACATGGTCAAGTAAGTGTAGGTCTGCTGATCTCAAGGCAGATAGCGTAAATAAACTGCTAATCTGGCATTAGCACAGCACTGGACATGTCAGCTGGAGAGCATGCGTGTGCGTCAGATCGGTTGCAGAGTAAACTGTGGAGTGGTGCTCCAGTGCAGATGGCGTTTCTTCAGACATTCCACCCCCGCAGTTTCCCATAGCTGCAGACGCTCAGAGCCCACTCTGTTATCACTGGGAGCGAGTCATGTGTAAGCTGCTGAAATACAGCAATGCAGAGACATGGCCGGAGTCTACATGCACGCGCACACACACGCACAGACACAGACACAGACACAGACACAAAAACACAGACACAAAAACACAGACACAAACACACACACACACACACACACACACACACACACACACACACACACACACACAAATACACACACAACACAAACAATATAAATTTATACACACGCATACACTAACAGGGCAAAAAATATCAGAACATGACGAAACATTTTCTTTACAGTTCACGTCATGCTTAGTGCAGACACAAAAGTATTCCAACAGGCACACACTCAAGCACATCTTGCTATTACATTAGACCTACAGAGAGATCAACTCCTGTCTATGATCAGTGTCAACTTCAGGCAAGGCACTCATAGCACTGCGTGCCCTCAGGAACAGGCCTTTCTTCATGGCTTCCCTCCTGGTCTCCTTCTCCTTCTCACTGACTAAATCAAACATACAGTACATTGATTATAACAGGCAAGTCTATCTCAGTGCAGCGAGACAAAAGCATTCCTAATTGTGTGTTTGTATCTGCTGAGTCAGAGGGAGGGCTGGAGTGTCTGGAGGTCTGTGTCTGAACGTCTGATCTCCTGCACAACAAACAACTAGACAAAAAGCTTGAGGTTTGACCATGTAGTCGATAACCAGGGGGAAGACGACAGGAACACATCAGAGCTGCTTACTAAACTCTGACCATGTGTCATGAAATGTTGTTTCTGAACATCTTCCATTGTTCAGTAGTCACGCTTTCAGATGCTTTTTAGTGTGTTTTTTGCATTTATTGGCTGTGATTTCAAAGTACGCTGTTCAAACAATGTCTCTGTGATGTTGACATAGCCACAAGGACTGTCGTCCTCCCACCTCTCCCTGCTTGAAGAGGAGGCTGGAAAGAGAAGACGACAAGACTCACCACTGCAGGCACATAATCAGCAAAAAAAAACTCACGAGAGGCAAATCCCTTGCAACATCTATCGTCAGACAGATGAAGAATTTCCACCGTGGTGAGGATGATTCACTGCTCCTCTTCTGCCTGTCTTCAGCAAATCCCAGATGAGTGTAAGCTGTTGCATCACCAATTTATCCAGCATGTAGACACTACTCTGCTACCCCCCCCCCCCCACACACACACACACACACACATATATACACATACACACACACACCTTGTTGAAGTCATTACATGGTAACATACACAGTGCCATTGTCTGAGGGGTACCATTTCACATGCTTTCGTTTTTCATTTCTCTGAAGGGGGCTGGTGATGGTGGTGATACTGAAGTACAGAGGGAGATTTGGGTGGCGGGAGACGGAGGGGGTGGGTGGGTCGGCATGGTGGAGCCACATCTTAGGCTAATGTTCTAGGCTCTGACGGGTCATGGTGGGAGACTGTGTCCGCCACTTCCTGTGGGAGCCCTGCTCTCCGTCAGACGTCTCCCCCATGCTCCACGCCACCACCCTCCCCCCTCCACCCCCGCGTGTAACGAGCCAAGGCGTCAGCGGCCTGATTATTTGCACTGACCCGAGTCTGTCTCCTCAGGGGCTATTGCCTCAGCGCAGTTGGGTTGGATCACTCTGACACTCTCTCGCTCTCAGTCGCTCGCTCTCTGCCTCTCTCTGTTTGTGACTGGGGTGTGTGTGTGTGAGTGTATGTGTGTGTGTGGCGGGGGGGGGGTTGTGAAAGAAGGAGCGAGGGAGAGGAATGAAGAATGAGGTAGGAGTGAAGAAAAAAGAAAGTAAAGACGTACTTTCAAAAGAGAGAAGACATGACAAAGAGAGATAAAGAGATATTGCAAACAGCAACAAGGTGGAAGATGAGAAAAGGGGGGTAAAAACAGACAGGAGGAAAGAGGAAGAGACAAGCAACAGAGCAGTAGCAACTCAGCAATAGAAAGGAAAGGAAAGTAAAGAAGAAGGAAGCAAAGGAAAGGAAAAAAGAGAAAGGAAAGGAAAGGAAAGGAAAGGAAAGGAAAGGAAAGGGTAGCAGGGCAAGGGGGGGGGGGGGGGGGAGTGAGGGAAAAAAGAGGGAGGTGGGAAAAAGAAGAAAACAGGCGCTGGCTCCAGTCAGGCGGGCCGCCTGGGCAGGTTGATGAATGTCCAGGGGCTCGGCGATCTCTGCCACCCAAACGCTCCCTTGCTCGCTCACGCTGGCCCAGCGGCCACAATGACCCACAGTCTCACCGTCCAACTTCCACACCGCCAGTCGACCTGACCCCACCACCCCTCCACCCCGCCTCTCCTTCTGCCCCGCAGGTCAACCCCCACCACCCACCCCCACCCCACACACAAACACACACTCCGTCTGCCCTCCACAAACACTGTCTGTCTATCCTAGACCACTGGGCTGCAGGCGCTGTGTGGCCACCACTGCCCTCTGCCCTCCCAGGCTCTGACTGGACTGATTCTCCACTACCACCCCTTCCAAACACCACCATTTACCCTTTCCACCACCACCCCAGAGACTCTCCATCCACACAGAAATCACTCCCCCCCACTCTGTTTTCATGTCGCAGGTCAGGCTGCTTGATGACAGGCTCTTTATGCCACTGCTCATGACTGAGTTTAAGGACACTGTGAAGGACGCTACGAATAGATTTCTTTGCTCTCGTCAGCACAGCAACACACTGAATTAGAACTCAATATGGGGGCTTCCTTTATGGCGTTCCAGTGCAAGCACCAAAGCTGTGATTATGCTAGCATCACAGCACATTTTTGTTTAGTCATTCTCAGCTCATTTATTCTTAATTACATCTCAGTTCAGGTATGCTTGTTTTACGTGACAGCACCTGTTACTATAGAGATATTTTAGCTGTGCACTTAAAATATGCAATATAAAGGGGGTCTAATGGAAAATCTCTTGAATATTTCATACATGTGATATGTTCAAATGTGGGTGAGGCATGTTTGCAGGGAGTCAACATTCAGTGCAATCCTGCAGTTAGCTTTGAACTTTTCAAAATGTGCAAATGTTTAGCTATCTTATGACAATTAATACATTAATAATTAAACAGATCGTAGCATTCTTTATAGCATATGGTATTACTGGTGATGACTGGGATAGCTATAATCACTACTAATGCATAAATTGCCATAGCAATTGCCTATAGCACATCACATAAAACAGGTGGGGATTTGAAGTTCTTACAAGCATGGAAACAACAACTTGATATAAAATAACATTTGAGATTCCAAAATATAGAACAACAATAACATACAGAATGTTGATCAACCTTCTGACAGAAATGTTTTAACAGAAAGTTGATTTAATGAAAAACATTGTTTCCCTTTAATAAGGTGAGTGGAAAGCAGAGTTGGATAACTTGTATGAGCTCAAGCAGTGACAGCGCAAGGGGAGTCAGTAATTCTTGTTGCAGCACTTTGCCAAGAAAATGTACGGTTTCCTGAAAAGCTTCCAAAAATGGCAGGCCAGAGAGCTGCGGAAGTGCTTCCCATGGAACACTTCAGGAGCTATTTCAACCAAACAGAATAGCAGGACCTAAGCGCTCTCCAGGTAGAGTCTGTGACTCAGCAGGCAGCATAAAGACCATGTTGGAGATACACAGCACATCTCCAACACACAAAATACATGTGAGTATAGGAATTATAATGATGAGGATAATAATGGTGATGAGGAAGATGGTGAGGTGCCAATGGTGGGATATAATGTGCATGCCACCTTTTACCCCAGCAGTGGTTTCTGATAGGCTATTAGGTAAAAAAAACACCCTTTGGAATGAAAAAAGAGATAATTACCATGCTCTCAGGTCTGGGTTATAACCCATTAAAGGTGGATATATAAGCCAAAGGGGACGACTGAAGGAAAACAACAGCGCTGTAAAGCTAGCACCCCGCAGCTAGCACAAATTACAGCCCACTTATATTCATCATTGCTGCAATGCACCTACGGGGAGTATTTCAGCCAGCCGATGGCCAGATTTTATATCAACATTATTGTGCCCATCAGTATGCATGTATGTGGTGTAAGTGCTTTCTGGAATGCCCTATTATCCAGCTTCACACATTTGCATTGAAAACAGATTATTGACTATTACACAGGGGCCCAGCACAACATGCAGAGTCACTAAGCTGTGAAGGGTCTGTACTCGAGTGATCAGGCCCTTAGACCACAGCTTGTTATAGTCAAGCGTCAGACCGTACTATTAATAGCCCCAAGCCTCAACTGGGAAAATTAGCCTTAATCAAATTAGGGGGAGTTTTTTCTCCTTTTTGTGGATGTATGTAGGCGAGCGTTCGTGGTTTTCCAGACTCCTTAATTTGAGGCGACCACTGCCTCAGAGGGGTGTTGGACAGCAGGCTAGTTTGGGGTGGGTTGGTGAGTTGTGTGTGCTGGAGTACTCACTGAATGAACTCAGGCTTAACCTTCGACTCAGCACAGAACCATCCCCAATTATTTATAGAAATATTCATCTCTGACGGGAGACAACTTTAACACTGCTGATCATGGTGTGAGCTGGGCAGTATGAGAACTGAAAAATGGTTACATTTCTAAATAGTGGTTTGACTGCATTTCTCATAGTGCTGAAAGGCAATTAAGGGGATAAGAGAGTTTTTTGGAGGGAGACTAAGTTGTTGTTGGACTGGAAAATTTGTTGTGTGGATGAATGCTGCAAAAGTAAACTGTTTCAGTTTAACTCCATCTACCTCCTGTCTTTGACCATATGAAGGAGCCCATATGACTCCCCAGAGGTCTGGGCATTATAACAGTGCCAATAAAAAAGTCAAGAATACAGAACAAATAGTCCCAGTATCTGATCACGGCCAATGGCCCGATAACTGTCAGTAAATGTCAAGTCAGTTTTCAATGGTCATTTAGCTGACCTAATGGCTAACAGTGTGTTTGCTGACTTAAGTCTTGCAGACTGTAAGGGGAGATGGCGTTTGATGGAAACACATTTAGACCACAAGTCACAGACAATCAAATGAACCATAGAAGGGCTTCAAAATCAGCTGACTCAAGTGTTCATCCAGGAAACACTTTGAAGGGGGGAAAAAGAAGAGCCAAAAAAAAGAAAACACTGAAGGAAGGCAAGTCCTTGTGAAAGAGAGCACTGTCTGAGACACGGGGCCATCCCACTGTTCCCCGTCCACCCTGGCCCACTTCCGGCTGTCCCCTTTCGTAGCAGGGAGGCATTCCGGGCGAGAGGTCCTGATGAAAGGCTGCCCTGTTGTGTGCCAGCTCTGAGGCGACAGCCACAGGCAATTTACAAGGTGCCCTGCTGGGCTGAACTGTGACCCAGTCTGCGAGCGGTGCTCCCAGGTGACGGATAAAACACTGGCCCTCTCACACCACCACCATAGCCACAACAGCCCACAATGTCTTGCTTTCTTTCTAATTGTATCACCGCTACCACAATAATGCCTTTTGTGAGGAAAAAAACATTTGGCTCAGATCAATAGCAGCTTATCTGAATTTAATACTGACACCTTCAGTGGTACTTTACCATCTACAGTGAACTGGATCCTTGTAGAGGCTTTTACTATTGTTCAGTAGATAGTTAACAGTGTGCTTGTGTCATTTATGGCTTTAAAATGGATGTTCCTCAAGCTGATTGCTTCTATGTGTATGTGTATATAAGAGGGGCCATAAGGGAGAGCTAGGCAGGTAGCATAGCTAACTAAACACTGCCGACTCCATAACAAACTGACAAACAGAGACAGACAGACAGACAGACAGACAGACAGACAGACAGACAGACAGACAGGATGCGACTGGCACTGGAACTGCCCTGACACATGATAACTAGGGGAGGCAGAAATGCCAACCATCCCCTGTGGATCATGTGGCCCAGAGTCTGTCAGCACACTCCCTACACAGTCAGGGCAAGTGGTAAAACACCTCTCCAGTATCACCAGTTTTGCGCAGTATGACCGCCCGTACCTCCACAATGGGAAGAGCTTTTTTCCCGACACTGTCAGACTGCTGAATAACTTATAGTGCAAAATAACAAACCTGTAATATGAACTATCACACTGCATTTCTGTGCACTTCTACACTATTTCTTTGCTGCTAATATATCTATGCTAATAACCAATCATAACCATTAGCTAACAGATCTCTGTTACAAGCCATGCACTAGATCACACACATACCTGCTCACAGTATGAATGTGTGTAGATCTCAATGAATGTGTGTGCGCACTGTCTGCGTGTGTGTACTTAATACTTTTTTTTACTTGTGTGCACTATACTGTATCTGTCTTGTATCTACTGTTTTAACAGTTGCGTGTAGGACCAATTGTTTCAGGTGAAGTGTTGTTTTGTCTCACTAAGTACTGTGTACATGGCGGAAATGACAATAAAACCTACTTGACTTGACTACTTGATTTGACTTTACTTGACTTTCAGAAGTCAAAGGTCATGAGAGATGCCTAGGAGAGATGCCAGTGGGTGCGTGGCTCTTAAGTATTTACAATGAAATCTGACAGACAAGCTCTGCCCATGGAGCAGCCACCCTGCAATCTGTGCACCTCATCTAGATACAGAGCAGTAAAAGTGAGACGGATGACAGAGGGAGAGAGAGAGAGAGAGAAAGAAAGAAAGAAAGAGTCTCTAAAGTAGGCCCTGTCTCTGTACAATCCTGAATTATAGCTGTCATTCAATCATGTGATGAAACCTTCCCTTTAAAGTATATTGCCATGATGTATTGCATCAACAGAGATAATAAGTATTTTAAATGTCCAGCCTGACCAGAGACACTGGAAGCCTATTCCGAATGAGAGAGCAAGCCATAACCACTGACCAGATTATAACAGTGCAAGTTATAGGAAGAAATACATATTTTACAAACACTGTTTACAGAAGACGTCAGTTGAAGATTAAAACACAATGAAAAACCACATTTCATTAAATTGTGTCTGTCATAAATAACAACTAATTGCCATTGAAGGATTTTGGGGCAAATGTGCACACAGACCAGTTTAGTTGTTTCAACAATGGTAAAAGGCAAAGATGTAGATAAAATACACATTTGTATAAACAGTACAAGTCTAACAGAATTGCACAATGCCTGTGGTTTAGATTGTGATGATACTGCAGATAACCAGTGAATGGCAAAGTTTCCTCGGTGGAGAGTTCAGCAGTAGTGTCACAATAAATTGTTTGACTTTGAGTTAACGCTGTGAAAATAGTTCTGACATGACCTATTTTGTCTCTGTGTGTATTGCCCAGAGCATGATCAGAATCATTACCATCACTGTAAAAGTGTAAAAAATACTACAACAGGATTGCTTCTTGCACCTGATGTATTGTTCCTTTCTACCTACGACCCAGAAAGAGAAGACAGAGCTCCAACAGTGTGAATCACTGGGTGTCACAGCTGCCCAAAGCAAAAGAAAAAAGCATAAAATCTGAAATGCAAGCAAGCATGGGTGTGATTGCCATGATGGCATGACTGCACAAGAGAAGCTGACTGATTCCTTTTATAGATGTGAAGTCTAGCAGTCAATGTGTGTCTGGCATGTTTCTGAAACCAGGATCCAAATAGCAGACCATTTAGATTTTTTTCTGATGCAAGGTACAGCAAGAATGTGGATAAGAGAGGTGGAAAGTGTGGGAGCCGCATTTGGTTTTGTTTTACACAGTGGAAAAAAGTCACAAACAGTCCATGTTGTGGATGTTGGTTGCTAAATTTAGGGCAATTTGGATGCCAAAATTAATTTAGTGCTGTGAGCAGCTCTAGGTAAACTGTACAGTTGGGGAAACACTTTGTTCTTCTTTTACAGAGGCATCATGATGACTAAACCAACACAAATAGTAAGGTACCACTTAGACACTGAAATAAACAGAATATAAACAGTGTTGCTTTATGCCGTACTATTATAATTTTAATCATATGCAGTCTTCCGCTTGGGTATAATTCAGTTTCATCGTAAGCCATAAACAATTGATCATGTTCAATAATGAAAAGTTATTTTTAAATGTGCCAGGATTGTTTAGAGCTGATGGTTTCAAACTATACCAATGCAAACTCAAGCAGTTTATAGATTTTCATGCTTGTCATGCTGATGTGCATGCATATGCAAGGCACAGCGAAATAGAGAGACGTTTTCTGGAAGCCTAAGATTGAGTGGTCCTGAGTAAACAATATTATTGGATTGTTTATGGCCCTTTCTTTTAGTATCAGATTTAAAACAAATATAAGCTGAGTCTTAGTTCTCATTAGCATGTAATACATATGTAATAAACCCCCTGTCATGCAATCAATAGTGTCAGAATAGATAACAGAAAAACATGAGTGATGGTATAAGCTATAAAGATTTACCGCAATACATTAGCATCAGTGCAGTCTTTTCAAACTTAGTTTATCATAATACTCACACTGATGTTGCGTGGATACGTATGCAAAATACAACCAATGACCAACAATACAAAATGCCTGTAAACTTTATCCAAATTTAAAATGGTGTTTAATCATAAGGTTTGGTTAAAATAAAATGTTCAGTACTACTTTTTCACATAGAAAAATATCCTTAGAACACACTTGAATGAAACAAAGTTATTATGGAAGAGCGTCCAGACTAGCATAAACTGTGCCCTAAAAAACAAAATGGTCGTTCTGTCAGGTGATTCTGACTCAAGTAAGCTACAAGATCCTGCCTAAAAATGCAGGTATAATGATACAGATATCACAATCTTCTGAAATTTGTCTTTGTGTAGTTATTGTATAATTACTTGAGCAAAAAGCAGTGAAGTCTGAAAAGAGGTGCCTAACACCACCCATGCTTGTGGTTACGATGCATGTTCATGACAAACACATACACATCTTAAAGATGCATAACTAATGCTGTTACATGCTTGTCTCTCTTAGCATTTAACATGTCCCACTCCTCCTAAAACCTTGCAGCATTTAAAACAAGATAACAGGAATTGCCCAATTACAATAAAAAGTGATTTACACTGATAAAAATCTCATTCAGGACAATAATTTTCTGAACATTTGCTATCAGGGAGGATTGCCCACTTGTCCAGGCGAGCAACTTTTTTTTTGAAGATGAGAAACCATTGTGAGGACATTAATGCAAACCAGATGTTAAACTTGTGTCCTCAAAATGAATGGCTCTATTGGGAAGCCAAGTCAGGTCTCTGGGGACATTCCTTCGAAAGGCTCCCCTGATTGGTTCATATTGAAACAACATGTCCAAGATAAACGGAGATTTGAGGAAAAAAAAGGGGGGGGGGGTGCGTGTCTTGGACAGCCCAGGCTGAAAATAAATCGTCAGGGCTGAAGGAGGGGCTTAGCTCATCCTCTAAGGAAAACAGAGGCTTTCGCAAGTGACTGACACACATGATGACTGTGGCGCCAGGCTACCTCTGGCTGGAGCCCATTCCGCGGGCTGCCTGGGACGTGGGGAGCATCGGGGGGCTGTGCTGTTTTTGTACTGATGTCACAAGGCCACAAGCCCCCCCTTTTTTCCATCGAAAAAGTTAACGTTCCGTTTCCCTTTTAATGCGGTTTTGCTGAACAAAACTTTTTAGCGTCTGAAACTGGCACTTCTGGACAGTTGTAGTCTTACAACAAGGCAGCTCCCTCAGTGCTCTGGCAACATGAAGCAAAGTGTCTTGTTTGGAGTGGCTAAGTGTTTGACAATGCTTTTGATGTATCAGGCCGTTAATCATTTAGTTATGGCAAGGATGTACAGAAACATATATGGTTTAAAAAACTAAAGTATTACTGTTTTTATTTGTTCACTAGACATCTCTCTGCTCATTGATCACCGAGTTTACTTTACTGTTCTTGTTGCTCCATAACCAGATTTTGAATGATAACTGCATTGTCATGTTTGTGTCTGAGCATAGAATAGCATATATATGATTATAATAGAAACTTTCTCTCTGTGGAGGAGTGAAGTAAAAATAGGCTATGCACATGCACCTCCCTATCCCACTACCAAAAACACACATTAACCTTGAATTTGTAATGCATGTAATAAATCACCACAATATTTACCTACACATACAGCCACACACGCCAACAGTTTTATCTGAAGCAGCTCACACCATGGCACAGGCATATTGTGAATTCACTGCATGTGGTCCTCTGGGAGCCCTATATTACCCCAATTGAATTTTTAACTCCTGGGAGATTTGTGGGGAAAACAGAAGCCCATCGGTCCACGATGGCGAAAGGTGAGCCATGCGCACATGCATCATCACATGTGTGAAAGGATTTAAGAGCCACTGCCCCAGCAGGCTCCCAGACACCCCGGGCCCTCCGCACAGGCTTGTTTGTGGAGCCTTCTGGAGCCATCCGTTAGAATGCAAGGTGAGGGGCATTTTCAACACAGGAAGTGGACCGGGGCCAGAGTGTGCCCTTCAACTCTCAGCAGTGGGATTTCCTCCTAGCCTCTACACAGGGTGTGGCGCTCAGGTATGCCAACAAGGCCCACTGTGACAAGGGACGGGAAAGGGGAGGAATCAGAGAGAGGTTACACACATCTCTAACCTTGGACAGAGGTGATCCAGTTAAATAATAAATGTTTCATCCATTTCATTTGTTCCCCGATGCCGGAGCCAGGGAATGCAAGCCATCGAGTGTTTGGCCAACTTGTCTGTGGGACATCATGTGCATTTAGTGCGGATAAGGTGGTGGTCATTTTGAGTTCATAATATTGTGATTCAGTTGGCTTGGCGGTTTATGGATGCAACTGGTTGTCTTATGCATTTAGGCTCAGGGTCTATTCTAACAGATGTATGGTTTAGGACTCAGAGGTACACACTTGAGGTTTCAGCTCATCCCGGCTCAATTTTATTGTGTAACAAAAGTATCCAGTAGCAAGTGGACAAACAATAAAGCCTATAATTTGCCAGTGCATAGTAAAATAAATTAAAGATTCCATATACTGTCTGCTGTTGCCCGAATAATTTTAGGATAGCATCTGGTTAAATAGCATCTTGTTAAATGTCAGTGCCATTTTTTTTCTAGACCAATTAAGACAAATATATCAAATTCATGGTCAACATTTTTTACATTTAGATTGCACAGTATGGCAAATTATTGATGCTATTTAACAAGGCTCAGGTCAAATAGGGATCATCAAAGAGTGTTGGTGAATGTAAACAAGTAATAATAGTTAAAGAACTCTGTAAAAGTGTCTAGAGGCATGTACTCAACAGCTCAAAAGCTGCAGAGGGAGAAACTCCAGATAACACAATAGCTGGGACGCAGGAGAGCAGCTATGCCTTTTCCTCTGTCAGTGGGCTGCTCGCCCTCTTCTGTAAGCACTTCCATCCTGTGAAAGTCCCCCATTTGTGTGTGTCTGCGTACACACACACGCGCACGCACACACGCACACACGCATACACACACACACACACACGCACGCACACACGCGCACACACACACACACACACACACACACACACACAGACCTCCACCTGCTAGGGCCCCGGCTCTTGGGGCGGCCCCAGTCCCTGTGACTGAAGCCCAGCCTCTCCCCCTCATTTGCCTGGCGCCAGTGCTCAATGGGCCCTGCACTTTGATTATTTGTGTTAACAGTTAATTTAGTGCCGCAGACACATGTGCCAAAGCTGCCTTCACTTCCTCATGCATTACCAACAAATGTGACTTTTATGAGTTCCTTCTCTCTCTCTCTCTCTCTCTCTCTCTCTCTCTCTCTCTCTCTCTCTCTCTCTCCTTCGCAACACCACCCTCCCCCCATTCACTTCCCCCCAAAACTCTCCCGCCCCCGTCCTCCCCATGCCCCCTCCTCGGCGTCTCTTGTTCTAACCCTCTGATAGTCGGCAAACCTCCTTCTCTCTCTCTCTCTCTCTCTCTCTCTCTCTTAATCTCTTCCACATCTTGCATGAGAAAGTTATTTCGGGCTCCTCTGTTCCCAGTGTTTGCATTATCAGGAATACATTTCATGTAAGTTTATGGGCCTCTTGCAGCCACAGAGCTACTCTCCAACAGAAAATCTCTCTCACGGTGGAGGAAAATATATCAGCAGGAAAAAACTTTCTTTTCATAGTCTTTACACACATAATGCTTCCAAGTATAGCTGGGCTTCAGAATTTGTAAAACAAGTAAACTGTTAATATCCCTGATGATTTACAGAAATTATGACATGTACACTAAACAGTGGCCCTTTTAGATTGTATAATGTCATCATTAAATATACACTAGCATATTGATTCAGTATAATACACCTTCAAATTCACAAATGGTTCATATATTTCTAATAGAGGTTAAGAAGGACCTAAAGATTCTTAGAAAATGTTGATCAAAAAATTGTTGTGCTTAGCAAACAACCATGACAGTGCACAAATGTGTCTGACCCATCTTTAACACAGCATCGTGGAGGAAGAGAGACAGGGGTTGAGGCGATGGAGGGGTGTGTGTGTGTGTGTGTGTGTGTGTGTGTGTGTGTGTCTTGGGGAGAGGGAGGGGGTTTCGTTGTGACTGGCTGTGGATGGACTTCAACATTCTGAGGCTGGGAAAGGAACCGTGCTGAGAAAGCACAAACTAGCCACACATGTGAGCTCACGCCACAGCTATGCTAGCAGCAGGCCACAGGAGCCATGGAAATATTTGTACATCTTGCCTTCTGTTTTTTTCAGCTCTTTTTTGTCCACTGCTGCTTGTCTGAAATGTAACCCATGCATCATCTTTTATGGTTAAATCACTCATTTTCATGTGGTTGGCTGGCAGATTACATAAACCTCACTAAACTATGTATCATTAGATTGTGACCATGCAAGTGCCGTCCAAGTGCCTTGTGTGAACACAAAGGTAATGTGGTTCCACTGATGTAGGTAGCACACACCGCCCAACGAGCTTCATCAGTTTTATGCCAGCATCAGTCAAAGCATCATCATCATCATCATCATCATAACAGCACTTCCGCCGTAATGCCGGTGATCTCACCACTGTCTCTAGTGGAGGGGATGAGAGTTTCTGTCGGGAGCCATGTCGCTGGCCGTGTAGACGGTGCGGCAGATTCAGGATTCCCTCCCTCTTCCTTCCCGGCATTGTTTCACATCCTGCAGGGAGGCTCACCTAATGCCGTGCCGGCTGCAGTGACTGGCAGTGGCAGTGACTGGCAGTGGTCGCACGTGTGTGTGTGTGTGTGTGTGTGTGTGTGTGTGTGTGTGTGTGTGTGTGTGTATGGGGGGGTGGGGGGGTGGTTGTGAGGCCTGGCCATCTGGTTGGGGTCTGTACAAGGGCAATGCACAACAACAAGTGTCACCTCTGCCTGGGATCACTGTGGCTCCACCACTGGGCACAGTGGGATGCGGTCATGCAGTCTGTGAATGGGTGGGGAGGGGTGGGGTGGGGGCCAGCAAGAAAAAAGAAAAGAACACTGGACCTGGACCTGTCAAGACATACAAATTGAAGCATGTTTGATACGCTTTTGTCCACATCTGTACTTGAATGCCATGGTTGTGCTGTATGGATGAATAAAAGTAATGGCCAAACAATGAAACAATGAAGGGCTGTGTTCAGCTTTCTCTTCAAGCACACCCCACACACCACCCCCACCCCCAACATCATGCCATTCATCTAAGCACAACAATGGTGTGAGGAGCTAAATGATTTGAACATGCCGCACAAATACACACACGCATGCTTCACACACACACACACACACACACACAGACACACACACACACATGCTGAAAGCAGACGGACTAGGCAGACTAGAAAACCAAAGGCCGTATGACTGTGGACGAAGACAGTTAGCCGGCCAGCGTGACTCACTGGGACTCAAGTTACAGCTTGCAGCTCTCTCAAAATTAATAATAATATTACTGATGGCACCAGTGAAAGGGGTGGATTAGAGCCTGTGGGCCGAGCAGCGAGTGACGCTTGGCCGCTGTGCATTTGGGATTTGACTCGACGTCTCTTAAGTACAGTGAGCAGGAAGCCAAAACTCTTTTTCATTTAAGAGCAATTAAGTGGATCCCAGAATCACTGGCTCCACTGCGACGCTCAAAGTTTTTTTTCCCTCTCCCTCTTCACTTGCTTTTTTCTGCTTTAGTTTTATTGCCCATTTCCTTTCCCTTGCGCCAGCAGCAGGAATGCTCACCTCTCTCTCTCCCTCTCTCTCTCTCCCTCCCTCTCTCACTCTCTTGTGTTCAGAAAAAAAGACACTTTTTGACGCCAAAGCTACACAGGGACCACCAGGATGAAGAGCAAGCCAGTCCCAACCCCCTCACAGCATGATCACCATAACACACACACACACACACACACACACTCACACACACACACACACACACACACACACACACACAGACACACACACACACACACAGACACACACACACAGACACACAAACCCATACCAGCCATGTATACTCACACACCACCCATGGAAACATGAGCACGTGTGCACACACACACATACACACACACACACACTCACACAACATACATACACACACACACACACACACACACACACACACACACACACACAAAGGCTTGAAACTTACAAGGGCCCAGAATGTGTTGTGTTCCAGCATTTATGTGAGGTAATTAAAAACATCCAGCCGTAATTTAATAGTTCCCACTAAGCAGAGACACGAAGTCTGCTGACTTTTCCCCTCAGTATAAATAACTTGGAATGTAATAAGTACACAGCTTATTTGTTCTTCTGGTTTTTTTTCTTCACAAAATTGATGATAGCTACTCAACGGCTCAATTGCTCTGCTAGAAAAAACTGCAGAAATGTTTGAGGCCACATATCACTGTCTTGTAGCTGTGAGGCACTGCCTCAGTCCACATTAATTTCTTGCCACTGTAATATCTGAAGAGAAAAGATCTACCTGGTTCTTACAGAGTAGTGACACTGCATATGGTACATAAATACGTACACCAAACAGAAACCTTGATTTCTTGTTTTTGAGCTTGTTATCCAACCTTCCTTTTACTCAAATTAAATTCTTGTTTGTTTTCCTCACAGGTTGCAATGCTGTGAGAGACGGCATATCCTATTGAGCCATCCTTGATACTTATAGCTACGGATAAATGCTTAATCACTGCTTCTTCTGGCCTGGAGCCATGTTTGAGCCTTGCATCATATCAGCATGTGAATGACCTGGTGCAGGCCATCCTGTCAGCGCAAGGGAAGCAAAGCACCGCACACATGGTTCCAATCTGCTGCCTTTCTCACAGTCCAAGGTGGGGGTGGGGAGCCATTTATGGAGCTCACTGTAAATACAATTAAACACCCTGGCGAGCGTGCTAGCATGTCCACACTTCAGAGGGGTGAGACAGCGAGTGGCACACAAGCGTAATCCCCTGAAGACCTTGTGGGATTTTTTTTGCAGCTCCTTACATGCCACATGGGCCTATTTATCATTCAGAAACATGCAGCGTGTGATCTGCTATCACAGGTCAGTCACCTGGCAGACCTCTCAGAAAGCAAACGTTCACTCAGCAACCTTTCAGAATTCTCCTTATCAGTGACAGAAATTGTAATGCCAAACATTTTAAATGTCAAAAAATCTTAACACTTCTCAGGTCTTGCTTTGCCATTTAGAAAAAAAACTGTAAAAACTGAAATGTATTTCTCTTGGTAACAGGTGTCTGCACACATGTAACGACACTTTCCTCTCAAGCCCTTTCTCTGAGTTTTCAGAGGTTTTACAAAATGCCTCTGCAGCACTGATCACAGATGTCATCTTCTCTCATTCCTGATCCAATATTCAAACTCCCCATCTAATTAAAAATGTCTTCTGTTAAATGACTGCACAGGGTGGGAGGGAAGAACTGTTTGATTTTATCAGATTTCCAGAGATTTACTGTGCTTCATGTCTGGCCCATTTAGGCATGGATCCCACACGCTTCACGTGCCAAAAAAATGTCTCTGCCTTGCTCAGGATATTCCCCTGGTAGGTGTCGTCACGGTCAGCCCAAATCTCTTTACAGTATGGGCTGGAGGGGAGGGGGGACATGACCTCTGACCCTTGAGGGGCAAAGGGTGAGAACTCTGGGAACATTTCTAAGCAGGACTGGCTCCAGCTAGCAGACAGCAGACAGGCTTCATGGTCTCCCCTCCACATTCCTTCCCAACTTAGATCACCCAAGACAGCCCGCACAGGGCCCAAGTGCACTCATTTGCATGTTAACCAACAATTGCTCATATTTTTTTATACAAAACCACTTTTCTTTACCACTGGCATTGTGCTGACTCCCAGAGAATCTCAAACCAACAAGTTTGTGTTCAGGGAAAGGAAAGTTCCAAGGGTGAGATAGATTTTGGACTCTATATGAGCTGTTTCATGTCCAAGTGTAAGCCACTTACAGCATTCAAAAATTGTATCACTTTTACCACAAAACCATCAACACTTAAAACTGAAAACAGTAATACCTATGGGAGTACACCTAAAACGAGCTGTTTTCCCTTTAATAAGGGTTTTGGATAATCCAAAAGGTGACATGAGACTTAAGAAGGCAACAGAATGCAAGTGGCTACTTTAAAATGACATATGTATCTGTTACCACCAGTGATGTGCATATGTGTTTGTGATACGTGTTTGTTTCTTGTGGTTCAAATTTAAATGTACTGATGTTTTATATAATACAAGTAGAGCTACCATCACCACATGCACACTGACATGTATTATCATTTACAAGACTAAACTTTGAGTGTATGCAGGCATAAGGTAAACCCACCATTAACAGAATACATGTTAAAGTACCACCAACGAGTTTCAGTGTTTTATAAACATGTAACACCTTTTGTAGCATTGCATTTTTGTAGCTTTAGCAATAAGCTTACATTGTTTTATGATCTGGTACCTCCTCCTTTCCCTATGCACTGTTTGAAAAAACCCTGTCTACTTACGCAGCCCCAGAAGCAGTGAAACAAACATGGTGGCACCCTGTTCTTCTCACAAGGGGTGAGGTACTTCTCTTAGTTTCATTGGACAAAATTGCACCAAGTGAATCAACATTGCTGACAACATCTTCACTTTTCCCAGTTGTGTAAAACTATAACCTTAGACAAATTAAACCAAATTGAATGGAAATCAAAGAACTTATGAATTCATACAGTTGTAATCATATGGACTTTAAGTGACCACATGACTTAAAGAGTAAAAAAGGTGTCTATGTTGTTGCGTTTGGTTTTGCAGCATTCTAAAGAGAGTGAAGCGAGCCACAGCCATCTATGTTGGATCATTGCCAAAACATGCTGCAAGCGGCATGAGCTGTTGACCATAGGAAACAATACTTGAGCTTACAAAAAATGACTAGTCAGGGCACAACAATAGCAATGACACAATAAAAACCCCAGCACACCGCTTGGAGTCCTATACATCTTTACTGCAAGGCTCTCTCATGATCAAGTACTTTAAGTGTTTGTTTTCTTAATACTGTTTTTCGGTTTTGCCTTTTTTTTATCCCACAGGGCATCTGAGAAATGTAGAGATTTTTATGGTGTTGCCGTGCCGGAGACAGCCAGACTGGACAGCATCTTGGCATGAGAGCAGCTGGGCTTAAGGCAGAGGCAGGCCGCAGGTTGTGTGCTACAGCCTCAAACAAAAATCACACAGAATAATCAATCATTAAAAAAAAAACATACCAATATCTTTGCTTTTTAAATACTGAATCTCTGGATTTTTAAAAATGGGAAAATGTCTTTTCTTTCTATTCAGCTACTTCTCCACAGACTGTGATTGGAACTGTCTCCCTAGTTACGCTTTAATTTTTCCTCTTGCACCTGTGTCCACCAGCAAGACAGGCAAACATTCCACACATGGCCTACTAAAGACACTGTCTGGGAGAAACCCTTAAGCTCTGTGTATTCCAATTCCCCGCTAGCACTGTGTCATTCATTACAGTATATGTTTTTTTTTAATGGATCATGTAGGTGTAAAGCTGCCCATTCAAATACATGCCTGTACAAAATGCTCCAGTCCTAATGTCACAGAAAGCACAGGCTGAATGTGAATGGGAGGTGATGCATGTGCCCCAGCATGCACAGGAGATCAGATGCACTGTGAGAGGGCGGAAAGTGTACCTCTCTCAGGGGTATTGGTGGACTACAAAGAGCTCTGCTCAAGAGTGAACAAAGTAAAATCCCTGTGGTATCAACAGACTCAAAGTCAAGCACACCAAATGCACCAAGCTTCAGTCTTTGCCATATGCCATCTGAACCACTGACAGCCTACAGTAGAAGCAAAGTAAGTTAGACACGACCCGCACCCCCATTTTGTTTGTTTATGTGCATCAATCAATACCACTCTGATTTCCAGCAGCAGTGGCAACAGCAGTGATAAAGATCTGTGGGCCATTTGTGAAAATGGATGAATAAAAGTCTGACTTTTCATGACACACTCGTCACCCCAACAGGTTGAGTTGTCACACTGGTGTCACACACTAGCTTTGGGTGTTTGTTGACTGAGGCATGTTTGGATGTGACCTATTAGGAGACTTCCACTGTGACTCTTTACACAATCCCATAAAGAGCATTCACACATGAAAGCAGCAGAAGATGAAAGAAACCGGGCCAGAGATAAATAACCTCCAAGTGTGCGGAATAACAGGTCAATTATCCGGCACTTTCCAACAGCGGCACACACACACACACACACAGACACACACACACTCACACACACAGGCACAAGGACAAAGAGAGGACATGAGGCAAGCGCCTGTGGGCCAGGCAGGCATGCTGTCATACTTCCTTCAGGCAAGGTCAGTGAAGCGTGTCTCACCCTCCTCGAACTGTAACGCAATTATGCTCAGAGGAAGGCCCCACAAGATGGCTCATGACTTTAATGTCGCCCCCTGCAGGGGAGAAGCTGGAACTGCCTGACTGAGCATGACAGCAGAGTCCCGGAGAAGACGACAGAATAAAGGAACAAACCTACAATTCAGTGTGACATCCTATTACACCTCCCCTTCCTATGTCTTGGCATCTATAGCCATCTGACAAGGGACACAATTAAACACAGTCACTTTCAATAGATAGAAACTTTCCCATCTGCCACACAGTCTCTAGGCGGTCATCTCTACATGGCATGGTGTGATGAGCATCATGTTTGATTGCAGTTTGCGTGTGTGTGTGTGTGTGTGTGTGTCATGACATGTTGACAGTGTGGAAAGTGGTGTCTGTCTAATACACCATTAGACTGGTTTTGGAAGGAGTATGCCTGTAGTATATAAAAACCTGTGTGTGTGTGAGTGTGTGTGTTGTGTGCGTAGTATGTAGTTGTGCATCACCCCACTATGCATGTGCATGTGGTGTGTATACATGATAACAGCTGTTGTATGTATGTACGTACGTACGTTGGTGGTTGCCAGAGAAACTGCGTAAGGATGTGCATTAGATAAGCTGGATGCCAGACTGTGCGTGGACAGTGACTCAGCCATGTATTAAATTGGCTCATATGGGAGCACTTGCTCAACGTCTTCAGGATATTAGGCTACAACACACTCAAATACAGTTACAAAGGTTGTTTATCATTTTTAAATACATGGTGGAGTGTGACGCCGACACGTAAAAACATAGAATAATAAGAAATAATCAGAGACCAACATAAACCTGCATCGAAAAAAAAGGAGGATCCCAACACATCTAGCCAGCAGTAACTTGTCATGTTTCAAAGGAAAATAAAGAAAATACTAAATACTAGTTGACTGAATACTGGGTGCAAAAATACTCATTAGTAGGTGAAGAGCAGCCTCTAGTGGAAATGTTACAACTTCACCCAGCCAAAGCAAATAGTCTTAAATCAACAGCATGCAAGAAAATTGCAACAATCGACCTCAAGTTCAACTACTCACCCTGGCTATATACTGAGGGACGGTCCATCGTGTGAAATTGTGGAACATGTAAGAAAACGTAAGAAATATGTTCACAGCACACCCAGGGGCCACTGCCATAACCAAAAGGCAAATAGACATGGCATCGAGCTCTTACCAGTGCCGCCTGCTGGTGATGGCGTTAGTACGTTTTTTACTAGTCTTTTCTTTTTAAGTTTCAGTTTGTTACAGTTTAGCACCAAGTGTCTTTGTGTGCTTTACAACCCACCTCTTCAATTGCACGTTTAGCTCTTTTATACAACAGTGAAATAGACAGTGTTTTTGGACAATATGTCAATAGGCGTTAGCTCAAAACAAAGCTCAAATATTTATTTTCACTGTTCATAACATAAATTCATATTGTTCTATCTATATTTGGCCTTATTCAGTTTCAATATGTGACCGCACATTTAATAAAAAAGGCAAAACAACGAATTGCAGCGGGCGGTTTGGAGATTGGTCAGTAAAATTCTTTCTGAGAAATACAGTGGGCACCTCGTGAGCACTTCGGATTTTGTAACTTGACATAGGTTGACTATCGTTTTAATAATGCTGGACCGCCAACTCTGCTATGCAGCCTTTTCTCTGTATAAAGTAATTTTCGTGCAGCACCACCATCGCGCAATTATATGCAAATCAGGTCGCCTTAAGTTTGGTGTTGCTTCAGAAGTGAATTTCATGTGCTAAAAACGGGTTAAGGCAAATACCCTAGATCTGGTCAAGGACTGTTTATTTTGTTCCTCTGTGCCATCTTGTGTACTTTAAATTGCATTAGCCAAGATAAAAATGATAATGAACAAAGTAGACCTTTAAGGCCGTGTTATCAATGCCTATGTAGGCCTATAATTTGTAAGAAAGAGAAAAAAACAGCTTATCTTATCTCTAGCGGCCGCCTTTTACCAGTAGAGATATTGCGTGCAGAGTGAAAAAAACATTACATGCAACTTTCTTTTTTTCAAACTGTGAGATCATTTAATTGAAAAAGTAGGTCTACAGATTATGCATACGCTCGATGGTAAACCTGTACTTGATGTACTGTAAGTATTTGGTAGGCTAATGTTGAAGCCGAACAGCACAATAACGTAACTGCATACATAGGCATCCTCTGCTGCATGTGGTTGTGAAACCATGATCTTGCCATTGTCTATGAAAATTCCCCTTTTAGTTGAGGCAGCTGTCACGCTGGTTGGAGTTGGTCCATTCCATTATTTGTTAGTGGTAGTAATTCAAGACGTTTTTCTGAGAAGTGAACATGTGTATTGTGATTAGTTAAAAAGATTAGAAAGACCAAGGCCGACGGGAATACCGAGGGCTGGTGGTATTGACATGTAGGCCTACTGTATACTTATACATAGGCTATAGCCTTCTATACCAACAGAGGAAACTCGAAGGTCACACACACAATGAGGAACAGTCATCACAGAATAGTCAAACCTCTGGAATGTGTGTGTTATGTACGGTTTTGTTTGGCTTTCCAACTTTTACTGAACACCAACAATGTAGGATGGCAGCTTTAGGCAGGGCTGTAGCTCATAACTCTGGGCCCTGTACACAGTCTGTGGGCCCCCTTCCTTTCTATATTTCTCATGCATCTGGCCTGTTAGGGCCCCTAACATTACTGGGTGGTCATAGGGGTAAATCCCCTCCATTTACAATGAAGGGAACATCATGTTGGGTCTCCAGAAAAGAGAACCCAACAATGACACATACTTGTAGTTTGGCTGTCGCACCAAGTGTCACAGGCACAATGGGCGGGCCCAGGAGATCATACTTGTGCATACAGCTAGAAAATTAATTTTGCCAAGTCTGCCTGTAGTCTCTGGAAATCCACATCTCTAGTGGATGTGGTTGTACTGCACAATTGATTAGGCATTAGGGAGGAAGAAATTAAGACCCTTCAAGACCCTCCCCCCACTCATTAGGGTTTGTTACACCACCCAATAATGTGTTCTTTTAAGAGCCTCCTAGCCACATTTGCCAGGACTAGAGATAGTGAAACAAAGGAGGCAACTCTACGGCCCAGGAGCACTGTAAAAAGGGGGCATTCAGGTGAGAAATAAAACAAAAGGCAACATTTTTGATTTCTAACAATGCTAATGAGATTCTACACATTAACTATTTTACTCAGTGTCAATGTAAACAATCAAGCTTGGTGAGGGGAAGAGATCATGGTTTGCACTACTACACACAATCACCACTAACGGATATTGGGATATTGGACATGCTGGTTCGTGCATTCAAGTGCACACAATTGTTTTTACATGCACACATGCACGCATGCACACACTGATTGAAATCAAACTGATACATAAGTCTCAGAGTGATTTTTTTTAATCTCATGTCACATTTCGATACACCTGTCATTTTCCTCTAGACGTTAAATGTGAGGGTCATTTTAGAACAGAAAAGGGCATCTGTTACATGTCGAAAAAGCTGCTGCACAGAAAAAATGCTTTCATGTCAAATACAGGTCTTAAAAAAGAAAGAAAATCAAGAAAAAAAACCTTCACCGTTCTGTGACACTACAAGATACGACAGAGCATTAGGGCCATTCATGAAAGAGAAGATATTTTTTGATATGACGAGATTAAAGTCAACATGTCGACATTAAAGTTGGCATGTCGACATTAAACTCAAAATTCCGAGAATAAAGTTGAATTTGGATGAGTCGAGATTAAAGTCGACTTGACAGCAACTTTATTCTCGACATTTCCAAGTTTAATGTCGACATGTCGAGGTTAAAGTCGACCCATCAAGATTAAAGTGGACATCCAATTTCAACTTTATTCTCGGAATTTTGAGTTTAATGTCGACATGCCGACTTTAATGTCGACATGTTGACTTTAATCTCGTCATATCAAAAAATATCTTCTCCTTCATGAATGGCCCTAATGCTCCGTCGTAACAAGAAGACTACAGGCACACTTCAAATTATTTATCTTTTTTTTTTTTTTAAGTCTTCTGTGAGAGATCTCAATGTACCCACTATATAATCACTACTATACAATGTATTACACAGCTCTGTCGTTGTCAACTAAGTGTTGTAGTAGTTTTCAGCATGCCATCATACACACACAACCTAATTAGTTTGGTTGAACAGTTGGTTTGACTTAAATGATGTCAGAAAAAAAGAGAGACGTCTCGCACCCTCTGTCAACATAAAATAACTCTCGTCAACTTTAAAGCTAATGGTCAAGGGAGCGCTGAACCAAAGGAAGAGATACATTTGTGCACATCTCATAAAAACAGCATGTCATAGTGCCCTAACTTAAAAGGCATTCCTGTTTTTTTTTTCCTTTTCTTTTTTTCTTTGACATACTCTTGACATCAGCCTAACTAACAAAAATGTCCAATCCCGCGCTTGCTGACGTGATTCTTAGATTGTGTGGAGTGGATTTCATCATGATTTTTTTCCTTGTAATGAGACATTTCTAAGAGAGTAAGGTTTAAGACAGAGGGGTAAAACAATCATTTACAATTAATTGCTGTATGTCTGTCCTTCTGGCGGCTGTGGAAGCTTCATATTTTCTTTGGACATCATTAGACGTCGTAGTTCTTGAAGAACAACTTTAATGCTATATGAATTTTGCCATTTTGCTAGAATTGGTATGCTACGTGCATCCACCTAAGAGAAAAACAGAAAGTGAGGTAATCTTGAGTGCAAAGATAAGAACAGAAAGTTAGTCATAAAAACACCTGGTGTGAGGCTCCCAAACCCAAAAGCATTGTCATTACAAGTGCTTTTAAGAGGGCAAGTCTCCTTAATGTTGTAAATAATGACAAATATAAAGCACAACAATCCAGTTGGCTGATGATTAAGAAAATATTATAAGGTATGCAATAGTCATATGCAAATCCTGAACAACTCTCATTTCTAGCACTGAGGAACACAGCATGTTGCCCAGTTGCCCTGGAAACATTTGATAAAGGGCCCTTTGACATACAGGAATGATTGTTGCCATGGCACATGAAATTTTACTGCAAGAGTTTTAAAACACTGTATTTTAAAACACACAAAATTAACAGACAAACTGCACAATTAAAGTATGTGATGTATATCAGCAATTGCTCTCCCAATTCTCTCACTGAAAATCAAATAATGCAGTCATCCATGTAAATAAAATCATGACAGAACTGTTGACCTGATATCAAATCAAAATCGTCTCAACTTGTAAGGTTGCTAAATTGCACTGGGTTAGTCTCCCAATTCATTAATACAATTGTATGGCTAATATGCAAACTTTGGAAAAAGCATAAAATCATACATACCATTCCATTGGAGTTATTTATTCCATTCATGCTAATTTTTGTTACAAATCTAACAGTCGGTGGTACTTCAGGATATTTGGGCCCACACTCCACTTTCAGACTGTATATCCTGTTTTCATAATTAGTCTGCAACACAAGACACACAACAGCATGTTTTTAAAATAAGGGGAAGTGATTCTGCCCCATACTACAATGTGTCTGCACCTAGGGGTGTAATAAAATATCAAAAATGTCAGTTTCATTCAATAATAATGACAACAACAGGCGGTGTGTTGAGTTTAAACCACTGACTGCTAGACAACACTGTCTGAATCAGTCAGGCATCTGGCTGTACAGTCCATAACATAACATAAACAAAGACAGAATATACAGTGTCCAAAGGTGCCCTATTATGAAAAGGAACTCTGACACAGTGTGTCGAAACATTAGTCCTCACTTTTGTTTGCACAAATTAAAAACTGCAAGATTGATCAGTGTCCTCCAGTCTCTCCTCTTTGTGATGTCCTCTGTCCTACTGAGAAGCACCTGAGATTGCAGATTATTAAGGATTAATGTGTGAAGTGCTCCATCTCTATGGGTCCCCTATTATGGTTTGTCAACTTTTTTTCTGTGTTGCGATGTGTTACATAGCTTGTATTTCCATGTGTGGGCCCTAGCAAGTCCTAAATTTTGGAATTCTCACTACCAAATGTAAAGAATGTTGACTAAGTCACTTATAAAGAATAAATTAAAAATAACGCTTAGTTGAAGGGGTTGCAGTTTCTTTCAGGGAATTATAACCTGGATATCTACAAGTTTAACCTGCCACATGAAACCCTTCCAAATGCACAGGACATTAAAAAGCAGCATACCCTCCATCATGCAGGCTTTATTATTTTTTCCATGTAAAAGAGATAGTGCAGACTTTGTAAGAAGGAAAACATTTGTTTGCTCTGCCCAAGGCAGAGCCACACAAAACCTACTGGCTGTGATTTACCTTTCAAAAAGCAACTGAGCTATTAAATGACGTTTGATTATAGCTGATGTTTCCATGAGCATATGGATGATGTTTCCAAAGAATTAGGCTTTGCTCAATACAAGTTAGGAACAGTTAAAACTAGGGCTAGCAGAGGGTTAATCTCCACTCAGTCATTTCATAAACAAGCATAACTGACGATACTGTATCAACTCGAGAATCGTATCATATCGTGACCTAGTGTATCAGAATCATATCGAATCAGGAAATCCGTATCGATATCCAGCCCTAGTTAACACCAACAAAAAAATGTAAACTCATAATCAGCAAGTCATGCAAACGTACATAAATTTGACCACACAGCTGGGCACTGTGACAATAACATCACAACATAACATTGTGCTAACTGACTCACAAAGTTTATCTTCTATTATCTAAAAGTGATGTGCACCGACGCTGGCTTGCTTATGGTACCAAGGAGGTTGTTTGTAGGTTTGGTTTGTTTGTTAGCAAAGCTCTGCAAAAATGAATAATCAACTTAGATAAGAATGGCTTTCTTCAACACCTAGACGAGGCACTATGGCCTCGATGCAGATGTGCTCCACGAGTGTCCTTCCAGCTTGTTGTTTGTATAAATGTAGACAGCAGGATTACAGACCTACAGAGAGTAAGCAACCATCTTGGAAGGACAGAATAATGCAGAGTAGATAGCGAGAGAGAACAATGTGCACTGTTCTGCTTTCTTCTCAGAGCAAAAGGCTCAAAAATTACAGTAGGGCAGCAGGATTTCAATAAGACCTCAGTGTCCCATGTTTGTCATGAAACTGAAAGCTTAAACATGACAAACAGCTTAATATACTAAAGGCTTGTAAACTAAAGGTTTGAACTAAATCTTAGTTTTGTGTAAAATACACCATCAGCCCGATATCGCTCTAGAGACAAGGTAAATAAAACGGTATATTGGGATCATACCTCGCATAAACACAAATGTATGTACTTGTACACAAAAAGCCACAGATGTGTATCATAAAATTTGAAGTCACAGAGGGTTTTTTCCTCTGCAAACAACACAGCAGTTACAAGTTTATAAATGATTTACTATAACTGCACATCCCATCCTACAAGTCACAAATGAAAAGCATGCATGCACAGTTTTGCTACACTCACCACATATTTGGTGCAAAACACATACACCTACGCACAAAATAATCAAAACGGTATCCTTTGGGGGTTGGAAAAAACATTTACAACATCACAAATTTGTCATTACAGTTCTGTACATATAACTTGTGCCCTTACAGTTTTGACCATGTGGCTGCTTTGAGTCTGAAGTTCTACTTTCTGCGGCTCAGTTCTGCACCAGACCTTACTTAGATATGAGATTCAAAACCGCCACCTACAACAAAGATGATAGATGGGCAGAGCAATGCAAATTTCTGACACATTTTGATCATCTCCAAACCCATCTGACCACTGACAGCAGTCAACAGCTACACTAAACCAGAGAAGCACTTTCATTAAACTTGGTAAGTGGAAAACACCAGTCAAGACACTTCAGGTGGCATTAATGTTGTTGTGGTTAAAGCATCAAAACGTTAGCATGTAGCATGTGTGTTTTCTTCACCAATAGGCGTGTGCCAATTAAATGCACAAAAAGAGCAGCAAGATGTTTTTACACCTGGAAATATACAAAAGTTTTACTTAATTAACCTAAAAATAAAGTCAACTACAATCCTTTTTATGTAGAACGGAATCGACCCCTCATTTTGCTCTAATCGACAAGAAATGCCCCGCCCATCATCTTTGCTCTAGGTGCCTTCCAACAAAACAAATCAGTTTTGAACCTCATCTCTTGTCAGCTGTGGTGCAAAACTGCGAGCTACAGAGAAAACAGAACTTGAAACTCATAGCAGCAGATTCAAGCAGCTGTAGTTATTGACTGACATGGTAAAAAAAAACCATGAATAAATGTATTTTTTGAGGAAATATTCCGCAGATGTACGGCTTGTGTTGCATTTATTCACACCAGTGTTTACGAGTGTACAAAATTTGTTCATATGCTTACACAGAGAGAATTTGTGAACTTGTAACTTCTGTATTGTGTTTGCAGGGTAGAAAAAAAACGCTGTGATGTCACATTTTGGTGCACATCTGTGACTGTGTACAACTATACATAGTTCTGTTAAAAGTGCTCAGCAGTTTTGTCTCTAATATACCTTCATAGAAAACTGTGTGGCAGCATAATGTCTGTCCCAAATCGTTTTTAACTAAACACTACCCAAAGACATCCTTGATGGTGACCATATGGCCACTGAGTTCGAGATAAGTGATATGTGTGTGTGTGTGTATGTGTGTGTGTGTGTGATGTGTGTGTGTGTGTGTGTGTGTGTGTGTGTGTGATGTGTGATGTGTGAAAGAAAGATTTACAAATAAAAGTATGAATCATGTTTCCCTTGACTGGAATTAATGTATGGCCATATAAAACACAGCAGTCAGGAAAAGTGGAAGCCAGGAAAATCATGGAAGGACAAATACAACCCAGTCCATATTTATATCTGCAGCAGTTGCGGTTACAATCACACACACACACACACACACACACACACACACACACACACACACACACACACACACACACACACACACACACACACACACACACACACACAGACACAGACACACAGACTATAGAACTCTAATCACTGACTAATAGCCTGACTGCATCACTAAAAAAGTAAAAACTAGCCACAATTGGGAGTGTCCATCTCACAACAAAAGTTCAGTAACATGCACAAAACAAGTAAATTTACATAATGCAAACCTGAATACTCTGCAATAAAGTCAAAAGCCGCATTAACACCGACAAGCCAAAGCCAAGCTGAGGCATTCCTAGCCCAACAGCATGTAGAACATCAGCTGCCTGTGCTAACTGGTACCGCCTCTACCTGTATATAACCAGTGCTGAACCCTGCCCGAGATGATGTCAAGGCACATGGCAGTGTTTGTCTGGGGCTGAGGTTTCCAGTGTTTGTCTGTGCATGGGTTTTTCTCTGCACGTTAAGCAGATGCCAGCTAAAGAGCAAAAGGGATTCAAATAATGTTACGTTTCTACATGCTACATTATGTTGCATGTGACCTATTTCCAACTATAGGCCACAGGAACGTTACAATGTGTTAAGTGTCATCAAGTAAAGTCAGAGGCTATTTCTCATCCACACGGTAACGTTTTGTTGTGTGGATGTTACACATTATATATTTGCTAAGCTGTGTGCTTACTTAAAGTACAGTAAAAGGCAGGTCTCAGTTTTGCCCATCATAAACAATTCTCCTACACAATATGCAGCAACAAACGTCCTATGATGTGAATGTCATATGCTTAATATCAGGGTGGACATGTGCAGTGGGAAAAAAATTAAACACTGAATATCAGTTCTTGCATTTTTGTAGACCTCTCTACCAAAACAGAAAAAGCTAACTTGTATGTCATGATGAGAAATGTTTTCCCCACAGCGAAATGCTGTGGGCGGGTTTTGGGTAAGCAGAGAGATTGTCAACCTCACACTGGGGAAGCAACTGTTTTTTTGGCTGAGAGGGAAACTTTGACAAATTTCAACGTATATCTTACTGAAGTCGTTGTGTACTGTTAGTAGCCAAACATGAAAAAAAAGAGTTGCCTTGCCAGATTGAGGATAGACTGGCCAGGCAGTTATAATGTTAAGTTGTTGTCCAATACCTTTGTTATCTTCCTCCATGTCAACTCTTTTGGACTTAAATAACTTTCGTCCCTGAAAGTGCACAACACAAATACACAAAAGGCAATCTGTACAAAACCAAACAAATGTGGTCCTTAAATACAAGTGTGACTGTTAAAATGTTTGTTGACATACGTTTGGTTGAAGCACCTGTCTAATAAACAGGGGATCCTAGTTTTGAATCCCAGCAGTGACTTACTGGCTAGTATGGAATTAATAAAATGACTGGTGTATGAGTTACATCCTTCCGTAAACTGGTATCAGTTTCACTTTTAGCCCCCAAGACAGACACAGTGTTTAATGTTGTCTACTAGGAAAATTTGACCAAGTCCCTTATCCTGGGCTCACTCACCATTTTTTGCACAACAACTATACAAATTTGCAAACCACCAGACCCTCATCGCATATTAATGTCCATGTCCTCATGGCCATTTACTCACACCATAGATTTTTAAAGAAGCTATGACGTATCCTGACTTTCACAGGGGACTGGTTGACTAGTATGCCATAGAGATCATTTGCCCTACGCCCTAGCAGACCACCATATTCCTTAGCTGGCCATCGTGACAGGGTAAGGAGTGGAACATACTCTTGCAGGGCCGATGATCATGCCCGTCCACCGTGTCAGTGTCATGTCTTCGTCATCCTCCAGACCCCAGCTGACTGTGCCATCGCCCACGCCCTTCTGTCCCTCCTCCAGCTCTTCCAACAAACGAAAATTGCGTGGGACTTTAACTCCTGCAACAGACATATGCCATTGGAGCAAATCAATTATGATCAAATACATAGAGCATCCTACTTAAGGATGCTGTACACACACACATAGACGTTCCTATTGAAGACATCCACTAGTTGTTACCATCTATTTGAGATATAGTAAACTGAAGTCATCAGATGTGAGCTGTCATGAGGATTGTCAAGTCTTGGCCTAACACCACAGTAGGCCTACTTATGTCAATCACCATTCACTAAAAACCGAAGTTTCCCGAATGTTGTACACGATGTAGTCACAGTTCAAAATGTATTTCTGAACTAGCATACTAACGCCGAAGTAATGACATGTAATTTGCTGAAACAGCAGCAATGCTACGACCATTACCGTCTGAAATTTCTGTTGATGTACACATGCGCGCTCTACAGACACGCGTCTTTGGCGAACTGTCGACATTCTACCAAAGACGCAGACAGAAAAGGCAGGGAACTACAGTGGGCTGTTCAGGTGCTGGTCACAATATAGGAAACCATGCCCAAATCGACACGTCAGGCTGAAATACTGTACACAGTGTGGCGAGTTATGCAGCATTGTGCAATAAGGCACACTGTAAAGGAATTTTACGTCATTAGTCACTTCCTTAAATGTAGCGACGAGTATCTGAATAACGTCTACACGCTTTATCATCAAAATTCATAGACGGGAATTTTACAAAAACTAAGAAGTTAATAAACCATCCCATAAAACATAGCCGTATAATTACCTCCTCCAGGAGACAGCATACATGTTAAAACCGTGGCGGGACAACCGCACTTCAATAACCAAAGTTAGCTTGCTATCTACCCAGAGGGGAAATGGAAACGCATGTGCAACATTTATTTACCGGAAGTTAGTTCATACTTCAGCAAGGTAACCTCGAATAAGTTGATAATGTCATTTATACGGTATGAGTAGTCAGTTTCTTCAGCCGTACATATGCAATTACCATGAGACCAATGAAAGTGCTCACTTAGATGGATTCAATCTTGCAAGTCCAAATTTAGCTTAGCTAGCGAGCTTGACCAACGTTAGCCATTCATGGTGTATCTTGCCACACAATGAACGAGGAGATTTCTCTTTGGAAGTCCAAATTATCTTTAGTTTCTGACCACCACTGAAAGGAATATACATAGCACTGCGCTCAAAAAGTGCGGGGCATTATAATAATATATTTAATTAACACTGACTGACGACTTGTGGACTATATATCAAGACAGATAATGTTATGAGCCCTTGTCATAACTAACGTTAACGTCCATTCGCGGCACCAGGGATAGCGTGCGAATTTGCACAAAGTGCTCAAGATGTAAAGTCTTATTACTTACAAAAAGGGTCGCTTATTTTAATTTAGAAGTAAAACGATTTTCTCTCAATGACAGCGCTAGTACATCTAAATTACGAGGAAGAGGTTTTTAATATTTCAGAGATTGTGAGACAAACCTGATGAGGCCGCCATCGTCTTCAGCCAAATCCAGAAGCACACGAAATCATGACGTAGGAGTCACTTGACGGAAACGTCACCACCACTGCACTGGCATGCATGGAGCGGTCTAGGGGCGTGTGCCCTAGGGTTTCGCTTTAGGTCTTACTATGTCTACAATACATCCCCTAACCCAGAAGAAACAAACGAATAGTTGAAAAGCCTTTGAATACCTGATTTACATTTTTAAATGACAAATGCGATGTTAACAGACCGCACACTTCATGTTTTCAGAACTTCCTTGGGAAGAAAAAAACGCTGAAGAGAAGCAGAGGCAGGTGAAACTGGTTTTCCCCATTGTATGCTACTTGGACAGGCTCTGAAGTGTCCACGAAATCATTTTCGAGATTTTCAACTGCGCCGATATTCAGTGAGCCGTAGACCGCTGATAGACTAGGAGGGGTGAAACATCGTCCGTTAGAAACCGTTAATCCTTGCTAATTATTTTTAAGAAATAAGGCTTGGGTTTATAGAAATCACGGCGAATAGATTTTGGGATTCGTTGTAATATAAACTGCCCCATAAACAAGGATGGGGAACTGACCATTACACGTCAGTTATATTCTGACGCTAAGCGAGTGAGGTGAGGTTTGGGCTGCAAAAGAAGGCACTTCTAAAGAAATCACTGTCGTTATTTGTTTTAATAAGCCCAGTTAATCTATCCAATCAGTGCTATATTTAAGAAATTTACAGAAGGATCATAATTGGTCCTGAAATGTCACCAGGTATTAAGTAAACGTACGTTAAAAGTACTAAAGTTACTTCACTGACAGTAGTATAGCTAGAGCAGTGGTTCCCAAACTTTTGACTTTTGCTTTTGTGCCCCTTTGAGACTGTACTACCAAGTATCCCCAGCTTGCTATGCGCGTTTTTTCGCATAATTGTGCATATTATATGATACAAACTGTAGTCCCAACTGGGTTGTATAGGGGATAGCTTGAATGGAAGATATTTTACCACATACAGTATGTATACTTAATCCTTATGCTAGTGATTTATTTTGTGTACCCCCTAGAGTTGATCCAGGTAGCCCTAGGGGTACTCAGTCCTACCCCAGTTTGATAGTCACTGAGCTAGAGTATTAGCACTCCACAAATTCTGTTTATGTGGTTTTGTGTCTTGCCTCTAAAGGGGGGTTAACAGTATTTTGACTTTGGTTGCAGTACCAGTTTTTTACCCTTTACGTAAATACAAAGTGCAAATAGGAGCAAGACATTGGGTGTAGTGTTTAGTAGTTTCGTTTAACCTGAGCCCTAAAGAGCCAGAGTGAGAGGAACACTGACCAAATTCAAGTTATTTGTACACAATTTTTTTTATTGCTTTATAGAACAGAAGAGAGTTTATTTCATTATTTTCAAAATGGACAGATAGAGCCCAGTGATGAAAGCAAGCCTAAGCTAAAAAAGGGTGGGCATTTTAAGGCACAAATGTGCATCAGTATATTACAGTAAGCGAACAGTTTTTCCTGTCACTGTTAAGAAGCCTTCATCTTTCAAAGCTTCCAGAGCCTCATCAAACATGTTCTTCGTGATGACCTGAAAAAGAGTGTGCAAAGATATCAACCAATAAGTCAAGGAGTTACAACATTTCTTGATATCCCCCTAATAATAATGCATAGCTAAAATCTTATAGTCATTAGCCATATTAGGACTATTAAATTACAGAAAATATTTCCACTTACAGCTTCAGACTGTGCGCGAATGTCATTAAATAGCTGCTCATTCTTAATGGCAGGGGCATAGCTCCCCTTTGTCTGGATCATCGTCTTGAGGGCTTGTGCAATTTCCTCCTTCATCCTTCTAGCACTGGCACTCATTCCTGTTCAAAACCGAGCAGAAGCTCAATTAATACAGCAAATAATTGCTACACAGTGCCACACGCAACTTAATGTTTTCTGACAAGACACCAGACTTGACATTACCTGTTGTGAGGATGGAGATGTCCACAAATCCTGTTCTTGGGTCAGTTGCAGACTGCTTAAGGGCCTCCCTGTGCAGTCTCTTAGCCTCCTCCACATCAATGTTCTCCACCTTTTCAGAGAAGCGCACCTTGGCATGGGCCTCAGCCAGGCGGATCAGTGACTCAAGCTGACGTGGGTAGGCTGATACCATGCCCCGTCCACTTCCAATCTTCCTCATGTCCACATAGGCCTGCAAACACAAGACAGAGACAACGATAAGTTTTGAAGAGCAACTATAACCTTGCATAATCATAAAATCAAAGGCACAGGTAAGGCATGCAGTCATTGTAGTAATGCGTTTAGGATATGCAGTGCACCATACAAAGCTACGCCTCAGAAAGCTGACTTTAGACTATTGCAGTACCTCAATAAGTGTCTGGCTTGCTTCTTCACTCATCCTGGGGTTGATGTGAGTCTGAGCGTAGGAAAGGTAGTCCCTCAGCACAGCCATGTCCATATGTTCCTCCTCAATCTGCTCTCTGCTCTGGTAATAGAGTGACACCAAGTGGTGGGCTAGACGTCTGTCATAGGCTTCATCCTGGTGGTCCAGCATGAGGAATATGAGGTCAAATCTGGAATGAGGAGAATGGATTTAAAACAAAAAAAGCTGTCGGTCAACTGTATTTCTACTTTTTATTTCACTCTTTTCTTTAATACCTGCAAAACAGTAGGAGAGAACAATGCAAAACACTAATATGTTTTAGAAAGTCCATACTACATTGCCTACTTTACATGTCATCTCTTCACAATCCTACTAAAGTAGGACCATGTGGGTCAATATGACACCTTTATGAGCAGCTGAATGTTTTTCAGCAAAGATCCTCACCTGGATAAAAGTGTGTGTGGAAGCTGAATGTTTTCAATGATGGTCTTCTTTGGGTTCCACTGGGACTCCACTGGATTGGCTGCAGCCAAGATTGATGTACGGGCATTTAGCTGACAGATAATTCCAGCCTATGGCCAAAAGAAAAAAAACATTACAAAACAGAGTATGAGAGGGAGAAGTTTGGGCCTGGTTTGGGCTGCTATGAATGTCAAACACAAAAGGCAGGGAAAGCCTAGGAAATATTCTAAAATGTGTGTCCTCTCAGTGTTGGGCCTATTGTGAACAGCTATGCAGCCATTAAAAGGTAACTGATGTTTCATATGTTGGCTAAAACATTCAGTAATTTCCAGAGAAGCCACTGAACACTCCACCCCCACATGCAGACACAACCGTGCAATACAGATGAACAGTCCTGGCCCTTTCGCATTGATTTCTGGTTCCGGAAGCATGTTTCCATCCTTTTTTCCATTGACATTTGTAAGCCTCAATTCTAATCAACTACACGGTAAGCTCATGACCAAAAACACTAAATTTTGAGTGAAAAAAACATTTAGATTTAGTTTTTTCACACAAGACAACATATTTTATGGTCATCATTTATCCCATAAATGATCAGACCAAAGGCTTACAACTCATTAAAATGTGATTTTTCAAAATGTCAGTGGAAAAAATGAATTTACTTCTGGAACCAGAAATTGATGCAGAAGGGGGCAGAACTGATCATCTCCATGTTCCCCGTCTTTACCTTGGCAATGGAGAGAGTCTGCTGCTCCATGACCTCATGCAGCACTGAGCGCGTGTTGTCACTCATTTTGTCAAACTCGTCGATGCAGCAGATGCCGTTGTCACTGAGTACCAGCGCACCGGTCTGCAGAACCAGCTGGCGGGTCTCTGGATCCTTCATGACGTACGCAGTCAAACCCACAGCACTTGAGCCCTTGCCTGAGGTATATTGCCCACGTGGCACAAGGTTGTAAACGTACTGCAGAAATTGAGATTTGCTTGTGCCAGGATCACCACAGAGCAGGATGTTAACTTCAGCACGGAAGTTGCCACGACCTGTTTGGCTGAAGTCCTTGCGTGTTCCACCAAAAAGCTGCAGGAGAATCCCCTATGGCAGAAAGAAGTTGATTTAGTGGAGCTGTTAAGGCCCTATATGCATAAGAATTGTGCACAAGATGATAAAAGCATGAAACTTTTAGGGTTTGCTCCTGACGGCATTAGCCATGATTTAAGATGTGGAGGCGTTTTCAGTATGACCTTGGAGGTCAACTAGAGGTCATTGACCTCTGTTGTGCAAAATTTCCATGTATTACAAATAGGTGTTTTTCCATCATCTTAATGTGGCATAAATTGAAATTAAATATGTATTTCCATGTTTCTACGTTATAAAAGGCCATTTATAATAAAATTATAAATATTATATTATACTACCCTGAGGAAGATGTCAGCGCAGCCTGAGGTAAAACACTGCAGCCAGAGCCGCGTCATAACCTTGCTTAGCTGTCCGTCAAAAATGAATAAGCCAATGGGATTGCACCCAGTGAATTCCCACCCACCCGGCAGGTTTGTGTCAAAACCACAAACAAAAAAAATCAGGGAGCGCAAACGAGAAGGCTGGAATTGTGATCAAAGAAAACGACAACAAACAAAACTAAGAGAGGGGGGAAGGCAAATATTTTACGCAAATGTACAAAGTTTTTCCTTGCAATCTTGTATTTTTTATTTGAAATATATTTTTTTGTTTTATTTGGTATTTTGGATTTCATTTTTTTAATTGAGCTCATAGAAGTCTTCTTTGAACAAAAAGGCACAAATCTGATTCCATAAGGCCTCACATGGAAATGTCCTATTAATGACCTCAGTGACCTTTAGCTGACCTCAAACGTCAAACTGAGAACGCCTCCACATCTGAAATAATTGTCATGCCATCAAGAACAAACCCTGAAAGTTTCATGCTTTTATCATCTTGTGCACAATCCTTTGGCTTATCAGCTCAACTATCCACTGACCTTCTTGATGTCCTCATGTTCATAGATGCTGGGTGCCAAGGCAGAGGAGAGGCGCTCATAGATGTCGGATTTGCTGGCCAGCTCACGGAGCATCTCTACGCGGTCCGCAGTGAACAGCCTCTGCTCATTTTCATCCGACTGCCCGTGCAGTTGCTGCTCGTGCGTCTTGCGGAAGTGAATGGCATCGATGTGGGTCTTGTACACGGATTTCACCTGGCTCTGTCTGGGTTTTACGCGCATTGGTGCTGCCCTGTAGATGCCTACAGCAGGGGGACAAAAACATCTCACTTTAGAGATTTGGCAATAATTTTTACAAACCGCCCGATTGCTCACTTATATGAATGTGATTGAATGTCTACCCATATGGGTTATAGAACATCTTGTTATAAAACTTCAGTTGGCTAGTCCATAGTTAGATGCAGTCAAAACTCGGACAAGTGAGAGAATAAAGCCAGACCATGTTAATTTTCGATTTCCATGAGGTGTTACTAATAGATGTTACTTCTGTTGGAAGTACAATACACATGTACTGTCAGCCAATGAGTACTGAGTTGTTTTTCTTAAAAAAAAAAAAAAAATCCAAACATAATTCCATCATCAGCGGCAGCAAACTTGGCTGCTTTAATCTCAATGATGTTCCTATATCAGTCATCATATAACCAACCACCCCCTATTACTGTTCCCTTACCTGTGATATTGACCCTGTCTCCAGGCTGAACTTTGTCCACCAGGTCATTGTGAGCATACACCACAGTGGTGTGAGGAGTCTGACCAGTTGGCATGTCTTCAGGGGACTCCTGCACCTTTATCTGTGAAAACAGCATCATGGACATCATTACTCATCAATAGCATCAGCCTTATGGAGAGGTGGTGCTAAACAGCTGTCACTTGACTACAAGTTTTAAAAAAATGTGTATAAAGGAGATTGAAAAGAAAAATATCACCAAATTCGTACTATAGAAGGTAATCTGCATCATGTGTTTGCCTTAAGGGTGACACTCGAAGGGTTTAAACGAATGTTTGACCTCCCCCAATTTTTTTTTTTTTTTTAAGCTTTGATCCTCTGACATAGCATCTGCTAAAGGTGCTTCAGAGCAGGAACCTTGATGGCAAACATACCATCTGTCTGTCAGAGAATGTGGAACGGTTGTGCACCAGGGCCATGCTGTGGGTGGTGTTGCAGTTGCGGCAGACGGAGGGCTCCGAGATGCGGCCCCGGTCCACCTCCACACATGTGGTGAATGCACACACTTTGCAGGAGAAGAAGCCCTCCTGCATCTCGGGAATCAGCTGGGAGGTACGAATCACCATGCCACTGATGGTGATGAGCTGGTCAATGTCTTTTAGAGAGTAGGGGGACAGACAAATGGATAGAGGGGAGAGACCATACATGTTAAGGCCTAAACCTGCCAACCTTGGGAATAACAGTTTGTATTCTTGCATCAAAAACAACTTTGCTGTATAGTCAAATCTTTGGTCTCTGTGCTGAATCAATTTTATGACTAGTTATCAAAATCCATTTTACTATATTATGCCATCACTACCTTCAGGGTTAAGGTTTCGCATGTTCCGGGTCTTGATGATATTGAAAGGCCGTACTTCAATCTCGTGTGACAGGGCGCAATCTGGGTAGGCCCGAGAGAAGACATTGTTGGCTGCTATGTCAAATGTGGGGATGACTTCCTGTAGACACAGAAGGGTGTAACATAAGGAACCTTAAACGGCACATGATGTAATTTCTATTAGCTAACTACATGGTTACACAAAGCAATTACATCCTATGTAGGTCAACTTCACTGCTGACCAACCAGTCATGAGTGTGGTCTGTGTCTTACCTGGGGATAGCACATTAGCTGCCTGTACAGATCTGCATCAAAGGACTGCACATGGCCACAGTTGATATTCAGCACTGGATCCCCAACAATGCTGATCTGAAGATAACAGACAGTTAAGTTCCCAAACCTTAAAACATAGTGCCTTGAGTACTTCATTGTTGTATTAACCACCCCAACACACACCAATCTACAGTGTCACCTTACCTCTTCCAGCATTTGTACATACAAGGGCTGTGTGGGATCCAGGCCTACATTCTCATCATTTCTGCCAGTTGGATCAATAAATCTCTGTAGGAAATTCTGCCAAAACAACTCAATCATGTTAATAACTGTTCCACTTTGTGGACAGCAATATAACAGTATAACATAATGACCAAGTTCTTTTTTTAAGAAAAATGTAACATACAAAACAGTGCTTAAAACAGGTCTAGAAAACCCAAGATGATCTAAAAATAAGTGCAACCATTAACATGAGGGAACATGATGGAAGAAACTTACCTCAAACCTCTCTTTGCAGCTCTGAACATTGACATCGGTGCCCCAGATAACCAGCCTCTGACCTGCAGCTTGGTCACTCGCAACTGCATTATCCCCAGAGGGCTGCCAGGAGACACACAACAGGTCACATCAACAGTGCGGTCAGGTGTTTGTTTGTTCATTCATTTAGTATATTTCCATTTTGACCAACTATAGCCATTTTATGGCCAAAGCAGGTAAAAATTATTTCCCTTTTTTAAATACAACAATCAAATAAATAAAATAAATTGGGTTTTTTTTTTATATTAATACAAGTTCAAAACTTTTAAAAGGTAGGATGTGGTCAGGTGTGAACAGATTAAATTAAGGCATGAAGTAACAAAGACTTTATAATGTACTTAATCCTTAATGTACAGCCCCAGAAACACCAAATGGGATGCAAAAATGTATGCCTACATATTTAATTCTGTTAATTTTTTTAATTAATGCATCGTCTATGCATTTCTTAACATTTTAGCATACGCTGCTAAACACATTCTAACATGACAATGTAACTTCTCAGCCTGTCCATGCACACACAACAATGCAATTTGAGTTGCACATCAACAAACACTCACAGGTTCTGAATGGAGGTCTACTTGTGGGGCCTTCCTGACAGACCCGAGGTCAGTGCGCACACGGGCTGGAGTTCCCCTAACGCCACTACGGGGCGTCCCTTCCACACGGGAACTAGGGGTACCATACAACAGTGGAGAGCTTGCATCCCAGTCACTGAGGAGCCCTGAGAGAAAGACCAGATTGAGGGTTTCAGTCAGCTCAAATACTTGAGTTGGCTGCTCCAAATCAAACTTGCATCAGCCCCCCCCCCCCCCCCCCCCCAAAATAAATATGTATGTTTATTAATCTGCAAATTAAAAAACATAGATGAGGCATGCGTCAGGTTCTGGAAGGAGTTAATGTGCACCTGAGCGGTTAGGGCTGAACAGTGGGGTGTCCTGCGGGTTGGGGCTGTTCATGTCTGTTGCTGGTGAGGTGGGCAGTGGTGGCAACTCTCCTAAAGACGTGTCCTGTACCCTGGACCGCTGAGATGGAGGAGAGAGTGGGTCTTCACTCCCAGCTGCTCAGAGAGGGACAAAGATGGTCAGTTATAACCTTCATCATATTTACTGGAATTTATTAGTGTACAGAATCTTCATCATGACTGCCGTCAGCGGTAGTGTTACATTATTATGTAATCTTTGTCAAAGGCCCTCTCCACTTTTTTGACCAATTCTTACCAAACATGACACGCTGAATATACAAAGCATTTTTGGACGATCAAAAACATTGTAAAATTATGCCCATAGGGGGCGATGTTTTCTGAATAGCTGGGAGGCTAAAAGTAGTTTTTGTGCATTAACTCGCCTGCCATTGCGGATTCGATAAGGATTTTACTTACGTGTTGGAGGATTGCTGCTGCCCCTTCCCCGCTTGCGACTTGGGGTTGACGTTGGCGAAGACATCTTGACCAAAGATTAACGTACAGTATTCTGTGGATAACCACATTTTAACGATGCAATTAGAGCAATAAACACTGTCCATCAATGCACTGTACAAGTCACTGCATACAACCAATCAACCAAACGAGACAATGCACACCATCAGACAGACAGACTCCTTAGCCAGTACCATAAAGGTTTAACCATGCGTTTAGGTGAGCATATAAAGCAAGATTCCGATTGGAAACCATAGGCAAAATAACTTAGCCTTGTGCTTAACAGCAAAGTATTTGTAGCTAATGTGGTTTATTACATAAGTTAATGTTGCATTATTTTATATCGACATACTGGCGTTAATTGGGAAAATACAAGACCCCGTTAACAACATGGACACTTAACATGTTTTGGTATCCGCGCCATGCCTTATCTTAAGAGTTTCACGGAGTAATCAACATTACAAGAGGGTTACCTAGTATATAATCATTCAACAAAGAGTATGTGTGAACAATTTCAAAAACAAACTGGTATTGTATTGGATGTAATTGTAAGGATGCACTTCATTATCTAGGTACCGTAAAAGTCACATTTCCAATTTCAGTTTGTCATGGAAGTTATTCTGGTCAAACTGTAAGCACTATTATTGATGAGCCACGCGTCACCATGCTTAACCTCGGCTTAAGCGTTTTACTAGACAAATACATGAAGAAATTCTCCCTGTAATAGTCGCGAAACCTTTACACTGACGAGCACAGATGCCAAAAAACCAATATGAAACAATGCTACCACGTCTACAAGATGTATTTACCACAACACATAAGAGAAGCACCAGCACCATACCTGTCCCAATGTCCGTCTTTGACTACAATGAAGGTACTTGGCGCGAAATAGTCAGAATACGCAAATTTCGCGCGAAGGACTACACCAACCACAACACTCGGAAGATATAATTTTTGTATGTTGGGGAGCTACAAAAGAGCGTTGTCAACAAAATAATGTTGATTGCCGTATGGGGCTCAAATTTGATTACATAAACACGACTGATTAAGTAAATAGCATAACATGGGGCATGCGTGACATAAACTGCATAAATTTAGCGTTATTTTAGATATCTTAGAAATCGTGTCCCCTGCAACAATTGGTATCACCCAAGAAACTCGCGGGAAAATTCAGCAGGCGGATAATACCGTCAGATAATACCCGCTAGATGGCGATTTTTGCCAACACCATATGTATATTCTCATATGAGTAGCCTGCTAGTACCTTCTTGCATACACTTTGGACTTCACACAGTGTACAGTATTCACACCATGAATTTTCATATCATCAGTACCACTTTCTGGCATACACTTCGAAGCCTGTCACCTGTCATGTTGAACATTCGGCAAAACTACCTTCTTTGCACAACAGTTATTTATATGGGCTACAGTCTGTCGACAACCAGCGAAATTATAATACAACTTTAAAGTAAATCGTCTGATCTTTGTGTATGTGTCTGATGTGTGTGCATATTGTTTGTGTGTGCCCTGTTTGAGTATCTCTTTAATAATGGGACCACGAGTCTGTTTAATAAAGTTAATCATATAAGTAGGACATTGGTCTAATCGAAGTAAATGTAGGCAGTGAATTAAATAAAACCTATGAACCTGACTGGTCCACGTACATTAAAATTAAGAAGGGTAACACTCGCATAACCTGACATGCCAAATAACCCCACGCCCTGTGTAGTTATTGGCATACCCACTAGATGGCGTATGAGGATTCCATTTAGTAAGCAGGCATTCCGGGAAATTCCGATTGGAAAAACACAAGACTATGTCCTCCACGTGTGGAAGGCATGACGACACAAATTTTTATACCATAATTTGAAAGCACTGACATGAGAGTGAATAGACTATATCCTGCAGTATATCATACATTATGCCCATTCTCAATAGAAATTCTTATCTACATCACAAACCAAACAATTTAGCAAAATTCGTTTAGTTCCCATTGAATAGTTAATGTTAGACTATCTAAAATTCTAAAAATGCTTAACAGACTAAAATACATTCGAATATAAAATATGTGCATATATACATTGCATTATATTCTACTGGGTCCATCAGTGTTGGCTGTATTGTTGTTGACATTTGGGTTGGCATTCTGCTTGAACATCCTTGAGAGCTGTATGGTATAGTCTATCACAGACCATCGTCCCGACAGAAATACGCGCATATGGTTGTTTATAGTGCAGTTCTAACTTGTCCCATCAACATTCTACTCGTAGTAGTGGGAGGTATGTGCACACCCTGCTCTCCTCAAATAGGAGTGGAGGAACACCATGTGACTGTCTGTGGACCTTACTGGCTTGTCAAGGGAGGGGGAGGTGAACAGATGACGTAGGCAAAAGAGAGTATACATATTCACGCAAGCCACAGGTTGTTTCAGAGCAGTGAGATCTCAGTGACACTTGACCTGATCAAGCCTGACAAGCGAAGAACCCAGATTTAGTAAAAACTGATTTAGCTAGGGGCAAACAAACGCCCGTGACCTAACGCCGAAAGTTTAGCCTAGCTGCTGCAAGAGTTGAGTTTAGCTACTGACAGCATAAAAGCTGCCTTTTCTGCTGTTACCTGACAAGAAATCAAATTTGGCTTAGGCTACAACTTCAGAACAACTAGGAGTTTAGTTGCGTTCATGTGTGACATATACAGCCTGGATACGCAGTGCGTCTCTTCACCATGCAATATGAGTTGGGCGATGGAGCCTACAAATTTCTACGACAATAAACTGAGTAGTCTCCCCGGAGACTGCAAAACCATGCGAGGTGATGGCATTGGGGAGGACACGAGTATGGTCGAGCTGAGCACAGCGCCAGCCATCTACGACGACGAGAGCGCTATTGACTTCAGCTCGTACATTGACTCGATGTCGTCGGTACCCAACCTTGAACTCTGCAACGACGAGCTGTTTGCAGATCTTTTTAACAGCACTGTGAAGCAAGAAAAAGCTGACTTCGGCTTGACCAACGCACCTTCCAGTCACCCGCTGCTGACAACCAGCACATTTTGTGTCGGCATCCAAAAGGACTATGAGAGGATGCACAGCGCCTTTGAGAAAGGTGTGTTCAACGCACCCATCAAACAGGAGCCGGATTGGAGTGACAGTGACATGTCTTCATCGCTCCCCTCACAGATAGAGAACTGTGCGCAGACATCTATGACCCTGCACACAGGGCAGCCCACTCCACCAACTACGCCAGAGCCCCTTACCGTCGGAGGCACCACTCCACTGGGACCCCGAAAACCGGGGAAAGACAAGGGTAAAAAGAACGTTGACAGACACAGTCCGGAGTATCGCCAGAGACGGGAGAGGAATAACATCGCTGTGCGTAAAAGCAGAGACAAGGCGAAACGGCGAAACCTGGAAATGCAGGAAAAGATGATCGAACTGAGTTCAGAGAATGAGCGTCTGCACAAAACAATCGAGCAGCTAACACGCGAGCTAACAAGCTTGAGGGGCTTCTTCAAGCAGCTCCCCAACTCCTCTTTTGGGGCGTCCTTGGCTGTGGACAGTCGGTGACAAGTGAATCCTGCCTTAGAGACTGAACTCTTGCAAACATACCTCAATGGACATATCCTCTGTAGCAAATGTACATAAGTTACATCAGATGACTTTTTGACACTGAAAATATGGCTATTGCAGTCTCTTGCTGCCACACATACATATATATATATTTTTTGAATTTTTCTATTTTAAATTATTTTCAAACTTCATATATTTGTCATGGTACATTTTTTAATTCCAAACTTCTTACAAAAGCCAGAGCATGTTTAAAATTTTTATATGGTTTGTATAAAAGTTGGGAAATCTGTGAAATCTGTAATAAAATGACTTGAAATCTTGAAGCACGAGCTGGTCAATGTGAGTTCAGAGTCTGAAGGGGGAGGGGAGAGTGCAGGGGCACAGCCCTTTTCAAGGTAAAATGTAAAGTATGTAGCAGTGCCTGTTTGTGACATGTTGGGCACATTTGAAAGGGGTGAGCACTACTAAGTACACCAAAACAGAAAAACTGATTGATACATAGTAAGAGCTAATAAAATGTATTCAAAAGAGAACAATCACTCAAATATACTCCCAGTGTAAGGCCTAATCAACAATAATTATTCATAGGCTTAATAAAAATAAAAACAAATCTTAAATGCTCCACATAACATTTAGGCACTGCTGTATAGACCTCACATCATCACATCAATGCATTTGTTGGCCTTGAAGTCATGTTAGTCAGGGTAGCACAGTCTGATGGTATACTGACATAACTGAACACTGGGACTGGTGCTTACACCTCAAAGTGGTTCATGCTCAGCTTGTGCAGAATGATAAACAACCGGGTTGAATACAACAGACAAGGTTTAATTTGCAAAAATCACAAACTTCAGTACTGATATTCAGGGGATGTGACTTGCCTACACATGCTGACGGAAATCACACATACAAAAACAACCAACCAACCATGTCAGTTCCCAAGATCATGTTCTTTATTGATCAGAATCAACCATACAAAGCAAAGTTTCATTGAGTGATGCTGTACAAACTGAAAACAAATTAAATACTATATACACGAGGTAGATACAACATGAAAAACGTTTCAAAGTCTCTCATCACTGTATTGCCATCCGGAGGATTCAAACGCATAACAAACGCAGATGCACCGTCACTGTGTTGACGGAAGTGGAACCTATCACATGGTTGCTAAATCTGTCCCCTGCATGGCTTTAAAGCGTGGCTTTGCAGCACTTTGTCAATTCCAAAGTGTCACCTGGCCCTTTAATTTGTTGAGGGCCCCAAGTCAAATGAAGTACAGGTCAGAGGTTGGTTAACTGTGGTGTGTCTTAATTTCCAAGAAAACTTTGTTGATTATATGTATGTTACCTAGGCCAAGCAGATCATTTCAGATATATCAGCAGTGCTGTATCAAGCTTTCCTGACATGTTAGTACAGTGCCATCCCATTCCAACTACTGTCATTATACCTACAAACACACAACAGAACCAAAACCAGTGGCAGGGCACACTGGACTGGGTCCAGTGGTCTGATGGCTGCCCATGTTGTCACACCATGTCAGGTTGACCTCCTCCAAACTGGCCCATAGACCTGAGGTCCTGGTGATCACTCGCACATATGCACTGAGGGGTCCGACCTCCTTTCCCAGAATGCTCTCCACCTCATGGAACTGTCAACAAAACAAATGAGCATGTGAGAGAAGGATAGTACATGGGATCACTGTCGTGTATATATATATACGGTTTCTCAGTAATCAGTTCTTAGAAACTATGAAATGGGAAGGGGATAAAAAAATATACAAAATTTGTCAGCTTCAGATCCAGTGGTCAGGTGAGGTTTATGTACACTGAATAAAAAGCAAAATTACAAACTGAGTACAATCAGACATACAAGAAACAGGTGTAAAGTGTCAGAAACCAGTTATCAAGGTCTACCTCTGAATCACTTCCCTCGGAGCTCAGAACAGAGTCAATAGTTTTCTGCTGCAGCTGGAAAGCATAAATGATAGAGAACAATGTCATCACATTCTCTAGTTTAGATTTTATGAAGAATGTCTGATTTTATTTTGAGGAGTGTACTGCAATTAATCTGTTCAAATCTGCCCTCGTAAGTTTAAATACTTTTTTTCAAGTTTATAAATTCTAAAACTCTCCAAGCGGTATAACAGTTTTCTTTTGCTGGCCCCTGGTGCAGCATCAAGTTCACCGTCTTATCACAAGCGAAAGGAAGAAGTTGAAGTTTTTTTTAAAAGAAAAGATAACCATCATGTTTTCTCATCTCTAAAATGATGCTGTCAAAGTCCTCTGGTTTTGCATGTTGTTATTTGGCTTAATCTGCACAAGGGCTAAACACTATTAGCCATATTATTATGAATGTAATAAAGCATCTTATGTAAAGATAACTCAATAAAAATCCTTACCTTTATTTTAATGGTGCAGTCACCCAAAGAAAGACAGTTCAGAAACACTTCGAGTTGCATTCGGATGATGGGTTTGACTACTTCTGTTCCACAAGCAGTACACACAAAACCCTGCCTGCAAAGATGAAGACACCACAAATATATGAGAATATTTAACATAAGCAAGGTGCATGACCATTATGCCCTCTGTTTGAGGTAGATGCACAGTCTGAAGCATATTGCAGGTTTATGCATGACTCTTGGAGCTACCTTCCTTTCAATACAAGCTTTTATCTGAGAAAACATACTTCAATGGAAAATGTTTGTCTATGTATTTAAACCACTTAGAATTTACTGCATAAGCCTCCAGATTATTCACAAGAAGATTATCCGCAAGACTGCAAGAGGCTGTTTAGCCAGCATGACGGAAGTTAAGAAGCAAGGATGATCTGTCTGGCCGAAAAGTCTTGCCTACAATAATCTGTCAGATATTATCATTAAACCTACTGTGTCTTGGGAATATGCATGTGTGTTTAGTGTTGTGGAGCCCAGTGTGTAAATGCTTACTGCTTTGCCAGAGCTGTCTCAAGACGATCACTCTCACACAGGCCGCACACAGGCCAGGAGTAAGCTGTGTCTTCATCCACACCTACAATCACACCTGATGCCAAGGAGAGAACCATATCAGTCTAACACACAGCAGACATGGCCAGCTCTCACATGTAAAAAGGAAATTATCTGAACAACACTTATTCAGATAATACAACATAGCTACAATTAGGCACCTCAAACAAAACCCCCTAGTTTATTCCATATATTAGCCCTATTGACACAAATAAAAGACACTATTGTGAGCTTACACAAGTCATCAAGAGTAAGCAAAAGCAGCAGTGTTAGCTGTCTTTGTAACAGCACTGCTAACCGCACAAAAAAATGGACTGATGAGTTCCGTATTACACAAATGACTAAAGTTTTAGCTCTCTCCTCCGAGATCAGCTCACACCATCTGACAAATATCATTTGAAACGCACGCACGCACGCACGCACGCACGCACGCATGCATACGCATGCACACGCACGCACGCACACACACACGTATGCACACACACACATACGCACGCACACACACATCCACTTATGTAACTTATGGTGTTTCCTACAGATAAGGAATGACACTAGGCCGTGATACAAAAAAGCTCTAAGCGGGGCATGCAGCCAAGCACAGGCAAACTTGCTGACCTGGTAGAAGATAGTATGTGCTTGATACAATTTTTCACCCTGGTGATCGGGCCATATCAGCAAAGCAGTATCAGACCAGCAAGGGTAACAACCTACCCCTCATTTACCCACAGTCAGAGTACACATCACTCTTCCCAAGACTGCCCTGACACCTTGGCTGCCGCCAAATGCATGACCGACCATTACATTCTGATGTCTAGTCTTAAGGCCTGTCAATGCTGTTATTACAAATACAGATGATGACTGTGAAGATAATCTAGTTTGTTTAAGATGACTGTTGCTCATGAGTACAATGTCGTCCACACTGCACACTACAAATGCACAAAGCACAACACTGCACAAAGCACATCACTGCACTGCATAACAATAGCATGAACTGCAAAAAAACTGTCAGCCAATCAGAATCAACTGAATTTCCAAGAAGTCACATTAAAGGCTGCTGGATTTTTAATGTCAGTCTTGATTCTTAATGTCAGTCATTGTCCATCTCATATTGCTATAGTTACAAATATCGGTATAGGTGTAATAGACAGCGTGTACCACCTCGTCATGGTAAGCTCAGTCTGCTGCTGTGTGCTGACAGAACCAGCAGCGACACAGGCTGACAAAACTTTGAAGATTTTGATACCTACATTTTTAGACAAGGAATTCAAAATGGTTTTGGGAGGGGATTTTTTTTTTTTTGGAAAAGCAACACGAGACCAAATATGATGGCAAAGAACTAAACAAGGATAAATCTTCTCTTGAGATTTTTTTTCTTTTTTCCATTATTTGGTAACTGAAACCATTTGAAAGGCCCTGTGACAGAAAAGAATAACAGAAGAGCTGCACAAAGAAGAGAACTGACTGACTGTGGCGAGGGACAAAAGCTTTGACTTAACCACAACAAGGTCCCAGACAAAGTACAAGAATGACAGAAACTGCCACAAACAACTGTTTCCCTTTAGCAGGATAAGCTGTTCCCTGTGAGAATCGATCCGGGAGGGAACGGAGAAGAATGCACTAACCACTCAGTGTGCACAGGGTGTTGGGTGCCGTGTCAGGGCCCAGCTGGTCCAGTAGAATGGGCTGTGGGAGAAGGTCAGTGGGCAGGGACTCCGCCGATGGCTCGGCGAGCCTAACCGTAGACTGCTCCAAGCACACAATACAACCTGGGCAGGAGCAAGATGATCCTGTTACACATTTAATACAAGCACACATGTTGATCTACTATCCCAGTAGTTAAAACAATAACTTGCTCATCCAGATGGAAAGGAACTGACAGAACAGTGCTGGGCTTAGGAACCAATGTAAATCCAAATGAATGCGCATTGTCTGCTAACAGACTACGGGTGCACTGGGAATACGCAGGAGACACCAAACAAAATAACACAGGCAGTTGTGACACCATTAAATTAAAGATGCAGTTTGCGATTCTAATGTAACACACTTTTTCTGATAAACATCAAGTGGTCATTCTAGCTCTCTAATGTTGTGTGCTATCTAAAAATTGTGGTGTTTGCACACAGTTCTGGCTCTGTACAGGGGAAACAAACAAAGTGACTTGGACTGGAGGGGATACACTATTTCAGCCAAATGGAAGACAGGAATATAATTACATTGACTATTTAGCTGTAATATCTACAGTCCTATGTTTTGGTGGAACTGTGGCAAGTGTCTTTAAACTACTTAAAGGTCCCATGAATTTGAATGTCTTTTTGGGTCTATACAGCCTCTACACACTGTGACTGATAAAAATTAAAAATTGTTCGTAGAAAATTTAGCAGTGTTAGAAACTGTGTGCCAAAAACTATACATTTATATTTCTCCCTGTCTTCTACATCACAGATAAGGGATATCCATAATCTATATAGGAGACATCTCGTAAGAGCTAGCATAGGAATTGCTATGAAGAAATATTTAGGTCCATGCACACTGTTGTATTATCATGCAAAGACTAATACTAATAAGTTTCTATATCAGCTCCCACCCAAAGAGGAAAGAGGAGCATGGTTGGGTTGCATTTGTGAAGACTGTTATGTACCAGAGGATATCTATAAACAACTATTGGTGTGCTCAAACCATTTCAAGAACGACTACCTTGTCAACCGTGGACATGGATTAGCCACCAAACTCTGCTTCAACAATAAGTACCTATCAATGTGTTTCTTTTGTAGTTTAGCACTAACCAGTTATCTAGGCTACTGGTGTTTTGCCATTTCGTACAACCGAACACTGGCAACTAACGTACATGCTAGCATAGTTTCCACCACTATGATACATTGCAAACCAAGCCAACCGAGCCATCCCTACACTTGATAAATTCTAAAAATGCATTTTAAGATGTTTGCTAAACTGAAATATAGCATGTTCTAGGCAATGGAGGCATTGAACAGTAGCAGCTTATTAGCATGTAGGAATTCTAATGAGAAACACCCTGTCCTGAACCAGAGGGGTAGAGAGGAAGGCGAAAATGCCTAATTTGAGACGTATTTTCAACAAACATCTTTGAAGACATGTTCAGTTGAGCTGAGAGAGCTATGTGAACTCTATGTTGTAACAGCACAATATGGGAGCTTTAACACACTCTCCTCTGCCTTATGTGCAGTACTTTACCCCTCTGCAACAGCACATCTCTGAAGGTGAGGTGGCAGGAGGATGAGGCAGGAGAAGTGAAAGATGTGATGGCCTGTCGGACAGAGTGCTGGAGCATGAAGAAGGGGCTGAAGGACACATGCAGCGTCCGTGGAAGGCAGCTCGGCCTCGGACCTTCTTCTCCCTGCAGGCTGGGATCTGTCACAAAGAGCTGCCAGCTCTCTGCATTACCAGCATCTGCACCTAGAGACTGTCAACAGCAAACGACAAATTAAAGAAAATGTATGTGTGTGTGTGTGTGTGTGTGATTGCTAGACTGTTCTCATGATCATAGTCCAATTAACATGTTTCCACAAGCATAACATGAGAAGATATTTCCATAAAGGTTCTACCTGTGTGTGTGTGTGTGTGTTTGAAGTTGGTCTTTAAAGCAACAAACTCACATACTCCTTCTTTTAGGGTTCAGTGCCCTTTTAGGGTGAAGTCACTATATTGGCAACAGCCTATATTACTAGCGTGTAAATTGGCATGCATGAGAAACTAAGATGGGAAGGTAACTCCCCTTGGTGATAGTCCAAAGTAGGTCTGTACTTTAACTGTGTAAAAAAAAAGGGGACTGTCATAACGAATCTAGTCTGTGGGAAACATGCATCTTGCAATAGCAGATGACTAGTGGTAGCTTGTTAGCAGCGACTAACATCTTTCCGTTTGACCTAATGGAATCAAAGTTGGCCATCACTGCATTATTCCTCTCTGCCAAGGCTGCCCTGGCACATAGGTGTCATATAATAATGGCTACCCTGCCAGGTCTATGTTTTTAGTTTCAGAAGTCATTCCAAGAACAGCTATTGTATTGTGCTCGGGTGACAGAAAGACAGATCAAATACAAGGAACTAACACCAAAACCGTAAGGTATTTAGATTACAGAATAGATGACAAATCCTGTATTAACATGCCGTCTCTTGATCATAAATAGATTTCCTGGCAATGACAGCAATAGATGGGATGCAAAGTCAAATCACTGCACTGAGGAGAAAAAGAAACCTGAGAAAAAGCAAGAATTTTTCACGTTAGAATGAGTGGTCGACCAGGTCATTACAAAGGAATCTTGATTTCAATCACACCTCTGTAAATAATGCACGTCTCAATTCCCTTGTCTCACTCCTTTTTTCAGAACAATACCAATCCACTCAAGGCAAACATGGCATGGTTAATGATCAAAAGGTGAGCATGTGTGTATTACGTGTTACAGCCACTGCTCTAGTTATCTTTTAGAGTTCAAAGGGTAAACATGTTTGGAATCAATGGCACAGATAGCACTCAGTCTGTTCAAGAGTCAAATGCTGGAACAATCTATCCCTGCCCAATGAAGGCTTAAGGCTTATTTTATCAAACAGAGAAAAATAAAAGAAAGAATGGAAAAAACTTGTTTGGATAAGTCTTGGTATTTTGGTGTTGTATTTAACATTCCACATACATGCCATCTTATGCCCTAACCTCTTTAAATGATTTTTTGCAAACAGCAAATGTGGGAAGAAACAGTAAAAAAGCTAGAGTTCAGTTAAACTTTGCTCAGGACACCTTTAGAAAGTTAAGATAGCATCTTATAGCTACACTGCGTTGTAGAACCATGTGACCTGAGACTAAGACAAGCTTCAGCGGAATCCAGATCATATTCATATCAGGGGAATCCAGGGTAGAGAATCTATCTGTATCTTGAAATGGAAAAAAGGCAGTCAAAATCACTCATGTTTTACCAACTTTTGCCTGTGGCAGATGCCGTAAGTCAACAGCAAGAGTCAGGATCCATAAAAAATTATGTTATCAGACGGGGAAAAAATTATGAAAATAAATGGATTCTGTTTCCTGGCAGGTCTCCCTCACTATTTGCTTTTATTTGAGTTTGTATGTTTTCTTAAAGAAGTACAGGTGGTGTCAGCCAGCATCTGATAAATTCCAAAAGTTAAAAGCAAGAAAGATAAGTGAGAACACTCTCTCTCTCACTCCCCCCACCCCCACCCCACACACACACTTCTCAAGAAGAACCTTTATGCAACTATCTCCTCATCTTAAGCTTGTGGGAACATGCAGTTAATTGGACTATGATCATGAGAACACTTTAACAATCAATAACACACACACACACACACAAGTAGACCCTTCATGGAAATATCTCCTCATCTTAAGCTTGTGGAAACATGCAGTTAATTGGACTATGATCATGAGAACAGTCTAACAATCAATACCATACCAGAGACACCACAGAAAAGCAGACACATGCTGATTCCTCTGAACTTGCAAGGATGTGTTGGAAACCATTGCTTCCATCAACTGAAAATGTTTTCTTTTCAGAGAACACCACCTGAAAACTAACCATTTCTTTCAGCGTTAGTCATCTGAGGAAACTGGCCCCTAATAAAACAATTTTCCTTCACAAACCGATACAATACTATCATAAAATTGCAGTTCTATATTAATACCGCTTATTTAATTGTCCAAAACAGGAACAGTGCAGAACAAATACTTTGAATGCAGTGTTATAAATATGCTCTTATTAATGCTAGCATATCATTGTTGTTTATAAAAGATGTTAGTTGTAATTGCATATCTTGGTGGAATTCCCTAGCTGCCAAAAGTTTAACAGATACCTGAAGATCACTCAAAATTCTGTAGAGCAACAAAAGATAACGGAGCTAATGCAAGCCATTCTAAAAGCTCCACATTACCACAGTTACACTTAAAAAAATGTGTATGAAGTTTGCAACATCTCATAAGAAGCCTGCAGTTACTAGGCTGCTACTGGTTCAATGTCATGCATACACTCTGACAGACTACCTACAGCAATACTGCATCGCCCCAAAATCTTGAGGTCGGCTTTAAGATTTGGTGATTATAAAGACAGCCAGTGGCAAGTTATCTTTTTCTCCCTAGAAGCCACCTCACAACATTTTTTGTATACTAGTAAAGGAAATTGTGGTTTAACTAGATCATGTTTATTAACAGGCTAAAAACATGCTATGTGTACAACACAAAGAGAATCTTGTGTATGTGACATTTTTCCTTGCTGGAGATTTATATTTTCACCTCCAAAACCATTGCCATATAACATTTTGGGTTTAGGGCCAATCACGAGTAATACTTGCATTTTTGCCATAAAACCACAAAAGAGTCATCATGAAACTCTCAAAGGGCCACAGTTCGGCATGTAGCATAATGTTCATTATGGTGGCCTTACCTGAACATCTCTGAACACAACACTGGCTGTGAAGCTACACCGGCTACCTTCCTTCCCACCCTAATAAGAAGAGATGACATTCTATGATGTAGACTGCTGTTATTTTCATTTTAATACTAAAACAGAAAAGTGCTTATCAAAAAAATCTATGTGGCAATATACTTTCCATTTTTTAAACAATTGTAACAGAAAGCCTTTTAACAACAGGTGTGTAGACAGAGATCGGTGTACTTCTGAAGCTCCCTGAGTGAGCACATGTGGGCTGTTTGAGGACCTTGTGTGAACAAATGAACAGTGTGTGTGTGTGTGTGTGTGTGTGTGTGTGTGTGTGTGTGTGAGAGAGCGACAGAGCGAGATACAGCCAGAGAGATAGTAAGTGGGTTGGTGATGGTGGTGGGATAGAAGAATGTGTACTAGCACACATGTACATACTTGTGCTCGTGTGTGTACCTGAATGTGTGTGTGGGTTGGAGCCTATATGGTCTGAGGGCACATGAGCTATGCTGACTTACCTGTAGTATTTCCCGCAGGCTCTGCATGACTGGGGGCTGGTAAAGGGGGGACAGTGGCTCCTCCTGATTCACCACCACTGACGCCTCGCTGCCTGACAGACAGTAAGAGAAACTGGGTGCTGCTGTTGTGGTTCTGTCCTGTAAAACACAGCAAAACACCAGAAGCTACAACCACTGAGAGAGCATGTTTGAAATGTCAGACTTGGAGTAGCCAAATCTTTAAGTAGACAGAAGGAACCGTTAGCCTTTTCATACAGTCCAAGGAAATGTAAAGCATTCAGGTCAATTATCGGGCTACAGTTGGGATCTGTTTTTATATGACATGCTTTAGTTAAACAGAGTCTTCAATGAGTCCTGCTTTTGAAGCCAACCTGCTTACTCCTTCCCCATAACTCTGGCACTGTTATGAAAAAAAAAAAAAAAAAAAAAAAAAAAAAACAATTCATATGTCACTGAATGGCCTACACTATGATTTTGCCATCTCCAGATTATCAAGCCGTATGATCTACCATGAGTGCTAACTCAATGATTCTTTGTGCCATGTGCATAGCATAAGCGGTGACTCGGGCAGGTGACACGCATCATACATATTCCACCAGATGAGTATCACTCCTGGCAGCTTCCACCGGAAATGAGATAGAGGATCAACAGGACAGGAATCTGTGGAATTGCTTTACCCTTTCATTAAAAGAAAGCTCCAAATACCTTCCCAATACACCTGAGAGTGTGCAAAAAGTGCACTGCTCATCCAACAGTTTCCTGTGAATTCTTGTAGATTTCCATTACTTCCACATTTCCGCCTGCTTTTAAGCACCATACAACTTCCTTACCTATTTTCTACCTAATTGTATTCAATGCAAGAGTAAGGATGTTGGGGTTGTACAGTGTGTACTGAGGGTGTAGTGTGTATACCTCCTCGCAACCCTGGGAGTCTGCATGCACTCTGAGGGGCAGAGTGGGAGGCCACAGGCTGTCTATCACAGTGAATAGGGCAGTATACCTGCGGACAAGGTAAGAGAACACATATAGGACATATTTAGGAATGGCTCCATTCACTTGCTTGTGCATGCAGGTGTATGTGCCTATCAAGGTAAGGGTGTAGGCATGATAGATACTAAATCAAGAGAAATAACACAGGAGAGTGGGGGGGGGGGGGGGGGGCACCAAGGCATTTCTCCAGATTCCCTGCATAGATGTTGAGAGTACAGCTAACAGGGGAGGCAAACTTGGCTCTACTCTGTGTGGCATGTTTTGGCATGAAACAGTATATAATAGCTCATTAACTGCACTATGGAACCAATAAATCACAGGATTCGTAAATTCAGTTTGACACACTCTTTCTCTAAGCCCAATAAATGTCAACTGTTTTGGCACCGGTTTTGTTTATGAGATTCAATGTGCAAGAATGCCTGTGTCAACAAATCTATTACATTTATATTTGACTTTGCCTCCGAGAATATACTATGCTTACTTTTTTAATACTATCCAAACTTTTTATTCTTTGAAAATAAAAACAACATGGCCTTTAAATGCTGTGAATGTGAGCTATTAGCTACAGGATTTGCCTGTGAATGAGAGGTCTACCCTCAATATACACGTATTTTGTTTGTACCAACATTCAAGTTGAAACACTGTGACTTCCAGATGTCACAAGACCTTAAAGGAAACAGGATTGTGAAGGGTTAAACCACAGCACAGCTAAAACCACAGCAATACAAAGGGGAAAAAGGAGAAACACAGAGAAATCTACCAAATCCTGGTGTTAAAACCTCCATCCTGTTAGTCAAATACAGAGACATTTGTTGAGGCAGGTTGTTTGCTGGACCTCTTTCTGTGAAACTGGCAGGCTGGCTGTAATTCAGAGATCTGATGGAACCATTGTTCAGAACCAGTTCCACAGCTCAAAATCTCTCTTTCTCTCCCCCCACCAGCATCAACATCAAAGAACCTGCTCTACAACCCTGGCTGGTCGGGCGGCACACTGACTGACTTCACTTCTGCTTACAACAGCTTGAGTGTTGGCCACATTACCAAATAAGCCCTGTGACCTGACAGAGCCTTGCTGCATCTCAGAGTGCAACCATTCAGACATCTCTCTTACAGATCTATTAACTTAAATGGTGTATGTGTATGTGTGTGTATGTACTTATAGGACAAATATCCTTGATGTTTTAAAGCACCATTTTAACTGTGTCACAAAACTGTCAAAGGTTTTACTTTCCTCCAACCTCTTCTAGATACCTAGCTCTGAATTTGGCGTAGTAAGGTAAATCAAAAACACCTCTTTCTTTCCCTTTTTCTTTCTTTCTATAGCAAATGCAAGTTTAATTGAAAAGGTCATCCTTAGGTCTCCAACGAGATTCTCTCTTTGATCATACCAGTTGTGACCAGTTGTTACCAGTGCTATTCAATTTAGATCAGTGATTGAAACACAGAGAAATCTGCAGAATCTCAATCAATCAAATGAAAGTGATCTTTACTGCACTATCTACATTTGAGTGTGATACCAATTTACAGTCTATGAATGCACTTTGGACTTTCTTTTAGTAATACTCGGCTTGTGTCTTTCATCTCAACGACCCACTGATTACCGAAATCACTGTTTAATTCTCAATGCAGATAATAGCCCTGATATCTTCATATAGCCTTATATAGCCATATAGCCTTATCTATCTATCTATATATATATATATATATATATATATATTTAGTTAAAAGAAACTAACCAACAACCAAATATAAATGCATAAAATGAAAACAAATTAATAAACAACTGCTAGTGTTGTGAACTGAGACACATTCTTTTAAGTCTTTCACTCCCAGACCCGAGTCTGACACGAACCGGCAGACAACCTCTGTGGAGAGACACGCGGTCAAGGCGATACCGATACCCCACATGTCAACGGCCTTGTCTGAGGATCAGGAGCGCCCACATGCCATGGATTCTCTCCAACCTGGCAGCAGACTGGATGTGGCTGATCAGGAAGTATGGGCATGTCTGCTCTGCACACAGCCGGCCATCCGAACAGACAGATCACCCAGTGGGTGGGCATTTGTGTAGTCGTGTGTGTGTGTGTGTGTACACATGTGTGTGTAAAAGACACAGAAAGCACAGGGGATGTATAAACATTTTTACTTCTTTTCCTTACTTTATTCTTGTTTATGACCATTCTCATATTCTAAAAGTATAATCAAAAGGGCTTTGTGAACCTGCTTTGCTTGGCCCTAGTTAAAGTGTGCATATGCAATAGTTTCTGTGTTCATGTTTAACAAAGGGCATGAGTGGAATCCTCCATTGTCTCACCTGTGCCTGGTGACCCGCTGCAGCACCTTGACCCTGTGCAGCAGACAGGTCCTCCCCTCCCACTGCCGGCTGAGTTGCTCCAGCTGCTCCTCTGAGCCAAGGGCCTGGAGCTGCACCTCACTGAACATGCCCCACACATCCTGCACCAGCACACACAGCCTGCAGACACACACAGACACACACATAAACAAACACACATACATGTAGATACACAGACACACACACATATATAGATACACAGACCCAGACACATACACACAGACACCCACACAAACACACACACACACAAATACACAGCTGTGTTGACATGAGTCAATGGATATACAAACTCAGAAGGAAAGCATTACGTGGGGTTTAGTAAAAATGCTTTTGGGTCTATCTCCATTCCACCACTGACTCATTGCTCCATTGCCCACACATACATGCAAAGAGAGTATTCTCATGTTGTGATACTTGCCTGAAATCATAAAACCACAAAACATAAAATCCCTGCATGACCCCTGCTTTGTAAGTGGAGTAATGAAGTGGAGTAACCACATTGCTATTTTGTGTCTACCTCTCCTACAATATGAAGATCTCAACCAGTGGAGTTTCCCACTGTGCTCTTTGAAGGTGAGTTAAGACTATAAAGAAACATGGTCCAAACTGGGGGCAGTTATGCGGCCTGCCTTGCCTGCCTGTGTCTACTGACCAGCAGAAATGTGTTTTTTTCCCTCCTCCAGGGCTTAATTAGTAACTGATTGAAATATTATCTCGAGGACATACTCCGGCCGTGCCCCAGCAGGCGTGGAGCAGGGTGGTGGGCCTCCTCGCGTGGAGCCGGCCTGGAGATGCAGCACAGAGTCGCTGCAGAGCCCCTGGAGGAGGGGAGTGGGTAACCCTTGGCCTAGTGAGCCGCATTCCAAACCCTGAACCTTGGAAACAGAAATGTCAGCGAGACAGAAGGTAGGCGGGAGCCTCGCAGGCGGCTTTATGAACCGCTCTCGCCCCGGCACCTTTAGAAGACCTTGTCCATCATTACATGAGAATTAGCCCTCCGGCACGGAGAGCCATACGCAGCACTGCTCAGCGTCAGCCTCACATCACCTGGCCGGCAGAATGCAACAAGACGAGGGAGAATCAAAAAAGGAGTAGAGGAGCACCACACTCTCAGAGATAGAACAGAACAATTATTTTCTAACCAGATGCTTGGGTTTTTCAAGCTGTAGCACTTCAGAAAATCTCCCCTATCAAGGGAGATAAATCTCACTGAGTCAAGAATGACACACCCAGGAAAGTACATCAAGTCGTTCCAAAGTGCACAACAGTTTCCAAGAATAAACTTCATCAGGAAGACAAATAGTTCTCTTAACATTTTCAAGTATTAAAACAATGTTATGACTACATTTAAATCATGGCCAGAGCAGCACAGTTTAATATTTCCTTGTGTCCATGAGTGGCAATCAATCTCCTCTCGACTGATTAAATTTAATCAGGAGTGACATTCAGTGGCTATCCAACATTTGATAGCCGCAAATTTGTAATTGTCAGATCTCAACCACATCATGTGTTAAAAGTTTTGAGAGTGAATGATACCGCAAAGAGGGGGAAGGGGGATGGAGCAGAGAGCACTTCAAAGCCAATCAGTGAACAACGTGACAGAAACGGCCTGTCCCTCATTACACTCGACATGTCCTGTGCCTGCTTTTCTTGCCGGTAAAAAGCGAGGCCGTGACAGATTTGGCTGGAGGTGGTGGAGTGGGTGGCAGCGTCGGCGGCCGTGAGCCAAGTGAGAGGCTCCGTCTCTAGTGCAGGCACTGTTCCTGCCTGCGTGCTTGAGGCGAACCGAGAAACGGAGCATGCTGAAGGCTTTCAAGTCCAGACATGGCACCTGTGCTCAAGCAAGATAGAGAGTAAACACTGCGGTTCACAGCCCAGAGTAAACAGTTCAAGGGACTGACTGCTGCTTTTTTTCTCACTTATTTTCTTATCCTCTTTTTGCCAGAGGCCTAAAGAGGGAACACAGAAAATGAAACAGAGCGATACAGTTTTAATGCTGGAGGATGGGGTTTTTATTGTTCTGTTAGGCACATTTTTTAATTTGTGTGTGGGAACTGACAAAGAGTTTGTACGAATTCTTTTTAAAATAATTTACTGACAAATTGTCAAGTATCATGATAAATTCATTCAGAAAGACATTTTCATACAACTTATCAAGTAATCAAGGGGATTTTGGTTCGATTTCTTAGAAACCCTAGATATGTTTAACACCTACTGATCATTAACTGTTGTGATCAAAGACTCCTGGTTTTTGGACAAGAAAATTAGATCATAACAAAATATTTGAAAAAGCCTATTTTCTGTACTAAATCCTGGGCATTTGGTGCATTGTGTATTGGTGTGTACAACATGAGGATCACATACTAACACTTATTTGAAGGTAAAATTTAATTTCTCAATCTAATATTACAATATCAATGTCAAAACACTGACTTGAAATCCAAATTAGTCAGCAAAGCTGGGCACTAGATACTGTAATCTAAACCAAAAAGGCATGCAAACATCCTGGTCTCATGACAGGTGACAAGACAACATTTCAAACACCATTTACAACAGATAAAGAGACCACACTGAAGGACTTAATACCAGGGGACGTCCAACCATATACAGCTATCATGAAACTCTAACAATGGTCAAGAAAGTGGAAGAAAATCCATCTGCATCCTAATCTGTGAGGTGATATGGGAGGCCCACAATATAGTGACGTCTCTATGGAATATGAGTTAAATTAAACTTAGTCTTTCAGTTCATGTCAACAGACAGACAGGCAGACACAGACATAGACACAGACACACAGACACAGACACACACACACACACACACACAGCGACCTGATTACATTACCCTTGGCTTGCTACCAGGGCGAGGATAATAAAAACACTGATACAAAGATACTGCCGCTGATACTACAGCAACACATATATGACCATTATACACTACCAGTGCATTTCAACTGTAATGTTGATACGGTGAAGGCTCGGGTCATTCACTGGCATACGGGGCACCTAAGGTCAAATTATCTGTCTGTGTCAGTAAAACCCTGTCAAGGGCTGGAGACCATTATTTCCTTGTAAAACAAATCACACCCACATCTGAGACAGACACCGAGACAGGCTAATATTAAATTGTTTACCATGTGCCTAAATATAGGAGCGTTAACATATATCTCCTGTTACACAGAGACCTCACTTGTACTGGTGTGGTCAGGGATAGCTGTGCACTTTGAGGTATATTTTGCAAACGGCAAATCATCTAGTCAGGTGGAAAGCGGTCTGTCAGGCACCGGGCGGGAGAACAGAGGGGAGTGAATTAAAACTGGAAACAGGAATGAAACGCTCAAGTCTGGGCTGCTGACATTTTGGGTCATGCCTGTGCAGCGATGTCATACCGTAAATTCTAATGACACTTGGTACATTACTTGGTACACTGCAACCCACATCGGCCAACCAATTAAGAAATGAAAACAAGAGCCCTGCCTATCTGTGACAGGGGAGGCTTGTGAGGGCTTGTGGATACTTGAGGGAAACTAGACAGACAAGTGATACAGGGCTGCAAAGAAAGTAAGGAGCCTGACTGTGTACACCCAATTCCGTATAAACAACCTCCGTCTCTCCATGTCCCCTCCGTTTCTCTCCACCCACGCAACCCCCTGCCTTCACCCCCACATCACTTCCTCAATCCAGAAAGCATCTTCACTCTGAGGGCCTCTCGTCATTGGCCAGCATTGGTCACTGGCTGATTTTTGGAATTTGTTATTGTGAGCAACGGCAGGAATTCTCAGCAGTTAGGGAGCTCTTCCTGGAAGTGCAGATCCATTGAGCTTGTCCAAACAGACGCGCACAGTCGCAGTCACATTCACTCTCTCCCTAACACACACACACACACACACACACACACACACACACACACACACACACACACACACACACACACACACACACACACACTCACACACACACACACACTCACACACACACTCACACACACACATGGCCCCACTGAGAGTAAGCGCCCCACGCACAGAAAGCCCTTCAGAGGTGTCTCATTGGCAGGTCTAAAGGAGGCGGGCTTCCTTCCGCTGCACTCTGAACCAATGGCAGAGGAGCTGCCGATAAACAGGGATGTAACCAGATCTCCCAAGCACATTGTGTTCCCACTTCAGCATGAAAACATCCAGGGAGCCCCTCCTCAGGCCCAGTGCTCACTTCTTTTTCAGCTTGTTTATTCAGTTTGCACTCTTACTGGAACTGAGGATGTTGGATTTGAAAAAAAAAATCACGATTCCTCATAAGTAGTAAAAGTTTACAAAAAGTTGAAAACTTTTCTCACTGTCAGAATCATAGCGAATAAGCCTCACTTTGCAGGATTACATTGTAAGTTTAGAAAAGATGTCCATCCGAAAATGCTAATGTTTACAGCTGTTGGACAGGCTCATATCCGCTGCTATCCCTTGTTTATCTACAACAAACCGCTGTTACGTCCATTTGCTCCAAAAGTAGGATCAAGGCTTCAGAAAATATAAACTTGGAAGATTGTGCTGTTGTCTTTTCTGGTCTCAAGAGGTGGTTTGTTGGTGTAGAAAGCATCTGTCTCATTTAGGCATTCAATCATAATAATAGACTGTCATTTTAAACTGACGTCAGGATGCATGAGGCAAACTCCAGGGGATGCCAAAATGATCAAGAATTTGCCAGCTGCATCAGGTTTTGTCTGTTTTACTGTAATTGTTGAAATGCACATCTAAGTAATATTCTATAGAAAATACACATAAGTTCTAGTAGGTTCAGCAAACTCCTGTTTGCAAGTTTTTTTCAAACATAATTGCAAATATTTGGTCCATAATAAGACTGTGAATCTACTGTGTTGTATTTTATCAGTAGCATTATCAATGCATATTATTATTATATAATAGTAATATTAAAACAGATTATCATTATTATTGATGATAATGTTAATATTACTTAATGTATGCATATTTTGTCTTTTTTAAAAGAACTAAGAGTGGGTAAATCTTTTCTGTACAAGCACTGTTTTGTCAGTATTGGAACACACATTTGACACACATTTTAAACCACTTAGACTTAACATTATTATCTCCATAATTAACAAATTCCCAGTACAATTCCAGACCTTAACAGCATTCTGGGTTTGTTGCACAAAATTAAATAAGTGTTGCTGTAAAATGAAATGTGGCACCACAGTTTTATATGGATTATGCTGATTCCTGTGCAAGCCAAAACCATAACTGAAAATAAAACATGATCATGCAGCTTGCAGTGTCAATAGACAGGCATGTGCATAACAGCATATTCATCTCTTATCAGTCACCCCTAAGGGAGCATTCTTCTGCGATCAACAGTCTGTTGTGATTTTCATCTTGATTTGCCAGTTGCTGACCAATTTCAGTCACAGGCAAAAATCCTAAACCGGATGTGTATACTCCTCAAAGTCAGGACTTGACAGGCTCTTAGAGTCCTCTTCAAGTCCAAATAGATACCATGCATGCCTCATACACAGAGCCAAGGCTGGGAACCAGTATGTCAAATTTTGTGAACCTGCAGCCAATGAGAGTGTATTTGGCACAATGTAGCAACATAGCACTGCACAACACAGTCTCAAAACCAGGCCCAAGGTTAGAGACAAAAACATTTCAATTCACTTCACTGACTTTATACCAACTATTCCTCCTTGCCATTTTGCCTTCTCATAAAACAGAAATATAGCTGAAAGCGGCTGGCTGGGTGGTAGATTTGTTCCACCACAAACCAGCCAACTCAAGCTTGGAATAAAGGCATGACCAAGGGTCTTGTTTGGGATAGTTTTCACCTATTTGGACCTAAAACTCATTTGCAGACCATTTTGACTGTTAGCTAGCACTGTTACAAGGTTGTTTAATGATACGTCAATTTGAAACCTGCCAAAAGCATAAATTGTACAGCCATTCAAGGACTATGAAAGTTGTGTAGTTTGAACTTGGCTTTACAGGCATGCGTACTGCCAACATACAGAAAGGACCCTACATGATTGGGAGGTGGGGGGTCTTATTTTCTTTACCACCATCACCCTCCATCTAAAAGGAGTGTCAGGCAGGTTAAGGAAGGACTGCTGCTGTGACGTCGGTGTTGCTGCCACTCTGCTAGGTTATCTGTATCAGCCTTGCAGTCCCTTGCCTGGACCCTGACCCAGCCATGAGTCCTCTGCTTCCCCTGCTGGAGTAGGGCAGCACTGAGGGAGGGCATGAAGGTTTGGGGGGGGTGGGGGGACCTTGTCAGTGGGGCCTCTGTTTACAAGGCCACGCGGTAAGGCCTGCTCTGCTTTGGCCGGTGTCCGGTTACCAGTCAAGTGACTCTGGAACCATCTTTTTCCATAGCACCCCACCACGTGAACCCTTATGAGTGTGTGTGTGTGTCTGTGTGTGCGCGCACCAGCCTTAGCCTTGCACACAGAGTCCCCTGACAACAAACACCTCTGTGGTGTTATTAGTCAGCAGAGGAACAAAACAACAACTTCGCTCCAACTCCCTCTTTTCCAAGGAGGTGGGCTTGAACTCCACCAGCCAGTGGTGAGCTGGGTCAGGGTATTCTTTTTAGCCATTGTGGAATCTCACCTTCATCTGTAGTGTTCAAGATAGGCTGCAGGGTAAGGATCAAACTTCAGCCTATTTGATCTGGGTTTCTGAACAGTGCATATTTGAACTTTGTGAAAAGATGAAAACTGCAAGGACCACATAACTGCATTTTTATGGCTCACCAGGATACGAATGATTCCCTGCACATTTTAGTTCTAGTCCTTTTGTTGATGGCATTAGAATAAACACCAATCACCACTTTTATGACTTTTGTGCTCTTTCTCCACTGCCCCCCCTCCACACACCTCTCCCTGTGCCCATGGGGCTATGTGTGAGTGTGCGTGGGTCGCTAACAGTGCTGTATTTCATTAGCCATGTTAGTCGAGCTGTGCCATATGCGCCTACAAGCCAAAGAGCACGCTGTGTCCCAGGAGGGGTTTAATAGTTGGTTGGTAATTGACAGAATCTAGAGCACTCTCTCTCTCTCTCTCTCTTTCTTTCCCTCTCTCTCTATGTCTCTCTCTCTCTCTTTCTTTCTTTCCCTCTCTCTCTCTGTCTCTCTCTCTCACTCTCTATTTCTCTACCTCTGTCTCTCTCTCTTCTCTCTTCCCCGCCCTCTGCTGCCACAGAGAGGACAATGTCCTCCCAGCTGGAGGTGTGCCTGCGCTGACTCATTGCCTGCTCCAGCGCCATGTGCGTGAGCCTTGAGCAAATGAACAAAAGCACAGCAGGCCAGCGGGATGGCCACTGCTGATCGGCATGAAAACCCTGGAAAAGCTGTGGCATTTTGTACACAGGCTCTCAGAGATGCAGAACCCCACTGCCGAATGGGCTTCGTACTGCACAGACAACTAGGCCAGGGCATTTTGGCAGCACAGTGCCGATTCTTACACTGGTACAATTTCACAGTTGATGATTTATCTGTCCTGTCCTGTTGACAGTTATTTAAATGCATCAGAAACTGCACTTGAATGATGAAAGATATTATATGTGTTCATCTAATGCAACAGCATTTGCAGTCTTCTGAAATGAAACAGATTTGTTTTGCAGTTTTTATGTTTATCATATTGTATTATGTTCATTTGCTCCTATTCCACTAACGTGAACCTTTACAAACCTTGACCTGAAATGTCTTATGTTTGATACAGCCAGTGTGCCAGTGCATGTTTCTCTGTCTCCCTCCCCCTCTCCTTCTCGCCCTCTCCCTCGCGCTCTGCTGGCTATCCTCCACTCTACAGTCAGCCTATCAGTGGCCTCTTACTGAACTTTCAGCACCTCCACGCTCACCAGCACTACTCCCACTGCCTCATGGGGGGGGGGCTTACTTAAAAACATGTTTTCAATTTCATGATAGCTCTCACTATGCGCGAGGTCTCAAAAACGCTGTGGCTGATTAGGTATGTAAATACAATTTAATATTCATAACTCTTACTATTGTCTAATCAGTTTCACTCATAAGATTTGTTGGCTCATGTCTAGCCGTATAAAACCTTTTTGCACATTTCATAAGAGTGACTATTAAAATACTTTTGATTCATCAAGCTAAAACCTGTACTACTGTTAAGTTATTGGCTTCACAGCAAAAAAACAAAACAAAAACAAAAAACAAAAAAGTAATGTAAAGACAAAATGGAAAAGAAAGTAAAATTGTATTGATACCTGCCAGCACTGCAGTGGCTGTTGCCGCGAGGGGAGCGTAGACATGGGGACCTGCGGAGGGTGGGGAGTCTGACAGCAGAGGGTTGTGGGATGGGGAGGCAGTAGACTCGCTGTATCACTACCTCCAGGCGCAGGCCAAAAATGCCCCCTGACCCCAGTGCCTCCAGCAGGGAGTCACACACACCTGTGGACTCCGGCCGCACCCACTCACACACACCTGTCTGAGAGGGGAAAGAAAAAACACACAGGGGCTTATATATGTGCATGAATACAAATATGCACTATTATCTTAGAAATATTGGTCATGTTGACTATCAACATCCATGTATTCTGCATTCAAACTTCTCTAATGCCTTTATTATCTATGCGTGTACACAAGACAGTGTCTTGCTCTTTATGGATGTGTGTCTGTATAAATATACAGGTGTTTGTACAACCAAACACACACACATGTATACAAGCCCTTGCTAATGCTAACTGTGAACTAAGCTCTTGTGGCTGGTCCACATCACCTGGGAAAGTTTTCTAAACAACACCTGGCTGAGTCCATGCACCGCAGGTCTCATGTGGAGACAGATCCTTTGGGGCAGGCCCGTGAGTGTTTACTGAAATCACAGAGCACGGAGAGACCACAAACGGTTCCAGGGCAACACACCTGTCTGCTGCCACCACTGCCTGTCTCCACTGGGGGGGGCACACGGTGTTCCAGCCAATGCCCCCAGCAGCGGCCCAGGGGGTAGGGGGGGCATCGCTGGACATGGGAGGGGGGCCATGGGCTAGGGCCTGAGCAGTTCTGCCTTTCTGGGGTCACGACCCTCTGGCTGAAATGGGCATTGAGAATGACCGGACGACTCTCACCTTCGATGACCAGGGTTTGCCTGATGGAGTGAAGGGGAAGAAGGGGGAACACAGTGTTAAATATACAATAAGAAAGAATTAATTTAAGCGGTGATCCAATTTGCTGGTTTTCATGTGATAGTGCATGTAGTGACCTGAATCAAAAGAACTGGAATAAGGATCTTTTCACTGAGGGGTAACATTTGTTTTAAAGACATAAAAGATGTAAAATTGTAAATCTCTCCCACAAGCCTCCCAGTGTTGAAAGTTCATTCACTTGAAAAAATACTTTTAGATATATCCTATATATGTGTGTGTGTGTTTGTAGAACAAACAAACTGAAGATTTTTTTTTATCATTTATGCATATGCACTCTTTAATGTACTGACTTTACTGATATAGGCAGCAAACTCACTATTGGACTGAGTACATCTCTGTACAATATGCATCTACTGTGTTGTGTAGACCAGTGTTTCTCAACCAGGGTGCCGCGCACCCCCCTCAGGGGTGCCGCAGAAACACATCTGACAGTACACGAAATAAGCAAAATAAATAAATAAATAATGTAATATAATAAATAATTGTCTAAATTTATACTCAAATACTAAGGCAGTGGAATCTTTCAGGTAGCATTAAGTTAAGTAAGTAAATTTAGGCCCGACGACACACACTGCCTATCTGAAATAAACCTGCAAAAAAAGTTTGGGGTGCCTTCAGATTTTTCATGAATTTAAAGGGTGCCTCGCCTGAAAAAAGGTTGAGGAACACTGGTGTAGACCACACAAGCATTACTCTACTCAACGTCACCACACTGTCTCTGGCTTTACAGTTCACTAGTACCTCAATCTACAGTTTTTTTATTTTTGAGTCACCCAGTGGAAAAAAAAACAATAGCTGATCTAATCACTTACATGCAAGGCTCTTTTTGAGCCCCTAGGATTAACACATGCAAGTCAAGACGCTGCCACTCATGAGACGCAGATAATGTAGATAATGATCCTCCTCCACGCATCTGACTATAAATGAGCACATCGCTCACGTACACACACCTCGTTTCACACCCAATGGAAGACAAAGACACACAGAATCAGTGTCATTCAAAGCCTACGCTGTTGGTGTCAGCCTGTTGATGAGCGACTGTCATGTGGTGTGGAAACAACAACAAACAAAGTTTTTAATTCAACTTTCCCCACCATAATGCAGGCCTGAAATTTAAATGTCCACACACAAACAAAACAGTTCATTTAAGAACAGACTAAAACACTGTGCAACTTTTTTCTAATCTGAGTTCATCAAAGTTAAACAAGGTGCTGTTAAACTGCTCCATATATTAGGCTGGCAGCAGGGTGTATTTATCAGGTCGTGCTTTAGGACAGGCCCTGTGAGAGCACCTGAGGGCGATGAGCTGGTCAGGTGCCAGTACAGGATTCTGCTCCGACCCGTCTCTGCTTGCCCCGACAGCGTCATATGGCGGTTTAGCTGGGAAAATGTATTTATATACGTCACCGCTGAAATGAGCTGGGCCCCGTGCAGGATTTGGAGGGTTGCCAGGGAGGCAGAGTCAGAGCCAGAGATCCAGAGGACGAACTCTGTGAACCTCTACATGTTGCTGTTCACCCCTATGTGGGCTCTGCTATTTTGAAAAGGGAGGGGTGAGTGGTGGGGGTGGGATAAGGGAATAAAAGATTCTGGTAAAAGAAACTTCCTACTAACTCAACCTGAGACTTAACCTGAAATCACCCCTCCACTTGAGTCTGTTGTTGTTTATGTGCTGGATATGGTTGTGGTTTGTTGATGATGCTACAGTGTGCTACATCTTCAACTGCCTTCCTTCAGGAGTCATACTGGGCTAAAGCCTGCGTCATCACTTAACGGCTTTTGTGGCTCAGTGATGAGTGACCTAAGAGCAATTTGGGGTCTTAAAAACCAAAACATGATAGAGCAGACAGAGATTCCACTGAACTACTAGCGAACCAGATATGTTCGCACCCATCAAATTCTTTTTATATTACTTCTGTAAACCCTGGGGAAAGTTATCACATAATTTAAACTATAATCACCAAATCAACACAACAAAGCAATAGTTTTACTGGAAGAAAATTCTGGCCAAATGCATTTCCGTTTTTCTATAAAACAAAGTCTACAAGGACTAAAAAAGACGGTAGGAGTTTTATTTGGACGACTAACATCAACAACTAACAATGACCTAAATACAAAGCCACTTTTCTCTTGCTGAAGCGTGCCAAAAACAGTGCATACAGTCCCTTGTGACAATGGAACAATCAATAAGGAAGTGTGACACACACCTTCACACACAAACAGAAAGAAAGGTAAACAGACAGATGAATGAGTGAGTGACTGAGTAAGGTGAGTGCTCACGTCATGAGCAGGTAAGGAGTGGCCCAGGTACTGTCTGTGAGGTGCAGAACAGCGAGTCCTGACAGGCATTTCCGGTAGCTTCCACCCCCACAGAGCTGTGTGGGAGGGGGGCGTGGCCATCCTACACACAGCACAGGCACTGGGAGGGCGAGGGAAGCGCCTCCACACACCACAAAGGAAGTGCACAAGGAGTGGAATACTACTGGAACTCCGGACATGTGAAATTCTGGAGTTTTCCACATTTGGCATGAATGTGCACAGAACATGGGAAGCACTGAGCACACGACCAGATACGGGAAATGTCACTGAACCCGACTGGACGATGGTGTCTGAACTGAACACAATGTGGTGACCTACATACCCCTTGAAATACTACAGATGCAATTCATGGACATGATTTAATTTTTACATTTCAAACTTCAGTAAAAACTTAACATTTTTGAGATGCTCATTACAATCACACCATTCAAACATAATATTACTCTGTATCTATCCTTTAATTATATACTCAATTTTAAAAAAAAACAGCTGACACTGATCCAATAGGCCAATATAATATGAGAAGGCATAAAACTGGTGATATGCTGTGCACTGTCAATTTAACCTAGAAATCACAAAGCAACGTTGGTCTATCAGTTGGACTTTCCACTGTCAACACAATCTATTCCTGGTAAAACACTGGGGGAGTGGGAGAGAGCGAGCGAGAGGGAACAGACAGAGAGTGAAAGGGAGACACTGGGCTGCCAGGAACTCACTGAGCAGCATGTGTTTCCAATCCCCTCTGCTGGCGTTCTGCTGGGCCATTGTGATCCACTGCTTAGCTAGAACTCCAAGCAGAAAAAAAGAGAGGGAAGGAAAAAAGAAGGAAGAGAACAAAAACTGTGGACTTTTTCCCCCCTCTCCCGGCTTGCTGGAAATGAGCTAAGCACTGCCAGGAAGAGGAATGCGAGCCATTCCCTGGAGTTACTGATGACGTGGGAGTGGAGAGGAGGCCCCCTGGCTTCCGGCCGCCCTGCCTGCCTGCCAACTCCAGCGTGGGCTGAGCCCCAGCTCCCAACAGCTGGAGACAGGCTCCACTCTGCTCCATTCACTCACGCCATGGCTACACACACACACACCTCGCCACTGCCCAACACCATTATTACTGTTTCTATCTCTCTCTTCCACAGAAATACACACACACACCTTCTTTCGCTCACACATAGCCACACATTGCATCTGCAACACCACTACTGCTGTTTCTCTAGTAAGCACACACATATAGACACCCTCTCCCTACACTCGGATATCTCATTCACACACACATACATACACTCCACACAAATATGCAGAGAAGCAGCACTGACAAAGTCTAAAAGCATGTATGCCCCCCCTTTTGTGACTATTGCAACTACTGTTGCAAATTATGTCATATGCACTGCAATCATTTGTGGGATATGAATCAATGAACTGCATGTGTATTTATCCTTACATATCTGGATGCAAGGGAGAGCAGTAGTATTGGGAAAAACACTTTTTTAAAAAATTAATTATTATATATTATTAATATCCTTAAAAGCATTGAAACACGCCCAAGTCATCAAGAAATAGCTCTCCTGACCTCTAGACCACTATGACACATTTGTTCTGGCCAGATAAGGATAAGGGAAGGCGATTTACAGTAATGTGGCGCCTGGCTGGTGGGGTGAAGTGAGTGTGGTTAGTGTTTTCTCTCACCAGGGAGGATGTACATGGACAAGGTCACCCAGGCTGAGAGCGAGCTGGTTCGCTGTCTCCCGGCTGAAGAGCACCAGGCAGTGGTCACTCTCCCCCAGGCCCTTCCGCTCCACCTCCTTAGCGGCGGCACCCTCCTGCCCCTCCGCCGGGTCCCGACGCCCCTCGTGGAGAGCTTCCTGGAGACGCTGGCACAGGCCCACCCTCAAGCCGCAGTCCTCCTGCACACGCAGGATGCGCAGCACCAGCACCCCTGGCTTACCTGCTACATGGAGAAACACATACAGACACACACACACACACACACACACACACACACACACACACACACGACACACACACACACACACACACACACACACACACACACAGACACACACAGAGGATGAGTCTAAATGGCACCAGAGGAGTGCAAAAGAGAGCGGTGTTGCACACAAGGGCTCGCTAATTACAGTGCTCTAGTTCCTGGGAAGGCACTGGCTGTCAACAGGAGCAAAAGAGGAGGGCTGGATATCCTCACAAAAACACAGAGGTACACAGCCTAAAAGGAGGGATGGAGCAACCACCAGTGTGTATTACATAATAATGGTAAGACTGTTGAAAAAACTAAAAGTGTCTGAATACATTGGGTTCCCAAGACCCAATCAACACAAAGTTTTACTGAAAAATGTGCTTTGTGCCATTTACCAGTGTGAGGACATAGGTGCTAAGGAAAACAAAGGCAACGCTATGGCTTTACAAGCCTGAAGCTCTTCTTGGACAGTCTGATATTTCAAATCAGTATTAATATGAACACTCTTCTTTCGCACCAGACACATTTTAACAACAGAGCAACGTGAGAAGTAGTAAGGGGGTGGAAAACAACAGAAAAACAAGAAAAAACAGAACTATGACTCACCCCCCTTCCCCCTGACATAATTCCACTGAGAGCTCTGAGAGAGTTACAGTTTGAAAAGCTGACAATCTCTCCCTCTTGGCCACAAGAATTGTTTTAATGCACCGCCTCTAAATTGTGCTCCGTGCTCCCAAACTGTGAAACAGGGACCTTGCCTGAGCATGCATGGATATGAAGCTCAAACACACACCCACACACACACTCCTGTGCCCCCTTACATACACAAACACACACTCCCGCACCCCTTTACACATGCACGCACACATGCACGCATGCACACACACACACTTATTGGACACACACACACACACACACACTTATTGGACACACAGACACACACACACACACACACACACACACCCTTATTGGACACACACACACCCTTATTGGACACACACACACATACACTCCCATGCCTCCTTAAACATACACACACACACACGCATACACAGTGTGGCAGTATGGACAAAGATTTCTGCTCTTTCACCTTATTAGAAACAAACAATATAAACATACAGCAGTGATTCATTCTGCAAGAAGAAAAACAACCTAGCGTGAAGTAATAACAGCAGGAATCCATAGTACATAGTGTAGGACTGATAACCAGAGATGAAATGTTTGTTTGTTTTATTAAATCTGTCCTGTGGATTTTACATATTAAACACTCTAAAATAACATCCTGGCCTCAATCACATGCTGCATTCTTTATTTTCTTTAGAAAAAAATAAAATGATGAGTTACAGGACATGACAGTTGGCATCATTTATGCAGCACAAGAACCACTGCTATGGGTAATTACAGTAAATGACCATGGGTGTCCCTTAGGCCCTGACTACAGGTTTTACCCTGTGCACTACATTACATGCAAGTTTTTGGCTCTGTACTGCAACATCACGCTGGGTGGTTAGCCTGTGTCACATGTGAGTCACAGCTGTTCTCTCCAAATTCTCAACGTATGCCAGCAGAGTGGGAAAAACATGGAAAGACATCTGTTATGAGCACTGCTGCTGAAAAGCATTCAGCACCTAATGTCCCACCTCTCTGCAGGATCTGTAGCTAAGGAGACACATTTTAAAAGTAAGGTGTTACTTGATTAAGAGGAACAGCAAGTGTGCTCAACTCTGGTACATGGTTGTTGATGACAAGGAAGGGTAAGTCGTACTGAGAAACAAAAATTGCACAAATATCATGTATAAAACTATAGGTTAATCATTAGGATTTTCATTAGGGTTCCTTTTTAGATAAAATGTCTTCTGTCTGCTTTGATCTCAACTTGCACGCGCACACATTGTTCTATAGGTAGAAAGGCCACAACACGTTTCTCACCCCCTTATTCGATGATCTGATAACCGTCACTTTGCCCACCTCACTCACTGTTCTAGATTTTTCCACCCCCACCTTTCAGCCCTCCTCCACTGCACTTTCCACCAGCAACCGTTGCATTCCCCTCCACTCACACAGAATGTAAGAAAGACAAAAAGAAAAAGGCAGCAAGAGAGACAGAGAGAGAGACACACAGAGAGAGAGACAGAGAGAGAGAGAGAGAGAGAGACAGAGACAGAGACAGAGACAGAGAGAGAGAAAGAAAGAGAGAGAGAGAGAGAGAGAGAGAGAGAGATGTATGTGAGTGCACTTGTCAGATAACACACCTTCAGTCTACTTAGGCATCTCAGGTTTTGTGCCGTGGAAAAAAGACAGAGAAAGAAAGGAACGAGCTCTGCTTACTGTGCTGAAAATTTCCTGTCAACTTTAAGTAGCCTTTTTCTTTTGTATGGCTTGGAGTCATCTCACACATGCCAGTGTCATCACACTTCCTGCACGGACACACCCACGTGGCAAACCACACATCTGAGAAACCAGCACCTCTGTGGGCTTCAAGAGCCCCTGACAGTTGTAGGCTAGAAGTCAGCCATTCAGCATTCAGGCATACATAAGCACTTGTGTCTTCTAGGAGTGAAAGAGGCGCAGCTTATAAACTGGTGGCGTTTGTTTGTTTGTTTGTACAGGGCATAGATGGCACTATGTTAAATAGGAACCATGAAAAAATAAGGAGCAGAGGAACCTAGAGTATATGGAATAACTGCATTGTGTTTTTTGTTTTTATTAGCAAATCCTTTACTTAAAAGCTATTTTACACACATTGTCTTCTACATAAGTTATAGTTAACAAGTAAACAGTAAGAATTAGAAAACTACAATTCTAGTGTAACTACAGAGAAAAACCTACAATATTCTTTAAATTAATTTGATCCTACAGCATTAAAAGCACAGGTCTACTTACAAGGAAATTATCCTAGCTTCTGGTTTTCTTTAAAACAGTGTATGATATGTGAACCTACATTGGAAGTCCTACAGTTTTTGCATGAATGTACAGATGTTGATGCAGGGGCCAGTTCTGTTTTAGACTTAACAATTCATCTGCAATTAGCATTGATATATTCCATGTTGCTCAAAGGGCAAAGTATTGCATCAATTAAATAAGGAAATATAAAGATATGGGTGCGTTGCTCTTATTTAAAAGAATCCTACTCACAGCAACGTGCATTTACAGTTCCACATAAGTATCATAAAGGTTGAGCTACTTTACAAATAAAAATGAAATGAGAAGGATGTGATATATATTCATGTATATTATGAAGTTAAACTATACAGTGCTTTATGCTTTCATAGTCAGCTCACAAAGAAATGCTATAAAGTTGTATTCCAATGTTGCACTTCCCCCCAAAAAAACACTGTAATTGTATACTGTACCCAATTCTGTCTAGATCGAAAATTTTAAATGGCATTGCTCAAAATTAGGAATATTAAAAAACTGTGTAAGACTCTGTAGAATGGCCTAGACTCCTGACAATAATAAAATACATTAAACTGACAAAACTGTAATCAACTAATATACTGAAGCAGGATTTTAGGGATATTGACATAAGGGACAAAGGAAGAAAGGAAAAAAGGAAGGAAGAAAGAAAGAAAGGAAAGAAGGAAGGAAGGAAGGAAGGAAGGAAGGAAGGAAGGAAGGAAGGAAGGAAGGAAGGAAGGAAGGAAGCTTGAGTGGTTGCACTTGAACAGCGCCACTTAGCGACTTCATTAGAGAAGAGAATGTCACTGAGTTCTGGGTTACCTGTAGCAATATTGGCAGCTGTGGTGTACTGGTGCCTCCAGAAGCTGATGGCTGATCTTTGCCTACACTGTAGTCGGTTGAGCCTCTCTGCCAGCCCTCCACTGAAACACATTCAGATACTGTTAGTGTGGCCATACAGATCAGTGTCAACACATTAAGCTACAAGGAACAACAAACTATTACGAAATATGTGGGTCTGTGCAGAGTGGATTCTAGATTTAAAAGGGTCAACAATGTTCCTGCGCATTTCATTAGGTGAAAAGGTAAATAATAATTGTCTGGAACTTTTCGTTTATAAATATGCAACTTTATGGACATCATTCTAAAAACAAAACATTTTGGATGAGTGCCTTATTTTTCAGCAGGCACATGCTGTAGCTATTGCGTAAATCTGACATCCATATAATAACAAAGAGAGTGTGTGTTTACTACACACATCTTAGTTCATCTACTTAATGTAACCAAAGAAATCTTTTGGAACTGGCCTGTCAAGTGAATCCATACTTTCTTAATAAATGTAATAAACAAATATAGCCATGCTAATGTGCAACAATTAGACAATTAAGTAATCAATATAGTACAGAGTGGTTAAGAGACAACACAAAAAGTGCCTTGACTGTGTGACATCCTCTGATTGGCCAAAAAGGCCGCCAAATAATCAAGCAGCCAGTCACAGCCAGCTGCGCAGCTGGACAGCGCTCCACACTCCGCTGTGTGCCGGTCAGGGATCACACGAGGAACAGCCCGATTTCCAAAACACGAGCCAAACCCAGGGGGACAGCTCCCCCCTGAGGTACACTCTCAAGTTCACTTGGCCAAGGGCCGCCTGCCTCAATAGAACGGGCACACCATCTAAAATGACCATCCACAAACCGATCCTATGTCTGATCCTATCCTCTATATGGTGTTTATCCTTCCGCAAAAAAAAAAAAAATCCCCACAGTTCAGTTAATGCTTTACTCCAGCATGTGGACTAGTGCTGTAGGATAAGCGCTAAGTGGTGTGACAAGAAGTTGATTTAGTTTTTTTTTTTCAATAGACATGTCTATACTTCTGGAACACATCAACAAATAATGGTGGAGTAAAGAATTCCCCTTGGGACTGTAGGCTGTGTGGCTGGTTGCCTGAAGTCCTGTCTTAAATCTGATATGATGCACACTCCTCATCTTTATGGGTGTGTGCATGAGTGCTTAGTAGAACACACTGACAAATGATACACTGACACACCTGACAGAGCACCTTACACCAGTAAGGCAGCAGGCCTCACAAGGCTGAGACAAATTCATGGATGACTGTGGGGTATATTGATGGCCACTCTATATATACCACCCTTCACCACATTAATTCAGTAAATAATTTCTGAAATAAACTCTGTTCTTTGTTGGCATGATCTCAAAGTAAATAATGGTCATTTCAAAACAAACACAAGAACAGGCTGAGCCAACAGGCCACAATGCCAACAATTACAAGTTTGTCTCTCCTCTTCAACCTGTCTTACTGTGATAACATGGATAGTGGTCCTAAAACATCGCTCCCAAGACATTAGATTCAGCAGCGGTTATGTCAGTGTTCATGCCAGTCTCATCACACAACTAGTGTCGCAGCAAACTGAATTGTCACAGTTGCAGTGCAGATCATGACACCTGGACTTTGGGTCTGGGATGATAACGAGTGAGGCTGCATCTGGAGTTCTGTGAGCAAAGCTAAGTGAGGTCATCTGAGCACAAGGGCTGGAGCGGTCCAGCATCCCCTCCGTGCTATCCTACAGATGTGCTGACCAGCTGCTTTGTGCAACCATGGCTAACAGGCTGAAGTGTGATACACTCCCGACGGTCTTGCGTCCCACAGATAGCGACTCCGGCTCCAAGGTTACCAGTGTTTATGCAGCTGCACCCCTCCAAGCCTCGCAGAGCTGTCTTCTTTCAGCCCGTCCAAGAATAACACACACTTTCCAGCCCAGTGACATCCCATTTGATCTTATCATCATCTCTCAACAAGTGAACTATTCAATAACCCATAAAACTACCCATCAACTTCTTAGATGGTTGATTTGTACCTTTCAAACTTCTTTCTCTTTTTATTGGAGTCATCTGGGGTCTTGAAATGACAGCTGGCTTGCTTCTGTGGTGTCTGCAACAATGCCTGAGCGGACCGGACCCAGTCGCTTAGGGAACGCCGGCCTCCTTCAGTTGCATTGACCGGGTCAGACTCTGCAACATTCAGCGAGGTTTCACCTGCAGGGTCACCCTCTTCATCAGAGGCATAGTCAGAGATGTCAACATCAGGCACCTGGAAAAAAAGAGCTCCTGTCAATCTCGTTCCCCGGCCAAATAGATCAAGTATTCTAGAATCTTTAAAAGGTTACATAGTCAGTGGCACTGAACCACCGTGTTCACCATCTTCCATGCAAACCAGTTTCTTTACACTCCACACTGCATGGGCATTTTTCAACACAAATGAACACAAGATGCAAGCAGACATGTAACAGGACTTGACTCTCAATAATAATAATGAAACAAGCAAGCGGCAACGTTACAGGCTCAACAATGAAGCCCAAACTAAATGTTCTAAAGTTGCAATACCTCACACTTCCATTGGGGGCTGACTGCAAAAGCGACCAACTTTCCTTAGACTCCTATGTTAAAAAGTCTATTTTCACAGCAAAAATAAACATATTTACAGCCAGGTTTAAAAAATGGTTTTGGTGTGGTGTTTTTTTTAAGAATCCATGACTTTAATCCCCAGATCATATACATTGACATTAACAGAACGAACTGGCAAAGATGGCTGTGCCCAGAACCTTCTATGCATGACTTCACAGAGGGTTTGTCCAGTTATCTTCTATACAGTCTGGAAATAAGACAAACTCAAAAAAATGTGTTGACCTGCGTTGTGTTACCCTGAGCAGTCCAGCTCCACACCTGCACAACCAGACTAGGAGGCTAGAGGAGCTAGCCAACTGACAGATGCCAGTATCTGGCACTGGCATATCTCTTAGCACTATCCCCTGGCTACATCACATGGTGTAATAGTTGTCACATAAAGACAGAATCTGCAACAATTCAGCTAAATAAAAAGTTATTTTTTCCTTCCAAAATTGTGGATCTTGAATAATACACTGATAATAATAACGAAAACTTTTTGATTGAAAGTTCAGGACACGCAGGTAGCTGATGCTTTGGAAAGTCATCACCATCTTCACAATTATAGAAGGTGCTTAATGTATTTCTCCCATGAATTATTTTTTTATGAATACTTATGTGCCATTGTATTTCTACAAAGTAACTTCTACTAAAACTCTACTTGAACTGTACATAATTCATAAGATCAATAAAACTTCTCAACCCTTATATATTCATTCTTTAGGCATATAATTCTGGATGTACTGGCAGTGTTGAATCTATACCACGTGGTGCACTTTACCCTAAAATGCCTTTCCTATATCTTAAGGAACCTCCATACATATTTGGATTTTGCTTTCCACTCAACAGAGTAAGAATTTATTGATTGCTCTTCAGTTTATGGACTCATGGGGACTTGGTTTGTGGACACCTGCACATCAATTCCTACCACTGACTTTTCAAGCGTAATAGCTGGACTGACAATATAGGTTCATCAGTTTGTGGCCAGTCACTCTCAAACAGAAAATGTAAAATATAGTGTTCTAGTCAGTAACAAGCGTCACTACAAAATGTTAACTAGTGTACAAAGGTGTTCTGTGAATTGCTTGGAATGCTGTCAGCACTGCAGTCAGAAAAACAGTAAAAAGTTTATAAGCAACAGCAGATCCCTTTAGGCAAAAGGTACAGATAGTAGAGATAACAACAGCTATAAATTGAGATATGTGGCAGATGAGTGCGATGAGTGATTGATGACAAAGTTAAATAAAACGAGAGTGAGTCACAGCGGAAGTGACACACGTGGTCTGAAAGGTAGGAGTGTACCTGTGCATATTCACACACACACAAACTGCACTGCTGCATCACCAACAATCCAACCAGCTAACCAACACAATAGACGGTGGAACCAGTTCCCATGGAAAAAGCCACTGGCAAAGACTTCAACACCGTCGTGTGCAGACAAGCTCCAACATTCCAGCCTCCTTGTCGGCCTACGCGCTCTTTTCATTTGAATGAACTTGACCTTGCTAGGCCGGCTTCCAGCAAACGTCACACTCCTCTAACTAGCTCCGTGGAACACTATGTTCCTGGCTCCCATTCAAAAATGTGTTCGCCTTGCAAACAGTGCAGAGGAAATGGAAGCACACTGCGGACTTAAACCTCTGTCAAATCAAACTCTGGCATGTTTCTGGGCAGAACACTGAGTAGTACAATCACACTGTCACAGGCCAATGGCAAAGTGGTGGCAATCACTCGTCCTGTGTCTGCCTACTGAGGGCAGAGGACCGATAGAGCTGTGACTTGGCCTGAGAGCTACTAGAGTCTGATCACTGATGCTTTCTAGCTGTGCCCATTTCTTGTTGCAGAAAACAATATGAGGTGATGGATTGGTTTTGAATTGTGTGTTTTATTTTATTTGGTGTTTGTTTTGGCCATTTCTGTCCTGGCAAGCTGTTGCTCCCTCAGAGTTCAGAGAAACACAAAAGCACGCAAAACAATAGAACTGTAAGCCTACACTAATAGCTACATCTATATTATTTGCAACATATTGTGGGTGTTCAAACAGTACTACACTTGCAAATTGTACTGGATAATCAAGAGAATTCAAACAGAATTGTTTCCTCTAATTTTAAGGAGAGCATGGTTCTCAGAGGAGTGTCAGTATGGACAGCAACCATATCCTACTACACCCAATTCTTAGAAAGAGTCACTGCTTCAGACACATCCAAACACCCAGGATGTGTGTGGGTAGCCTGACACTGATTCAAGACAACTGTCTGACAGTGAATGGACCATTTGTGACACTCTAGAAAGACTTTCTGATTACCAGGAGAGGTACACACCCTTGGGAAACAGATCAAATAAAGAGCCCTTCACACAATCAGTTTTAGTATAGTCCTATTGGCAAAGGATTATGAGCTCTAAAAAGCTAAGTGTTCAGCAAGGCTCTGGCTGACATATCCTCTCTTATAAAACATTTATAGTCCAGTTATGATTCAGTTTTAAGTCACAGTTATCATCTGCTTTTGCTTAGCACATAAGAGTTTTATTGCATTTCTTAAACCTGTAGTAAATCTGTAGTATAGTTTATATTCATAGTATGGTTTGCATTTGTCCTTGGGACATTCCGTAAGGGATTGCATACATGGATTTTCATTTAGAAAGTCACACTTGTTCATTTTGTTTATTTTATGTGCAAAATACTAAATGTTATAAACTGACGCCCAAGACCAATGGTGTCAACTCAAAAACTCAGAAGTTATTCTCCAATCTTTTTAGCCATCTCATTTTAAATGTCAACACAGAATTTTAATTGAAATTCAAAAGTCAATCTTAATCCAATTCTTAATTTTGCCTATGGGTAATCTCATTATAAAATTTCAACCCAATTTAATTCTATCTTAAAGCAACACAATGTAGTTTTTCAAACTATATTTTTAAAATCATACTGATAGTACAACAACTCACAATAGGTTCAATGACACCTTTACAATCGCTTGAGAGCACCTGTACCATCTATGCTGGTACTATGCAACTTTCGACCTTGGGTAGGAACCATGTCCCCAAAAAAAAAAAAAAACTACAAAATATGACTGCCTTATGGCATACGTCACATTTTCTCTTCCACTTCAAAAGACGAGGTAGGTAAATGGAGTTAGAACAGACAGTAAAAGAAACAAGAATGAGCAGCTCATGGCTGAAGCACCAAGAAAACCAAAGCGGCTAAGTGTGTAATCAGAAGAAAAGAAAGCAGGATGTGATAACAGTAGAGCACAGACTAAGGTGAATATTGGGCCTGCTTTCACTCACTGGCGTGAGGTGAAAGAGGAGGAGGGGTGCCCCACCGATGGTGGCTTGGCACTGTTACTGCTGGACTAGTAGGTATAAATTCACTGCTTTCTAATAAATAACTATTGTACACTACAACTGTATTGTATTTTTGTTTTGTTTTTTTGGTCGTTTCTGATATTTCAAAACAGTGTTCGTATAAAATGCTATAAGGGTAGCCTACTGCCAATTTCTTAAAATAACCACAGAACAACGTTATTTAAAGTTTTTATAACGTTCCCTGTTAGTGTTGTTTACCTCAGCAGACATGGTTGAATTCAGATCAGTCCTGCATGGATGGATGAAATTCTGCTGGCATCAACAAATTGACAAGATACCGATTTTACGACAGTCGCTACAGACAATACCCTCCCTCACCAGTAGGCAGACCCTTGAGCAAATCCTACATGGTGTTGCTTTAAATTTATACTGAATATAGAACACATCCCACAAAAACAGTCCCACATGCAGTTTCACCACAACTTTTAAAAAGTTAGAAACAATCATAGTCATCTTCCTTCCACTTTTAACAGCCCATTAAAGGCTACTTTGCTGCATGTTGTATGACAGTGCAAGGTCAAAATCACATTTTTGAGCACGCTCTCACCACTGCAATTTGATTTCAGTTGTCATAGCAATGTTAAGCCTTGTTGTATGATGGTGCAATGGCTATACTTATTATGAGTAGCTACTTGAGCAAAGGGTTTTCTCTGATAGCATCTTTTTATTGTTCAATTAAGTTCTGTGCTAATTCTAGAAAGGCTTCCCTCAGATCACTTATAAACATGACCATTCATTTTCTCATTCTCTATACAAGGATGCATTTTATTAGGGCTTAGAGTGGCCAAGAGTCCAGACTGTGACCATATGAATGTCAATGTACAAGTGTTTGATTTTCATATCTGAAAATCTGATTTAGCTATGATTCACCTTTTGATGTTCCATCCAGTTTCCAGTGAATATGACCCATTTTAACTTCTGGCATCCATTAGACATTATTTGGTCATCAGGATGTGTAAATACCTTAAGTCTGCATGCAGCGGAATAGGCAAATAGTAGTTGAGTATTTATGGACCTATGTGATGGAACAGCTCACATGTGCACCATGCAGTCTGACAACAGTCTCTGAAGCACACTTGTCCCCAGTGCCTCTTGCATGCATCGTGTTTGCAGCTTGCTGAATTTTGAACTTTGCTTACATCAGCAAGTTTCTCCACCAAGGGAAGAGTACATGCTGGATCTTTTTACTTTTCCCTTTTTTTACTTAAAGTGATAACTTTTGCCATATAGAATTTGGAGCATAACAACAACCAGCTGAGACAGGGCCTCACAAGCCAGTGTTTTACTCGACCCCCCCAGCTCAAGTAATGAGTGTTTGACTCTCTCCTCTCCACGAGTAATGAGCCCTGCTGAGGACTGTCTCTGGTTCATCACGAGGTCCAGTGAGGTGAGAGGCTTCTCGCTGGAGCACTTGAGGGCCTGCAGCTGCCTACTTCCCTCTTTAGTCAGCTGACAGCTTCCTCTTTCAAGTGTGCTGCTTTCAACCGTATTGGCTGACTCTATGCATTTTAAGTATATGGTCAAAATAATGGCAAAGAAAAACAAATACCCAAACCAACATTTGAGTGCATTATTTTCAGTGAGTTATAGGGCCATGCTATGTGATCTGGAGAACAACGAAAATAGGCTGTTCCCACAGAATTTGTCCCCCCAGAAATGACTTCCAGATTAGTAAGACATTTTGTGGAGTACACCACACCCTAAGAGCTTCAGTTCCACACAGGCCCAAGGTCAGCATAGCAACACTATAAAAGTAGATTACTGGTTGAAGTAATTTCCCTTTCTGGCTAATGAAATGTGTCGTTATGCTGCCATTCATTAATCTGGGGATGAAAGTCTCTGATCTTGGGCCTACATCAATCATGCCTGTGATTGTGATTGTCTGTTTTGTAGTTAACTTAAAGTGTGCTCTGAGTTGATGACATCTAGCACAATGCGAGAACACTGAAAGAACAAGAACATAACTGCTGCCAATAGTTGTTCTCTTTGTATTAAATACATGCAAAGTAAAGGAAAATAGGATAGACATCAGATTTCTTTTTGCTGCTTTTTTATTAAACATTAATACTAATATATTTTCTTTTTTAACGATGGCTGTAACAACAAAGATATCTACACAACCAATCCTCAAAATGAAATACTGTATCTCTTTCATAAAACACTGGCCTACATGTTTCGAATTAATGGTACCACTGATGTCCTAAATGAGAAGTACTGCTATCTTTGGAAAGACTTTGGCTTTGCATTCTCTCTGTTTTGCTGTACCATGCTTTATCAGGTACAGTGTGATACTGAAACATCTGAAAACAGGAATAATAAAGCAGGTTTTGGGGGGGTGAGGGTCTTACTGGGCATTTTCAGGTCATAAATTTCCTGCAGGAAGCTGAACCGGTTATCACATAAACTCCCCTACATAGTTCTACTGTCAATAGTGAACAATATCAGCAATATTACCTCACATATTCATGATGAGCTGCAACAGACATGCCTGCGAGAATGCACCAAGGCCTGGAAAAATCACTGGCCTCCAGTACATTCTCAGTTGCTGGCATGACATAATTTACTGTAGCATCTGTTAATGGGTGTTTCATGGCTATGCATTGCTAATTGCTTTGATATCACAGACATTGTGGTCTGCACATATGAATCACAATGCTCTAAATATTAATGTATGCAGCATTTTGCCTCTTGGTGAATCATACCTATGAATACAGTATACACTGTTCTGTCTTCTGGGTTTCCCAAGAAATTACTGGTTTATGTAAAAAGACTTCCAGGAGTATATCATTACTGCTAACAGCTCAGCATCTCTGACACTATCAGTGGTGACCTATGACTATAACTACTTCATGAAGGTACTTCAAAACAACCAGAAAAAATGGAAAATTTGGACACATAACCTAAATGCCCATGAAAAAGAGAACGTGCCTCTTGATATGCTGAGTCTTTTGGCCCTGTCAGCATTTCTAAATCGGATAGCATACTTTCACATCCGCAAAAAGGAGGGACTGATGGGAAGCCTAATGCGTCACACTGCAGACCACCTAACAATCACTCACTGGGTTGACTGACCAGCAGCCTTGTGATGGAAAATCGTCAACCACTTGTTGACAGGAGAAAAAAAAAACAGCAAAGATGTACAAAATGTTGCTAATATGTTTTGTGGACCACAAACAAATACCTACTATAAATTTATGAGAAAAACCAAAACTACTAGCTCGGAACTTAAAGCACATCCTTCCTATTAAAAAAATACACAAAGTTAAAAAAATCTGTTACTAGTGCAGGACCTTTTATAAAAACTACTTTTACCATCACCAGATCCACAAAGTTTTGCCAGCTGAAAACTGCATTTTATATAGTTGTTAAGAAATCATTTCATGATTTTGCAAATCTAATTCAGATATCTCTGAAGCCTCGAACCCACCAACTGCTGACATTTGAGCTGAGTAATAATGTACTTATGAGTTCTGTTGTCCTTTACTGGGCTTACAGAATTTAACATTGTTTCTGCAACAAAATGACAGAAATTATACAGCAGAACAGAACATGACCTGAGTGTCCTCAAAGTGTGTCAAAAAGTAATAGCACTTCTGAACATGACCTCACCTTTAAATACCTTGCAGTGAGGGCCTGAATAGTATGAAGTATCCCAGTTTCTCTAACAACATTATTTTCCCTTATCTCATGTTTTGATGGTTCCAACAAACCATACAGCACAGGTGAAACAGGTGAAACAGGTGAAGGCAAGGGAAAGGCAATGGACTATCTATCCATTAATGTAAGGAATGTGTGTCTGTGTGCGTGTTTGTGTGTGTGTCTGGTACTCTGTCTGTTCCATGCACAGCTCTCGAACCATTCGTTCCACTGAGCTCAAATTTGGTAGGTGTCTTGGTAATGGCACAAGTGAGTGCAGTGCCAAGTTCCATGTTGTTAGGACAACAAAATGCCAAATATATCAGTAAAACAAGCTTCAATTGCTTTTTGTCTGTGTGTCACTCTGGGCACCATAACCACGCCCCCTCTCACACAACACGGCTGCATCAATAGACTGCACTAGTATAGCTAATGCAATAAAAACACATGATTATAATTTAGGCTTTCAGGCTGTGACATATAAATAAGGGCTTTTACTACTATTCCCCATAGAAGAGAGGAATCTCTCACTACAAGAAGGAGAGAGAAGCAGAACTCTCTACTTTTGCCTTTCAAGCATTTTTCCAATAAGGGGTGAAGAGGACAGCCAGAAGAAAAAAGAAAACAGATATCACACATGTCAAAAATGGTGCCAAGAATAATCTCCTGTGTATTAATGCACAAATAAGTGACTGTGGAAGTTTTCTGCCACAGCTTATTTTTAAACTTGCTAGCAAACATGTCAGTAGATAGGGAGTTAGACAGTTTTCTAAACAGATAGTTGGGTAACCTCCAAGTACTCACTTAAAATACCACTGTGTGACAGCCAAATAACTTCGGTATTTAAGCATTACATGCTCAACTAATAGACAGGGGTTTGGATTCAACTGTAAGTTTTTTTGGATACTACAACCTGCTGCAGCTCTGTCATGAAAGAATATACTGCCACCTACTGTGCACTGACAGCAACATACCACACAGCCACTCTACCTTCAAATGCCTGTTCATCTAGTCAACAACAGTACTCTGAAAACTCACCATTTTTTTCTCCCTGGATTTATCTTTTGTTTTGGCCTTTTCTGGAGATTTGAAATCTGAAATTGCAACTGGATCATCTGGCTCATTTTCCTCTTGACCCCCAAATTTGTCATCCTCTTCCTCCTCCTCCTCATGCAGATCACTGTCCGACTCAATGACAGGAAGCTCATCTGCTAGGAGAAATGCAGGTTAACCACCGACACAAACGCCCTTTGGTTGTGCTTGCAGGAGGGTAAATGTAATCCTAAACTACAGAACAAAAAATGTAAAGTTGTGTTCACACAACTCAGTACTCTCAGCCTGCAAAGAGCAGTGCACAATATTTAGAGTGCTGCTTGGCCATGTTGCTAGATATCTTACTTTCTTAACATTATATGTCGTGAGGGTAAATGGGAGCAAAGACAAAGTGTGCTAACCTGCTTTACTGTTTACAAACTGCAGATTACTGCTGGCATTTGGGCTGGGTTTGGTCCGAGACTGACATCGTTTTTGGAACACGGCTGTCCTGAGCGGATTGTTTTCCTCACAGTCAGAATGTTCACTTTCACTTGAGCTCCAGGCAATGTGCACAGGTTCCTCTGTTTCCTCCTTGTTCTTTTCTAATAGAATAATACAGCTTACAACTTGCTTACAACTTACAACTTAACTCAGACAATAGCAGCAACCAATAGAAAAAATAATGTGTGTGTGTGTGTGTGTGTTGAACGCCAAAATCTGGAAGCATAATACACAATATTAAATACCTGTTGATGTCTGCAGCAGGCTTTGCCTTGCAGTTGCATGTTTTGGGCCTAATGGTCTGGATTTCTGTCATAAATTAAATTGGCGTTACATTGGCAGTTTGAGTGAAGTGGTGGAAAAAGTTTCCCAACTACTTGTCCTGTAAAAAACAGATTCCATTATGCACTATGTATGCCAGGTAGTGTTGTGATTCGATTCGCCTCACCTTTTCGACTGGGGTGTCGAGGAAGGCGTCCCCACATTTCTGCCATGACTTATGTGAGGAAGAGACTTGCACTTTTGTTTCACTAGAGGTATTTCTGAACCTGTCTTTTGGATCCTCTGGAAAGAGAATACATCTCAAGTCTCTTGAATTCCTTTTTCGCTGAAAGAAAATAGAGATGTAGGATTAACTAACGTAACCCAATTTCACGAAGGTCTCAAACATGAGAAATGGTGTGTTGTCCTTGCCTTAACTGTAACATGACGGCACCATTTAACAAAACGGTCAACATAAACATTAGGGTTCAGTCACCCATGATTTCCTTGCACAACAGGACTCAATGCTAACGTATTGCTAATTATCTGCAACTTCAGCGACTGTTCAAAGCCGGACTTACCCTTGCGGACATAGACATTTTGAAGGTACTATAAATCTACTATAACAGTGCATGTTACATAATCATTGCTGAACTTTGTTGCCCTTCGGTCATTAGGGTATGAAATAATAATGCCCAAAATTGTTTTACTATAACGTATTCAGCGCGTCTTTTTCTCCGTGCTTCTTCTCTTCCCGAGTCTGACGACAACCTCTCGAAACTTTGGCGCGCTGTTGCCACCTCGCGACCACATCAGGCCAGTGGTCACACACGTTGACCTATCTTGTCACATCACCACAGTTGAGCATTGTGCTCTAACTGTCCTTTCCAGGTGCGTAGCCAGGAGGCGAAACGTTAGGACTGTAAGGGTCCAGCATTGGCAGAGGCATTTTCAGGACACAACATTAAAAACAGAACTCAAAATTGTACCCATTAATAGATTCCAAAATTTCTGGCTTCTCCTCCGGCCCTTTGAATGAGCATGGCTCTTTGCCATTGTAATTAGGTCATACGCTGTCATTGAGTCAGGTTAAATGTTTGATACCTCATAGTTCTGCGTTCATGGCCCAGGTAAGAAGACCTTTATGTAGAACTTACCATCCATTCACCCACCGTGTCACGTTATTCATTTGACAGGACTGACTCGTGGACAATGAACAAGGCCAGTCTATTTCAATAAATTTGTTTACTGCTAGGGCCAGTCTTATGACAGCGCATTTCAAAATAGCCTTAAGGTTGCAAGCTGGTTTTTCTTATATATAAGAATAAGAATATATTCCTATCATTGATCCATACTGTACTTCTTTTGTTGCAGTTTTGTGATACAAAACAAGTAATCCAGGTTATGACAGCAGGGTTAAACAAGTATCCTTTTCCAAGTTCACATTACAATATATATATTTTTTTTTTTACAAAGGAATGCAATACAAATACAACTGTCCATTAAAATGAAGGGTTTATTACAGCAAATCCATCCAAATCGACAGCTCTCCAACAGCAGGGTAAACATACAAAAACACAGCTCACTTAACATTGTTTTTTTTTTTTTTTATTAAATATGTAAAAAGCAGGTCAAGTTATTCACAAATAAAATGCAAACATGCAACACATTTTGGGGAATGCATAATGAGTGAGCTATTGAGAAAAAAAACATTGTCTATAATTATTAACAATACATGTTTACATTCCTTTTCATTGTACACAATATATGACTAAAGCGGTGTGCTGCAGAGTTTAGTTGTCATGGAAATAAATGCAATATCATGAAAAAGTATACTATGCACTGGGATACTCTTATGCCATATAGCTTGGTGATCTTACTGGTATATCTGCCAAAACCCGTGGTTCAAAATTATATTAAAACATCTTTTAATATACATGGTTTGTTTCAGAGAACTGGACGGTGAGAGCTTGTTTCTTTTTCTTTTTTTTTCCGAGTGGACACTGTAATGACACGCTTGACATGATTGAATGCGCATCATAACATAGACTGCAATGCTGCCCATTTAAGACATTACAATACATACAATTCATCTGAAATTGTTGCACCGAGTTACGGTGCGAGTCTAGCTTTGCTTTGCTCATGGATGCACTGATTGCGGTATGACATGGTATTTGCTGTGACTATCAGAGAGGGAAAATGGGTCAAGCTCACAAACTGGCGTTATAAACCTTGCTTATGGACAAGGATACCCTCTTGGATCCAGGAGCGAGCAGTGTTCTAGAAGCATATTTGTAACAGTTACGAGAAGCAAAATTCAGAGCATTAGGGAGTTCCACAGGCCCTTCTAGAAGCCTTTCCAGACTATGCTTATTGCATTGTTTTTTTTTCCTGATTACTACACTTGATATGTAAAAACATGGAGAAGACAAATAAAAAATGTACGAAGAGTATACTGCCAATGGATATAAACTATCCATCCTTCACAAACACTGCCTCACAAATGAAGTTAGGGCAACTTCTTGCTTCAGGCGAACAGTCCTTGATTAAAAAAAAAAAAAAAAAAAAGACAGACAATCAGGATGGTCAGAGCATGTGGACCCTTCAGGAAAGGAGGGACATGACACGGACAAGATGCAGCATCTTAAACCAATGATGGTCACCAAAGAAAAAAAAACAGTATGCTTTGACGGAGTGAATAAAAAGGGGGGTAGGGGGTGCTTCTAGGATGCTTTATGTGCTCAATCCTCAAGACAACAAAAGTGATGAAAAAAGAACGAAAAAACTGGGATTTTAAAAACAGTTCTCATGAAACCAAAAGGAGTGCCACTCTCCTTAGAACTCAGTACTCATCTTGCTCCTCTGGCTCTTGAGCTAACTCCTCTCTGCCCTGGGCCTCTGCCTCCTCCCCAAGCTCACCTCCCGCCTCCTGCAGGGAGAACACGAATAGAAACTCAGCTCAAGTCTGCATTCCTTCAGCTGCTGTTTCACCCATAACTGGCCTACAGGTACACAGAGTTCATCTCCATCATGTGTAATGTTAAGAGTGCATGTTTGCCATGTGCGACGTGTTGCACAATGAAGCATTTATAAATGCAGCAAGCCAATTAAAATACTCATGTCAAATATAATGCTTATGATCTATTTGTGATTTAGACAGCAAGAGAAAAACAGTACTCTAGAGTAACTATTACAATATTTTAAGCTCTCAAGAGCACATTAAATACAAAATATGACAAAAGTGGAAAACATTTTTCCAGAATTCTAACTCACCTCTAATTTGATTTTCTTTACTGAGCTATGATTTACTGAAGCTCTATCTTCCAAAAAGAACAAAAATGAGGTCCTTCACTTTGTGCTGTTCTATTTGGTACCTACCTGATCGTCTGTTGAGTATAGCACTTCCATCAGTCGCTCAACAAAAGGAGTGTTCTCTGGACCATGTTCCTGACAGAGGAGCTCCACCTCCCGCAGCTTTCCGAAGTAGAAGTCCCTCTCCTTCTCAACACCCTCCAGTGCCAACTTCATTGTGTTTAACTGCAATTTAAAAAGATACAGTTAAAATGTGCTTCTTCAATACAAAGGTCAGTCCTGCATCTTGTTGTTTATCTCGATTTGTATGCATATACACGACTATCACTTGCTGGGTAACAGCATTGGTTAAATGAGTGAACATCATGAGTGTTACAGATGTTATAAGTAATTTGGTTAACCCTGTAAGGTTATGCATGATCATAACATACAAGTCATGCAGGTTGTAACAGTATACAATAATGTAATACATGCACTGTAATATATAGCATTCATTACATAGCTGAGCAAATGTTTGCATATGAATATTGCTGTATTAAGGTAAGTTTAGCAGTGCATTTAGTAATAACAGCAGGTAGAGCAGACCTGCTCACTAAGTTGTGTCACTTGGGCCTCTAGTTCCTTCTCCCCCTTTGCAGGAGTTGATGAGGCTGCAGGGGCTCTTTTGGCTGAGGAGGGTCGAGATGTTGGTGTTGACGATTTGGGGGTCGAACTGGCTGACCTGGTAGCTCCTGAACACAAATGAATGGCCAGTTAGTTATGAGAGGGAAGAAATTAAACACAGCATGATTAATATCTGGTTACTGTTATTTGGTAAGAGTTATTAATGATTTATTTAATAGTGTCATGCTTTTTAAGAAATTAGAAAAAAATTATATTTATTGTAGGGTAGACATTAATGCACAAGGAAACACAAGGATGCCTGGGAGGAACAGACATGTTACCTGCGGTGGGGGAGCTCGCTGCGTGATGGGACTTCTTTGGCAGGTTGAAGATCTGCTCACCCGGGTCGGGTGGAGGAAGAGCATCTTGCCCCTGTCTGGCCTCGACGGGATCATACTCCTTGCCATCATAGTTGGCATCAAAAAACTTCTTGAACCATTGAATGAAGTCAAGGTTGTCTTGAAACCGTCCTTTTACGAGCTTCTCTACAGGAATGATCTTCAAGGGGACAAAAGAGCTCTCTAATTATCACACCAATATAACAGGTTCTAATCACGTGTACATTTAAAGAATCAACTACACTTTGTCATTTTATTGATTTTCATTTTACAAAAATCTTCAAAGTACTACTGACCGCATGCACAAGCCTTGCCACATCCATGCTCATCTACTAAGTAAGCCTTTTAAGTAGACGTTTAGGCCGACTGGCATCATGCTGAAAAACCTATGGCCTTGATCTGCTAACCTTGTCCACATTCATCCTTTTGAAAGAGGCCTGCAGCAGCTTGAAGTTGTGAATGTATTCATGCTCCAACTTAGCTTGGAACTTGACCTTCTTAAGACTGATGCAGCCAGGAAACAGCAGGTCCATAAACTGGCAGTAGGCTGCCCCTACAAAGTCAAAAGTCAAAATTCAGCCTCTGATTTTAAACTGTGTGTGTGTGTGTGTGTGTGTGTATGTGTGTGTGTGTGTGTGTGTGTGTGTGTGTGTGTGTGTGTGTGTGTCCTCACTTTCCATTGAGCTGAGTGCCATTAGGCAACACATAGAATGGATTCTGACAGATATATCTCTTACTGATTTCAGACTGCCCATAGCACTCCATTAGGTCAGCCACCACATGCCTGGTTGTCAAAGACTATGCATTACATCAGTCAATAATCTCAACCTTTATTAGAGACAAACAAGGTCACAAAAAGCAAAGCCTAGATTGACTGTTATCTTGAAATAGGGTGATAACCTATAAATACTTTTTAAGGACAATAGTTCAGCAAGTGCCCTTAAATTATTTCAATGATCTAAATTAATGTTAACCAAGGTTATGAACTACATATGTAAGATGAAGCAGAGACAGAGCATCGTCACAGTTGAACCATTCACTGTCTTTGAGGTAAAAATTCAAGGGTTTATGACAGTAAGAAACAGCATAACGCCACTTTTAAAAATAAAGTTCTATTCATAGATTCACAAATGCTGACAAGTCAGTGTTGGATATATAACATCCTTGTTATCTCATTTTCATTTCATTAGTCTCTAATTGGGGTAGTAGGCCAACCATCCTCCTCCACTACCTTGGGAAGGGTAGAGCACTTGCGGCCATGGTTGCGCTTACCTGAAGACAGCTGCTCAACTTTAGTGTAGTTCAGACACAGGAGATCATTGACCCAGGCAGTGATGTCATGCCTGCTCATAGTCTCTTGGGTTATTGAGGTAGAATATACGTTGACCGCCATCCCCCAACTGTAGGAAAAACAGAAAACAAAAATATTAGTTGCCTTTCCACTGTCCCCTTCAGTTGTGAATGGTTCAGTTATGACTGCTGTTCTAATTGTTCAATGTTTACTACACTGACCATCACAATTACCACTTTTACACTATGACACTGGCACAAACAAAATCAAATGAAAATATCTGTGCACACAGAATTTCTGACAACAATAGGCTTGATGTGATGGCCATCCTAATTTTACATTCCATATTACACCTGTCCAGTGTAATCGCCTGTCCTCAATATGGATAGGGTTTAAAAATAGACGCCACCTACTTCTTACTAGGCCCCTTTTACTGCAAAAAAAAGGTTTACAATAAAGGAAAGCCCCATTCAGAGGGAGAAACATCAACAGTACTGCAAATGCTTCCTAGACAGCACTAGACTATATTAATCTACTGAAACAAAATGCAAGTCAGATCATGGGCAGCATTTTGGTTTCAACAACTTGTTCTAAAGTTCATCGTTTCTCTTTCATTCATGGCCACATTCACCTGCTGTGGCTGTGTAACCTGACTGAGACAGGAAAAACATGGTTGGAAAATAAATAAAATATTGATAAGGTAAGTTAAGGCCCAAGTTCAAGACCAGTATATCCTGTGTGTGCATATCCGGTGGCCTACATACACTGAGATACTAATTAACTGGTCCTTCGTATTATTTTATCTATTTAACTCAAATCACAATCACTGCTGCATACACAAAAATAATGCTATGTAATACTGCAGCTTTGTTATGATTTTTTCTTTATTGGTTATAATTGTTGTGGCAGTTTAAGGGAGGTTGTAATTCAACTGTATGACCATTCTGGTGACTGCACTGTGCTGGGAAACTGTGCTGAATTAAACACCAAGGTGTTTTGATAAGAAATAATCTAGCCTTACTGATTGAAAGGGGGTGATCAAAATAACAGAACCATTTTTGGTATGTTGAGTCAACAGTCGGTAATCAGTACTGCAAATGTCAGCATTTAAAATGAATATTTGAATCAATAGCTCTCTGAATTGGTTTAAACAATATCTGAAATCTGAAATGGTTGCAAGACAGGTGTCAACTGAATTATTTTAGGCTCATCACTTTCGTCTCTGGTCCCTACTGATGATAGCTGGAGAAAGACACCTTCCACAGACATGGATGTCATGAGGCTGCAACTATGCCTGCCCCCCCAAACAGAGGGAGGGAGAATGCAAGAGACAGAGGGAGGGAGAGAGAGTGAATTTCCTATGACCCTGTACAAGTGCCCTCAAGTCTGTAGGACTTATTTCTTGAGCATGCACAGTAACCCGGTGTTTACATTGCTGCAAAGGACAACGTCAAGGCAAGCTCTGGGTGGGACAAACCTATGGCTGATTCACAATTCATACTGTTACCCACATTTTACATGTCGTGGTATAACAATGTACTTACATGTTAAAGACAAAGATGGCAAACAGAGAAAGGGCACAATTCTTTTTTTTCTTAAAGTCTCTCGAGATAACCACCACGCCTTACGTAATCTTCTTAAAACTCCTTCAACCTGGGGGAGGCAAATCTATCTCCTCCTAGTGTCGACGCCAGTGCTTAAATAGCTTAGCAGTATGCACTCTATACAACGTTCACTAGCCTTTGATCAGGTAGCCTACCTTACCTATGATGCGACTTTGTAGGCAATGATGACTGAGGATTAATGTGGGTTGCCAGTTACCTTGTCCTGGCCAGACAGGCACAATTATTCCAACTGGGAAAAATAGATGAAGCCCCACATCCACAATACTGCTTAAAAACTCAGAAAACCGGGTTGCCGTTTTCGTGTCAACAAAAGCGGATGTTCCATGGCTCCATCAGCTAGATCCAGACCATCCTGACAATTTGCTAACACAAACGCTATTACAACGGGATAGATGGGAATGTTGGTTTAAAAAATCTCCACCAAAATATCTAAAGCTCAAGTAGTTCTTTTCGTCACAACCATTAGTTCTTCCCGGTGTAAACGAGGCTTTATCCAGTAGACTAATATTCGTTGATCTTATTTGTGATTGCTAATGGATGTTAGCCGATGGCTAACACTATCTGATGTCTACTCTGTCAGAGGAAGCGACGACCATTCTAATCCATAGATAACAGAGGAACCAGCTGGTAACCTATGAAGCCAATCAGTCACTGTAGCTACCTATCCAATAAACTGAAGAAAAATAACGAACATTTAACACTAGAATGCTCAGCCTTGAAACAGAACTATGGCCATGAAAGCATTTCATTTTGGCCTCTCTGCAGTGCGCTAACGTGATATGCTACAAAGACTGTCACAGTCTAACGTAACTGTAAAACAGAACATCAGGACTATTTTGCTTTCCGCAATCGCAAGGTAGACAATATTTGGCGATATTGTCCCTTCTGCAGACCTAACGGTAGCTGGCTACGGAGCCAAGTTACCAACATAACCACGCAAAACCGAGGCATTGCACTAGTTTACCTGTAGGCGCGCTCTCCCCGAACAGTATTTTTTCTGTAAGGAATGATGTGGGTTCCGTTGTCCATGATGTCGTTGTTATTTTCTCCATTTGGGGATAGTGCTTGGGTGGGACCTGGCATTAGGTCACTAAAATATTGAACAGTTTTCTGTTCGCGGTGGAAAAGGAATAGCTACGTTGTGTGTAACTCTTAGTGCCGCACCTCGGCTCGCGCTCGCACCGATTATTCTCAGCAAATCTCTCTCTACAGCTCTAAGCGACGTCACTGAAAAGCTGTCTCGAACAGCAGGGTCATGTGACCATGGGAGGGTTCCACCAGAGCCCATCTACTAGATATTCTCTGATTTTACTACAGGGACCATCCAGTTTCCCTTTTGGCAACATAAAGCATTATTGCCCCCCCTCCCAAACTGGTGTGTCAAAACATCCAAAGTGGACTCCTGAGCTGACTGTTCCAAAATGATTCCTCCTCCCCCAAAACAGAAAAAAACACCAGCAGTGGGCTAGAGTGCTTCAAAGACATAGTGATGTATAATACTGATATTATTATCTATTGTTATATTGCATGTAAGTATAACTTAAAGGTGATGAATGAGTGGAGTGGGCCTACATTACTAAAGAACCCCTTCCACGTTAACCAGTGTTTCCTATTTAGTTACTGAGGGCAAGGGATCTAGACAGGGCCTGGCCCTGAAACTGAAATTAGGCTAGTCTTATAAAGAAGGCTACATGGCACAAAACACTTTATGGTTCTGCAGTGTGTGACTGTGACATTTAAAGTTCTGATTCAAGTCTTAAAAACAGATCCATTGTAGACCTATTTAAAGCAGTAGGGACAACTAGCCTAGTTCCATAAGGAGCTTTAAGGGTGCCAACATGAAATACTCTTGTTTACTTCAAAACGACACATATTATTAGACGTTTCTAAATAGAATACAGAGGGGACTTTCTGCAACAATCTGTTAATGGATCAGCACAATTGTGACTCCAACAATGATCACAATGCAAAGCGAAAATATCAAATAAAATGACAAGAATGTTAGGAGAACATGTCTGAAAAGTAGCATCTATAGGGCTAAACAAATCAGATTTTAAAACCTATCTTCTCAATATATTTGTCAATAATGACCTTTGTTCAGCTAATGCAATACCTTTAGAAGTAACAAACATTTCACAAATGAGTAACGAGATTATCGCAATTAATTTTGTTAATGATGACGAGACAATTCACAACTCTCATTCAAAATGGGTTTCGTGTGAAGGATAATGAGACTAGTACACTTTGCTTTGAAGCCGTGACATCCTCATTTCCCGACACACCCACTGAGGATGGAAGTTGTTGATGGACCTTTTGTCCAGTGTCAGTCACATCAGTAAAATAAGTATCAGTGACGTGCATGAAGCGACTTGCCTGACATAGCCTATGACTTGATGCCAGAGCCTATGTTTTCTATAACAAGCTATGTGCACAGCTAAAAATGTGGTAAAATAATCATTTATGAATTAGCATTTGGTACTGAACTACTTTGCAAATGCCCATTCATAACGCTAGCCTACACTTTCACTATTATTTCTCCTTAAGTTCGGTCATAAGCAGCATCACTTCACCACCACGTTGTGCGATATAAATCACAATTAGAGCACACTGCAATTTCTAAATATTTTCCTGCAGGATTATGTTATATGTGTGCTAATGAGACAATTGATCTTAAGTCGTAACATGTGGTTGCATTTAACATGTACGTAATGTGGTGTTAATGTGAATGCATGCTTTAAGTAAAAATCTGCAATGAACTTTGCACTGGCCCAGTAACCTTAACTCCGACAAATAACCGTGTACAAATCAATAAAGCTAGCTTTGTGGCTACAGATATTAGCTGCCTCTATCAGTATAATACGATTTATATCATCGTAATGAATGACAGACAGCATAATGTTGCAATATTTTAATTAACGTTAAGCTTCACAAAGCGTTAAGCCAACACAACAAAGTTGACATTTGCTGACGTTAGTGTATTAACAAGGCTGGCTGGTTCGCTAATCTAAGCAACACGACTTGACAAACAGCTGGTTATGGTTGCTAGCTAAGCTAGCACGCTAGTGTAGTGATAGTTAAAATTGTCATAACAAAGTGACTGGTTCAGCGAAATACAAAAGAAACTAGACAAACTGAAACATGATAAGTGACTTCACGTTATCGAATATACATTTGAATCTTGCACATGGCGTTGAGAAAGCCTGCGACTCACCGTTGAACTCTGACTCTTCATCCAGATGATCTCTCTGCCAATTTCTGTGACTAGTCACCCCACCCTCTTTCTGCTCATTGTAGGACGTAATGACGGCTGAAAACACACGTTTCTCATTTGACAAGAAGTTAACATTGTGTACGCCAATTGGTGCATATGTACCGTATGTTTTATCCCGCCAATTAGACATCAGAGCGCTCAAAACCATTTAGATTCATTGACACAGTCACTATACTATTTGCAAATCGATCATTTATATTTTGGTATCACCTGTTGATGTGATTGTTGAGCTACAACGGTAACAGGTTTCCATCCAAGTTATTAATCCGCCTTTTAGTTATTTGAATAACAAATCCTCACTTGAAAGAAACACTTGCGCGTTAATCTTCGCGCTCTAAAAGGCCGCTTATGGGCATCTTGTTAAGCCGAATTATTAATTATTCCTGTGTTTTGACTCAACCATGGCTATTTCAGGACTTCTGTGTATTCCACATTAACACGCTAATTAACAAGTAACAGCCTTGTAATTAGTAAGTTCGTTCCGCACATGACTTGCAGCGACACATGACTTGGTCGACCTACAATAAAAGCAGCTGCAGGACTGTGAATGTTGAAGGAAGAATCTAGAATCTTTGATAAACGTGGTGCTTGGTTTTATGGACTGACTAATGTAATCCACGTGACGGTTTTGCTGCTCGATTTGGCATTGGTTGGCCTAGACCAGGGAACTGTAGGGGCCACAGTTTCTTATTATTATTAGTGTGGATTTCACTTAAGCCTTATGTGGTGGTTCAACACTTTGTTTTCTTAGAGCAGATGTGCCATGGTAAAAGTATATACAATCATAAATTAATAAATAACCTATAGACAGCAAAATAAATCACAATAGTATTGCCTAATAGGTCTAAAAAACAATGGAATAATACAAAAATCCATAGCCTTTTTTAAAAGTATGACCAGAAAAGGGTTAAAATTCGTTTGCAGACTATTTCCCACTGGACCGATGACATGGAAACTTTTGGAACCTTTTTCTGTGGGTCCTGCTTAATAGGACATGACCCAGGCACTGATCAGAACATGAATTAATGGAACTATCAGCAGATACTCTGATGCTTGAGCTTACACAAGTTGATTTTTATTCTGGATACAGGCTGGAGACTTTTGCATGAGGGCCATGTCTTAAAAGAAGGTGACATTAACTTAGGCCTGCAGGCTGAGGGGGCTAAGCTGCTCCTACCAGGAGCATGGTGTGGTAAAGTGCAGCATGCAGAGAGTGGGGGTGTTGGGAGTTGAAGAGCTTCTAATGGGATCTGGATGTTGTTGTGTTTACCCTGCTGTCCCTCTCTCCATGCATCCACTGCCTGGCTTTGAAGCCTCACAATAGACTGAGGATCAGGGACAGACAGGGGTTCCTTTTGAAGCAGGCACAAAAAAGGGTAAGGTATGGGGACCCTGACAGGGTGTATGGGTAAGTGTGTCTGCGTGTGAGTGTGACCAAGTAAGAGTTGCCACCCAACCCTTTTGCCATCTTAGATAAACAGAATTAGAAAATGAATGAAACTGAATGTTAGTTATGTTAGAAATGGAAGAAAGTGAAATAGGGTGCAAGGACAGGGATGCATAAATATGTGGAGAGAGAGAGGCAGCAAGGCTGACTCATTGATTCTTACACAAATCAGTCATGGAAGGGTCTGGAACATGACCCAAAGCCATGCACAAAGGACATGAGGCCTGTTGAGATTGCAGGTTTGGCAAGCGAGAACTAGTCAGTCATGTGAGGACTCAAGATCTGCAGATATGTTTTAAAGAGTCAGGTGAGCAACAGCTTGGTTAGACTCAAATTAACAAACTGTGTGAATTCTTTACAGATGACCAGTAACAGTCTAGTAAAAGTCTAGATCATATGACACAGGTCAAGTTTTGCGGAGGAAAGGAGGGTCAGGAAGAAAGCTATATGACTGTTTTTTTTTATTTCACCACAGCACTAGATTTGAGACACTACATTTCACTCTCTAACCTGTATGGCTATATATCTCACAAAACACCACCCTCTTGTGGACCTGTGATACAAAATTTTGAAGTACTGAACGGCCACCACAAGAGCCATTTAAAAGGAATATCTATAACCTTGATTCAAACAAATACAACAGTTCACACATATTACAAGGACAAGGACCAGCCTGATAAGAGAAAGAGTCAGGGATTACAAGTTACAACATAACAAGTTCATTTTATTCTTATAACACACACACACACACATACACACATTATTCTTAGTGATTTTAAGCACATAGCACTGTTTATAACATTAAGTTATTAACTAGTTCTGATCTTCCGACTTTTATTAGGCTGTAAACAGTCTTCCTAACTGTGTGGTCTAAAAATAATCAATACAGTGGCAGCCTGTCCCCTAGCAATAGTGTGTTTCTTAAAGAGCACTGAAGGTAGAGGTGAACTTTCTGTCTTGCACCTTTATTCCACCCTTGGTTAAAAAATGTGTGAAATTTTAAAAAGTATGTATCTACTTCTCTTTGATCTCACATATGATGTGAGATTCTAACACCATCTTATTTATATAATATCTGAAATGCATTTGTATAGCTTGGGAGAATGTGTCTTATTTGCAGACCACTTTGGTCTCTCCTTTATATTTTGAGAAATACAGTTTGTAGAAAATCAGAGGCTGAAACAATATAAAACCACTTTTCAACAATTAATCAAGTATTTAATTATGGACATTACCTTAATATCAAATATCAACAATGGACTTACTGGACAGACATTTCGAAATTCTATAGCTAGATAGAGAATCTATCCAATTTATGTGAGATAACAGAGAATGGCCTTAAAACACGTCAGTCAAGAACAAGGAGTGTCATAAGCAAGTTCTGATAGGTCTAAATGTCCCTGAAAGTTTACAGAATAAAGCCTTGGATGAAGACAGACAAGAGGTCCAAGCACAAAACAAAGCTAACTGAATGAGATGTTGCACTAAGGTGGCAGTTCACAGGCTTGGTGAAATAGTTTGCATAGAAATACCACCTTACACACACATCACAGGCAGCATAATGAGGTGGGTGTAAACAGGGCTGCACATAATTATCATCACATTAGCATCATGCTGAAAAAAAGACAGGGTGGGATATCAGTCCCAGGACATGACGTATCCTCAGCAAGGGCCACCATAAGCCTGGCCCTGTTGTTACATACACACTAGCAGGTAGAGGGAAAGGTGCAAAGTGGCAATCCTCAGCTGCAAAGACAAGCAGGCTTATCATAACAACCAGCTGCCAACTTTCTTGGCCGCCGTTATGAACTTTCCAGACCTGTCACTGTTACCCTGTACCTGTAACTGTATCCCCTCTCCCTGTGCAGCTGAAATGTGCTTACTGGTATGAACTGCCCACCCTCCTCCTCCTTCTCAGGAGGGGGTGGGGACCTTGAGGTCCTTCCCAACAAGGGTGAGGGTTGAACATGGGAGAAACATAAACAAATAAATAAATAAATTCCAAATTATTCCAGTGATTCTGATGAGAAGCATGGAACAAGCATGTAACAATTTTGAAGCATAAATGTATCCTTCATGCTGCCGTCAACGTGCATAAACGTCTATAAAATGATGGAGCCAGCCATTGGCATCTTGGCAACTTTGGCATTGGCATCTTGGCAATTTTTGTGTTGGTTTCTAGCTTGGTCATCTGAAATAAAGTTTTAAGCTGGTGTCTTGATGCCTGCTAACATATGTGACACACAGGGATTGTTTACTCAGCAACTGGGTATCTGTATCTTTGGACCCACTGGTCCTGTGTGTGTCTGTTTTGAATGTGTGTGGTGTATGTCAGTGTGAGTGGTTGCAAGTGAATACTTTTATGTGCCCAACAGAAAGAGATGGGGTGAATCACTTTATGAATGTATGTGTGACTAAAGAATGAAATCAGACCAAAAAACATAACATCTATAAACACGAGCTGCTATTTATCCAGAAATGCATGATTAGATGAGCTTATTTAATTATTGTGACGCAGGCTCTTAATTACCATCTCTTCTGTCCAGTCATAAAAAATAGTTCCAATATTTAAATAGTGTCACTCTACACACTGTAAACATTTTGTTCACTAAACAGCTTTACCTTTCAGCATCTGACTTAATGTAGTTTCATCTTCATCCAGTGCTCTTTGTGTTGTTGTATGTGCCAGGTTTTAAGAAATTATGCGATTAGCTAAGGCAGTGCAACAATATTCAACAAACAAACAATAATTCATCAATTGGTTTGCTTATTATGAAAAAAATGAGCAATGAAAAGCATTTATTTTATCAGTGGCATTGACTGGTGAGCAAACACAAAATGATATCATTGTTTTTTATCTTATTAATTTGACTAAAACATTACTGGGAGCCCAGTAGTCCTGTTTGCTCACAGTAATTCTGAGACCATCTCTTCACAATTAGGTGTGAAAAACATACCAGGCATACAAAAACATACAGAAACAGTGACAAGAACAACATCAACAACAAGTAATCTCCATATCATTTGATTGTATGGCACCAGCGGTGTTGTAGACAGCTTCAATGTTAAAATTCCCCGTTCTGTTCAGTATTTACTTAAATATTTTGTCTGATTTTAAAAATATATATTCATATATCATATGTATATATATATTCACAGAGAGACATATATATATATTCAAACTTTAACTCTATGGTTGTACTCAGCAATGTTAGAACTCATTCCTCTATGCCACTTCTTTATAGTAGTCCTGGTCAGGGTTATGTGTCTTTTCTGCCAGTTGTGCCTATAAGATAACAAAACACAGTTCAAACACTGTTTTAAAAATTGAGATGCTATGAAACACACATTCCTGTTTCAATTAACTATAGAAATGCAATAATGGCAGTGAACTTGAAACATTATTGTTTATGTGCTGTATAGATTAGAAATAAGTCCTGTAAATAAAATATTTTATACAGAGTATAGATGAACTTACAAGTCCTGCTCCAGTGTATTCACTCCTGTGATGTTACCTAAATCAAGCAGAAAAATATAATATAATTAATAAGAAATACAACTACAGACACTGAAATAACACACATTTTATCTATCTATCTATCTATCTATCTATCTATCTATCTATCTATCTATCTATCTATCTATCTATCTATCCATCCATCCATCCATCCATCCATCCACAAACCAACTATCCACTGTCAGTTGTTGTTTGTGCAAAATAGTGCACACTTGCTTGTCTTTCTGATGATTTGTTTATTCAGTGTCTTGCAGACTTTAGTTGGGGTGTTATGGATTGCACAGACATGGAAGAAAAGGACTGTGAATGGTGTAAAGGTGGCGAATGGAACTCAACAGAATGTGTGTTCATGGTGCTGTCCATGAAAGCTGAATAGTGCAGCACCAGAAGGGGGGGCTGTTTGGTAAGCAAGGCAACAGAGAGAAGTGACATAAGCTCACTTGGGCATGTCAGAGTCATGCATTTTTACTGGCAGATTGTTACCATGTAGGCCTTCTCTGGATCCCGTCTCTGTTTCAGGAACTCCTCCATCTTCAACTCACTGTCCAGTTCCTGGACCAAGTCATTCTCGTAGGCCTCAGTGTCTATGTGCCTACACAAATACAGGTACACATGTGACCTTTTGGATTTTATCAAAAAACAGACCAAACAAGAAATACAAACAATTATCACTGTCAAAATGGTTACAGCATCATTGATTAAACAGAATGTAGTTATATTTTTGAGATGTCTTAGATGAATGAGTACCAAATGTCTCTTGCTATTAATTATACGTCAAGATTACCACTTTATTTCAGAGTCTAAAGAGGCAACTGTTTAGCTTATAAACAGATACTTAATAGATAAATGCAGGTATACTGGTGGGTGCAATAGTAGGAATTTTTACTGATTGAAAATGATCTGGTCATCAAACGGTTTTTGCATATGTAATTCATTTTTATAACAGACAGCAGATGCTCCAGATGCATCAACTTAGCTGTGTATATATAGCTCACACCAATTAATTCTTTCTGAACTACCTTACATTATGATCTATGTTATGAACAGTGCTGGTTTGTGTTGTCTGAGTGCCCATTTTCAGAGTAGATCTATTATTCTGGGCTCATGTTGTAAGCCTAACATATGTGACATGATGAGTAGATCTATTATTCTGGGCTCATGTTGTAAGCCTAACATATGTGACATGATGAGTGATGGTTTGCTGATGTGCTGTATCTGCTAGAGCGCCACAAGCGGCTGACAGATGCTCAGAATTTGCTGGTATGCGCAAGTACTGGTCCTAGCATGGCAAAAGGCAGTTGATGGCTCGGTAATATCTATGCTATTTCTGCTCATAAATGTTCGCAATATGATTTCAACTGCCACTTGTTGGCACTGGCTGCAGTGTCCAGGCCATGTACTGTATGCAAGTTCAAGCGCACATGGAGACCCATTTCACAACACCCACCCCCTTTTATTTTCTCAATTGTCTCTGCCTGCATGTTCTGCATGATTAAATGCATAAAAAGCCAGAGAATATATAAAAGTAATAAATACGAAAACAAAGAAAGTACACAATTTTAGTATAACTGTCAGTATAACTCATACAGGGTCTCTTTCTCTCTCAGTGTGTTTTCTCTGACCCAACACTAACTGCTCATCCACAGAGTGTGTAAGAGGATACCCTGGTGTTCTGGTGCTGAGCTGTGCGAGGTAGACCTCTGACGATGGAGAGGTGACAGGGTCCTCAAATTGCAGGCGCCCCTCTGAGTCTGTGTTACTCTCTGTCTCACCCCCAGCCTCTACAAACACAGAAAAGAAGAAAAAAATGCTTATGCTTCTAATGCAACATCATATAATAAGTATCAGTAACACTTGATTTAAATACCCAGAGCTTGTAATATCTGGTTGATTTGGTACTTGATAAAGTAGTCTCTGTTCCCCATTGTGAGACCTGGCTGGAAATAAAATGTATTTACAACAGCTAACATACTGATATTGTAATTACTCAGAAAATATCCTGCAGTGACAGATAATGTATGACATACATTCCACTGCAGTTTACAGAGGTCTGAGAGTAGTATACCTCCCTGTAGCACCATATAATTTTGGAGACATTTAGGTGAAGTTGGCCAAAACTCCTCCATGTATTGGTAGATGCCGCATGAACACTTAGTCATATTTAGAACACTTAGTGCATTATGCTAGGAAGGGAATGCTCAAAATAAGCACAGAGCAGTCATTTTGGACCGTTCACTGTAATCTGTAGTCTGTTTCTAGCAGGTGGACACAAAATGTCAAATGTGACAAAACCAATCAGTAATAGTAACGTTCTTATCCAAGGTCACTCCAGAAGGCCAGACTTGACAAATAACAATGTAATGCAATTGGAATTTTAATCCTGAAGGCTGGAGCTGTCTAGAAACAAAACATTTACAGTAAAAAAAACAGGGAATACAAAAGGTGGCATGCCTCTGCCACTTTTTATTCTCTACAAAATTCCTGACAATGCTTTTATCTAACACATCTGCACACCTGAGTTAAGTTCTTTCACCAATGATGACATGGTATTGGTGATGGAATCTGCAGCAATGAGGAGATCATTTCTTAGATTCCTTCTGGACCCTGGGAAACAAACACAAAGCAAGGTTTTAAATGATACATACACATCAACATGAGGCAAGCTTACAAAGATTAACTCTCACACTCTGGTTTACTCTTTTGACAAACAAGGAGCTGATAATTAGTTCCTGTTGAAAAATTATTTGTTTTAAACACTGATTTGGTATAGTAATGTTTTACAATGTCTGATTCCATACAAACCAAATTGCCCAAAATACCACAATGTGTCAACTATGAATGTGTCAACTATGTATGCAGACAACATAAACTGAAAATACAATGTTAAAAACCAGGAATAGGTTTTTCATATTTGTCATGTGTATGCCTGGTGTAACATATATTAAAATAATAGTAAATTATATTATTATGGAAAATCTACAAGTAAGTGTTTTCTTCCTGTGCCATTAAAATGCCTTCTTTGTTTCTCACAATGGCCTAATGATTGTTTGAATAAACATTAATTATCACAGACAATGTGGCTTTATGGATCCCTATTCTTTGAGTGAGGCACCTGTCAACAATACCCCTCGGAATTCTTCCTCAACCAGTGTTATCATTTCCATATTGATAACGAACAGCTGTAAATAATTACATGAATCATGAGTGTGGTTCTCATTCTCACCAGACAGACAGATATACCCCCTCCCCCCTTTTGTTTTCCAAATCAATTAAATTTCATTCCGCTCCATTCCATTCCATTGAAACGTTGCCCACTGACAACACTTGCTGTAGCATTCTGGGGACATCTGCTGCGTGTGACATAAAGAAGGCAGCCCCTCTTTTGTCTCCACGCCTTCTCCCTTTCTATCTTCCCTGGACCGGAACAGTGCTCTCTGGTCTGTTCAGCTCTAACTGCAGGACAAAAGGCGAGCTTACCCTGGGCAAAGGCCTCCTGCACGTCCCCTCCCACCCCCATCAGCGAGTCCTGAGGGGTCTGGGTGGGTGTGGTGCCTGCCGAGCTGGCCTGCGTTGGCATGGGGATGGGCCGGCTCACTGTGTGGCTTGGGGAAGAGCGGGGGGAGGGGCCTGGGCCCTGCGTCTGAAACAAAGGATAAAGAGGATAGGGGTAGGGGTGGAGGGCAGGTTTAGAGGGTCCCGCCTGGCTGACTTCAAGAACGCCACTACAGCTTCACAGACCACTGAGGAGGAACTGCTTTCAACCAAGGATGCTTTATCCCCAGGGCTCTGGTGCCTGCAATTTCAGAGATTTGCAGACAAAAAAGAATCTGGGGCTAAGTCTTGTTTTATTTGTGTAGAGAACAACTAAAACATCTCCCAGTAGACTAAGAGAACACTCCAGTGTACTTCTTCTACCTGTCCATGTGTTTAACATGCAGTAGTATAACTAGATGCAGGTGACATTGAGCAAATAACACAGAGGGAGGTCTGTGTTTGACCGTCTGATCATATGGTGCATCAGGAATCATTTATACGCATAATCATCCTGACAACAAAAGCCTTAGCTAAGCACTGCTTTGTGAGTGTATACTACCTCTGGTTGCCAAACAGGTGTTGTGTTCAAGTGAGCTAGTCTGTTGTACTGCATTACAGAGACACTACACTTTAAGAGACTGTGATATTTTAGACATCAGCGTCTCCTTCAGAGCCTACTTTTTCTTTAGCATCATTTAAAACAGTATCCCCCATATTTGAATTTTCAATGAATATTCTCATGCAATAGTGTGATTTTTGCAATGCATTACAATGAGTATACCATGGCAAAAATTGGAAGTTTTACAAAAAAAGTTATCCAACAATGTCATGCATTTTTGGCTTCATTACATAAATAGTTTGCCCAGCTATTTTAATACAATACAAACATTTTAACATGCTGTTAGTTTCATAGCTGAATGCCTCTTTAGCTCTCATGAGACTTGATCAAAAATTTCCTTCAATTAAATGAAAACAAATAGCAACAAACACATTTAGACTTCATCAGCTAGCAAGCCACATGCTCAGTTAATAGCTTACAAAATGCTAGTGGCTCATGTTCTGTGCATACCCACACAATACTAATGACCTCATCTCTCCTGTCTTCTGTCTGTCTATCTCTTGACTGTCTATCTCTTGACTGTCCCAAGAAACAGTCTTACGAACAGAGTTGGGAGTCTCTGGCAGAGGTACAAGGGGGTGATGGAATCATCTAGAAAGCCAGCCTCCCTTAAAAAGTGCAGACGTGAAATGGGCTGTGGCAGAAACACTAGTGACGGGAAAAACAACCTGACACCTGTATCCAAAAATAATTCATTCATATTAGAATAAGTGAATGGAGCAGATGTCTACACGGGAGCAGATGCTGCAGGTGCACAGGGAATGGATGGGTGCTGCTGCCGTTTCTGATTTTAGTTACTGAATAATAAGGTTTTAAATGTGTGGGGTGGGGTGCTATTAGGATAGACATATCTGAAACACACCAACATTTAATAGCAAAAAATATTTTTCAATAGAATAGATTTATTTTTTTCTGTGTCTAAATTTGACTTTTACATAGTTTCACTAGTGGATACATTCTGAATAACTGACTGGCTATGAGAACACAATGCAACACAATTCCATGGTGACATAACAGCATTCATATACATACTATGGTGAAAGAATGCAGTCACTTTATATATAATAAGGTTAAGAGGTATGGTTTATATGTAATGTCTTGTCTGGTTTAAGATGTATGTCTCTCTCTCTCTCCCTCTCACTCACTGTGTGTGTGTTTGTGTGTGTGTGTGTGTGTGTGTGTGTGTGTGTCTGTGTGTGTGTGTGTGTGTGTGTGTGTGTGTGTGTGTGTGTGTGTGTGTGTGTGTGTATGCGTGTGTGCTCGCGAGTGCATGTGAGTGTGTTGTCACCTTCAGCAGCATCATGAGCTGCTCCAGCTGTACCATAAGCTCCCTGCGACTCTCCTGCAGAGCAGACATCCTCTGCTCCAGCTCATCCTTCCGCTGCCTACCAGGGGACGGAAATCAGAAGACGGAGCCAGAGACAGAGTGAGAAACCAGCCCAGGCAGGCACCCATGTTAATCAATCACCGCAGCCGCTGGCATTGAGAGTGGTCACACTAGGACAGATATCACCTCTCCTCAGCTCCATCACACAGATGACAGCTTTATTATCTGAGACAGTGTACAAACAAATATCAATAAAACACTGCTGAGGGATGGGGTCAGCACCCTTCCATCAATGGGGCACAAGTTGCATTCCAGGCTATAAGTTGACTACTTGTGTACACCTACTGCAGGGCATCTCAAATGGCTGTCAGGTCAAAGGCTTGTTACAGTATATGTCTTTCACTATCTCTTTTGCTTCTAAGGTAATGGATTAATTGGCTAGAATTGTTACAGGCTTGGTCTGAGCAGTCAACATCTTCCAAAGCTTTTTTGACATGTGTCTGTCCAGTTTGCAGACTTGATCAATCTTACTTCAGAATAAAAAAACACAGTCGATGACACTCACTATTATATCAGTCACAGACTCCAATGATTAGCAGATTTAGCCCTAAGTGTGCTTATGTGTTATATATCAATCTACGAGCAGCTTATTAATGTGACTTATAAGTAGTGTGGAATATTTCTAAAATGTCTAGGGCTGTACCAACTTCTCAAAGGGGACATTATCTGCTCCTGAAATTAAGCACTACTTGTCTATGCCATGGTACACAAAGTTGCAAAAACCTTAAGTGTACACCAGAGGGAGTAGGCATTTTACACAGCAACCATTCTTTTCAGTTGCCTAGAAACGCTTTGTTGCGATTTCAGCCATTTTTCTCATTCTTATCGTGCTAGGTGATATCACCTCATACGACAGTCCTTATATCTTATTTTTATAGATTCAATTTCTTACATCTTTCATGCATTTATCACGTCACAACCATGAGATGTAATCTGTTTATATTGTATATATGGTTTCCTGACCAATCAGAACAGAATGGGTGAGCTGACCAATTATAAGTTACAGGCTGAGTCTGAATAGAGATGTACAATATGAGAACAACTCTATGTTCTCAATTACTGATGCATGTTGTTCTATTTTAGTAGACCTCCCATTAGAATTATGAACAATTATAGGCACAAGATGTCCGCTTTCATATCCTGGACTCATGCTCAAGACTGTACCTTAGCAGTCGTAGCTCGGCCAGGAGGGTGGGGTTCTGCTGGGCTTTGTCTGGCGGCAACATGGAGGCTTGCTCATGCTGCTGCCTGAGGCGCTGAATCTCCTGCAGGATTTCTCTGCGGGCACGGGAGGACACACCAACCTTGTCATGAAGGCCATTACCTCTAACCACACTCACAGAAGCAACTTATTTCAACACCAAACATGTGCATGGACAGACACAAAGAGGAATGCATGCACACACTCACATGCACACATGCACACACAATCATGGTGCTGGCCTCAGCATGCCATCCCTATGTTTCTCTTAGTCAGGAGCTCCTGTGGTCTAAAAAGGTGCTCACCTGTTTTTGTTCTCCAGCTCAGCAATGAGCTGCCTCTGCTGCTTATTGGCATCCAAAGAGAAGGAGATGTCTGTAGGCATCCTAGATGGTTGCTGATTTTCACATGAAAAAAAAAGTTTCTTTGGGAGGAGTTTGAACTGAACTTTCAGGTAATGAAGCTCAACATTTCCTTAGTTTGTGTTCCATCATGAACATTGTCTCTCCACACACACACAATGACTTTAGCATTGCATTATTTGTGTTATCTTCTCCCATCCTACCCTTGCATATTGTGCCTGTAAGATAAGTGTTTGATTCTGAACCCCTGTAGCTACAGTGTGTCATACCATTGGTGTTCCATTGGTGGCCAGTCGGGATGCGTAGCGTGCAATAAGACTGTGTTCCTCATCTTGGTTATTGCTGTTGTTCTCCAGAAGACTGACAGCACAGGGCAGAGAGAGAGAAAGAGAAAGACAGAGAGAGAGAGAGAGAGAGAGAGAGAGAGAGAGAGCACAAATGCAATCACATGAGGCAGCTCTGTGATAAGCACAATCTCATAATGCAATTAGAGGCTTCTAGAAATCAGAGTGGTCTGAGAAAGCCCACGCAGGGAGAGGGCTGCCAGCACTCAGAATACCCCTTCTTAGTCCATCCAGTGCAATAGGAAGTGACTCTCAAATCCAAAGCCATCCTCATTTGCAGACGCATAAGGAGCCTGGGCAGGCGGTGGAATAAAAAGAGGGTATTTGGAGCCTTGGCTGCTGATATCAGGGATGAGTATGAGTCCTGGCTGTTAAATACTGGATGGAGACATAAGCATGTTAGCATTCAGCCATGCCAGATGATACTTCATGGACAGAAGATATTTCAAACCACATTTCAGCCATTTCACTATGCTAATATAGCTTGATTGGTGATATCTAACAGAGCTCTCTCTTTCTTTCTTTCTTTCTCTCTCTCTCTCTCTCGAGCGCCCCCCCCCCCACACACACACACACACTCATTTTAGACAATGCAACTAAAGAATGTACAATTTTGTAAGATTGATTAAATGGCATTAGGAACTAATCCATGCAAAGCAGACTCATGGTATAGCTAAAGTGGTTCCTGTAATCATACTAAGAGTCCCAAATATTCTTCATCTCTGAGGTGGGACAAATGTGCCGATTCTAAAAGCAATGCTGTAATGACTCCATTTGAAATATCACATCAAAGATGCCTCAATTAGATGTACCATGTGTACTGACTACTAAAAATACTGATTAGTGTGGTGCAAAAGCAGGATGCATTATCCATGCAGGAAAACATCCTGAAGTCTACAAAGTCATAGAATCTCAAAATTAGTCGAAGTACATCAGAAACAAGTGGCAGAGCCTCAGTAAAGACAGTGAGTGGATGGGGGTAATGTGAGAGCCCAAATGCTGCTATTTACACCCCTTGTTTTTGCCCTACAACAAATGCAGGCGCTTTATGTGTTTGTTTTTGCTGAGTTAAAAAGCACAGCATAGAGGATAAGCTGCATGAAGAGCTGTCACTTCAGAATACCACTGACCATGTTTGGTTGTTTTTCAGTAGACTGACATACAGCCCAATGTGTATGTGCTCATCTGTAAGTTTATCTGCAAAATCAGGGCTGTAGCTTAACCTACAACAATGTGGGTTTCAGAGACATATACAAAGTAAATACATGTGAAATCAAGCTGGGAAATGAACAAATCTTAAAATAAGGACATTACAGGTTCTTACAGTGCAACTACAGGATTTTTGATTACTGTAGTAGACTCATTTACACAATTAAAATACTTCCACAAATTATCCTTAGCCTCACTCACCCTGTCCCCTGCAAAAGATTTGGGGTCTTAGCCAAAACATGAACATGTTCAACTTTGTCATTCTCTGCATTATGAGCTCTAGTTATGTCAAACAGAAATAGAATTACAATAAAGAGCAGGCTTACAATATTGACCTAAAATGACATGGGCACACAAACACTTTATATATCTATATCATACCTATCATCTACCATCCACCATGTGAAGAGCAAGTTGCTGGTAATTTTGTAACCTTGAAGCAGGTGGGTGGTAGATGATAGGTTTAAATGACATGTAAGAGCAAAACAAAATTAGTGGAACTTTTTTTTTTAATTAAGTCTTTTTTTCAAAATCTGAAAATAAAACCATTTTTATATGTGATTACTCACATTTTATTGGAAAAGGGGAGTCCTGCTGAGGGCATCGAATGAGACAACATTAAGTCACTCATGCTGTTCATTGGTCTGGGAGGCCTGTAGGGAGGCCATAAAGAACATGCAAAACGCAGCCATGACTTACTCATCTTATGACTTATCTCAGTCGCACCTGCTGTGTGAAAGTGACTGCAAATCACTGTCACTCTAATACACGTCACAATATTAATAATTAACTTACCAGGTGTCACTATTGGCAGCAGAAAAAAAGAATTATTTGTATATTAAATACACACAATGTGTCTGTCTTCATTAAAAATAAACTAAAGCTAATAACAATTGGTTATGATTTGACAGTTATGTTGGCTCTGGCTGCTCAATATTCAGCTTGTTTTTTTTAACGATTTTATAAATGACTTGTTCTGAGATGTCAGTAATATGCCTTTGATATACAGTTATACACAGATCACAGTGAAGCCTACTGCTTCACCAGAGCCAACTTATACATAGGCTATAAATGAATACATGAATGAATACATGAATACATTTCTAAAGTTTGAAATTTTCCAAAGTCATTAACAAAATACTGACACAGTAAACAAATAGGAGTCTTAAATGTTGAGATGGCAACTCATACAAGAGGGCCATTGGGTCTGACAGGGTCACACTCACACTATGTGGGCGAGGTTAAGCGGTTTCTCAGGCACGTCCGGAAACATGGGGTGCAAAGGCTCCCGGGTGGAAGCACAACTCAGTGACTTACTAAGGGCACTGGAAAACTTCTTAGCAGGAGATTTCTATTAGGATACACAAATCCTATACATTTTAACATTCAGTTGAGACAGTGAAATTACATAATTATGTCTACAAATCATCCCACTTCCTGCAGCATGATACTTACATAGACTCATTCACTAGAGATAGGAGACGTTTTTGAAACAACCTATTAGTAATCCAAACCATGACAAAGCCAAATGCATAATTCAAACTGATCATAACAGTGCAAGTTAATCCAAGCAGATAATCTTCAGCATTTCACTAAGGGTACAGCTAAATTTACAAAATTCATGAAAACACACAGGTGAAATTACCTTAAATTTTTAGCCAGTTAAAAAATGTATAAAGGCATTTCCTGAAATGTGACCCAGATCCATGCACACACTCACACACATGCACAATACATGCACAAGGCCACACCTCCTTTTACACACTCCCTGCCCTTACCCATGACGTATACTCCTTCATTTGGTGCTGGTTGCTATGGGAACCGCTGGCATGCCCCCTCCAGAAGCAGTCCTGACAGAGCTGGTAATTATGACATCGCTGGCAGCGGTAGCGAAAGCCCATCATGCTCTCGCTGTGGCAGTAGGAGCACTCGACCGGGTGAAAGACTGCAGAGGGGAGAGAACAGGGGAGACAGGGAATGAAGAGGGGAGTGGGTAAGAGAGGCAACAAATAACAACACGTTGCTATGAAGACACCAGGAGAGAGAAGGAGGGAATCTGGGACTGGGTCCTCCCATGTCCCTCCCTGTATGTCTGACCCAGCTTGTGAGGAGTGTGTGGAAACACACACTGACACTGGCTCGCCACCCTGCTGCTTGCCACTTGCTGAGCAAATGATTAGGTTTAGCTGCAGACTCTGGTGATGCGCAGCATCTTGGCTTTGTTTGCACTCTACAATGTTTCATAGAGTCAATGAGAGAGATGTCCAATACAGTGACAGTGATTTCATCCTCATTGGACACATTAAATGAAAATGCACATGGGGAGAAGACCCTCAGGACAGTGGTTTTCCCATCTGCATGTTCAATGAATATGGTGTATAAATAATGTGCAATTACAGTGATTCCACTCAAAACTGCAATAGCCACTGAAACCAAATATCCAGACAAATTATATTTAACATCTTATGTGTGGTACCTTAAGGAGCTTACCATTTTCCACATTAGCCAGGCGATGCATGAGTGGCAGCCAGACCAGACACTGAGGAGGTGGGTCTGACATAAGGGTGTCCAGGAATGCGTTCAGAGACACCTGCTTCTGTGGACCACCAAAGTGGGGAAAAAGAGTGGAAGTGGAAAAAGAGCCAAAGGCTTTGTAAGCTTACCTAACTATAATGAACATACATGTTTTTGTAACAAATATTAACTGGTTGTGCTGACCTATCTGTAAAACATCCTGCATTAACCCAAGTTATGTTGGGCTTGTAAGTCTGGCGTGTAACATCTGTATAACTTTATGACTTCCTGGTTATTGCAACATTCTGGATATTTTCCAAATACTGCCAACTGCTGGTACAGATACACATTATTTCAAGCATTTCTTAATTGCCGCTCCCGCAACTACTGTGATAATTGTATATTTTCCATCATGTTGTCAAGCTGTAGTTACATGATCACCACAGTGCCCTACAGTTTTGTTATGATAGCAAATAAAAGGTGATTTGGTAATTTGGCTGGCAAATGTGCTTCTGAACACACCTGTTGTGGAAAGCAGGTTCTTGTAGTTTGTTCTGTGTAGCCAAAGGAGGGTCCTTCAAAAACAGTGGCGGGTAATTTGAGCACTTCCCTTAAAAACTGGTCAAACTGGGAGTAGATCATTATACCCGTATTGTCAGAGATCTGTGAAAAAACATCTAGACAAAATGGAGACTTGTCAGTCATTGTGTGACTATACCCAACTCCTTTTCATCTACTAATTCAGCAGTGTAAGTGGCAATATTTATTTATGGGCTATAATAAGACTTTAAATCAGGCCAGCAAGTACTGATCAAAACACCATTTCTGGCATCTCAGTATTGTAGTACATTGTGGATTTATGCAGTGATTAAGTTGCTCTGTTCTGTTAAAGGCAGAAACAACAGCCTTATTTGGTTTTAGATTGACAGAGGAAATGACTTTGGCACTTACATCTCAATTTGTCCAGTATCTTTCCTCCACATATTGTGGCAAGGGCCATCTTTACAACAAAGACAGAGATCTTTCCGAGTCCTTCCCTGAGAGAAAACAATCATTTAAAGAAAACCTTCCACAATGTTTTTTTCACATTATTAAAAAAAGGTTTTTGTTGAGTTGACCGCTGTCAGAAATAAGTATTTTTAGCACAGGGTCATATAACTGGGAAAGATTATACTTATCATTATGTAACAATTTGCAATGAAAGTCTCAAAGATTTAGGTTGACTTTTAGGTGACTTAACTCACATTATCATAATACCTCAGATTTATAATCTAGATTGCATTGTCAAGCAGTAGCAATAGCAGTCACACTACACCCTGACTTACGGGTCATAAGTAGCCATCAGGAAGTTTAAAAGCAGGTTAATGGACTGCTCCACATTGATCTGGTGGGTGGAGGGCATTCGCTTGTTTAGCTGGTAGAAGATGGTGGAGAGTATTGCTTCTAAACGAGCCACAGTGAACTCTGTGTTGAGGTCCATAGTGTTGAGACCATTCTCCCTGAAAGCCTCAATGACATTCCAGATGTCAACCAAGTGTACTACACAGAGGAAGACAAAACAAGAGTGCAGTGAGCCAAGTCAAGAATTCCTATGAGTATATATATTATATATATATAAAGTTACTATATAAAAAATAAGTGTTTACAATTGCATTTCTTCTGGATAAATCTGAGTTTGCAAGCTGTCCTGTAGGTTGACAACCTAATGGAGTCAAACTCTTGTGCCCCTGAAAAAAAAGATGGGATTAAACTATTCCATTCAGCACAACTGTTTTTCCATTGTAATGCTGCACAATTAAACAACACAATATGATGAGGACCATTTTAGGCCATTAGAATAAGCTTTAGCTGTGTGCTGACAATTATCAAAACCGTGATGCCATTAGTGACACTGTACAACCCACAGAGTGCTCTACCGCTTTTAGACATTTGCACAATATAAAAGGGAAAAGGGCAAAAAGCAAAAGAGGGTCATTTCCGTCATTTGAAGGCTGCTGTAAACTAATAATTGATAGTATCCAGACACACACAAAAATATGTTAGCGTGTACGCTGTGTAGTTGGTAAAACAATACTCGATTATGTCATACTGAATGGCAAGAGCTAACTGAAAATAACACAGTACAGTAACAAAGGTTAGGTACCCACTGATTGTCATTGCTTTTACTGATGTCAAATACTGCCACACATTAAGGTGAGGGCAAGCGTTACTCAAATTTGCCACAGCACATAACACACAATTAAGCACAACCAATACATTGATGCATGTATACATTTTTAATGGTCATACCAGTAATAGAGTGGTCAAAGGCCTGGTGCTTAATCAGTTTTTCAATGTCTGCCCTTTTCAACTACTAATCTGCTGTTATTACTCACGCATCTCAGCAAACAGCTGTCTTCTGTCTGCCATGTTTCCAGTCCTCGCTCCACACTCCTCAGTCATTCTGCACAGATAACAAAAACATACAAGTTAGCCTTTCTGCAGTTACTGCACTGCAAAATAAGACTTAGCACCTAAATGGCTTGCTTAAATTTTATTTGGTTAGGCAGGTTAACAGGAGTAAAAGTAGTAAAAACACCTGCATAGGTATGACACTGACAAAACATACCTGATGATGGGAGAGTAAAAATGAAAGCTGCCTCAGTGCTCAAGTTAAAACTCTGAGCCTCAAAGAAACATCAACAAAGTAATTTCTGGGTACTGGGAACACAATGGTTCATTGTGCCTAACCACAGACTCACAATGCACTACATTCACCACTACACTATTGCGTTCCAGTGACTGTGCTAATTGTGATTCACATCGATGTCAGTTTAAGCTCACAGACCTAACAGAGGGCTGGATTCTGTCATTGTGTTGTGATTCAAAAATCAGCCGTGATCTCTCCTGAGATCTTCTACCTAAAACTACTCTCAGACCGTTGCAAAGGAAGTTGGGAAAAGACACAGTGGGAGCACTCTGAAAGAATCCCTCAGCTTTTGTGTCTCTTACATTAACAGTGACGACATTTCCCGGGCAGCTTGCCTTACCTCAAAAGAGCCTGATAATGTGGGACACACAAACAGAAGTCAATAGGACTTTCCCTGTAGGTGACTGAAACACTGCACAGTGAGTGGAGCTGAGTTTTCACATGGCAGAATGGCCAACTATGCCTCACTGCATTCTGTCCAAGGCAATCTAATACACCTCATCATGTGGTGTGTTACCATGGCAGCAGGGAACCCAGCCGCTCCGCTCCTAACTGGAAAGCGCACATTTCTACAGTCTTTCTTAAAACAAGTTGTTAGTGCTTTTGGTTTACATTGATTTAGGGTTTTTTACTTTGTCAAATGTTAATGAGTGACTAAATGGATAATAGTAGCAGTAATTTCACTTTGGTAGACTGACTTTTAACAGCCCATATGTATTGCAGTATTTGAGGACATGCACTTTAACCGTTTCTACTGTAAAGTTTTCACAAGCTGCTGTAAATGTAGAACTGACTTCAAAATGTCATTAAAAGCAACTACAAAAGCCACTACAACACCGACTGATTGATTATTTATGCCAAATGAAAGCATTTCACTGTATGATGCAGCATTTAGTAAAGCGACCTCAGTTACTGGGATAGGAAAGTTAGTTTTTCTTCATGTCACTGACACCGCCCCTATATTATTGCATGAGAGGTTTACTTCAGTTAAAGTAATGGTCAAATGTATGCACAGCTTAACAATTACAAATGGGACAAAAACTATAACTAAATAACTAAAGCTGCATGTACTACTATGTTAGTAGTTTTGCTACTGATTCTCCCAGCCTTGATAAGCAGTACTGTGCTGTACAGAAATATGTCAAAGGTCAAAGACAATTATGGCACAGTTAGTCACAAATGCCATGAGCCCTTACACACTGCAAAAAGTTACCTAGTAAACTTAAGCCAGTGGACAACAGAACTCTTTGCTCTTTATCATTTCTGTACCATTTAAACAGATGACACAATCACTGTATATAGATTTGACCAAACATGGAAATGGCAAACATATAACAAAAAATCATGGGTTAAAAACTGTGACTACCAGTAATGTAAAATGATTTCTAAAACAACAAAACCGCATTTGTGTTACCAGTAGAACATCAATCCTAGCTGCACAGACAAGCTTATTGATGACAGGTTATAAACAGCCACATAAAATGATTTAGTTACAAAATCAATACATGTGATCCCTTTTGAATAATATGAATCAACTGAGATATCCTTCATTCAAATATGAACATGTCCTCATGAACTGCATGTGCTTTCATTATAAGCAATGTGTGCGACTGCAAGAATAATGTAGTACCAAACTGCATGTTACTGACAGATGATTAAGGCAGAGTGTACTCTCTCACTGACAGTACAGTACATCCTTGAGCATACCCTAAAATCATTTTAAATGGTACACATTTTGCACACAATTAAGGACATATCCTTGTGGGCATATACTTTTCATATGCACTAACAAACTCTTTTGTCTAATTTAGGTGACACAAAGTCACAAAAATACATGGAGCCGCCAAAAGAATGCAGATTATAACAGGAAAGGAAACATACCCCTCAGACATCACCATGGTCTTCGCTCTCAGCTCTCAGACTCTATAGCCAGTGACAGTAAGCAAGTTCCTGCCAAAAGTGTCACTATACATGTGACAACTGCAGAAAACATAAGGCCCTCCTCCAAACGGTGTGGTTATAGCAAAAAATAAAATGAAAACAACAACAAAAACTTTAGCGAAAACCAGTTGCTGTCTGGAGATGGAAAGCACCAAGATGTTACTTGCTCACCCTCTATCTTTAGCCAGGCTGAAATGAACACAAGGATGCATTCTTCTTAGCTTTGCTGGCACTCTAAGCTCCAGTTGCAGCCCCTCATAGCTTTTAGTTGGCGACTCGTCCCCTGCATATACACTGTTTTTTCATGAGGCACCCCTCAAGAAAAATTACTGCCCTGTTTGGGACTTTCAATGGGCCAAGATGCTTTCACTTCTCTCCTTGTTGTCATGGACAACACACCTCATCTCATGTAATGCTCCCAAGTATGTAGCATGATTTCTCTTTCTTGGCATAAAAAGCCAGCTTTGCTGCTGTAAATACACCCCAGGCCACATAGTGTCTGACAAAGCTGATTCATAACTCCTTTGTCATTTGTTTGCATTATGAATCTTTTCTGTTGACTGCTTTAAGTTTATGCTTTCTTTATTGATATGGCCAAACTGTGTAGAGCAGGCTGTCATGCAATATTTACAGGCAAGAACAGTTGCTGGAGTTATGTGTGACATGTCCTGGCAGACATATGCAGCAAATACTGCAGCTGCTAGCATATTTACAACCGTTTAACAGACCATCTCTTGTACAATACCACACTTCAAATAGAGAGCCTGCAGATGTCTCTTTATGCACTACAGTCTTTTATGAGTAGTTTAGAGTGACATGCCAAAACGTGATATAAACATGTATATGTAACCATCCCAAATGCACCTATAAGACTTATATACAATCATATAAGATCTAAAACCAGAAGAGTTGACACAGGCTTAAACTACAGAGTTTGTCAGTCATGTGATGTGGTTCTCCTGTTTACTGTTAAGTGTATGATCCCATATTTCTTGAACATCTCTCTCTCTCTCTCTCTCTCTCTCTCTTTGCTATCCAACCTCACCCAGTAACCAAGACCTTATAAACAAGCATAGAAATGTTTAGTTTAGGACATTTATATAGCCTTCCATGCACAACTGGCTACTATTGCTTGTGTTAATTACCCTGTACAAACGTCAGCAAGAATTTTACTACAGGTTAAACAATAAAAGTAGGCCTATAATTACATCTAAACAAAACATTAGGAAATGTTGTCAAAAGGTTTATTGCTGAAATATTACTGCCTCTGTACATTATGTTTATATTGCCCAGTATGTATATTATATGCAAATTGTTGTCCCTGTTATACAGTAAGTCTTACACATCACTTTTGTCTATTGAATCACCATGTATTATGTTAAATGCATACTAGTCAATATTATGCCAAATTCCTTGCTACTTCACTTGGCTAATAAATCTAATTCTGATTCTAATTATGCACATTAATAGCCTGTCGATTAGTGTTCTCATTGTAGACAAGGTTGAACGAAGTCTCTTTGTTTAGAAGGATAATAACAAAGACAAAACGTGCACTAAGCTGTTTCTTGAGATGTGAAGTTGAAGTATTCAAATGTAGATTTGTTGTTCGAAGTGACAAACTCCTCTTGGGATTTAATAGAAATATAACTGCAGTAGTAACTGGCCCCCTTGCAAACCACACTGGTGACGACTTGACACCGTCCACTCAAAGTAAGAAAGGGACGTCTATTTCGTGTAAATAATTTCCCAAAGTGCGAGTAGAAATAAAGAAAAACAATACATTAACCAGATCAATGTAGCCTATCAAATATTGTAAACGCGAAGCATTACGCCCTAGGTTGTTATCTCCCCTTTGAGGTACAGAGTTTTGTAAGGTATAACTGTAATTAATGAAATTGCAGACAAAAATACTTAGCCTGTCATGAGTTACATCTTCACCTAACTGCTGTTCAACATAAAAATAGCCTAAGCCCAGGGATTTCATCGCTCGACCGCAAATGCCCATTTTCTGTCACGACAGAGAAATTTTGCAGCGATGATCGCAAATAAATAACAATAGGCTAGGTTTACCCGCCCACCTAACGAGTTATTCAAAACTTGATTGATCACACAGAATTTGCTCCCCAGTCAGCGTAAACTTACGCCCTTTAACAGTTCGGACTTACATTTAGGCTACAAACTAGAGCCTAATGTAGCTAATGATTCTAAGGTCGCGCCACCACAAAGGATGCAATGCACTTGTGATACTCACCAAGCTTTCGAAGCATGTCAAGGAAATTTGTTTACACCCAGAAATCGTAGTGTCAGCATCCGCACATGCAATTACAATACATTTGTTCGACAATTTAAACCATAGTCTTTTACAGATACAAAAGAAGTGATTTCTTAGTGCCTGCCGTTAGGAGCCAATTCAGCTTGCGCGAGTGTCTCTGATTTGCCTCGAATGTGTGGCCTCCATCAATGACGTAATGCGGAATCTCTCATGCGCTAGTTGCTTCAACTCCGCGAAAATGCAAAGGTGTCATTGACAAACGAATTTCACCATTACAACCCGACTTTGCAAATCACGCAAAACAGCTAACCATGTTCTAAAGGGTGGTGGTGGGGTGTTTTACCAAAGTTGTGCACTTTCGATTGTTTTCATTTGGCTAGGCTGTGTTGATTATAATTGAGACAAACAACTGTGTAAATGCATAGTCTTACCATTTTGGCAAACAGCTGCATTTGATTCCAATTCATTACAAACAGAAAGAAAGAAAGAAAGAAAGAAAGAAAGAAAGAAAGAAAGAAATAGACTATCGTTCAGAAGAAGAGTTACAAAATGTCATCACAAGATTGTACAGCTTGTTGCTTGGTTACCATGTTAGAGTCAATAATGTCGCTCGCTGCACCAGCACAAGAAGTTGTAGGCAAACAGTTTGCTGTCTTGAAGTAACGACGATGTTTACCATTTTAACTTTAGCTTAAAACTTTGACAAACCGAACGGTGACATGTCAACTCAAAATGAAAGATGGTATTAGGCATGAGGCATTTGTAAGTAGCTTTGTCATTTTCAGCCGATTAACAGTATCCAGCATGCTAGATTAAAACAGAGTTCTGCAAGCTGATTTTTTCCAGCAGAAGACCGACATAACGAAGTTAGCGATAGTTAAAATAATCACCACTCTGAGTTAGAGTAATTAGTGTCTTATTGCCAGCTATGCATCGTAGTCAGTTAGCTCGCTAATGTTAGCTGTTGGGTATTTCTTAACTACACCTGTTCAGCACCGCCATATAGTGACCATATAGCTGACGGTTAGGGGACTGGCTAGCTGTAACTTACCGTTCTTGAACTGAAAATACTCTTGGCAGTTATGTATTTTGCTGGGTATTTAGTTTGGCAGTAATGAGCCCGAAAACAGCCAACTGTCATATTACAAGAAATTATTCCATCTTCGCTCATGGATGGTTTGCAGTGTCTCTGAAAAAAAGTAATATAGCTGGGCCAGATAAAGTGTCCAGAAAGTGACGAAAACATGCAATCTAGAGTTTTCTAGAGGTCCATTTAATTTCCCTTGCTTAGGTGAGTTGATCAAACAACTTAAACATGCCAGATGTGGAACTGCTGAAGTTCCCGTCAAGGGAGGGGGCGTCCAGTTTACAAGGTGAGTAACTGTGGTCGAAGTTGTGACTGTTTGACGCACATATTAGAAGCGTGCTATCATTCGCGAACGGATGTAGGCTATCTCTACTTACACATAAGGCAATGTCATGCAAATGGCTTTGTTGTGTGGGTGTAATTTGCTGTGGTTTGTCAGACTTAAATTCAGTTGGGGGAAAAAACTCTTTGTTACAACTGATCCCACATATTACTAGACCAAATCTAGTCACACACACTCAGAAATGCATGTTTGGTTTGCAGTTTCAAGTGGTGTAGCCCAATATTTGATATTTCCCCTCAGATCAGGAGGACCGTCAGACGGTGTGCCCCAGTAGGCGTCGCAGTTGCGCCTTAGTTAACACTCCATCACCATGCGTAAACAAAGCCGTCTGCCATATCCAAGAGCTGAAAAGGAAGTTGGAGAGCTGGTGGCAACTGGTAAAGCAAATCTTCAATGGACATCTCACACCAAGTGTCAATACTGGTTTAAGAACGTCACAGTTGATAAGACTATATATAAGACTATAATAAAAAATATATACATTTTAATTTAATTTTCTTTTTTCCCCAGCACCCCAGGTCAGATGGTAAACATCTGAACAGCAACATGCTTGGGTAAGTATAATAATGATCTATCATGCACTTGAATCACACAAACAGCCATACAACAGCATTGTCATTATAATTTGAGGGGAAAAAAAGTCCCAGACCAAGATTGATCGTCTTAGTGTATATCCCTACCAGATGTAACAAACACAGACTACTTAGCATTTTGATCAGTCATAGCTGAAAGGATTGAATCACCATTGGTGCCTTCGTCAGATAGTGTAAATGACAAGAGCTTCGTTTTGACAGTACTGATGTAAGAAGAACATTCTAAACAAAAGTGGTACAAAGTCCACTGAAGTTGTTCAAACACAATGCAAGTCAAAAAGACAGATTCGGTAGGGACAAGCCCACATGCTACCATCATCGTACCACAGAAGGTGAAGAAAGAGAGGCAAATGATGGAGGAGGATGAACCAATCCACCAATTGATGGAAATGTGGCATTTGGTTCTCACTAACAAGAAAAAGTTGGAGCTTACCTATGACATGAAAGAACGTACAAAATTTAAATATAAGAAAGCCAAGGAGACTCTGGCATGTCAAATACAAAAAGAAACTGATGCAGCTGATGCAAAAGTCAGAGACTAGTAAACAGTGTCAGAAAAGATTGGAAGAGGAAATTCAGATGGAAAGGGGCAGACTAAAGGCCTGTTTGAAGAAGTGTAAAAAGGACCTGGAAGTTCTAGAAGAGAAAGAAAAGAAAAGACAAAAGTTTTGGAAAGGGAAAAGAAAGAACTCAGTATTGCAGAAACAGCAAATAGTGTGGAAAGAGAGTGGGAGTGTCAGGGAAGCTCCAGTTTTTGAACCCCTTTGCAGCAAAGGGTTTTTGCAACAAGGCTGTCCAATTTGGGGCCCACAGGCCAAAGTTCCCCCGTGACTGATTATTTCTGGCCCACCCTGCTCAAATTTTAGGCATATTTAATTTATTGTATTGCAGCATGCATATTAAGTTTGCGCCCACAACCCTCCACCAAAATTCATTTTTAGACCTTTACTGAGAACAATTTGGACACCCCCTGTTTAGAATGTTCATTATAAGCTGTTTACTAGACTCGCCAGTTTTGCTCTTTATTTGCCTTTACCATATTGCAAGAGCCATGGATATTCAGTGCAAAATTAAATTCATCCTAATGATTTTGTGCTGATGATGTGATGTCTAGAAGTAAGAAAGCCATCATATACAGTACGTTACCAAATTTGCTAGGAATTTGGCGTAACCGACACTTTTCCAGCATTGTACCCAAACTTGAAAGGTCACCCATGACATGGAACAAGGAATAAATTTGATAATGTGACATAATTATTGCCACATTTAATTGTCTGAGAAGTTCTATGACTCCATGATGAAAAGACTAGTTTGTCAGAATTTTACAGGGAGTTGTGCAACATGTCCATTGTTGACATGTGGACTCCTGTGACTCTGTTAATGGAAAGGTACAAAAACAACACACTGTCTTGTAATACAGTATGTCCAATCTCCCAAGCAAGAAATTGAGAGAATTTGTGACTGAGACTGTATGATGTGATATGGCCAGTCGTGAAGGGCAATCGTGAAAGACAAAAAAAAAAGGAGTATAATCTGTCCCTTCTATTAAGTATAGGCCAGCTACAAAGGATTTAGAATGTTTATTTTAATCTGTTTACTAGACTGACCATTTTGGCTCTTTTACCATTTTACAAGACATCAATTTTGAAAGCAAAGTGAAATTCACAACAATAAGTTGGTGATTTTGATGCTGAACATGTGCATGAACTAAGAAAGTGCTCATGGAATTAGCTGCATGAAGAAAAAAGGACGGTGGTAAGGCCAAAGGAAATTTAGTAACAAAAAATGCAAGTTTAATAGTTAATTTACTTTAGTTTCACACTCCACTATATTTTTTCTCTGAGCTGTCTCTATCTCTACAAGGGTGCTGGGGACATAAAAGCTTACAGAGTTACAGTAGTTTTTTTATACATAACATTATGTGCAACATTTATACTTAACTTGCACTAAAATACAATGCTATTTAAAAATTTATTTTAATTCCATAATTGCATGTAACATGAAGATCACACATGATATATATTTACTGTACAGGTGTACAGTTACTGTTACTGTTGCCAACTTATTGCAAGACTATGAAGGCTAACTGACTATCATACAGGTAAAAGAAAACAACAATATTTTACAGTAGGACAGTTCTGTCCAAAACATTTAAAGTCATTGACAGATCACATAAGATCTTTGGTTCAGTACTATAGCATATCACTCCATCAAAGAACAAATGTATTAGAGGAAAAACAAAGAACCTGTGTGAATTATTTTAGTAACATCACATATGATAGCAATTGATAATGTAAAGAGCATACAGTTGTGCACAAACAATTGCATAGATATGCAGAAGCACTTGCTGTTTATTTAAAGTAATGAGTGTAAGGTCTTATCTTGTCCAGTGTTTTATCATGCTTTTGTATTGCGTCCTGGTTTTGTGCCCCATGTGCTTTTGTTTTTGTTTTTTTATATTTGTCTCTCTGTCATGTGTGCCTATACCTTGTTACTTTGTCTTAGCTCCTCACTTAAAATGGTTTGTCCTTCCTGTCTTTGTTTAAATTCCCTGCCATGTTTCACCTGTTCTCGTTTTACCTTGTTTGATTTTTTTAACAAGCCTGTTGTGCCCTTGTTAGCCCAGTCTGTTTAAACCCTCATGTGTCCCTTGTTTCCTGTTGGGCTTTGTTCATGTGCAGCTGTTACAATGTTGTAACATTTCACGTTTTCTAGTTTTGTACTGGTAAAGTCTTGATGTTGCTGTGCATCTAGGTCCAAACCATTACAAATTGCCTGTAGGATGTGCACAATTGACTTGATAATGTGGAGTGAAGGAGTTTTGAGAATTTATATTTGGATCTAAAAGAAATAAATCTTTGGAAGCGACTAAGAAAAACCCATCCACAAACTATTTTACCAGTTGGAATAGTGCTTTGTGTCCATCGTTTGTGCAGTCTTTCTTTCAAGTGCAACTTCTAGCTTGATGTATCCCACACAGAACGGCCATCAAGTTGTATACTGTGTGATTCTATTTTTCGTGCCACATATTTAGTTGTGGGCTTTGGTGCCAATAACAACCAAAAGCAGCCTCTCTTGCATCTGCAAGAAAAGCAAATGGTATTGGCAGTATGGGTTTGGGTGATGGACACATCAACATATTGTGTGAGGCATTGACAGAGACATTTATTTATTGAGTTTGGATCCATTGTTTGAGACAATTAGGCAATCGTTGGATAGTGGTGCGGACATGTTTTTCTACAACCTTAACATGCAAGGAAGAGGAGGCCTGGGCCTTACACCTAGCCACCCTGCTTGGAGTACGGACACGTCTCTACAGCGGAGGAAGATGGTGGTGGAGGCAGTGCTCCATCACAAGGAAGTTGGGAGGTGGGCCAAGGCAGCCTCCCTTGGCAAGTAGCGACAGTGGATATGATGGGATAATGTGAAGAGGAAGCAAATTCAGAGAAACCATCAGAGTCTCCATCAGATAGAGGACAGCTTTACCTGCCTGGAAATTGCTAGTGGACATTGGCAGACAGCTTGTGTGTCCAGAGATAGCTACAACCTCTCTAAGACCTAACATGGTGCTCTGGTCATCATTAAGCTTACTGTTCCCTGGGAGGATCCTGTGAAAGAGACATATGAGTACAAACATCTGCGTTATGCTGAGCTATTTGCTAAAGCCAAACAACATGGCTAGAACACTGTAGTCTGCCCAGTGGAGATAGGTTGCAAAGGGTTTGTAGCAACATCTACCATCAAGCTTTTGAAGGACCTAGGAATCAGAGGCCAGAACCAGCGCTTGACCATCAAAGATGCAGCAGAGAGAAGCAGCCAGTGGCTTTGGATGAGGAGGGGTGATCCTTATTTGGGTGCAAAGTAATAATTGGACAAAGGATGCAAGCTCAAGGCTGATCATCCTAATGCTGTCCGCCTATGGTGAGGGTGTATAGTGTGAATGGCCGAAACACCCAAAGAAGCAAAGGAACACTACTGATGTTGCATCCCAAATTCATTCCTGCCATAGCTTTTGGCCCAGCATGGATAGCACCATCATCACTGGTCTATTCTTTCTTACCAGGTGTGCTTAGAGCCTGTATCAACAGAGCATAAGCACTTCCCAAAAACTCATTTGCTCCAACCTTATTTCCACCATACCTTGTCCAGGATTCACCAACAAACTCTTGCATGTGCTTGCACAAAGCATATATTAACATCCTGTGTTTTGGAAACTGATTTCCATTACAAGTTTAGCAGATATAAATATACTAAAGATGAATATACAGGATGTTATGGTCCTCGCATGAAAGTCAATTTAATAATAGGTGTAATGTAGGTCTGTCTGTCTGTCTGTCTGTCTGTCTACTTAGGCATTTATATAAAAAAAATAGGAGTGATAGGAGTATATGGGAGTAGCTGGTTTTTCTATGTCATATGTGTTTCATTTCATTGCTGTATTTTAGGCTGAGGTCTGCAGATGTACAGGATGATGGCCTTCCAAAAGATCTTTGTATCGAAGGCATTGGACTTTTTCTTGGAGGTGGTCTTCACTTTATTTTGTATAAAATAAAATTCATTTAAATCTGCATTCATTTAAAGCTGCAACCTGCCCTTCGCATTTCCAGTTTTCAGATTGTTTTATAAAAGCTGACTTAATGAATTTTTAGGAATAATCAATTTGTGATTTGCAAATTTTGTCAGTGGATACTTCAAGTGGGATGAACATGCTGCGAAAAGAGGCTATGGACATCCTGATGGAGGTGGCATACCTGATCAACAGACTTGAAGCTGATCGCCAAGAGGCTAAAGAGGCTCTCCACAAAGAAAGGCAGACACACGAAAGACTTGGTAATAAAATGGACAGCCTTGCACTCTGGAGGCAGCAGGAGTTTCCTGTAGTGGTTCAGAAGGGTAAGTGACTTGTGATACTGTATACTTACAGAAATATCACCTTTCCATTCCCATGGTCCATGTTCATGTTAGACCTGTACACTTTGGTTAGTTCATAAGAGAGGGAGAGAGAGAAGCCCTTGTCCTGTACTTTTTATTTAGAGAATATTGTCATCACATGTTACAACACTGTTCTAGAGCATCATGCTTACATTTTCACAAGTTGGTGTTATGTAGATATACTTGAGCTTGGTATTTTCTTTTGTCATTGGTCTTTCTTAGAGCATGAAGCTTGCATACGTGACATCAGTGAACTAATGTGGCACTTAAAGCGAAAGAAGGGAAAACTGGAGCAGGTTAAAGACAAAGTGACCCACACCGAAGTATTGCACCACAGACTAACTGAGGACATCGATTTTGTGAAGAAGCATGGCCCTCTTGTCAAAGAGAAGCTTGAGATGGAAAGTGAGATCATGAACAAGATCAAAGTTGCTCAGACTGAGGTACTGTCTTTGATGGTGTTAATAGTAAGGGATTATTAAATACTTTAAAATGGGTTAATTTTGTCTGCACCTCAGAAAAGGCTGTCACCCCAAACCTAGTGTTTATAAATTACATGTTTGCCTAGGCCACCAAGAACCATAGTGGCTCTTAAATGGAGACGTCTGTGCTCTTTATCAAGTACAACTTTTAGTGATTTTTAAAGTATGCCAGCTTTATTACTTTCTAACATAATCCATGTGCATTTACTATTGTAACCTGAATAAGATTAAGATCATAATAGAATACAGAACAGCAAATAGAATTTTCACGTGGTCCACTTATATAGGGTCCACAAATATATTTCCTTTGTATAATAACTTGAAAATTATGGATTAGTTAATGTTTCAAAGTTATCCATGCCTAGGCTGATGACTTATTTGCAAAGAACACTGAAAGCCTGAAAAAGTCTGAGTGTGAGTTGAAGAAAGAAGAGGATAATATGCAGAGGGAAAAGATGGAATTAACACGGGAGCTGGGCAGAGTCCACCATCACCTAAAGGAACGACAGTGAGTTGTAATGGTGGTTAGATTGATACAAAGTCCAGGTGGGATGTAAATGTGCAAGTCATGATGCAGCTAGATTATATGTACCACCTAATGTACTACCTAATGCTTTCTCTGTTTTAACACATAAAGGAGGCATTTGGCCCAAATGTCATGTCAGTTAATATAGTTTTCTGATGTTTACAGTGTGTGGAGTAATTTCTACAGTCCAAATCACTGTGAGCCAGCTTTGTAGTGATAATTGCATCTCTGGTACAGTAGACATGCTGGTGGATGACTTTATAGTTTTGCCATAATAAAGACCAAGCCATACTATTTTGTCCAATATGTTATTAGTGTATTTAAGAGTGTAATATCTCAATTTGTATGAGAGCCCTTTTGCCTCCAATTTGTTTTTGTTTGTTTGTTTGTTTAAGGGAGGAGTATGAAGATCTTCAGTCATTCTGGGTTAAGCTTAAGACAAAAGTAAAAGAGACTGAGGATGCTGTTGCAAAAATAGCCAATATTTGCAACATCATATTTCAGCGCATCCCTCATTTGGAGGAACAGGAAACGATTTTAAAAGATCAGGTGCTGTATAAGTCGCATCATGAATCTATAAGTATCAGTTGAGTTCAGCAACAAGTAAACTTTTCTGACATAATGAGACGCCAATGATAGTAGCTTTTGCATTCATCTTTTAATTGGTTTGTTTTAAGGAATAACACTAACACTATCTGTTTAGATATTACCCCACATTAAACACTGAGGAGTTGACCCAGGTGTACAGTAATTGTAAAAGTATTGAGTAGAGTTTTTCAAGTTGTCCTGTTGGCAATTACAGTCTGAACATTTTGTTAGCATTAGTTTGGATAGTAAATTATGTGTTGGTTAACCCCAGCATCTCACTCTTTTTCTGTTTGTTTTTACCATATAGAATAGTCATACTGTGATAGTGAAGTAGTACATAATATATTAGCCAAAGTGTTTCTAAAGTGCAATTATGTAGTAATTATTTTATTTCTCAAAATTAATCGGTTTGCAGTTACAGTTAAGTAAATGGTATTAGCCATTTTATTAGCCAATTTATAATAATACCTGTCTGACAGTTTGAATGTTACAGTTTCCATTCCTGAAAACAGAATCATTTCTTATTTTCAGTCACTTTAAATTTCCTGTATAATTACACACTAAGATCATCATGATTGGAGTGACATAGTAATAGTAATGATGAGAGTAAATGTGGTTTCCTATTTGTTCCTGTTAGGTTGAGAAGCTGAAGATGAAAATAGAGAAGGAAGGTGCTGAAATGGCCCATGTTCAGAAATGTATATCAGACCTGCAAAAACAAATCACTGAATCTGTAAGTAACATGAAATAAGGTTAAAAGGGTGGGAAAAAAAGATCAGCAAAAATGGACAGTGTGGTAAAGTGGGCATTCTTAAGTACTTCATCTGTCCTCTGGAGGGCAGGAAAACCACATTCTTTTGTATGGCATCTCACAGCCCATATAGGCTTAGAGTTTTCAGTGTTTTCTCTTCCTTTCCCAGCACTCTTGCTCAGAGTATCTCCAAATTGCCCCAGCTAATCTTTAACATGTTTATTTGTTATTATGTAGTTGCGAAAGTTATTGGTATGATATGCTGCAAAGGCAGTCTATGAATTAATATTCCTGTGTATTGTTGATAGATGTGCAAATGCCTTTTATAAGGAGGAATCTCACGAAACAAACTTAAGTAGTCCATATCTGCCCAATCATGGATTTTGTTTATCAGTACTAAAATTTAAAGGTCTTTAAAGGTCTTTGTTTAGATTTGAACCCAGTTCTGTACAAACCTCTGCTGAATAGGAGCAGTGTGTTGAATGTGATGGTGAATACTGTCTGACTAATCTGGAAATGTTTCAGAGGCAAGCAGGTGAAACCAATGTGGCTGAGTTAGAGGACCATATTCGTAAAAGACGAAAGGAACTGATGGCCTTACAGGAAGAAACGAAGGAACAGGAGCTGGAGATTGAAGACTACACCAAAAAAATCAGCCAAAGGTTTGTAGCCTTTCCATCTGTTGACCATAACAAGATCTACTCCTTAGTACTCTTTTTTTTTTGTATGTGTATGGTTATAGCTTAGGGTTTCCAGGAACTACCATTTACATGTAGACATGCACAGCACATCAACAGTATTTGGAATGGTGCTTTATAATGCAGGGACACATCATTGCACATCTCTCTCTCTCTCTCTCTCTCTCTCTCTCTCTCTCTCTCTCTCTCTCTCTCTCTCTCTCTGTTTCTATCTCTGTCTCTTATGCCTGCAGTGAGCAGGCCATAAAGCAGCTGCAGGTGGACATGAGGCGCATCCTGCTGAAGATCGGCCAGAATGAGGAGTTGAGGGAAAAAACACAGGAGGAGCTCTCTGAGGTCATGTCACTCCACTGTTGCACCAAAGCTAAGTTGGAGGACCTGGAGCACACAACCTTCGCAGAAGAGCAGAAGAACAAAGTGAGGACAGAGACTGAGTTTTGGTGTCCTTCACAGGGTTCTGCATAGAGATAGAGTATTTGTGCAGGGAAAAAGCACAAGTAAATGATCTCAACAACAGGGAAACTCAGACGCTGTTCTTGTTTTGTAGCTAGATTCAATGAGGTTTGGTAATAAAGGAAAGTAAGGGCCACTCAGATTAGAACCAGTCAAAGTATGGTCCACTCACTTAGTGTTGGCACAGGCACACATACTGTCAGTAAACATCTTTCGATGTTATCAGCTAAATTACATAATATATCAAGGTACACTACATATGTGTACATAATGTATCAGTAATATTCAGTGATAATAACAATTTCATATAAAACTGTGCCAACGGCAATGCTACACGTGTTTCATGTGCACAGTACTGATATAATGCTTTGTTGCCCTTTTCATACAGGGGCTTAAGAGGGTTTTTTCCCATACTAAAACTCAGATGTACTAAAACATATATATACACACTTCCCCATGAAACTTGCAGACTACAGAGTGTCAATTAATTAATGATTTGGAAGCTTTTATGACAACAACTTTACATTTTTGTCACATTCTGAAAAGCAAAGCCAATTAATATGTCTTTTGGAATAATTGTTTGTTTTGTGCATAAGCATGTGAGAGCATGCATCTCTGCAACATTTTTAAAATGCCACACTGTCTTTATTCTGTGCAGCATATGTAGAAATATTAAAAATCTCTATATTACGTGTTGAGCGTACAACTGTTGAACAAAAATATGAACTTACAATATACAAATCTCCAATGTGAATGTTCTGATTTTTTTTTTACTTCAGAAAGTGACAGAGACCCTGAAAAAGAAGATAATGGTCGAAATGAAAGCCATTGCCATCCTCAAGGTAAATCAAGGACAGCCGAATGACAGTGCACAGCTTTAGGCTTTTTTGGTAACCACAACCGTCTCGTTGCAGTTTAATACTGAGTGGTGAATAACCAAACTGCAGTGATTTCTGCCATTTAAAATCCATCGACAGGGTAAGATATCTGCAGCCAAAGAGGAGTACAGTGAGGAGAAGGCAAAGACAGACGAGGAGATGGAGGAGCTTCAGAGAGAGTTTGAGAAAGCCTCCTCTGTCACAGCTAGTCTGGAGATGGAGGTCAAGGAGCTGGCACAGATTTTCCGTGACAAAACAGAGGTAAGGCATACAATGCTGTACTGTTTTAATCAGAGGCACCTCCACTCTCATTAATGAGCATGGCACAGATGGCCATTACTTCAGAGCCACCTCAAAGGTGTCATGATGAGGCAGGGAGGTGTATAGCACCAACCCGACAGCTCTGTGGATGCAGTAGAGCCCTGACCGACGGAACTATATTTTTCATACGCACAATGACGGAAGTGTGTGCACTTTGCAGTTTGCTAGTCTGGTTGTGCTACTTTTGTGGTTGATGATATCATTAGTTATTGTATTTACATCTGTGAAGAGACCGTTGTGTTTTAAGAAAATATCAGGTCCCTCAAATACTTGTTTATTGTAAACATGAAAATGTATGGCACTTGATTTTTAGGAAACTGAGAAACTGAAGAGTGAACTGGCAAACATCCAGACATTACAGCAGAATTGCTCTGATGATCTAAAAGAGCAACGGAATGCTAAACTCGAAAGTCTGAATGCAGTGAAGGTAAAAATATGAGACAAAGACAGTTTTTTAGTTTTCAGTAGTACACATTTTATTCATAATCACAGAGACCAAGGTACTGAGCTAGTTATCAGCCTCTCTAATTCTAGCTGCATCTATTTTATAGCTTATAAGTTTCTGAAGCTGACTATTAGTATAAATAGAGGGCCCATTGCATGAAGCTATACTGGCAGATATCTCTGAAACATTTTTGGTTTAAGGTTGTTTTTACTGTAAAGTATCTGTGTGACAAAAATATAGTCTGGGCATCCATATCTTTTCATAAAAGTTAAAGTTATGAAGTTTTTCCTAAAGTGGTTTCATAGTTCAGATTGTAAAAAGTATCAGTCAACACTGTTAAAATATAACACTGTGTATCGACAGGAATTGCACAATGAGGTTTCTGAAAGATATGAGGATGCCAAGGCTAGAATCAGAGAGCTGCGCTCAATATCCATAGAGTACAGAGAAGAGTCGGACATGATGGAGAGGACTGCCAAAGTTCTGCCGGCCCTCATTGAGGAGTTACAGTAAGAGCCTCTGTTAGCTTTTTTTTTTTTTTTAGTCAAAACATTTTTAGAGGATATAGCATAATATGCCGGTACAACAAGCCTAGTGAATGCCACGTTTGGTCAGCATTTTATTTAAGAATTTGGGTAATGTCAAACAAACATTCCCTGCTGAAGCGGAATCACCCTGCGTTGTGTTCCCGTTAGACACTTGCAGCATAATCTGCCATGCCATTAAGGTCTTTCACTGTTCAGTGCCGTTGTGGGTGTAAATGGGGTTTCATTGTGCTGCTGGAAAAACTATTTGGGGTGACTCTTTTTATGACGATAGTTTTAAGTGGATAAATTGATGTTTAATTGTTGCCATCTGTGTACTCCTATCAGAAGGGTATCTCTCTATGTCCCAGCTCGCATGGGGACCTGGGTATCTGGTGGTATTACCTTACCAGACTCTTAATCCCAGAAGTCCAATTATGAGAGCTACTCACATTTGGGAGAGATAGTCATGCATCCTCTCACACCACTTGCCTTGAAAGATTCTGGCACCTTCTTTTTTTGTCAAGCTTGTCGGTGCCATATCTTTGGGTTTTGAATCAAGATTAGTTAAGGTGGCAAATGGCAATGAGAGCAGGCAGGGGAGGTAAATTCATGTCTACACTTACTATTTTGCTCCTGTGGTAGGCTGGTCTTCACTTATGACCTTTCTGTTAACACCTGACCTGCAGGAGTATCTGTGATGGTGTTCAGTATAAGCATGAGAGGGCCTCGACCATCATGGGCAGCATACGGCAGGATATCACCAACTGTGAGACCAGGACAATGGAGGTGATGGAGGCACATGGAATCCTGCGTAAGGAAAGACGAGCCGCCATGCATGAAATTAAGGTCAGTTTGACTGTATATATGACCTGTCAATATACAACTTTTCTTCCATGATTATTTTTTTAATAATTTGATATTGTTGCATCCAATTAGTGAGTTCATTCATATTTACAACTTTAGGTATAATTCAAGAGAGTATATTTTTTCTAAATAACATTTTCCATTAGGATTGCAGTGAAACTAATAAGTAAATAGAGTGGTTTTCTTTGTAAGGCATACATGCTTTTAAAAGCTGGACAATTTATGGGCCAATTTGCTGTTATTTTCATGTTAATCTAAATATCTCCATTGTTATCTTAACACCACTTAACCCACAAACAGATATTTACTTCCAACGAACCCTTTGCCCATCCCTACATGACAGTTAAAAATATGTAGTAAATGCATGAAATGCACATTAGAAATTATGGCTCTCCATTTTAATGGGAAAGGCATTTTATTGTGAGGTTCAGTGACAGGATTGCCACCCCAGCCTGAGCCTACTGCCTGATGAGAGTCTCACATGGCTTATCTAATGTGAAATCGCCATGTGGTATATAGTTTCATTAAACGGTGATCAAGAATGCATTAGTTCAAAACAAGAAAAGGCAATGGAGCCTAATCCGCCATGCACTCGGGTGCAGCAACTCTAAAAAAGTTGTTGGCGCGAGACAATTTGAGAATTAAAAGTCTTCCTCATAGACTCTGACTGCCATTAGCCAGATAAAAGTCAGCAATGCGGAGAGCCTTGTGGAGGCTTCTCCTTCAGGAAACAACAACAGCAGTAACAAAAAGCAGCTTAATCAAGGAAGGAAAACAACAGGAATTACAGTGTTTGGGAAACAGACTGTGTTGTGTGTGAGCTTCTTGCTGGAGAGCATGCAGTCTCTCTGCATTAGCCCAATATAATGGCTGGTCATTGAATTCTGAAGTCAGTGTGCATGAAGTGGGATATGGCAGGCAGCATTATGGCCAGACATTAGGTGAGACATTGACCTAATTTAATGTGTTGTGGCCACCAGGGTTGATCACCTTTTTCTCCAAATTGGCTTGTGTTGTTGCCAAGTAACACTTCACTTGAAATACCCTATTCAGGAAATTGATTGCTTCAGTGCTTTTTTTTTCTTTGAGTATATACATCTAAAAACTGCCATGGTAACATAAACATTATGCACAATACCCAACTGGGTATAACTATCGATAATTTTATCATAGTACCGAATAAAGAAGAGTATCAACGGGTAGTGTGTACAGAGTACTGTATATACCACTGCTCTAAACCTATCCCTTCTGTAACCAGGTTAACCATCTCTTTAACCTCTAAGCTTTAGTAAGCTTCAGTATTTTCCTAAGGGCAGCCTTAGCTCAGGTATTAGCATTTTAATGGTTAGCAAATTGCCCTCTCTCTCCACTAGTAGTGAGACACATAATTCCAAACCTCTGTGAAGGTCTGTGTAGAGACACACCTCTCAGTTGCTGTCACATGATCATGTTAACCACAACCTCCATCTCAACTTTGACGTATTTCATGAATGAAAATGTTACTGTATGTGAAGAGATGAATAACTAGGCAGTTGGATAAACATCTGAGAATGGGCAGTTACACTTTGTGTCAGGGAATCAAACCCAGCTCAGACATCTTATACTCCTGTGTTCGGCCCAGGTGATTTCTTAAGTTTTGTCTTACCTCTTGGCGTATCTTTGTTTAGCTATCTCAGTTTCACAAGTAAGCGAAAGCTCTCACTTATTCACTCACTCATTTGCTTACTGACTGGTTCGCTCGCCCACTCACCTGTCTATATCATTCTCTCATTCACTTACTCACTCACTTGCAAACTTTGACTGTAAATGACACTTAAATGTACTGCAGAAATTCTAGATAGTCTAGGAGGCATATTAGATACATCTGCAGACAGGTGTTGGCTTTATAATAGCAGAGTGACAGGATATTTAGGTATGGTATGATGGTGAAGTGTTGTCAGAAGGACTGTTACAAAGGTGGGATTGTATTATTCGTTAAAAGCCCATGACTGTATGCACACATCTGATACATCGTGCATTGTCTTTTATTTTTGTATTCTTTTAGGCATATTATTATTTTCATGTCCATTTCCCTGTTGGATAAATTAATTGTATTAAGCAATGTGCAGGTAAGGTAAATTAACGCATATAGAATCAAACCCCAGTCCTTAGAGATGTTACCTTCATGTGATTCAGAGCCACTGTCTAAGAGCAGACAAAGTAGGTACTGAAATCAGTAAAGCACAAATACTAGTGAATGATGAATATTTACTCAGTGGGTTAAGATAATACTCTCTATAGCCATTACTCTTCCATGGTAGCAACTGATCACTAGGAATTCACAAGGGTCACTTGGCTGACTCCAGGTGTTAAAAAGGAATTTACCATCTCTGTGGGTGACACAGGCGTGTCACCCGCAATCTTGATATAACCTTCCTCCGCCCGGCATGTCTCCTCACGCCCAGCGTCCCCTAATGTGATCAGGGCCAGTGTTTGGAGCGAATAAAGTAAACAATGCAAACTGCCGACACCATCAGTTTCTTATGGGCAATGAAGTGTAATTTGTTCCATTTACACTTCACAACCACGTCAGATGGGCTTTGTCAGTGCTGCATGGAGTAATTAAAGCTGAAATCAATAGCAGGCATTTGTCATGTTTACAGCCCTTCTTTCAGCTGGGTTAAACTCATCAGTTTAGTGCTGTTCTGTTTTACTGCAGAGACACACTTCATTATTTCTACAGGTACAGTTGAGATATTCAGTCACGCCGCCGATGGCTTGGAAATGGTCTGGAGATGAGAAGGGGCAGGCAGAAAACAGACAGTTATTTATTGTAATGTATTTGCATGCTCTCCTGAATAATATATGATTATTAATGTCTGGCTGTGTCCTGTGCCCCAGTTCATGCTGGGAGTATATGAACACACCAGGACACACCTACGCACATTAGTACATAACACACACACACATGCACACACACATGCACACACACATGCACACACACACACACACCCTTTCTTACATCCTTTATCTCTCATACCCCTGATGCACATAACTGCCTTCTTATACCGTTTTTTGCTGTCCCCTCACTCAGTTTAAACTGAAAAAATCTTGTCAGCAGACATGCATATGCTCTACACATATTCTTTCTTTCTTTCTTTCTTTCTTTCTTTCTTTCTTTCTTTCTTTCTTTTTTTTTTTTGAACAATTTGAACCATGCATTCTGATATGTTCACAATATCTTAAAAAACACTCACAGTGCTCAAAAACACACTAATTTAAATCGGAGTCTGTCACAGCTTGAAGGGATTTTTCCATTTTATGCTAGTTTTAAGATGCATCACCACTGAACATAGACCCTAAGCCAGTGTGTTCCAAACATGTCCAAACCTCCCCGTCCAGATACTCCACGAGTGTTTCAGCACTCAATCACATAACCCTCTTACCTCTCACTGGAACACTGGGCCATATCCTGCTCATGGTCTCCATCTCTCATGCTCCGCCTGTGTCTCTCACATGTGCTGCACTCACACAACACATGCCCAACAGGAGTGCACACTTCTGCTTCTCACCACAGCAAACTTCAAGTGTACTGTATGTGTGAACTATGGATGGCATGTGGATTTCAGTGCCATCTAACCTGACTGCATACACACATCAGAGAATGGAGTGTGTACTGGGTTGATCTAGGTGGCAGTGTAAGTAATAAATTGGACATTGAGATAGTTTGGCATGCTGTGATTAGCTACATTCTACTGGACTGTACATGAATATTCATGAGCCAATACTGCCATTATGCACAGCGTAATTTGTCAAGTGGGAGAGACTAATGCTGGCAATGGCACCCTTTGAAGTTGCTCAAGGCAGCATTCCCCCTTCCTCAGGTTACACATTCTGGCTGTAGTACACTTCATTTCTCTAATAAGACTCTCTGATTGGTTCTGAAGCCAGATCAGGTAGACAGTCGCCTGACCATAGCAGAAATGTTTAGGGCAATGCAGTTGAGTAATTCAGTTTTAGGAATTCCTGCTCCACATATTCTCTTTATAGTCAAGGTTTATTGGAGCTGTTTGTGTGTAAAGTGTATGAAGAATATTGCCTTGTTTAATGAAGAATGTTTTTGTGACACAGATTGCATAGTGATGTTAGGTTCAGTTTTAGAAAGCAAATGTCCTATTAATAGTGTATATAAATACTGTATTTATTAGAAATAAATAAAACTATTATAAGGTAAAGGCTGCAGGTTAACCTTTTTTTTAATATACCACTGGTACTACAGGGGTTGATTTTTGTAGTTAGGCCAAAATTGTGTAAACCTGGGCAAAAACTGAATAGATATGTCGAAGTCATGTTATTTTTCATATTATTTATATATAAGACATACCCCATTGGAACAACTTGTGAACCTTTACAAAAATAGTTTCAGTCTGTTTGTTCTTAAGCAACTTGCATCATGACATTGTATTTTTTAATGAGTGTAGTCATTTGGTTGTTTGTGGACACATGCAACACTAAAATATATTAGCGGGACCTGCTGTTGCCTAATGATGAAAGAGTTGATCTTGGGATCGCAGGGTCACAGCACAGGTTCAATTCCTGTACCTGTCTATAGGAAAAGTGTAGGTGGGGGAGTGAAAAATCAGCACTCTCCTCTACCCTTGTCCACGGCTGTGGTGCCCTTGACCAAGGTATCTAACCCCACATTGCTCCAGGGGGATTGTCCTGCCTGTACCTGATGTACTGTAGGTTGCTATGGAAAAGAATGTTACCTACATTATATTTAATGTAATTTTATTAATTCTGACTGCTGTAGTGTACTGTAGTTGTGTGCGTGTGTTTAAAATGAAGGCCTTTTAAAAAGTAACTTTTGTAACACTGCATTAATGTTTAAGAGTCAGCTGGTTGCTAGCTGTGTGGTCTGTACATTAGTGAACCTGGGCAATTCAGGTCATAAGTGCACAGAACTATTTGTCACCTTGTTAAAAGAACTTACATTTAAGGAGTCAATTTTAAAGAAACATGAAAAAACATGGGTGGTGCAAGATTCTAATGTTTCCATCAACTAGTAGATTCATGCTAAGTGCAGGAGAGTTACCTGTCCTGCATTTTACCTGAACTGCACCAGTTGTGATTTGAATCTATCATAGGCTCAACAATCACAGTTTTTTTTTTTTTTTTTTGAGTTTGGAGTCGTTATAATTGCAGTGACTAATTAAATGTAGCATCCTCTTTCAAAGCCTCCACACAGTGTATTTGCTACCTGAAAGGCATGTGTTGCAATGTAACTTATCTTTATGCTTTGATATCTTGATAACTTTGCCTATAGTTTTGTTTTGGTCTGTTGGGCTCTAAGTTTGCATTTAAGTGGAAAACTAGACATCCATTCCACAGAGCCCATGGCCTTCACCAAACTGATGCCATAGTTCTTGCGGCTAAGCCTGGAGTTTACATCTGTGTTATAGCTATGCCTTGTCTGTGTCTAGGGTAACCTAAAGGAGGCCCTCCAGGAGAATGTGAGGTTGGCACATGAGTACCGTGACTTACAGAAAGCTCTGATGAACGCGAAGCGGGAGGCTGTGTTTATTTTTGACCAGAAGAACCGTGCGGAAATATCATTCCAAGACCGCAAACAGGTAAACTGAATATAAGTTTGGTTATGACTGCATGATGGAATATGAATGAATGTGAATGACAGCCCCATGTAGCACACAGTCACACCTGTCCTCAGTAACATATACAGTCAGATGGAAAGAAGATGAAGCCTATGGTAGGGTCATTGAGAGTGGTCTACTGGATCATCTCTGAGATTTTAGCATACCAGTGGCATGCACTTAATTTCCTCTGTTGATATGGATTACGTGTGTGTGTATGTGTGTGTGTGTGTGTGTGTGTGTGCACAAGTGTGTATGTGTGTGTGTGTGTGTGTGTATGCGCATGTGTGTTTTTGTGTTTACACACCAACCAATTGTGTTATTATTCACAAATCAGTATTCCGTCACAGAAGAAAGGGGCTGCTGCACAGATAGGGAGCAGATGTCGCAGGGATGTGACGGCTGAGAGGGAGAGGTATATGCATGATGACACGAATTGCTGCACTCCGCACGGACTGTAATTTGTGACTGGTTTTAGTTGGGCAGCCAGCGCACACGGCACCGCAGTAATCTAATCTTGATGAGATAAGTTTAGTGGAGGAGTGCGACAGCCACGCTCTAATGTAGGGCTATATAGGGTGGGTTTTTTTTTTTACCTGGGGGAGTATGGGGGAGAGGAGAGCTGTGGATGGCCCCACAGAGTAAGCATGTCCATCACTTTGGAACACTTTATAAAATGTGGAAGTTTTGGAAGTTTTTTTTTTTCTGCTCGAAGGTGGGAAAAAAGATTGATTGCTAAGCTGAGCAAGATTTATGTGGAACGTTCTCATGCAGTGGGCGTATCAGAAAATGCACACCAGAACTACATATTTCTGCTGTTAGATGGCAATCTTTTATTTTTACCCACTACCTTTGCAATGAGTAAAACACATTGTTTGCTTCCCCCAGAAAAAAGGACTAATACTTCTGAGTCCTCATCTAACTACATGAATGTTATCAAGTGAGAAATGCATGCAAAACTGAAATCCTGTGGACGGGATTTGCTACGCTCATGATCAAAGCCTGATTTTCTTTTACTCAGTATTCAGCTCTAACAGTTTGTTGTTTATTTTTCACTGACTTGGTGTTCTTTCTCTTCTTCCTTTAAAAAAAGAACATAGTAGAGAATGTTAAAACATAAAATGTGTTATTCTATACAAACCTATTGCATTTTTTTTCTGGTGGACAGGACTCTGAAAAGCTTATGAAAGACATGTTTGTTTCTTTGTCGTATATCTTTTATATTCTCATGTAAGATATATCTACAGGAAATACTATAATGTGACTGCGTGTGTATTGTAATAAAGTCATAAACCAGTGTGTTTACACCGGTGAATGAACTAGTTAGGTAAAATATATGTGCCCTTGACAAGCAAGTGCATATTCTCAGGATGTCAAGAAACAGTGAGAGGCGTGGATGAAACCATCAAACTTCATCATAATTTAACCATAGTCAGTCCTTCCTAAGCAGAGGACAGAAATGATCTTTGCGCATCTCAGTAGAACCACTTTTCCCATGCAACAGTAGACTGGTGCACTTAATTAAATACCCACAATGCAGTTTACACCTTGTTATTATGTATGTGTCTGAGGAGACATAGATAACTATTTATGTTTCATAGCCACTGTGTCTGTGGAGGGCTTATGTTTACAGTTACACAAGACAAAGTGAAATTATATGCACACAAAAAAAAAATTGGAAAATACGTCATGGCTTAAATCAGCAGACCTGTTGCAAAACATAACTTTTGCCTATAGGTTCCTTTTCAAACAAATTACATTTTCTTTTTGCTGTCTTTTACGCGTTTACATTGTACACATTTCAAGAAATTCATAAGAAGTTCATGAAGTTAACCTTGGCAGTCTGTTGTGTAGTGAACTTTTAGGCCCTTGCTGGCAGTAATTCTCTGTGTCCTCTCCCCACGGCACCCTACAGGCTGCATCCCACGGCTGACACCAGTGCATCCAATTTGGGCACTCAACCAGAGAATATGTCCCCCTAATCAAACATTTTAGGACATCTAATCTATCTGCTATGTTAAATGGTCTACACAACTGGGCTGGTTTAGCTGTTAGTTACACTGTCCAGAAGTCCTACCCTGATTTTATGCTGTTTAGTGTTTAGTGTCAGTATTTAGGTGCAATGGGTGCCATGTTGGCTTTCATGTTGCATTGAACAGTTATCCTGTATTACTAGGATATATACTTTTAAAAGCTGCATACTTTTAATTTAAGTGCAGTGCCCACTATTTTCCTCTGTGGCACTATATTTTTTAGTGCAAAAATTATATTGAAAGGGCTGTTTAGGTTCTGTGCTACCTGTGAGTATTTTTTTTAGCAATTTAAATCTTTTCAGCATCACAATCAAGAACAACAGGAATAAAAACAATAAAAACAGGAAGCTATTCAGACACTGGAACACTTTGTTCTATAAGCGAAATTCCTGTCTTTTTTGCCCCCTCTTCAGCAGATGATGGCTGAGCTAATTCTCTTTAGTTTTCTCATGCTCTGGAGAACACATTGCTAAGCAATGATAAGCTTAAGAGAAGAAAGAGAGGGAGAGATGGGGGGTGACACAGCAATGGCATCCCTCAGTATAGCAGCTCCCCTTTTTTCGCTCAAAACTGTGCTCAAATAATAAAGCAAAGCAGCAGCATGTCTCTCCAATGGACTCGGCATAATTTCTGCGTTCGGTGGGGGGTTCATGACTTCTTTGTGTATGTGTAAAATATGTCTTGAGGGGATTGGTATAAAGTTAAACTGGGTGAAGTAGAAATATTTTACTCATCAGCTTTGCAGTCACAGAGTTTGCCTCGGCTAGAACAAAACCGCTGAAGCATTTAGAGAAAATTAACCCCCCATCCTGGCAGCCAGATGTGACTGGTTTCTGATGAATGCACATGGGTGGGCAGAGAAACCAAGAGACTGTGAAATTCCTGTCAGGCCCGTGTACTGCAGAATGGGCTATTGACTGCTTTCTCTATTTCCCTCCATCATTCTTCTTGAACACTGCCATTAATTTCCTCTCCTGCCTTACCAATTCCTCCTTTCTCTCCCTCTCTCTCCTCCTCTCTTTCTCCATGTATTTCTCTCACTCCCTCTTTCCCTCTCTTTCTTTCCCTCTCTTTCTCTCTCTCTCTCTCTCTTACTCTCACCCTCTCTCTCTTTCTCTCTCTCTCTCTCTCTCTCTCTCTCTCTTACCTCCCCCCAGCTTTCTTTGTTGCAGAAGAGGATGCACAAAGCCATGGTGAAATACTTCAACCACCGCAGCCTCCACAGTCAAGCTGAACTGGCCTATTTCCAGACTCTCTCTAATGCGTACAACCAGAAAATAACAACCGTGCAGGTAGTGTATCTGTAGAATAGTGCTGCACTGATACTTTCATTTATATGTGTATGTGGATGTGTATGTGTGTGTTTTTTTTTGTTTGTTTTTTTTTTCCATTTCTCTGGGAGCACACTAGCAATCACCTACAGATACACACACACAGCCAGTGCTTTGCACTATAGTGTGATGGGTGTGCATGGGTTACATTATACCACTACATGTTATACATTACACAACTGTATGTCATGGACCTGCTTTATAAAGGCCCCATGTTCTTGATGTTGGCAGATGACATGGGTCGCTTTGTTGCTACCAGCCCAGTGTTATAGACACCTTCCTTAGCTAGCTGCTCACGCTGGTGAATAAGGAAATTAATGATGTGTGCGCTGGGACCCCACTAATGCACTGGTCTCTGTGCTTGGAGACATACAGTATATGAGGGCTGCATATCAGTTATGTGAGTGCTAACATTTCTGTCCTCAGTGCATTGAGCAAGAGTCCCCTTTTTGTTAGGGAGATTTGCAGTAGTGCATGTGAGTCATTTTGGTTTTTAAGTGCAGTTGGATGGCCTGCTGAATCTTGCATCAGTCTTTATTTTAGATCTCTGTAAGGTCATCTTTGAGTGGTGATCAGATTAATGGTTAAGTCATCATTTATCATAAGCCTGGAGTGCACAATGAAGCAGAAATCTTCAAGAATCTGCACATATATCCTGTTTAAGACATGACTCTGAAAATGTCCTGTTCGTCTTTATTGGCGGTGACTTTGTCACAAACGCACAGGTATGACCTTGCATTACATGCAGACATATACCTGCTCAGACTGCAGCTTTCCCCACAGCTCAGAGTCCTCTCTTCCTGAGTTAGGAGCTGCTTGGAGCAGAGACTTGAGATGAGGTCGAAGCGGACGCACTGATAGTGATGAATCTTTATGATGAGAGCTGTCCGCCGGAACCAGCTCAGCATGTGGCTAGCGTAGCATATGTAGCCCAGCGTCAGGGGCCACACTCACACGTTCATGTTCACACAGCACGTACTGTGCCACCACGGCCACTCAACAGGAGAGCACAAAAGAGCTCCAGTTTTCTTCCAAGACCAAACTGATTGTTACCCACCACGCCAGCTCCATGTTAAAGAGTTTGTGGCACGTTTTTATGCTGCTAATGTCATACACATTACAGTTGCTTTTGCACACACGACCATTTCATACTATTTTCTTAGTTTTGAGCTGAAATGTATTAAAATATGAGTGCATCAAGACATGTCTTTTTAATCCTGACACCAGACACTAACATAAGTATTGGAACACAAAGCACTGTAGTGTTACCAGAATACTAGAGCTAGACTGAGCTGATCATACAAGGTGTCTCATCTTGTGTGACTCACAGCCACTGGCTTGTCAAAATTAGTGGCATTCACTCTTGCATTTCAGTGTAACTGAATGAAGTGTAGGGCAGTGTCAAAATATCCTCTGTGCAGTTCTCTGTTCTGGCCTCTAAACTATAAAAAGTGTCTGCCACCTCTACTTCAGAAGGGAATTATGTGTCATGGTTTTTTTTTTTTTAAGACTTCTGTCCTCCTCGGTTCAGTTGAAGCTAGGATGAGTATTCCTGCATCCTTTTTTCCGTCTTTTATGCTATAATGTCAAACATGTTATGTCTTTAATTTCATTAAAGTGTCTACAGGCAAACACAAAACCATGTTTTAACAGAAGCCATTTTGCTGTTGCGGCAGGCATTAGACATTAGTGTAGCATTAGAGCTGTGGAGTAATTGGCCGCACCCTGAGCCATTGCAGAGTGGGCGCTCTTGTTTTGGTGCTGTAGTCAGAGCAGGCTTGTGCAGAAGTCAGGCGAGCGAGTGGAGCATGAAGGCGAGGAGTTCTCAGGGATCCGCCGAGTGTGAAGGACATGCAGGCAGCAGTGCCGTCAGAGATCCTCTCAGGGCAGCACCCACACACACACACACACTTACACACACACACAGGCACACCATACACACAGAGACACACCACACAGGCACACACACTTACATGCACAGATACACACTTTCACACTGCTACAAACAGCCACACACACACACACACACACACACACACACACACAGACACACACACACACCACCACCGCCATCACCACCACCCGAATCACCTACACACACACACACACACAGACATACACACACAGGATCACATATGAGAATGGGCATATACACACAAAAACACACAACCACAAAGAAAACCATACACAGACACGTTTGGGGATAAGTGTCCACACATCGTAAAAAAATGGTTTTATACATAAACACATCTGCTGTAGACACACAAACTCAGGCATACACTAGTCACTCATATGTATGCATGCATACATGCGCACACACATGATATTACACACACACATGCACATATGTATATGTATGTACATGTATATATATATATAGTATCAGTATATGCTATATACTGTATATACATATATATAAATATACATATATATATATATATATATATATACTGTATATAGCATATACTGATACTATATATATATATATATATACACACAGAGACATGGATATTTACAACAATATAAAACTAAACAAAGCTAAAGCCATAAGTTCTGCACCAGTACAACCCCAAGACCCCCAACAACAGATCCCATACAGATGAGTAAAAGCAATAGGAATGTCACAGTACTTATCACCACACATCTAGAACACAGTATAGGACACTGGAGTAGATTTTATGTTGAAATACCTTTACAGTCTATCTATCAGTCTATCTATCGTTGTCATTAAAACATTGTCATTGAAGTTTTTCATTGCATATTAGTGTATTATTGTTGTAGGATTACTAGTAGGATCTCTGTGGTCAAGAGGGACAAAGCATATCAGAGGTAGTTTAATTTGTAAACCCTGGAAAAAAATGTACATCTCCTAAAATACAAACTCAAATCCACACCTTCTCTAATGCCCCATACACACACACAAAAAAGATTTTATTATATCTAAACATACGAAACCTCCAAATACTTTAGGTGTATTGTGAATTTGTTCCCTACCTCATGCTATAGACTACTGTTATAGCTATAGCACTATTTTTATTTTTGAAAGTACATTTGTTTCACGTTTCTACTTCTGTTGTTCACTAATCAAACAACACTAATCAAACATTCTGCCAATGTGTTACAGAAACAGTTTCTATTTTGTATCCAATAGGATTTTTGTTTTATTTTGACACATTCTGTGGGGTAGCTGCCCATACTTGTCCTCATAGTAGTCTCATATATGGCAACATTTTTATCTAATCCTCTCTCGGAACATTTATGAAAGTCTCACAACATTTTTCAACATGTGTGAAATCTTCATGTAGATTGGCTTATCGACGGCAAAAAATGTATAAATATATTTGCACTGTGTTGTTTAGTTACCACTAAATTATCTTTCCAATGCAGTGCCGTTCACCTACACTTGAAGCAGCACAAGCAGGGCTGTTATTCACAAAATAAACACATGACAAGATAATGCATGAAGATGTTAAAGCATTCTTGAAATAAGTCGTAGTCTTACAGGAAAGCATTCTTGAAAGATGCCATAATCTGCTGTCACCAAGTCCATACAGCGTCACTGTATGAAAGGGGCTTGTGCTTCCTTTATCAGTCACATACTTTTACTTGCAGAGGTACAAGCCTTCCTTTCTCTTAGGCCTAGCTAGGACACCACGAGGAGCATGATGAGTACTCCCCCAACATCAGCCCCCAACAACAGCATTACATTACACCCCACACATCCTCACCACCACACCACCCCAACCCCCCACCCCCATACCCACGTCACAGCCCAGCACGGCACAGCAGCATAATGAAGATGCACCATTCTGACACACTCTTACACCTCGCATTAGAACGCGCCTTCACAGAATCCGGTTCCGGTGCTCTGGACGAGTGTCAGGTGTGTGGGGAGGAGGTTGTTGAGATGAAGTTAACTCTGGTGAACGGAGCAGCAAGGATATGAGAATGGGGGGAAGTTGAGGGTGCGGCGTGCCATGCCACGCCACGGCTGCCAAATCTGGCACCTCACTCTTTTTGTGCCAGTTATGCAAGTGTACACTAGGGAGGCCAATATTTGACAATCGCTAACGACGGAGTACAGAGTGTGAGAGCTGTGAGTGGCCGGTAATAATTGGAAGAGACGCCCACTGTGCTGGTCTCAGGGGGCCGTAATCCGAGATCTTGTTTCTGATATAATTGTTAGTCAGAGAATTTCTGCATGGCTGGGCCGGTCAGATCCCCAAGCTGGTTGACAGTGCAAGGCAGTTTAATAGAAAAACTGGTTGCTGAGGTTTTTTAAAAACAGAGCGGGCACTGAACCTGCACACACAGTTCACCGGGAGTGTTTTTGTGTCCCCTTCTTTTTGCTCTTTCTCTCTCACTCTTTCTCTCCTCTCCCTCTCGTCCCCCTTCTCTCTTTCTCTCCTCTCACACAATGAAAAAGCTGCATACTACACCTCACTGCACCATCTGAGTGGGTTTGTCATGAAAGCAGAATATCAGTGTCGCTCTTTGTGTGTCTGTGCCGCTGCTCGCGCTCTCTGCCTCCCTCAACAGCAACACCAGCTCTGCTTTTCTTAATTAGCCCTCTCCCATTGATTCCATTTGCCCCCCTTTTATTTGAACAGGAGGAGTTGTCAAAGGCAATTCAACGCCTCTCAGCTTTCCTGCACTCACTGACAGATGACTCAACTACCACTGGCGACGACGCAAACAAACAATCCAGCCCGGACGCCAATGGATTGAGCGGCGAGATGCCTGCAGTTCAGATAGCGGTGTAATTGGAACCTCACCTGTGCCAGACAACTCACTTACTCCACCACGACTCGCTCCACACACCCCTGGCCCCCCCATCAACCCCCCCCACCCCCCACGCCACCCCACACACACACCTCTCTAACCAGCAGCAAATCCATAACAATGAAACAGGTGACTTTCATGCTGCTGTCAGGAATGATCTAATTTTAGCTGGGTGAATGATTGCAATTGGCTTTGCCTCATCAGATAATTAATCTATGTCACCATTAATTGGAAAAGAGAATAATTACAGGCCATGTTGACAGAAATTCTACGCTCCTCCACATCTCGAGATCTAATTACACCTGCTAAAGCCTGGTGACCTCAAGTAGCAGTTAGTGTACCTCCGTAACCCTAAGTGTACTACGAGCTCTCTGTCTGGCCAGCACCCCGGCGCCTACTACTCTTCTTTCGCCGGTTTTGTTTATGCCCGGCTCTCTCGTCTCCTCCGAGAGCTGTCTCCCTCAATCACTTTTCAATATTCAATCTTAATTTTGTGGAAGTTTAGCATTTTCAATGAGCTGGAGATGAATGATTAATGAATAAATTTAAATGCTTCATTTTGTCCATGGATCATTAGTCAAGTCCTTTGTGGGAAGGACCTGAGAAAAGGAGTGAAAATTATTGAGACATTAGCCTGAAGCAATCCAGGGGTAAATAGTGTGCATGGAAGGATGTTGTGTTCACAGTATCCACTGGCTTTCTAAAGAAAGCCCCCCTAGGAAATACACAAACTTTCAATTTGCAAGGTATCACACAATGAAGAAAACATTTTCATTTTAGCAATGAGTTCTTGTCATTTGATTGCAATGCCAAGGCAGCTAAGCGCTTTGTGAGTTAAGCATTGGAAACCTGAACCAAAGTTTTTAGTCAGAGGTTTCCTGAGTTGGAGCCTTTGTGTCTCGACAGTTATCTTTAACAGTATGTTAGCCATAATATACTTAGTTAACCTTAGGCCTCTGCTTATGTAATGAAAAGGGGATGCTGCATATGTTGATTGACTGAATACATGTTTGCAAGAATGCTTAAATAAAATCATGGCATCTTACGTACAAGAGCAGTTTACACACCTCTATTAAGTGATATTGACTACATATACTCTATACACACCATTTGTGTGAGCTTTGTCTACACAAGCCTGGCACAGTACCATATCCATGATCTGACAGCTCGTTAAGATTGCAACTGCCATGATTGTCAAACAAGTTATAATTTCAATGATTGAATAATTTCATGACAAGTGTTGGTGACACTTTACAGTTTCTTTAACTAAACCGGGTCATGGTTTACTTTTACAACAACAAGCATTAAACAGTTGTGTTGGTGTAACTACATGGACAAACATAACATGCCAGTAGGCATTTTGTGTTCATATAAACATAGTCATTACATAGACACTGAACATCATATTCAAAATCTAAACAATCAAAGCACAAAAAGAAAACACGTAAAAAACAATGTTATCATATCTGAGCTATATTTTATTGATGTAAAAAGTGATTCTAGATATATATTTATGATCATAAGCCCTAAGCCCTCGCTAACAGCCCACTGATGTCTTTCTTCAACAATCTTGACAGCAATCTTTAAATCTCAGGTCTATCAAATGGAATCGTATTTTAATTGTGATACATCATACTTTGGTAAACAGGTGTTAAACATTGAAAAAATGTTGGTGTTGCTTCACATAATAAGTCAGTATGATGAAAGGTAAGGCATGTTTATTTATACAATAGATTTAAAAATAACATATTTGAATAGAGCACTAAAAGAAGAAAGAGAAGAAGATAATAAGAACAAAGTCAGTACAAACAGTACCTGTGAACAGTTAGGTCTTAAATCCACATCTGAAACTGCCTGAAGGTGGCGCATCTATGATGTCATCAGGTTGCCTACAGGCCAGAACAGCATAGCTGCTAAAAGCTGTTTCACAATGTTACCATGACAGAAGGTATCAAAAGTAGAGCTTTCACTAATGACCTAAGAAGGAATGTGGTCCTGTTAATTCTGTAATGTATAACCAATGCTTTAAACTGAATTCTGTGAGTTACTAGCAGCTGGTGTAGAGACTTAACTGAAGTAATGTAGTCAGTTTTTGATTTCTTACGCTGTCTGCATTTTACAGAAGCTAAAGATATTTGATGGGGTTTTTTTTAGGGAAAAAAATGCAATAGTCAACCCTTATGGTTACATCCAGCTCACCCATACCAATCAAGGCCTTAGTTGTCCATGTTTGTAGGTCGTAAGGAGCTGTTTTTGTATTTGCCTTCATGTGAGTGCACGGTTTGGCTACCATGGTCTGGCTACAATTGATGGGTGTGGTATCAATAGTTGTCTTTTAAACTACCTCTTTACGCAATAGGATAGCACTGCGATGTAATTGGTCCTACCAAATTTGGGAGAATAGCTAATGAGCCTAAATTAGTAATTGCTAGACTGTACCCAGGATAGAAACCTAATTTGCTAATTTCTATGTTATGTTACAACTGATGTTGCTGTCAATTGACACTTCTTAGTTTAATGTGTTATTGTATTAAGCGGATGTCAATTCTCCCCTTCAAGTCTCCCCTTATCGTCTTGAATTGTTTCAGTGTCTAAGAATCTTTTTAGATATCCAACCATTATTTTGGTCAATGTATTAATGAAAGAAATTCTATGATCATAGCCATGATAAGAAATCGTATTGTCTTGATGGCTGGCCATATATGCACATGTAAATCTTAAGTACTAAAGGCTCCAGAACTGACCCCTGTGAGACACCACAGGTCCAAGACTGGTGTTTACAAATAGTTTCCAGTAGCGGCAAAGGTCCTGAATCTGACCATAACTGTTCTAACCATACACATTTTCTCAAGTCTGTGTAATATATTACAATTAACATAATCAATGTACTAAGGTCCAGTTACACATGGTCTGATGTTTTGTCTGTATTGGTATTAAGACTGTTTTGATGACAGTTGACAGTGCTAATTAGCACAGCAATTTCAATGAGAAAAAAAATGATCAAGATATCTATTTGAATTTAATAATATGGTTAGTTTACTAAAACATTTTTAATGATTCTGCCAACAAATGGTAGATTGAGTAAGAGCCAGTAAGTTTTTGGTCTGGACAAATCTAAGTTAATGTTCTTATATAGAGGGTCTATTATAAGGAATCATTTTCCTTTGTTGCTGCCAATTCCAAATGTTGAGTTGGTAGTAACAGAATATTCTGGTGATTCATCTTAACTCTGTATGAAGATGCAAACACAAAGTTTATGTCCTGACCTGAAGGACATGACATGTCCTGAAGGGGGATTAGTTAACTTCCTTATTATTGCATATAGTGCACAGGTGTTGCTTGTATGTATTTATTAGAAAGATATGGCAAGATTCTATGCACTGAATGGATTTTCAAGGACCTGAACTTTATATTTAAAGCCTTTCAGTCCTCCAAGACCTTATTTTTTGGAAGATTTACAGTTTAATTTCGTTGTCATGGTGCTTTCTTTTTGTCAGTATCTGTCATTTACTGGTGAAACTGCAGCAACATTATTGACCCTTTTTAAATTCAAATTATTTAGCAAATCAAACACAGAGCCCAGCAGGCCCCGGAGACTTAAATGGTATGTTGAAAAAGAGCACACGTGATTATTTATGACACTGTTTCCTTAAAGTGATGCCGGTAGATCTGTTATCAATATGGGACAAAGAACATTAATACATGGCACAAGCTAAGACCCTTTGAGGGTAGGACAGTGAGTTAGCGCCTGTGCATTGTGTTAGGCTAAAGGTACATGTAGTTTATGTTGATACTTAGTCAAAATATTTACATACTCTCCAGCCTATGTGTAACTCAGGGTAACCCTAAACATATGGGTTAATGACCCAAAATACTCTTCCTACAATCCAGACAGACCATTTAAAGGAGCAGTGATAAGCTTGACTCATGAAGCAGTTAGCACTGAGTGACAACAATCAATTACAGTAATTAAGGAACTCCTCCCTGAAATCAGTATCTTGCTTGGACTGAATCAGTGGCACATGTACCGTTGTTTAGCCTCTTAATGTACTGTTGTATATATAATCAACCTCTCCCTCAGACTAAAGCTGCCCAAAATGTTGGCTGGCAGGCAGGCCTCGCCACACACACAACAGCAGCAGCAGCCGGGACGATGAGAGCACTCAGTCAGAGAGGTGCTGCATGGCTGCCTCGGCCTGTCAGGAGAAACCTTCTGCATCTACCTCCACTGGCTTCTAATTGTGGCCAGGGCTGCATCCAACCTTCAGTTGTACCACAAAGGCCCTGAGAGTCAGTCAATGAGATGGTTGCTGTATACTCGGGCCATTAGGAGAGGGTCCTCTCCTCTCTGTATCAGCTCCTTGTGATTGTGTTGTATGTCTGCCAGGTAGTGTGTATCCAGACTCACCTGCGGTGTGTAATTAGGGAACTGAGCATGCACACCCCTGCCAGACAGGAGCACTAATAATACTAATACCACTAATGGCAACTATGCCATCTGCACTGTGACTGGGAAGTTACCTGGCTGGCCTCAGCTTCATGATGGAGACTAAATAAAAATGAATAATAACTAGTGCTGTCAATATTAACGCATTAACATGTACTTTAAGATAAAACTCTTTTAGTTCCTAATTTGAGCACCCAAAATGAACATATGTTCGAGTGAAGTGATTATGTCAGTGATTAAGTGATTAAGTCTCTTTGAACACACACTTTAAACAAAAAAGGATATTTTGTACTTCATAGATAGGCTCAATCAGCAGAATAGGTCTTAGTGCCGTATGTTTTAAGGACAAAATTTGCTTGTCATATTCCCATGTTTCTCATATATAACACTATATAGAGGGTTTTGTGTTGGTGATACCATCATGCTTGTCCATCTACCTGTAATGCATCAGGAATATGCTACCAACCAACCAAGCAAATATCGTATATTTTTGTATTTTATTTATATTATACATATTATATTCAGAATAGATTACAATGTATACATAACATGTCTAAGATGTTTAACATACATTCAAAGAAAAAACTATGTAAGATGTACTTATATAAACAGATTGGTGGAGATCACATTAATAGAGGACCTGTTTCTAGTAAGCTTAAATGTTTATGGTCATCCCTGAAGCCTGAGCAGACATAATATATCTTAGATTCAGGAACAAAAGTTAGGAAACGTACATAAAAATGCATACATACTGTATATGTAGGAAACCCTTTCCATTTCAGGTACCTTCTCCTAGAAAAGTGAACAGTGTCTATACACAGTGGTTTGTCTCTGAATAACTATTAACCACACCACTCCCTCTAAACATACCTCTTACCGTCCAACAATGTAGATACTAATCATTCACTACAAGAATGTAAGCTGGAAAACAAGTATATTACAAGTTACTGAATGTACCATTAGAATCAGGTTGAAGAGGGATACCAGACAAAAGTTCATTGTTTCTAGGTGGTATACATAAGACAGAAGATAATGATAATAATCATAATCATAATATATGTCCTACATGTGTGAACCCACAAAATTAAGAAAGACTGTTTAAGTAGAATTAAGAATTCACCTGGATGATGACAGGACTGAACAGCAACAAATCCTGTCTGTTGTTAGTGGGGGTTGTATTATTTGCGCACCCTGAGTGAGAAAATACTAGCACAACAGACAAGGTCCTCAACATGAAATTCCATGTTCTGAGAGAAACAAAAATGTTTCCTGATTTTAAACGATGACACTGGAATGGGATAGTATTACATGTTACAAGAATTAGGATGTTTCACTGGAAAAATGAATGCGGGAAAAGAAGTATATTACAAGTTGCTGAATGTGCCACAACGGTTATCCAATAAACTGTGGTTATCATCTTCCCTCTGCTTTGCTGCATGCATCATTACTGTGTTATTTTTCAGTGGGGGGATAATGGTGTCTCTCTTCTGCCATCCCCTCTATCTGGTCATAGAAGGCTTTTTGAAGGATGAAATGTCTGACTGCTATCTTTTACAGGTTGTGCAGCAATATTTTAAATTAAAACACTTCCCAATCTCATTCATCTGCCTCTCCTGGCTCCAATCAATCCTCAAAATAAATGATACCAGACCGGTGACTTGGCTGTCATTAAACCTCACAGGAAACATGCATCAAACAGCACAGTATGAAAAGATATGGGATAGCTGGTCTGGGTCTGCCAGATTCGCTCTGTACAGCACATACTGTCTAATCATGTTCATGTTTTAGTGAAAATACACAGCTTTGTATTAGTACATACACTAAGACCCTATATGTGGGCATTCCTGTGTGTGTACACATCTCTTATGTGTGCTGTGTCTTTCCTCTACATTTTTAGATGTGCCACTCACTGCTCTATACAATGATGTTTCTCAGAGCAGTTCTCCCTGTTGAAAGTCAATGATGCTTATGCCACAGCATGTTTTTCCCCATCAAATCTAAATCCCCTTGGTCAGCAAGCCTAACAGTGATAAGAGACTTCAGGTTTTTGTTGTCTATGTTAACACTGCAGTTTAACTTTAAAGGTGTGAATTGTCTGGAATGTTGCCTGAGTGCCAGTCTGTCACAGAGTTCTTGCCAATTCCATCATCACAGCTTAATTACTTGGAAGTGACAGGGATGCCATCCAAAGTGAAATTCAAGGTTTGGTCATGATTAAAATGCCCAAAATAAAAATTTGGTAATGGTTTAAATAGTTGAAATACAGGCAGCTTCAGTCAGTACTTAGGGCTTTGAAAAAATACTCAACTTAAATGTCTTTGTAAGGCAATTTCTTAAAAGCTTAATGGTAATTTCCTTTACCTCCATTGTGCAGTATATTGCTGAACACTGAGGTGAGGTGGACTATACTGCACATATCAAACAGGCTTTGCTCCGTGTTCACGCTTATGTAAACATATTAAAGTAAAATGTCCAATATGCCAACAAAAAAGGCAGCAGGTTACAAACAAATTCATCATAAAATAATATATGTTCCTGTGTTTCCACACTCTTTTGATTTCAAAGACATTTATCTTAACAGGATAATAATTTGTGAGAGTCTCTGACATTTGTGTCTAGCTAGCCTGATAATAAATCCATGGCTTGGAACAATTTTTAGTTAATTAGAGTCAATCAATCCAAACTTTGCTCACCTACCGGTGTGAATCTAGAGTATAATGAGCAGAAATCAAGTCGGTGATTGGAAAACACAAATTGCAGCTGTTAAATAGACACTACGGTATGTGCAACCGTTACATGATATCTGGTGAACGCAGAAGTCTGCCAAGCATACCATTCCACATAACATGTATATTCTGCTGTCCTTTGGTGGTTGATTAGTTTGAAAAGTATGAAGGACTGAATCAAAGATGAAACTTGTTTTATGGTCTATTGTAACATTGTTAAACGCTGTTTCAACTTCTCTTCTTTTTTCCTGCAATCAAATTAAGGTAAAACTTGAAAATGACTACTTACTGTATCTACAAAAAATGAAATAGACAATATTATGCCACTAACGAGAAAAAGTAGCATTTCCAGTGCTTCTGTGTGCATCAGACATTAGTCTTTTGCTGGGGTTAAGACAAAGAGAATATCTTAAGACAAAATTTTCCCCTAGTTGTTATGGTAAATGGATGAATGTTCCTGTCACTCATCTTACATATTTAGTACTTTTATACCCAATGAAGTATTCCCCCATCCCACCCATCTTCAACCTATAAATGCTTGTGGATATTTTTGTATTGCTCATGCCTGTCCCATATCTCTCATCCAGCTGATCCAACAGTATGTATCTGGCATCATTATGTCAGAAGTCCTCAACCGACAGCCAGGATGACAGAGTCTAGTCTCCAGAGCTGTTTGAATGTAAGGGCATGTAAGAATTTGGGATCCACAGCTTGCTTTTGTGTTAATTATTGTCAGAGTATCCAAAGGGTGAAGATAATACAAAATGCACTGGTTGGTCCCCCGTTTGTTTCACTTGTCACTGGAGTGAATAATTGGGAGTGCTGACCATATTAGACACAGAATTTGGGGGGAAAAACTGGGGATGCAGGCGTCAGAACAAAAGAGGGGTGAGAAATTAAAGGCTTAATGGCTGTGAATTTCAAATTGACATGGGGGCAACATGGTTTGTTCATTTCTTTCCACTGAATGTTCTTGGACAGTTTAACACCCCCACCAATTGTGTCTCAGTGTTACACAGGGTACTGTGTAGTAGTACATTTTTTTACATATCACTGTGTTTTACTGGTGCCAGGAAAAGGATGTATTAATTGATCCTGGGGAGTGAGAGTAAATAATTGATTTTAGTATTGAGGTAAGGAAATATCATAAGGGTTTTCGTCATTACATTTACCAACACAGTCAGGTATTCATTTGGAACTCCTAAACTGATCTTTTATTTCCAGGCCATATTGTGCTCACCATTTGGGTGGTAGTTTGACTAATAAATTCTCACAATTCTCTCAAGAAATAACCATCAGTCCTGCAACAACAGCTTTACCTTCCCCAGGTGATCGCGCCACTGCGCCTTTGGCCGCTCCACTGCACCACCCGCTCCACGGCTGCTGCCAACCCTGAGGGTAGCTTGTGCTAGTACGGTTTGGGAGTGGCGCGCGCACACACACACACACACACACGCACACACCGGGACACAAGCATGGAAATACACACACCTAAAGGCACACAGACCCACATGGCTATATAGATACACACACCAGCACACCCAGACACACGTGAAATGGACAAGTGGGGGAAATACACTACTGAGGGAAACGCACTCACAGACACACACACAGACACACACACATACGGTCTCCTCCACTCCACCATAATGCCTTGGTGCTGCCCTGCTGCTCCCTCAGGTGTATGTCACTCCACCATCTCCTTCATCTTCCTCAACAGAACACACACACACACACACACACACACACACAAATGCACATGTTCACTCCTGAGGATAGGCTGCCTGTTCCATTTTCTACTCTCTCTCTCTCTCTCTCTCTCTCTCTCTCTCTTTCTCTCTCTCTCTTCATTTCTCTTTCCTTTTGTCACGAGTGATAATCTGGTCTCAGAACAGCCGGGCCCACCTGGTCTAAGGGACCCAAACATCAGAGGCACATCAGTGGGAGCTAAGCGCTAAACATTTAGCGAGCTATCCTTCAGTGAACTCCTCGTGGCCCCTTAGAATCTCCTTCTGCTTTCACTCTCTCTACCATCTCATCCTCATCCAATGGCATGCATCTTCAGCAGGACGTTTAAATGAAATCTGTGTTGTCTCGTGCTTCACGCTAACAGATGACAAAAACCCCGTGCCTAGGGTTCCTTAAGAATCCTTAGGGTATCAACAAAGTTATGTTCATTAGTTTGCGGAACATATGTACATTACAAATGAAGTGGTGCATCAGAGAAAAATCAGGTCTGATTTGGCAGGCACATTGAAAAACAGTCACTGTTAAGAAAACCACTAAACAGTGGTTGAATAGTGTGATTTTTAATAGTGAATTTATTCAATACTCTAAAATAGGAGCACATACAAAATTAGTTATTAATCCTCATTTCTATGCATTTTTCATTGTTGTATACTGAACATATATTGCTGTATACTGAACATATATTGATAACCTACATGTAGACCTACTCTGTCCATACCTCGAATACTTCGGTACAAAAACAGTTGTATATCTAGAGATTGTTTTGAAAATATCTTGCTTAAAACTGAATGCCCCTTTCATGTAAGTGCAGACATGGTTAGAAGTCAAATATTTCCTCCTTCGCACTCCAGAACAGATATGTTCCACAAAAATCATAACAAGATCATCATTACTTCCAAAAATCTTGTCTCTTTGATATAACTGTGCACCTATCCACAATGCAATCACACACTTTCATGTATTTTGCTCTGAAAGTGTCCTGCAATCCTGTGTTTATAGGCTGCATTATCTTTCCCATATTGTGCACAATGTCTCCTTCAGCAAACACAGTAGCTCTCACTTCCATGGATTAGATGTAGCATCATATTTGTATTGTTTTTATGCAGTTTTATGTTTTCATTGTTATTTTGGAGTGGAATGGTTCTTGCACTTTGTAAGTGACAAAATTAAAACTTCAACTTTGGAGGTTGCTGTAGCACCACACATAGTTAAAATATATATATTTTTATAAACAAGATGGTATCACACACTCTATGATATTAATATGATATGTCCCCTGATCTGTAAACAGCTGGTTATCTTGCTTTGCCATGATAAGAGAAAGTGCTGAGGATTTCCAGTTTGTGAGCACATTTGGGCTGAATCTTTCACACGTCACAAATTGCAGATGGGAAGCAGTGATCTTGAACAGCCGATCACACTTCCGTGACCATCTGACACCTTCCATTTAGGAAAATAATACTTTCTATCTTAGCATACTCCCTACTGCAGCCAGCAGAAAAGGAATTATACCCAGGAGTTTGCAGTGCTCAACTTCTAGGCTCTTTACTGGCCACCCTTTTTCTTGTTATTTTATGAAAGATTTTAACAACATGTCTGATTTTTTACATGATTTTGGCTATATCATCTCTTTATTGTATACATGCATCTTTACTATATTTTTGTGACCATCTGAACATCTTTCAGTGTCATTATTGGATATTTATTTCATGATGTAACCCTCATAGTGCTGCATTATATGCCAGATATATACAGCAAAAGGGCAGATGCCTTCCTGCAGTTATCTCTCTGTGAAAGAGATAGAGCAGCAAGGAGGCATGGCAGTGCAGTTGACTGGTTGGCTTCTTTACCCATTGATTGGTTGATTGATTAAAATTGATGAAGGCAGTGACAAGGCACCTGTCACATGGACATCAAGCCCTGGTATCATAAAAGCTCTACATATGCTGGCTTGTGTTCAGGCAATCCTCTGGTGTATACATACAGCCAGATATATGGCTTCCCCCCACAAGGACACAGTATATGTGTAATATGACAGATAAATATGAGTTGGTAGAACAGTTATAGAGAGAGTTGTAAATCACTGTAGTGTGATTCTCTGTCTCAAAGGGTTTAATTAGTCTGGAGATTCTTTTCTTATCTGATGAACCTTCCTCCGCTCCTCCCTGTACCACAGAACAACCACAGTGCCCTACAATTTGAAGTCCATTGGCCTCAGGAGACGCAGTTGCTACACAGAGCTTAAAGAACTGGAGACGGCCACTTCATATAACAAGTCTACTGTATTTCAACAGACTCTCACCATTGTATTAAATTGCTGCTTCTTTGATACATGAAGACATAGAAGTAAAAAAAGTCTTTGTAATAAGTAAGAATTATAGTGAAGTGAAGGAAATAATAACAATTACAGCAGTAGCAGTAAAAACAATGACATAAACAACAAAAACAACAATAACAGCAACAACAATGATCATAATTCTTATAAATATAAATTAAATATCCCCTTCTGTTCAGTTACAAAAACAACACTTTTGTTTTTTGAAAGACATGTTGGCTATTAATGATGCAATTATGGAACCATAGGAGCTTAACTGGGCATCTCAAGCTTTAGTGAAACCAGTTGTATTAATAAACAGTTTATGCAACTTCTCTAGATTTCATGTAAAACTAGTAAACTACATGGCTGAAAAGAATGCTGAAACCTTGCAAACATCTCCACCAGCACAGCTAGCACTGATAGCAGCTTGATAACAGGCAAGTTTCTGAAATGTAGTTAATGATGTGCCAGAGTGCTTCAGCCTGGACCACACAACCACATACAGTACACGCACAGTCTGGACATCTATGAGACAGGCATGGTCACCTCACCCTGATACAGTATATACCAACACATAGAATCTGAGAATAATATTAAACAATTACAGGAGAATAATAAACAATTACCTAAAAGTGTTAACTGGTTATACAGTTTTCATTTTTAATTGAACTTTCACTTCATGTGGGTGTTGTTAAAGGTTTGAAATAAAAGTAGAGTAATGAATGACCTGACTACCTCACATTCTGACATAAACATTAGGGTGTGGCTACGCACTGGCCAGTCTGACCCATGCACTGTAACAGAGTTCATCAGGGGAGCATAAAGATTTGAATCTGTTACAACTGCGATCATGCTATGAAAAAACATTGAGAGGTTTAAGTGGAAATGCATTATAGCAACATATTATGTGGTCTTAATCCTACAGTAAGTGGTAACAAATAAAGAGTTGGCTATAATCAAGTCATAGGTTAAAGTTACAGACCACATGTGTGTTCGTTAAACTGTAATTGTAATGTCTATTGTATGTCTGTTTGTAATGGAGTCTCTAAGGCACTTGATTTTAATAATGTAATGCTTTTATTATAAAGGTATAGGCAGCCTTTGGGATGTCCTCAGCTTGCTGCTTGTTTATGTCCCTACCAAAGAGCACTTCAACCAAACTCAATTTGAGTTCAAGAAACACTCCTACACGACCATTTTTTTGTCTCTTGTGGATGTTGAAAGTCATTAACTCTCTGAAATGCCCCACACTGCCCTTTATGACCCTATTACCTTTGTGTACCTCAACCTGGTAAGACACTGGTGTGCTCCTAGAAAACTACTCGTATGCACTGTGGTACAGAAGAGAGATGATTTAAAACATTGTCACTAGTTTTAAACTACCCCAAAAGTAGATTATTTCTACAAATGCCAAACCACAACTCAGTTGTTTGGTAGGTGCATGTGTTGCCAATAACATCATCAAAGTAAAACAACATTAGCTGTGTCATCCTGTTCTGGTATGTATTATGTTATTTAAAGCATTCCATGCTTAAGTAAAAGGTCTTTTTGCTACACATACTCCATCATGACAATTACATGTCTTGAAATGTGATGTGAGATTGAAACAGATTACTGTTAAATACTGAAATAAGTATTTTAAAAAATATAACAGTATAATACAGTAGACTTAGTATAAGGTATGGCAGGAGAACAACGCAGCAGCATGGCATAAATCATACATCATAACTATAAGTGTCTGATCACAATTACACTTCCACCATCTATGCACTCCATCTATGAATCTTCCAACTTCAGTATGTTTGATTTTAGACCCATCTCTGTGGTAGCTTTGTAGTGTGGTGGTTGCATTGTGTGTTTTATTAGCCACTAGAAACCAGTCCACTCACTTTTCCTGTCATTTGATGTAATTCACATTTATGAGCTACGCCCTGTTGGAATCAACTGAAAAGTTCCAGTCCACAATGAAGACAGGCAGGGCTTGGCTATGGTGAACACGAGAGCAAAGCTGTACCTCTTTGGTACTAGTGTACTGTCTCTGGAAGACCATAAGTTAGTAATATCTAGCACCCATGATATTGGCTGCTATATTTACTCACTTAAGTGTCTAAAATAGCCTATGAAAATAAGACCGTTATGCATTATTTTTTACCTCCATACGGCATAGTGTTTCTCATGGCGTTCTTAATATCTATCAGTGCCACATCCACACTTTCATTGCTTGCTTGTCATTCATTATGCAATGTATTGCATATGCAATATCTCAAAACAAGAACACTCCATGGCACAGTCCACTGCCAATATGCAAAAGTATGAATACTGAAAAAACTAGTGAGGGGTGCACTTTTTAGTGCAGCCAATCAATCACTCGTGCCACCAATCAATCAATCAGCCAATTAATCAATCAAATGATTATCTAGCAAATAACATTTGATAGTGTGCTGCAAAGACTCCAAAATGTGTAAGTAAGTAGATCTTCATGACCTTTACTGTTACAGAGGCACTTGTGAAACAGAGAACACAATGCCAAACCCCTCTAACTCATACATATACATGAAATCCTCACACAGTTCTCTATATCATAGCATGGATCGATATTATATTCTGATATTATTAAACATAGCTCAACATGTCATGAAATCATTAATTACAAAAATATATACCAATAGTATGCCATAACAATAAGTCATGTAATAGTCACAATAAGTTTTTGGAGTCACCATAGAAAATGACTTCCATTACCCAATGGCACCCACTCCCTGGAAAAAATATGAAATTATACAAACTTCTCACCTGCACTACATTTTGGGTCAGCACAAAAAGTGCCATACAGGCACAGAGGGGTGTGTGTCTGTCCAGCTCTACCTGTTACATGGGGGACTCTGAATACATGCCACAGAGTTGGTCATTAAATGGAGAGGAAGATGGTCCTGTGTGATATATCATTTTGGTTTTGTATAATATCACCACTGTGGTCACATTCAGGGCACATTTAAACTCTGTTTCTGACTGTTTTTGGTGTTAAGAATGTCAGGGGAGGGCGTGAGCAGAGGATTTTCCCTTCATGAACAGTTGCATTTAGGTGTAAGGGGCTTTGAACTTCTTAGTATAAATTGACTGCCTCACAATGTCTTATGTCAGACATAACAGCACTCTACACTGTCTAAGTTACTGCATGTACATCCTCTGTAGATAAAAAAACAAAACAATAAAAAAACAAAAACATTAAATGTTTATAGCCTTTAAAAATCTCAGCCATATATCTGTATTTTATTTCTGAATGTATTTCTGTGTAACTGAATAAGATTGATCTGATGCATGTTATGAAATAAACATACTATAAAAATAAGTTTAATGACATGCATGTTAAAGCTCAAATTTATTTTTTAAACAAAATATGGTGTGTTGATGCGCGTCCAAAGTTTGCTGGGAGCACCTTCTTTCTGAAGGACTAGCAAAAGGAGAATGAGATGAGGGGTTATTTTGGCGATGGAGATTAAGGCAGGGGCTTTTTGTCATTTGTGCGAGACAAGCCATTCATCCATCCAGTTCACAGCCAAAAAAAGGCTGGTCCCAGAAATTAGCAGTTTCAGCTCAGCAGCAAAGTCGTCGGGCTGTGAAGGCAGAGAGAAATTGACTAATTAGCAATGCGCACTAAAACTTGACGGTTCTCTCTATAACAGCGAGGGAAAGACTCGCTTTTCTCCCCCTTTCTCTTTTCTTTCTTCCATAGATGTTTGAAATCGCAGTCATTTACGCTCGACAGTTTTTACAATAGCCTTGAGCCATAATTTTGCGAGTCTCTCCAGCATCCATACCCCTGCATGGTCTCTCTCCACCGGCCATGCACGACCGTTTCTCTCCCCAACCGTGGATTTCCTATTACTCTCGTTACGACTCACTGAGCCCCAGGCCCAAGGATAATGATGTGTTGTTTCTTGGTAGCATAATTTGTCACACGTATATTTCTTCTTCTTCTTCTCTTGCAGAAAGCACAGCTCCCTCTCACACACTCACACACTTCTTGTTAATTCAGGAGAACAAATGATCAACGTCAACAAATAACGTGAAATAGTCTTTAAGAGTTGAAATCAATGTTTATTTTGAGGCATCGACCATAGTCTTTAAACAAAAAGGATATATTTAAGAAAGGAGAACAAAGGAAAGTCAAGTGAAAATATTGGGGACCTGAAGCTTACTTTCTTTTTTGTCAAGCTCTTAAGTCAGGTAAGTTTTGCTTGTGTTCTGAGGCTAGCTGCTCACATCATTTAGTTGTGACAGGCGCTTTGAGAGAATGTGGCGACAGCGAAACTACATTGTAGCGAGCTGGTATCAAGTTTACCATTATAACGATCATACGAATGTATCTGTATCCTTCCTATGTCATGTCGATATGATGGTATTTATTTTGCATTTGTTTCATGATGGCACGAAATTGAATTTGTTATTCGGGCATCCTACAAAAGACGCGAATGCACATCTAGCCTACTGTATGACGATACTGAGACAAACTAATTGCTTTTGTATCACCATGCGTACATGTGTAATATCTTTATATCTTCGAACAAAGAATCTAGCGATATTAAAGCAAAGCGTACAGCAAAGCTGAATATGCTCGAATACGGCATATTCCGTATTGCCTACCGTAGCCTTCCTTTTCCTCTCGCCAACTTAAGTTGCGTTATCGTAGCAGCCGCTGCAGTATCTCCTATCATACTTTGTTTTGACAGTAGCCTTTAAACCGCAGTGTCCATTTCAAACAGTCTTGTTTTGACGGAGTGAAATAGCATGTACCGGTCATGTAAAAGAGAACAAGGTGCGCAAATTAAGACAGAGGAATACAAGTCACCGTGACACCGTGAAAACATTTACAAATTCTGAAAAGCGTCAAGTACCACTTGGTAGTCCCCCTCTCTAACGTATGCACATTTAAATTATGGTTTGCCTCTTTGAAACTTTGGGAAGGATGAAACGGACATGGAGAAGACTTATTTTTATCCGGAGTCCCGTGTAGTTCTGTGTGTATGACCTACTTATTAGGATAACTGAAACACGTTGTTTATTTTTAGGTGGCGTAAGCAGTCCGGAAGTCATGTCCAGATCGGGTGATAGAACATCCACCTTTGACCCAACTCACAGTGACACCCTGCTGCACGGGCTCAATCTCCTGTGGAGAAAACAGCTTTTCTGTGATGTGACACTCACAGCCCAGGGACAGCAGTTCCACTGCCACAAAGCAGTGCTGGCGTCCTGTTCACAGTATTTCAGGTCTCTGTTCTCCTCTCATATGATCAACAATGAGGGGCTTACCAACAAGGATCAAGGCAGCAGTGGAACACCCTCCTCTTCCCCTGACGACAAGCCATTGCCGAGCACCCGACCCATCAACAACCTGGTGCTACAGGGCTGCTCCTCCATTGGACTACGGCTAGTACTGGAGTACCTTTACACTGCCAATGTTACTCTTTCTTTGGATACCGTGGAAGAGGTGCTCTCAGTCAGCAAGATCCTCAACATCCCACAGATCACCAAGCTTAGTGTGCAGTTCCTCAACGACCAGATCTCTGTCCAGAACTATAAGCAGATCTGCAAGATAGCAGCCCTGCATGGGCTTGACGAGACTAAGAAGCTTGCCAACAAGTACCTGGTGGAGGATGTGCTCCTGCTGAACTTTGAGGAGATGTGTGCCATGCTGGACGCCCTGCCTCCGCCTGTGGAGTCCGAGCTGGCTCTCTTCCAGATGTCTGTGCTGTGGCTGGAGCATGACCGGGAGACCCGCATGCACTATGCCCCAGACCTCATGAAGAGGCTGCGCTTTGCCCTCATCCCTGCCCCGGAGCTGGTGGAGAGGGTGCAGTCGGTGGACTTCATGAGAACTGACCCTGTGTGTCAGAAGTTGCTGCTGGATGCCATGAACTACCACCTGATGCCCTTTCGGCAGCACTGCAGGCAGACAGTGGCAAGCAGGTGAGGAGGCATTTTGTTGTCTGTGTTGTCACTGCTATGGGATGTTGAAGCAGATAGTCAATTCTGGATGATAAACAGGTCTTTTTTTAGTGTTTGTAAAGTGCAACAGCATTGTGATTTTTGTGGATGGTGCCTAAATTATGCAGCAGTGTTCATGTGCTCTGACAACTGTGCACGAGTGAAGACTATTTCAGTATGCTAGTACCTTGTCAGGGTGAATTAGTCTCCAAGTTGTGCCATCAAAACTTTTTATGAGGGACTATATGATCAGAGGTCATTGATTGCTAGATCAAACTTCAATGTGAAAGTTGATACTATTTTTTACCATTCCTACACTGATCACACATGGGCATAGAAATAACTGTATTCTCAAGTCCATGGGTGTATACAGAGGGGAGAAGTTGAGAAATACTTCAGTAAATTTCATTACTGAAATCACACTCAGAATTTAGACATAAGGATTATCAATTTATCCTCTACTGCTCAATCATTATAATACTATTAAAATGTTAATATTATTACTCTGTTAAACATTTAGACACAATGACATTCAACAAAATGTAATAGACTTTCAGTATTGATTAATTGGGAGCAACAATAACTGTTGTAATGCAACATAGTTGACATATTGTGTAAACAGGAAGGCTACATGTGGTAATGCTAAATGCTGGGATATGCTTTCATGTAGTAAAATCATGTGATTATTATGATATTCAGTAATATGCTCATGTAATGTTGCTGTGCCAGGTCTATGGGCTCATAGCAATACTAGTCTCCAGGGTGGAATCAAATCACTGCTGTCCATACAGTCCAATCTTGCTCTCATATGTCAATCTGTCCTAGAGTCAGTGTTGGCGTTGTCTCAGCAGAGAATAATGCTATATTGACACTCATATTACTGTGTAATTTCTGCTCGTGCTTCTCTTGCTGTTCAGGATGTGTTTGGGCCACTCCATTACAGCTTAAATTCAGCCCATAACCTGTCTGACATGCATTATTGCTATCATGTATCTATTTGCCACAGCATGTTGGCTCAATATTACTTTCACCTGCTGGAACAGTAAAGAGGATGTATAATATGAGTGAAGGCTCTCATTTATTATTTTGTAACGTAACATTAATAAGCCAGTGTATTGTCTTGTGAGTCAAGGGTCAGACAGCTAGTTTCAGGCAGTTTTTCCCCTTTACCCAGCCAGGCAGTCCCAGTGTGGCAGTGTGGCGGGGGTTAGGCTTACGGCACACTGGACAGGGGGCAGGATAAGCTCTGCGTGGGCTTAACATGCCCTAGTGGCACCATGAATAAATTAAAATATTTCCCTAATATATGTGGTGTTTTACAGCGCATGTTTTGGGTGCTGTTGTAGTGCACCCAATTAGCCACAACCCTAACAGGATTATATACATTTCACAGAGCATACATTTAATGAAAGAAGCAGTAGTCTGAATGTTTTTCAAGACTATTTTTTTCTGATAAAAAAGCACGTTATTCAAAATGTTTGTATGGGAATATAGAATTCACCTTGTCTGTTAAGCCACCAAAATCAATAGAAAGGAACATGTTGGGAGCAACACTGGGTGGTTAATTTGTGCACATAAATGATGTCTGTTAGAACAAGCATTGCCTAAAACCTTTAAAGGGAGCATGACCAGTCTGACTGAGTAATGGACTTGATTGTAACTATAGGTTGTTGAATAATGAGAATAACATTTATTCTGTCAGAGTATCAAAACTATGTTTCAGACACGATGTGTGTTATTGTCTGTAAATAGGTGTTGACTGTCTAACATACCTCACATATGGTGTATCTAAGAGCTGGGCTCATGTGGAGCGTGTGTTCATTAAGATAGCCCAGACTGGTCTATGCCTCAGCATGCACCCCTCATGGTCGTTTTTTAGACTCTTCATGGCTAATTAAATTAATATGTTTCAAGAACAGCCCTCCCCCAAGGCTGAGCTACAGAGACCATGATATAGGAAGTGGATGTAGGGAGGCCCATTCGCCAGAATGGGGTAGCCATTAATGGATAATCAGACTTCACTCAATGAATAGGGTAATGCGTGGGGATGCAAGGTTTTCTCTAAGAGGCTGGTGCTGGGAAGACCAGAGGTTTGTCCTTGCTTTCTTTGAAACTTTTAAATTTGTAATGTTAAAAATGTTTTTTTTTGTGTTTAGAATTATAACAGTGCTTAAATGACCTCTGTACCTGAATGCTTAATGCTGCCATCTAAGCTTAAAACACATTTCAATAGCATTGTGACCTCAGTGCTCAGTTTATGCGTGTTTTGAAAAACTGTTGGAGAGTTAAGTAATGCTAAGTTTATCATTATCTTTGATTAATGAATGATCAGTTATAAATGATTACATTGCTGTATGTTACCTAAAATGTCGCAAATTCCTCCTGAGTATCCTTTGTAGCTCACCCCAAAATATTGGTAGTGATGGGTGGATATTTTAAAAGTCATTAATTGATTTACATGAAAGGACAGATAACTCTTGTTTGACGATTCAGGTATACAGGGCTTTATACAGATAAAGACATACTGTCACCAATTGGCCTGGCAGGAAACACGGAGTGATGAACTTCAGCCTCAGTGCTGGGGGATTTCAATGATGGACAGATTGTGCATTCATTTTTTTGCCAGCAGTGTCCCTGGTAGCTTGATAGATTAAATATTCTGTTTGAACATAATGATGTTGTAATGTGCAATGCAACAATGTAGGAAAAGATTAAAAACAGATGAAAACTACATTGTGTTTGGCTGTGCAGAGGCTAGTGAAATGAAGGGCTGATGTGTACTTTGAGTGGCTTTATGGTACCCAAGGGGGCCTGAGGACTGGGAGAGAAATGGAAGTAAGTGCTTTTCCCTTTTTCGCCTGTTGCCAGGATCCGCTCAAACAAGAGGATGCTTCTGCTAGTCGGCGGCCTTCCACCCGGCCCTGACCGCCTGCCCAGCAATCTGGTCCAGTACTACGACGACGAGAAGAAAACATGGAAGATCCTCACAAGTAAGTTAGGCCAGGCCCTTTGCATCAATGACATAAGAAAAAGTTTCTGCAGGAAAGTGTGGCCGCTGAAGTTTTGTCTAGACTGATGTTCACTCACAGGATCCATCCACATCCTGGAGGTAATGATGTATAACTATCACTTTTAATATAAGTTTTTAATCAGAGCGTGACTTTACACCACAGTGGAGCTCTATGCCTGGATTCCCTTGTTTTTGCTGATATCTCCCAGCAAGATCCATTTTAATCTAATGATATTGTGGGATGTATCATCAGAGGATGACACACATACTCTTTTTGAACTGCTCTATTAAAAAGAATGAACGCTTGCTGGGGAACATTTGGGGTGGCATCCTTTTCTCAGCCAGAAACTAATTATGGATACTTGTGTCAAGCCAATTGATTTCCCTCTAAATATTTTTGGTTGCATTTTAAAAAATGGAGTCTTCTGGCGTTTTGGAAAATGACTTTAACTGCAGTTATAAATGGATGTGGTTAAATCATTTAGGAGAAACAAGACAATGTCAAAATAAGGAACAGTATCCCCAACAAATGAAATCACTCAAGCTAAATGCCCTAATGCTTTGTGATACATTACTTTTTACTAGTTGTGTAATTTGCAATGCTTGAATATCAACTAGTACATGCACATATATACAAGACAACATTGTGCCATTCATACTCGACAAGTTGCCATCTTGTCCTATGCTGCAGAATCGTATTTAAGGTAATATATGTGTATACCTCGTGTATGTAAGTATTAATGACTGTACACAACATAGATAATTACATTGGATGAAATACAATCTCTAGCCTGTCTACCTTGACCTTTGCTAGGGCCATTTGTCTGAAAATTGTAAAGGTCAAATATATGACGTCTTTTCTCCGCATTTTGGTTGAATTGATCCAATGTCATTGACCAAAAAAAAAATGAACAAGTATTTCACTGTACTTAGCTATGCACAGTCCTTGTGCTTATGTTTTTCCGTATCTAAGCAAAATTCAGCTGCTCAGACAGAATTTACATAGGACATTTGAAGGAGGAGGGCTCTGGATAGTTAATAGAGTATTACAGGAATGTTGAGCAGTCATGTGTATCCAGATTTGCCAGTAGTATTATGCCCTGACATAGAATATAATATCAGCTGTGAGCATGTGCCTACTTACTGTATGTGTAAGTATAAGACACATACCTTCCCCCTCAAAAATCACTGAAGCATTGCCTGCTAGCAGAGATGAAACACCCAAAAGACAGTTGTCCATCTACAATGTATATAGAATAGGGCAATAGCCAAGCGTAGTAGGTCTAGCCCCTAACTCTGCAGACGGGAAGTCAAAAAGCTGCCTAACGAGACAATGATGATATCTCAAAATCATGAAATGATGATTGCCTTTGACCTTGCCTTCCAAGGGAGAGGGGGGCTGTGCAGGAATACATGCACTCTATCTGATTACAGAGGCACCCAGAGCCCTGGTCACTGGAGCTGGGCGCTCAGGCATGCAGGCTTCATTAGGTGTGCGATACATGGGCATCCGTTTGTCTTTTGGGAACATGATGAAAAATGATTCATCTGACCATATCACATTCTTCCACTCTTCAGTGGTCCATTCTTCTTCCCACCCCCCAAACACAGACACAGAGACAGAAACAGACACACACACACACACACACACACACACACACACACACACACACACACACACACACACACACACACACACACACACGCTACATTATGTAGCAATAGCTAAGCCCGTAAAAAGAATTTGATTTGGAAATTACACATGAGTAGTTCACATGATGTCACTGTCATTACATACTCTATTTCTTTGCTCTCGAACATGTATGTACTGTTTTGTAGAGTGACAAGCCTCTGATTGCATCTTCCCTTTAGAAGTCCTTGCCAGCAATGCTGCACACTGTTTCTCGTGGGCTTTGGCAAGCACACTTGGCATTGCCAAACGTGTCTTAACAATCACCCCTTTTTGAAGTCCTGAAGGTTTTGTTCGCTCTGTTTGCCAGTTGAAACTGATAGGTGTATCACCCTGCCATCTCTGTAGTTTCAACCATGTACCTGGCTACTCTACCAATATAAAACATACACCAGTACACACACACACACACACACACACACACACACACACACACACACACACACACACACACACACCTTTGTTAAAGCATCTGGATAACAATTTTGATGCTTCATTTTCATTGAAACAACATATTTCCACAATCAAAACCTTGTACAAAAACATGTGGTTAACAAAAATACAATATGTCTGAATAGTGGACATACATTTTCAGTTTGCATATATGTGAAAATTAGAGTTGTCCAGAGAGTGCATAGCTTAGGACACCATAGGTCCAAATACCAGTCATGGTACATACAGACATAATGCTGCATTAACAGATACATTGAATCACTAGCCATAATTAGGAACAACACATTATTACAGTATTTCTGTTACTAAGTAAGGACCTTGGAGATATGTGCCATATCGGTGGCTGGTTATTCAAGATAGACTTAAATCTGGTACTGTCTCACAGTATAGTTGGGTGACAGAAGACCCAGTCTTTACCCTAAACCATGAAGATCTTTTTTTGCCTATTGTACATGTGAGAGCTTAACTGTGGAAAACCCCAGGTGTTTATGACAAAACATATTTTCAAAGAAAATACACAATAAGATGACATTGTCACTTTACCTAGCAACACAATTGATAAACTTGGTGCATCTTGTCAGAGGAGTCTATGTTTATTAGTTAATGTAGCCAACCATAACATTATTGTATTGTAATTGACTTGAGCAATATTTTTCAGTAAATCACACATTAAAAATATGAGAATTAATACCAAACCAACTGTGGGATTGTAGAAATGGCAAGATACATTCATTTGCACCCTTCTGTGGACAATTTATGTTTCGGATTGTCTTGCATATGGTTGACACAGCAGGTTACTGTAGCTGTTATTGTAGCTCCCTAATGTCTCTTGAGCATTTTGTGAAGGACAAAAAGTGATCCTTTTACAGTACTACATAAAACTGTATATGTGTGAAAATGCAGATAATTCAGACCCTGTCTAGACATTTCATTGACCCTTATCCAGAAAGGGTCACAATCTTATTAGAGTCTTTGAGCACAGTGTAGGACAGAAGTTGAGATGGACCTAATTCAGCCATTACTTGAATTCGCTTAATTTATTCTTTTGTGCGGGTGCAGGCTTTCTCTGCGGGTGCAGGCTGCCACCTAGTGTAACCATGGTGCAGTTTTGCACTGGGATGGAGGGGGAACCAAAGAGGCACTCAAAGGGTCCCATTAATCACTACTTGCTCGGTCATAAATGTAATATATAGGTCAGTGAATGCATACATTTTGTCCGGTGTACAGTGTTATAGTTTCTTCCGTGACTCATATTTTACTTAGTTATAGATTTATGTTCTAGGGGTGGGTCAGTTTTAGTCTTCATTTTTGTCAATGGGGAATAAAAATAGCAAATTTGAAAATATAGTCATCAGATAGCAGTCTATAATATGGATGCTTTGGTTTTCAAATGTTGACAGATTCGTATTAGATGTACAGAGGTCATATGTGACTGACTGTAAACCACTTTAGAATCAGCCCAGAACTATACACATAAATCACAGTATTCATCATACATAAGCAAATCACAATGAAAGTGTGTGATTTATAATTATGCTTTTCTCTAAAACGTGTAAAATCTCATGATCCCATAGATACCATGAGCTGATAAAAATCTGTCACTGTTAGTAGTGGTCACCTCAGAAAACACCACCTCAGAAAACAAACGCATCTGCTCAGAGGCATGGCATGCAGGGTTTGAGTGGTAGTCCCAGGAGCAAATCACACATCACACATTCACTGTGAAGTGCAGCATAAGCTCTCTCTTGCTATCTGCCTGTCTGTCTGCCCCACTTTGTGTGAGTGTGTGCATGTGTGTGTCTGTGTGTCACACACTCTCTTTCTCTCTATCTCTCTCTCTCTCTCTCTCTCTCTCTCTCTCTCTCACACACACACACACACACACACACTATCTCTGTCTGTCTCTCTCTCTCTCTCTCTTTCTCTGTCTCTCACACACATACTAAGACCCACAGCGAGAGGGGGAGATAAAGTGAGCAAAAGAGAGAGAGAGAGAGACAGAGAGAGAAGATAAAGCTGTATTATCCCTCGCACTGAGACCAGTCTCAATAGAGGGCCTGGGCATGTCAGTCACTGAGTTGAGTTAGATTGCATGGAAGAGGCCAATTGGAAAGGAATGAGATTCAAGGCTGTCTAATTTTACAGCAACTGTGATCCATCAGCCACCGCTGAGGTGACAGTGGAAATGACGGATAGAGACAGACAGGTGGGCTTTGCCATTCCGCTGATTTACACTCAAAAGCACAGAGGCCCCGAGATTTATTGAGTGAGCATGAGCATGTTCATTACGGCCATCTCTCTCCATTTCTGCAGGGAAGGGACGGGAAGGGGGCGGAGTGGGGGTGGTCAAAGTAAGACAGGATCGGAACGGACGGAAGGAGGAGCACGAATGAGAAAGACAAGCTTATATCACCAGCCACACTGTGTGTGTGCGTGTGTGTGTGTGTGTGTGTGTGTGTGTGTGTGTGTGTGTGACAGAGAGAGAGATAGAGAGAGATAGAGAGAGAGAGAGAGAGAGAGAGAGAGAGAGAGAGAGAGGGGTGTATGTGTGTCTCTGTGTCTGGGTGTGTCTGTGTCTGTGTATGTCTGTGTGTGTGTGTTTGAGTGTGCGTGTGAAAAACTAGCCTCATTTACCAGGTTAATAGCTATATAGGCCTCTTACTGACAAGCAGATATATAAAAGCTTCCAGAGCCTGGCAAGCCTTTCAGAGAAGGGTAGAGGTGAACCAGAGAGGGCTTTACAGGCTACTGTGGTTGACAGAGAGCATGGGCTGGTACAGCAGCAAATGACAGTAATAGAGACGACGAACATTACTGCATGTGTCAATGCAGCATTCTCTTTGTGAACATGAATTACAACTTATCATTCAAAACCAGATCTGTGCCAAAGCCCTGTACACATTCAGAAGAATCACTACAGACATTGTCCTTAGGAAGTGCAGTAGCTGAAGAAAGACAAAAATAAAATGTTTCAATTAAGTTGACTGTTACAAACTAAAGTTTTTTTTTTCAATTTATTTTAAAAAATCTACCACTGTCTAAAAACCTACCACTGTGCATTCACATATGGTTAGCTAATATCAGACATTTCAAGCAAACTTGATGAATCAGTAGTTTTGCCTTCAAACAATAAATGACTGACGTATGCTGTTTGTGTGTGTGTGTGTGTGTGTGTGTGTGTGTGTGTGTGTGTGTGTGTGTGTGTGTGTGTGTGTGTTTCCTCCCCATTATAGTCATGCCTTACAACAGTGCCCATCACTGTGTGGTGGAGGTGGAGAACTTTCTGCTCCTTCTAGGAGGGGAGGACCAGTGGAACCCTAATGGTGAGGATGTGTAACATGTCACATCAATTAATAAAATATACAGAATTAGCAGATAAATACAGTGTTTTAATTCATTGTAAAATATAAAAATCAGTGTAGATATTTAGCTAAAACAATGATTGAGAAAACTATAACTATGAGTTTGCAATTGACTAATGAGAGGTTTCTATTTCTACAGGGAAACACAGCACCAATTTTGTTAGCCGGTATGACCCTAGATTTAACAGCTGGATTCAACTTCCTCCCATGCAAGAGAGGTAGGTTTGTGTTGCAGTCAAGAGATGTTCTTCAACAGATACAAGCTCCAGCCAATATAGCAGTATACAGTTGAAGATTTGGTTTCACATGTTAGTTATCGGTTGTAAATGGACAGATCATATTATGTCTTTTAAAGCTCATCTGATCCAAGTACTTTCCTGTGGTTTGTTTTCACTTATAGGAGGGCGAGCTTTTTTGCCTGTTGTCTGGATAAACACCTGTATGTGATTGGTGGAAGAAATGAATCTGGATATCTGTCGAGTGTGGAATCGTACAACTTGGAGACCAATGAGTGGAACTATGTGTCATCCCTCCCCCAGCCTCTTGCTGCTCACGCAGGGGCTGTGCACAACGGAAAGATCTACATCTCAGGTCAGTCCTGCGCCTCTCAGGTTCTCTGCTACCCTCAGGACCTCCCATGAGTCATGGTGGGGGTGCGTTTCTGTGAGTGCAATGAGACAAAGGCAAGGAAAGTAGAGACCGCACACAGAGGGTGAATTATATCAAAAACTGTATTGGATAGGTATGCCGAAAACAAGAAATGCTGTGCACAGAATTGCAATTTTTTAAATATATTTCAGCCTCTTTGTGCGGTCTCTTCTTTCTTTGCCTTTGTACTATTTTTGGAGGTATGCACAGAGCAAAACACGGTGACATAGACATAGGCGCAGACACCGCTTCTGCTTCCCTTAGTACAATAAGAAACATGATTTTGAGCCATGATGATGATAATCTTAATACAGTACTCTGTTAATCTGGCCTTTTTCTATCTCTTTACTACTTTTCTTCAGGTGGGGTGCACAATGGAGAGTATGTGTCTTGGCTGTACTGCTATGACCCTATTATGGATGTCTGGGCCAGGAAGCAGGATATGAACACAAAGCGAGCAATTCACGTCTTGGCTGGAATGAATGACCGTCTCTACGCTATCGGAGGGAATCACTTGAAAGGTACACAGTGGACTTTTTATGGTTTATAAAGAGAGCATCATGTGGTGCAATTTGGGGTCAACTCATTTCAATCTTGCTTTTTGTGTTGACATAGCAGGATTTTCCCACCTGGATGTGATGCTGGTTGAGTGCTATGATCCCAAAGCGGATCAGTGGAACATACTGCAAACTCCCATCCTAGAGGGCCGCAGTGGCCCCGGCTGTGCTGTTCTTGATGACAGCATCTTCCTGGTAGGAGGCTACAGCTGGAGCATGGTAGGTGTGCGTATATATCATAGACATAGCTCAGTCCGTGTCTAACCAAGAGATTAGATTTTAGAGTATTTACCTGAGTGACCATAGTGGATATCAATTACTGGTGTGATTCAATGTGACGGTATAGTGGGGAAAAGCTGCTACAAAACATTACAAATGTTTTAAATGGAATGCTGAGCAAGCCATACCTTCAGAATATTCAACTGCTGGTCAACAGTGTTTGAGATTATCTAATAGCATAGTACAATTCCTAAAATGTATTGTGCAGGAAAAATATCAGCAACACTCGCTTCAAAGTTTTGAGAAAAGTGCACTATTCCACAATGAACATGCACTATTTTTAAAGTCTATAGATCATATACAACACAGCAGGCCTTACGTTTTACATGCAAGCTGTTGAATACAGTGGCATTAATTTCATGAGGTGTGAAGCCAATCTAGGATAATCAGCTGGGAGACCTGTGTTTAATTTGCACAGAACTGCCTACATATGTAGTTTTTTCTATTACGCATTAGACTTTTGTTCATTGTTAAAGGACCCTCATATTGTAAATTTACTGGAATCGGCCTCAACATCCATCATTAGGACTATGAAACACCACTCTCCTGCTTATGCAGCTACTGATGAAAGCAATATTTACATTACATTTTTACCGGTATTATTACTTTTACTCACAATAGTTTTTTTTAACTTGGGAATAATTGACCACCATTTTTTTGAGAGCAATTAGGAAGCAATGATCATTTTAACATATTTTTATTTTTATTTTTTTGTAGGGGGCGTACAAGTCGTCGACCATCTGCTACAGCCCAGAGAAGGGCACGTGGACAGAGCTGGAGGGCGAGGTGGCTGAGCCCCTGGCAGGCCCCGCCTGTGCCACAGTCATCCTGCCAGCATGTCTGCCGTTCAACAAGTAACCACCTGGAGGGGAGTGGAGAGTTATCACAACTAATGATGGCCATAACAACCATCTTTGAAAAGGTTAAAATACAAAAAGCAAAAAAAGAATAAGAAAAATGATTGGATTGATCTTTAGAAAGTAGGAAGTGTACAAATTATTTTTTTACTGGTTTGACAAGAGCACTTTCTTTATTGCGAGTTGAATGATGGAAAAAAATAATCACTTACAACATGTACAGTGTATGTGTTTGAATTCCATCTGTGTTAAGAATCTGCAACTGTACATGTTCATATTCCTTTTTTTTTTAAAAAATATCAAAAGGTATTTGCCTTATATGTTATAGCACGCTTACTGTTCAGATGAATTGATATAACTGGTTCCATGTCCATTTGTATTTAGTATTTTGTGGGAAACATCCCACTTAAAAATAGTGTTTGACCAGAATATACCATTACTGTGGAAACAGCCTTTTGATTAAATTATTGGTTTTAACATCATATTCATTTGATCCAAAGTCACGATGCTTGGTATGTTGTAGATTAGAATATGGCTTTTTAAAATCCATGTGCTTGTATCATTGCTCTATGATGTTTTTTAAGGTAAAACTAAGATAAAATGTTCAATTCAGAACACTATGGCACGACAACATTGAATTTGATCATAACTGTACAATCAAAAAAAAAAGAAAAAAAGAAGTTTACCTTTTGCCATGTATATAAATGGCTTTAAGTAAACAGAAAATGATGCTGTATCTCTTTATGATGTACTCTGTGTTGACTGTTAATGTTTTGCAGATTCTCAATTTCTACAGTCTAAATAAATAAAGCAAAATACTGTAGATGTTTCCCCAGTCAAACAGTCAAAACCTGCAAACAACAGTGTTCCGTGATGTAATCATAAGAATCAGACTGAATGTTTGGTGGGCAAAATTCTGATTTATTGACATTTTACTCTGGTAACTGTTTATGGTATCGTATGTACAATACTGCAATGTCACTTGATGCCTAACTGAAGTAGCAGTTAAAATGACTTACATGATTGTAAATATTTCATTTGGTGAAACATTTTTGTGCACTCAACATTGGATTTATTCTCAAATCCTGTTCTGTCCTTTGCATTTTAGATTATGAAAATAAACAAAGCACTTCTGGACCAAAGTTGTTTGATGTATGGATATTTTAAACTATATGTACAGGTACATTACAGTAACATATGTTTAAGGGACATACCTTTCCATAGATATGCACAGGTATTTATCTGATCAGTGTATTATGTGCTTTACATTAGTATAAAAGTAATGTGCTATGCAAAAGACATGTATACAGGTTTTGTCAAGTCCACCTCTTTATACAGATTTTAGAGCAATGAAACCTTGGACACTGAGAAACAGGGGGGCATGAAGCGTATGGGGGATGCAGTCCCCAAAAGGCTGGTAAAGAATAGGAGCTTTGGACACCCCAAAAGACTTCAAGACTTTTATTGTCATTGAACAGTTGCCTGTAAAACAGACAGCTGTACAACTGTTTAAAATTAGACAGCAAGGCCATAGAGGTGCAAGGTAAAAGTGTCAAGTATCAAGCAAGGAAGCATTGTAGACACAAAGAAAGAAGGGAGTGTATACAAGGGCATAATAAATAATACATAGTAAAAGGTAAATGGGCTATGTACAGAGGCAGTGAATAACAATATTGCAATATGGGGTAGGCATTGCACATTATGCTGTAGGTATTGCACAGTGAGAGGTAGCAGGGCATAAGGCTGGGGAGACCAAAATCAGTTTTCACAGATTATCTTACCAACCATTGCACCCAACTTTTATAATTAGCTGACCTCCAAAAGGTATAACAATAGATCCCATAACTGCTCGTTTGCAATGTAGCACATTTTACCGAAAACTGTATATGTAGCCTACACATTGGGTTAAGGAAGTCATTATTGGAACAGTCATTCTCTATGATCACTATGACAACCTTTGGAAGCGCATCAGGTTTTTCTGAAATTTGATGCATAAGGAGGGTTCATTTCAGTAAATTATATTTTGACTCACATCTACAGGACATTGGGTTAAAACAATTTTTCCTGACATTTTCTGTACTGAACACAAGCCATGCCTATTTTAACCCAACATATTTTTTCCACCATTTTTTAAAAACTTGACTTGCAGGAAAAATGACTTCAGAAAGATTTCAAGACGAAGGGCATAGAAACTGATGCGGAATGTTGCTTTACTTTCTTTGTACAGCATAATAACGCAGAGCCCTTTTTTAAATTAGTTGTGGGGGTCTCTGCAAATTTTAATAGCTGTTGACCTCTGTCAACCTCCATATAATAGCTGTTAATAGGAAACCCTTCATAAATGCAACATCAAATGTCAAAATATATACAGGCATAATCAAATATATAAGCCACCACAACGGAAATGTGCCAAGCATGGTCACAAAAACACTCCTAAAACCAAGGCTCATTACAGCCCACTGCAGTGATTTAGGCAATAGTCAGTCATGTTGAGACCATGGATTTATATGCTGCATAGCTGAGGCAGGAACCCATCAAAGGCCCATAGAAGCCTGACTGGATCCTTCAGGCCAATGAAGCTGAACCACTGATGAAGTCTGTTGTACCCACTGACTGATCTGTTATTGTCTTGTCATTAAAGATTCCTACAGTGATCCTCCCACTCTCGAGTTGCTAAGTTTCATTTCCAAATCAGTGAATCAGTCAAGTAACTGTGTATGCTGTGCAGAACAAGGCAAACACATACAGAGATATACAGTCTGATCAACTGTCAGATCACACGAAGAAAGAAACAGAGATACAGGCAAGTTTGGAGGTGCATTTATGACAGAAATTAGTCGCATAACATCAACACATCTGTGGGGGACGTGCAACTGTTCAGAAGGGTCGATTTTTTAAAGCACCATGACCCAATTTTTATCATGGTAAATGCATTGCTAAGATTTGGCTTAAGACAACAAAATTTAGCTCAACGTTGTGGCAGTTATCAAGTGTCACAGTCTCGTTATGTTATGTCACATGAAACTGATTTAAAATATATTGTGACAACACATACTCATTAAGCTTCTTTTTTTAGTAACTCACGAAATATTGTTCACACTGTGCTTGGGGTTATTTCTCAACCAGGACTCTTTATCTTACCTGCTCAGTTGGGCGGCTGGTGGTGGCAGCTTTACGACTGCACTGCTCAAGATCTGGGCACACAGCCAGTGGTTCCTGGGCACCAGGGTGTCCTTCTCCTCTCGTTGCTGTTCCTGACCCTGTGGCAGAAAAAGGCATGTGAACATTTTAAAGTAAGGGTGAGTCCTGATTGTGGAGATTATTTTTAAAGCAAACTCTAAGATGAAGTCACGAAACAGATTTTTCCCCTGGGCTTTGACAGCTCTGAGCCAGGCCAACCAAATGCCAAGACTTCTGGAAACTGGCACCGTCTGTACAAATAATTCTGCTGAAAAATGTATTTATTCTGGATTACATCTTACCTCAAAACATTGAAGTCATTTACCTTATTTACATATTTATGTGAAGGATCACATAGATATTTGCACATGGAATGTTATTGCACAATATTAGTCTTAATTGACACTGCTATATTATATAAAAGTGTAGTGTCTGAGGTGTTCCTAGGACTGCAATCTTCTGGATGAAGGTCTCAGATGTTCTTCCTGGAATTTGCTGGAACCACTTAATCAGTTTTGGACGTATAGCCCCCAATCAAAGTTGTACCCACTGTTTCGCCAACGTTAATGCAGTTATATAGGATTTACTAGGAGTTTGGTTTCATTATTTTTTGCAACCCCCATACCCTGTTCATCCCTTATTGGAGTGAAAATATTACTCTTTTCTATACATACTGAATTCTCTTGAAAAGAGTCAAGGGTGAAGCTGAACTGACTGGATTTTTATATGACTAAAAAAGCAACTTTGTTATTTTTAATTAAGTCAACCATTGTCCTCTGATATGATTGCAATTATATTATGTTTAATAAATAAATAAATAAGGTTTATTATCTACCTCATGAAATTGTCACTGCTGCCACTTAGATGTCTAAGGATAGAACAGGACCAATTCCTTTCAAACTATGAAACTGACTGTTTGGAGCCGATTTTGATACCCAAAAACATCAGGTATGGAGGAGCCTGAAATATTTATGGAATTTGAGAAGTCTTATAAAAATGTATTTATTAAATGAGGTATCCTCCTTGAAGGCTCACAATCATTTTTCCTCTAGTGCACCCTAGTGGCTTTATAATGGATAATGTAAAGTTAGTCCATTGGTCAGCACAGGCTTGTGAATAATATCAACTACTTTTTACTAGGATTACAATGATTGCTTTTGAATAAACTATAGAGAATGGTGCTAGATTAAATACTGTAGCTCATTCTCTCTCCAAACAAAGCACATATCTTTATCCCACATGTAATAAAAACCTGATACTTATTTTGTTCTATCCAGTTTTGAAAACTTGATTTCCAGAGACAAAGAGCACTCATTTATGGCTTTGTGTAAAACATAAGTTTATTGGCGCTTTTTCTTGTTTCCACCCTTTTTAACTTTTTTGGGGCTGCAGTCTTCAAGAACAACCTCCTCTGTAGCAATCCTGACCCTCTTATTCTTGGAGGGGAGTGGCAGATCTTCTGTTGCTGCAAAACAACACATGTTTAGGTTTTCCTTTCTCCAGTTCACAGCAGAGATATCCACTTACAATAGAGAACACACACACACACAAACACACACACTCTCTCTCTCTCTCTCTCTCTCCCTCTCTCTCCCTCTCCATCTCTCCCTCTCTCCCTCCCTCACACACACACACACACACACACACACACACACACACACACACACACACGTATGTTTACACACACACACACACACACACACACACACACACACACACGTATGCTTACACACAGAAGTTTAAAGTGTGTGTTGTTGGCTACATATGCATTCTACTCACAACACACACCTCAACACAACACACACCTCACCACAACACACACCTCAACACAAATGTCATGATTCATATTCAAAAATAATGAATGCACTTCTTGATTTTGAGTCTGGATTGTGGAGGTGGTACTGAAGCATTTTCTAGACGAGAATGCCATTACACAAATGCAAGGAAGCTAAAAAACACCATCCCTCTTAGTTTGCCCCTTCCTGTATTTCAGACCCATTTGCCTTCCGCATGCAGTGGCTTTCATACCTTGTTGGCTGGAAGAGGTTGGTTGAGGGGTTTCTTCTGTGGGTTCGCTCTCTTCAGCGGGCTTAAACACAGTCAGGCAGGTGAGTCTTGCTGTGGTGTTCACCTCCAACAGAAGTTTGGGAGGCTCGGCAACCTAACAAACAACAATGACATAATATAACCATCAAACAGGCAATATCAAATTGACTAGTGGCGACAGAGGTGATATTAGTTGGTAAAAGTGTTTTTTAATATTAATCATGTTACCTTGTCCAGATGCAGCTTCCACAGTTTGATAAAGCCATCATTTGATGCAGTCACGACAACATAAAAGTCATCCATCGTGAAACCCTCAAGAGCCTTTATTCTGCAGAAGAAAACAAAGAAGAGTCATTTCCATACTATATTTCGTTTTTAGAAGTACAGTCTTAACATTTAGGCAGATCACTGTTCCTACCTGTTGTCATGGGCCTTGAACTCACACACACACTTCTCTGTGGACAGATCAAATAGCCGGACAGTCTCATCATCACCAGCCACAGCCAGACAGGTATTCTAGGACACACACAAATCAAGCCAATAAACTTATGCAGAAAAAAGCACAATATCAAAACAGAGTTAATTAAGTTTTCTGTAACAGAGCTTTATTTTAAAAAGACATAAGGAAGACAACTCAAAAACAACTCAAGTCAACTCAAAAACATTGTTTCTATTGCACCTGTATGAACTTCACAGATGAGATTCTCTTTGGGTTGGTGATAGTTGCAGTCACAGTGGCAGTGTCCAGGTTATAAACATCTATTTTATTGTTGGACCCCACCACATACTTGTCTCCCTCAGGTGACCACTTAACTATATCAGCATCTAGAAAATCACATGGGACATAACATTGTTACACTCTTCGCCATGCTGATTACTCTGTGTGGGAATATAATTAGTATAATCAACTGTTACTATATTACATTTATGAATATTTCATCTTATTACAAAAATCTAAATTAAAATGATTGTGTGTGTATACATATAGCTTATGGCACCTTACTTACTCTGCTTGAGGTTCTTTATAAATGCTGATCTGCCATCGGTTAGATTCCATGTTCTACAATTTTAAAGATTTACTGATTAGAGAGGAAAAGCACAAGATATTTCGAATGTTTATAATATCAAATAATTAATTTTGCAGTGCTCTGACAAAGATATGTTATACTATGTCTGTGAAGGTTCTCATTCATCCAGGCCATAGTAGTCATTAAAACTTGTTGTACGCAACTGAAGTTCTATTTGTGGCTTGAAGACGTTTCACCTTTCATCCAAAAGGCCTCTTCAGCTCTGAGAACCAATTGTGGAGACATGATGATGTGACCTTTTATCCAAAAGGCTTCTTCAGCTCTGAGACTGATGGTGTGACACTACAGGTGGAGTTTGGAGACTGTGGTCAACAGGTCACAACTCCACCTCTACGGTCATACGTCCTCTGGTATATGTCTTGGGTCTCCACTATTAGTTCTCAGAGCTGGAGAACCGTAACATATGTAACGTCTTCAAGCCACAAATAGATCGCCAGTTGCCATCAACTTTGCACTTATGACCCCTCTTACACTATGACAATCACATGTGACAGCAGCCTGAAGTAGACTAAAGTTCATTTCAAATGAACTGTACCTGAGTGTTTTGTCTGAACCAACTGACAGGGCAAGTTTTCCAGACGGGTGGACAGACAATGATGATAAGTGTCCCCTAAAGACATAGTTGAGAGGTCAGTTGATTATCAAATATACAGGGTAATACTGCAGAATCATGCTCAACACCTACTTGTGTGCTTTGATAGTTTTCAGACACTCCCACTTCTTTGTCCTCCACACACACATCAGCCCATCCTCGCCACCACTGAGTAAATGAGATGTGCCGTAGAACTCCAGACAAGTGATGGTACCTGGCAAAACCATATTATATATTTAGTTAGATTTTGGAGACACTATATGCTGTCATTAAAGAGACTTCATCATGTACAAAACTGGAAGCTCCATTGGTATTTATTCTGATATAACACCAATTGTCACATACCGTCATGGTGCAATAAGGCCCCTTGTTCGATTTTCTTCTTCATGTCGTATAACTGAATGGTCTCGTCTTTGCTACCTGTGGCAATATACCTCTGGTTGGATGCTACAGCTGACAAACAGGCTGTGTGTGCGTGATGAGTAAAGTCTGGCTTTGCTGTCCAGTCCTACAACACGAAAAGTTAAGCTGATCAAACATCGTTATAGACTTTATGCAGTGGACCTTTTTGGTGAGTTTAGCATGGGTATTGGGCAGTTCCATGGTAGTAGACAGTGCAAATAACAATAGCTAGATAACATTATTTAGTTACAACATCAAGGGAGCAAATTTAACCAGCACAGTCTACATGAAGCTGCAAATACTTTAAATTGGTTATCGTCATGATACAGAACTGAAATAAATCTCAAGTAAAGTAAACTGGATAGACGTTACCTCTCCATCTCTGCATACGCGGTAACCAAATGAAATTTGCTCATAACTCCCAGCAACTATCTCAACTTCAAAGCCCATGTTTTGATATCCTAAGCGCGGGCTTAGCAAAAGGTATAATCAGTAAGACCAAACACGTAACACAGCTAATATCTAAGCGAAAAAATTGTATTCTACTACAACTAATGAGAAACATAGCAGACGCGTCTTATACTGTATTGCTATGTACACACTACTTTGCTACAACATGTGTGTGCCCACGAGCCCCAGGACGTCCACTTCCGGGTGAAGTTTAAAGAGCATTCCGAAATAAAAGCCTTTTCCGGTGTTAGTAATTTACTGTTGTATTGCATATTTAATTGAAGGACATGTCATAAGTATGTCATTTACGAAGATGCACAATCTCGTAAATGCACACTCTCGGGTTATCTCAGCCACACAATTTTATCAATGTGCAATTGGTATGATCCTGTATGTGAGTTGGCTCGGATCTACCATAGTGTGATACATTGCAAGGTGATAGACCTCATCTGTATATTTTATAGGAAAGAGCACATAATTTGGATTCAATGATACCCTTTTGCCAAGATGCACAATTTGTTGTCTTGTCAGCCACATAATATGAGCTAAATCAATAAATAGATAGATGTATGCAGACTTTGTCTGTTACGTGTTAGTTGGCTATGCTACTGTGGCCTGATACAAAAAGGATTTGATGTTTGGCGTTTTGCCCCTAAAGTGCAGTATTTGTTTTCTGCTTTTGAAGTTTTAGAATCAGAAGCTAGGCCTACATATAGCCCAATGCATTCGCATTTTCTAAAGCCTACATTTCATAACTCAGTGCCAAGCACCAAATGGCTTATATAAACATAAAAAAAAAAAAAAAAAATTGTAAAGGGGCAAATGTTAAATATGCTGTGGGCTAAGAATGTACAGCGTACACTGTAGAGTTGACCATCATGGCTAAGCAACACTGGCTGTTTGAAATTAATTATGAGCCCTTTTTCTTAGATTGTCTTATCCAACCTCTTCCCGTAGACCCATTATCCAGTTATAGCCCATACAGTCTGTTAAAGTACAATTTTCCTAATTGTTTGTTATTTCCATAATTCATAATGAAGTTTTAAATCAACCTGTATTTTGAAAAACATTGCATGGCGGCCATATTGTTTTTTCATTATTGTCGCTGGTTACAACCACCTGATTGGATGAGACATTGCTCAAACATCTCTGTCGATAGCACAGCAACATATGATGGCAATGGGTATGGTACATGCGAAGAGATGAAAATAAAAACGCATTTCTTTGATTTTTTTTCGCGCGTCAACATGCACGCCACAAAAGCGTGGTTCTGCTTTCTTATCGCAGAGGTGACAACTTCGGTTCACTTCTACTGAAGCAAGTTGTGACAGTTCCTTTCGTTTTTATGGATGTCATGTCACTGTCACATGAATCCACAAACTTTAGACCCATGGAATCTCCACATGGCTCCTTCTAGTCTTCAGTAACACTCAAGTCATATTTCACATTCATTTTTGTCTTTAGTTTCTAGCGTCGAGCTTTATTACCTTATGCTTACACAATGCCTGCCAGTGGGCACGTCAGTTCCAAAATCCAGAAGAGGTAAGAGAAGTTTGCATTAAGTACTTAGTATTGGGCTACCATTACTATCCCTAACTATTTTCGTGTCAATATTTTGTCAACTCCTGGTGTTATTTCAATATTTTGTTAATGTGTGCAATTATTTGTATTACATATGTAGCAGGATGTTAAATGTTGTGTTAAAGTAGCCTCTGCATTTTTCGTTAGTAGACCAAAGCTGGACCTACAATTTCTTCGAAGATTTTGCAGCATACAAAGAATCCTTTTCCCATGTTGGTCCAGTCAGAATGTCCTCATGTTTGTGACACTACTTGGTGTAACTCTGTTAGGTAGGTGAGACTCTGACTTATATTAAACCTCTGTTCAGAAATGTAATCACACAGGACAGGAGCCTATATCCTGTCTCTTCTGTTGCACAATATTTTTATGCAGATGTTGATAAGGTTTGCCAAATCCCTTTTCTCTTGTCTCTTCCTCATTCTCCACTGTACAAACCAGTTTTGCTGGTACAGTTGAAGTGGTCACAGTCTTTAAGATGAGAAATGTACACAAAGCTAAGTTTCATTTGAGATGTGGAAAAGTACACATTAACAGAATGCATCAGAATAAAAAAATACCAGTTCCTTTTAAGAGATTGTATCTGTCTGGCCATGACTTGTTGGTTATCCTGCCTTGACACCACCTGAATTTAGATGTGTGATTTATCTATCGGGGGCCATAGGGCTGTCATATGGTCTACTTTTCACATACCACCACTCAGCAAACAGTTTCCAGTTAGTACCATTTAAAAAGTGATAGTCCATAGGGCTAACAGTATCTAAACCAGGGAAAGTGCAGAGTAAACAAGTCCATTTCCTTTGTTGGGGAGGGTCAGAGTTTTGCAGTGCAGCTATGCATGAACAGTGTATGCAAATAGGGTAAAAAAGCACAGGCCTTCTTCAGCTCTGAAATGTTAGTTAAGTATTTGTCAAAACGAAACCCGAGGTGACACCGCTTGTTAATTCAATGTGATGTATTTCTTTTTTACCTCTCAACATACATGTTACATACTGATAAACTGTGGTGGCATTCTGGCAACTTCCTATTTCTGGCCACTAGGCTGCCTCGCAGCTCACTCACTCATAAACAGTATGCGACACAGAATAATATCTTGATAACTTGGCTGCATTCATGTGTAACTCCAAGTCTCATAATACAGTGGAGTTTTCAAAGATTAAATTAGAGTATTGTGAACTGATGGGGGCTAACAAGTGGTTGTGGTTCAGGTGATCACAGACTGCATGTGTGATGCCATAACATGTCAGGGGCATACAGGAGGATTTAGGTTTAGACATTCTAGTGGTATCTGGTGGGCCACGTCATTCACTGTCTATATGATTTGGATAGATGGACATTAGTGTTTGTATTCCTTGTTCCCATTACTTGTTCCTCTACATTTAAAACATTTTTAACAATTAAAAAATATTTCTCCCTTATGTTTTATTGCATATTCCGTGTCATTATATAAAAATAAACAAAATCAATTATTTCTGTTTTTCAGAACAGCTTGTCATTTACCAAGTTGGCATCATCCCCAGCCAATTCTATAATGTTCTCTCTGAAAAGAATTTTGAGACATTTAAATCATTGGCTGTGTTTGCAGTTCTGTTGATCCTGGGTAACTCGTCAGTAAGTTAAGTCTCATACTGCTGGTAAAATAATAATGGAACGTTTGTAAATAAAAAGTTTGTTTTCTTATGTTTTATCACATGGTGAAATGTGTGTTGTAATTGTCATTGTTTGGTGTTTGTGCTAGTAATAATTAATACCAGTCTATATGTTTGTGTGGAAGTCCTTCACTGCTCTAAAGTAGAGTTAACAGATGTGTTGATTTTATTTTTGCAGTTGAAAAGTGTGGACCAATACATTTGTAATCTGTTGTATGTAAACTGGAGAAAGTCTTTAACTGGATGCCTTCACAAGGAATATTTCTATGGAAGGGTCTACTACACTCTCAATGTGCTAAGAGAGGATATTGACAATCCGTAAGTACACGAATGAAAATATACACACATTTAATTACTATTGCATGCTTATTTAGGCAATTGTAAGTTCTAGAGCCGCAAGCTATTATTTTATTTTCTACAAAGTTGCTGTTTTTTCAGAATGCCTACCAAATCTAAATGAAAACTGAAGTGAATAGGACATGTATAATAAGCAAAATTAGACTTTGACCCTTTAAATTGGTAATTGAAAAAGTACATTTTGCACCAGTTCGTATTTATATATTTAGGTGATAAATATGATATTTAAGTAGTTTTAAGTAACCTAGCAGATGGTACAGGTGGCAGTGTCACCTAAAGCAATCATAGCCAGCCCTGTCAGAGCACATTTGCACTAAATGGCTGCTCTTAAAACATTGCAGGGATCAGCGGATCAGCCAAGATGCAGAGCGCCTGTGTAAACAGATGAGCACCATGGCCAGCCGAGTGCTAATTTCCCCCTTCACCCTGGCCTACTACACATACCAGTGCTACAGCAGGTGAGAAGAGGTGCAACCACTCAGGTTTGCATTAACTGATAATGCGGTTAGGCAACCCACCACCTTGGTTACTAGAAGAGATAAAAGAGAATTTTCCAAAGAAAAAAAAAAGTGGTCTCCCTGTCCTTTACCAGTGGTAGTAGTATAACAATACATTCCAGAGTTGCATTATTTTCAGCGTACTGCTACCAATGCTACTACCTACAGTTCTGAACTGAATAAGCCTTCTGAATGAAAGGTAAAACGTCTTCAAGCTACTAAAAGAAGTCCAGTTGCTTACAACTTAGCTCATTTGACCAAGAGTGTAGGTAGTATCAATGCTAGCAGCACACTGAAAATAATGTAACTCTAGAATGTATTGTTATACTACTACTACTGGTAAAGGATAGACAGACCACAATTTTTTTTCTTTTAAAACATTTTCTTCTAGTAACCAAGGTGGTGGTGGTTACGTCTTCAAGCTAATTAAAAAAGTCCAGTGGCTTACAACTTAGCTCATTTGACTAACATGACCTGGATAAATGAGAATCTTCACAGACATGCCTACACCCTTTCTTTTCTCCTTCACAGCACAGGCTGGATTGGCTTGGGCAGCATCTTTGGCTATTTTGTCATTGGCACCATAGTCAACAAATTCCTGATGGGGCCCATTGTCTCCACATTAGTTGAGCAAGAGAAGTTAGAAGGGGACTTCAGGTAAGATAATGAGCTCCACATACACTTTTAAAATTGTCTACTTTACCAGCTATTTGTGGATGTTGTAACATTAAAGCAAATCCACATCAACACTGCATGTAAGTGACACTCACTGCGTTCACATGGACGAGTTGAAACTGTTTGGAACTGGTTTGGGATCGTACTGGCTTCATGTGTACGGGATAACGATCGGCTTGAGATTGGTTTTCTGAAACCACTTGAAACGCCAGGCTTGGGCCGGTATTAAACCACTTGGTGCTGCCATGTGTACGGGATCGAATTGGTTTCGCCTACTGCGCATGTATTAACGAAATAAAAAACGCAGTTTGTTCCTTCATACGGACTTCCTAACACAGCAGAATGCACAACATGTACGCGAATGTGTCAAACTCCTGGAACACCATCTTTGTATGCTGCCAGAAAGTTTGTTTATTGTCCTTATTTAGTAGGAACAGTGCAGAGCCCCGTATCTTACCTACGTAGCAGCTTTGTTGTAGGCAAATGTTTACTCGTGTTATGTCCATTATTGTAGTTATATCGTCGCGTTATGTCCAACATTGTAGCAGCTAGCGGTGTAAATGTTATCAGCCTGGGTCGTCATGGCTGGGTCAGCACGGTTTGACCGATATCTTTGGCATTTTTTGCCCAAACAACACGAAACACGAAACACGAAACACGAAAAAGTGTAGTATGTAAAAAGTGTATATGTAAATATGTATTTAAGTACTCAGGTATATGTGCAGCCTGCATGTAAAGCAGCACTTTTACGCAGAGGGATAAGGTCCATAGTACTGCGGTGCAATAGTAGGATGAATGTGCACAGTAACTGTGAGTGAGTGTGAGATGGGGGTTATTGCTCAGAGTTTAGCAATCTGATGGCCTGAGGGAAGAAGCTCCTCCTCATCATTTTGGTGTTGGCCTTCAGCTAGTGGTAATGTCTCCCTGATGGCAGCAGGGAGAACAGTCTTTTATCTGGGTGTCTGAGTCCTCCGGTGATCTTCCTAGCTCCTACTCTGCAGTGGTTGGTGTGAAAGTCCTGCAGGTTTGTGAGGGAGGTCCTGACGATTCTATGATTCTGAGAGGCAGGTGGTCCCGAGGCACTTCCAACCCAGGTAGTGATGCTCCCACTCAGGATGCTCCTACAGTGCAGGTGTAAAAGATCGGCCACCAAAGCCAATCCTCCCTCCCAGCCCCAACTGCACTTTATGCACTTTATCACCCCCCCTTCTTTTCTACCTTTGCCCTTCATCAGGTAGCCATCTCCGAACTGCATTCTACCATTCTGTGCACTTTACTCCTCCCTCCCCATGCAGTTTTAGACTAACAATTACCAGTTTCACTGCATGTCCCACTCTACCCAGTGTGTCAATGCATGTGACAGTAAACCATACTTGTATCCTTGTAAACATTCCTAGGCACCTTGGCTGGGAATTTAAAGTCGCATCAGATTGTAGAGGCACTGGCAGGCTTTCTTCACCAGAGAGTTGATGTGTGAAAAATGTAAATCCCTTCTTTACCTGGCACTCATTAATACTGAGAGGCTGGTGGAGCCTCTGCAACTTTCTGCTGAACTCTATAATCATCTCATTTGTTTTAGTGTTAGGGTTAGGGTTAATCTACCACCTTTGTGTTACCAGTAAACTTTATGATGTTGGAGACTGAAGTGCCCATGCAATCGCAGGTGTACAAGGAGAATAGCATTCTCAGCATGCATTCTTTGATGGTTCAGTATTGAGGGTGAGGGGAGTTGACACATCGCGGCCTACTCATATCACCTGCTAGTTAGAAAGCTGAATATCCACCTGCACAACAAAGAGTGCAGGCTGAGCTCACACAGTTAAGTAATCAGCCTTGGGGGACTGTGGTGTTAATTGCTGAGATATAGCTGGTAAACATCAGTCCAACATAGGATCCAATTTTAAGATACCCAAGGATGAGACTTCTGCACAAGTACACACAATGTGTTAAATTCTTTAGGCCATCATGGGTACATAAGTCTTGAGTTTTTTGTAACTGGAGGATTTGTAGGTGAAGAGAAAGATTGTGTAGGAAATGTGGAACTGCGAGCAAGAGAAGGTGAATAAGGGTAGTCGTGATAAACTGTTTACATCAAACGTCTTTGCCATATTTTACTCCATGCAAATAGATATTAAATCCAGCTCCCTCAGAGGATGTAATTCGTTATTTGAAGTTGAACTATTTCCCACTGGGACTCTAGTTGAAAAAATGTCACTAAAGATTGGATAGAAACTAATTCCTGGTAAAGCAAGTTTCAGATGAGATTGCTCTGGATACTCATTTGTGAAGGAATGTGAAAAGGGACTTTACAGATAATTCCATCTGGCTGTTTACCTGTTTGTGTTTTTGGCTATGCATGCCTTTTGTACATTTGAGTTCCCTTTGTCAATGTTATTTGGTCTTTATGTTATGAACACAAAAATCAATGTCCAAATCTTTTTTCCAGGTTCAAGCATATGCAAATCCGTGTGAATGCAGAGTCTGTAGCCTTCTACAGGTCAGCCTACCATGCATTCCCTTGAGGATAGTAAATAGATGTTTGTAAACCTCCAGTTTAATCTGATTGTGAATGCAACATGTTTTATTAATTTAGGGCAGGAAAAGTTGAGCACATGAGAACTGACAAAAGATTCCAGACACTTCTGCAGACCCAGAAGAGCCTCATGGACAAGGAGCTTTGGCTCTACAGTAAGTCTGATAATCTCTAAACCCTGAAACTATACTCTCTGTCATACATTTAGTCTGTTATTGTAAGCATAATTTCCTATTTATGTTGTTCGATTTGATGTGCTTCTGATAAAAACAATCAAAGTAGTTTTTTTTTATAGATAAGTCAATGGTAGTAGTTTATCAACAATATCATGTTAAGATCCTTTGATATTTTGTCCTGTTGCTGTGTGGTCTGCAAAAGGATGCTGAGCTTTTTTGTAGCCATTTGTAGATGTAGGTCAAGTAATGGTGTTTTTTAAGAATGTAAACTTTAATGTGGCTGTATTTAATTTGTGTATTTTGGGTCTGTTAATCTGGGCCATGGGTAATCTGCTCATGACTTGGAGTTCTATAGCTATAGCTGATTTTTTGCTCTTTATGTCTCGCTTAACAGTCGGTGTGAACACCTTTGACTATATGGGGAGCATTCTCAGCTATATAGTAATTGCCATCCCCATCTTTACGGGAGTGTATGATGGACTCACTCCTGGTGAACTCAGTGCCCTCGTGAGCAGGGTAGGTATGGCCAGAATATGCCTGCAGAGGCACGCTCGTACAATCACTCTTCTCTTTATTCAAGTCCTCTCTGGGAGGTCTTTCCATAATTATGCGGAAAATTATCATTTTGATGAAAGAAAAGCAGTCATATTTTCTCTCTCTCTCTCCCTTTCTCTCTCGTGCTCTCTTTCTCTCGTACTCTCTCTCTCTTTCTATCTTTCTCTCTGTCTTTCTCTTCCACAGAATGCCTTTGTTTGTATCTACCTGATTAATTGCTTCACACAGCTAATAGATTTGTCCACCACACTCTCCGATGTTGCTGGCTACACTCATAGGTAATGTCTGTCATGGTGCTTCATAAAGCAAAAAGCCCTCTTGTTAGCCCACAGTATGGGGCTCAATCTAGGTCTATGTGTGAACACAGGATTGGAGAGCTGAGAGAGGAGATGGACGCGATCGGTAGGAAGCAGTGTGATTATGACCCTGTGTCTGGGGAGACATATGAATTTGACAGGTATGGTGTGAGACAGGTCAGACCCTTAACTGTGCACCACTCAGACAAAGACATCTTTCTCTCTACTTGAACTCCACATAACTATGTTCAGTCGCTCTTGCTGGTATGTTTGCCTTGCCCTTGCAACAAGGGCAGGCGCTTGTTGTCGTGTTGACTTGGGCGCTCATGCTTGGATAGTGAACTGTGTTAATGCTATAAACTTAGACCTACTTACCTACCTGTTCTCCTCATAGTGAGCATGAGCTCCGAGATGTACCCACAGACACAGCCTTCATTATGGATAAGCTGAGCTACAAGTCCCCCTTCTCAGAGGAGCTGCTGGTAAAGGACCTCAGCCTGCGGCTGAGCCAGGGCTCCCACCTGCTGGTGGTGGGCAACACTGGCACGGGGAAGAGCTCCTTGCTCCGGGTCCTCAACAGACTCTGGGAGGCAACCAGTGGTAAGAGATAAGGAGAACAAGAGGGGGGGGGGGGGGGGGCAGCAGGATGACTCATTTTAAGGATGGATTACTTGTATGGGAACTTGGTTCTGAAGTAGAGTTAAGTAGGAAGTAGAATTCTCCGGATGTCCAGTGTTTCTTCATGTCATAAAATTGGTCTGTTTTGAGTATGTGCGGAGTCTCTCCAGTGGTGTGTCTCTATGGATTTTAATGTTTTAGGCAGTGTGGAGATGAAAACGTGTTTCGGGCCAAGAGGACTCCTCTTCCTGCCTCAGAAGCCCTATCTAACTGATGGAACCTTGAGAGAGCAAGTAAGTATAAACTCCACTGTTAAGATCATAAGGATTGGTAAATGTTTACTGATGCACTCTTACTGCTCTTGCCTACAGGTGATTTACCCCCTAAAGGACATTTACCCAGTTAAAGGTACTGATGTTTTTAAATTGATTCTCTCAAAAGCAAGACAAAACGTTTAGTCACTGTTGTGCAGAATTAAATAAATGTGTTCCATTATTCCATTCCATCTGTTCCATTAGATTATTATTTTTTGTTGGTCAATCGGCCTTTTTCATAGGTGTCCATGTAAAGCACAATTACAATAGTGTGTATGTACTCATATTGGAAAATGCTACGCAAGGTTATTCAGTTATTTTTGCTGCCTTCCACTCTTCCAAAGGGGCCATAGATGATGAAAGAATCACACAATACCTTGAGCTGGCCGGAGTGGTAAGAAACCAGCAATTTTCATTACATTAACAGAATAAGTTGGTCTCTCTTTAAGACTGACTAATGAAGTTCTAAATGGAGTCCTTGGCATGAGCTCCTATAATTGCCTTTGGCTAACATCTCTAGAAGGTGCAGTTTCATTAAATTAAATTCCTGTATTATCATCTGTGTAGAAAAGGGTGATTACTTTACTGTGGGCCCTTTCATTTCTCTTTCAGTCCAGTCTTCTCAAGCGCACCGGTGGTCTGGATGAACGAGTGGAGTGGAACTGGTAAGGCAACACCACCACCACCACCACCCTCCACCCAGACAATTATTACCAGTGTCCTAATGCATGGGGTGCAGGGAGACCCCCTTTTGAGTGCAATTTTGTCTGCCTATTGCACTTAATATAAAAAGGTCAGCATTTGGAGGATAGAAAATAGCACAGATAGCGAGAAAGACTCAAGTGAGAGACGTGAAGAAAGAAAAAGATTGGCAGGAAAAAGGATATCCTGTGGACCAGTCATTCTGAAAGCGGTTTTAATCACCTCTCTCCAACATACCCATAGCTTGTGGCACATTCCGCCCTGTTCTCTCAACATGGGTTCTCTCTTTTTTCATCCCCACACCACACAGGTACGATGTTCTGTCACCTGGGGAAATGCAGAGGCTTTGTTTTGCACGGCTGTTCTATCTGCAGCCAAAGTATGCAGGTTGGTTTTAGGACCCTAAGGCTGTGTATTCACCCACTGCATGGTTATTTGTTGTTTGAATGCAATTTGCTTATCCTTGTGATTTTCCCTTGTACAACATATTGGAGAAAAATGAGTACAAATTGTCTTGTTTGTCCAGTATGTAAATGCACAATTGCTTCTGTTATGATGTCAATTTTGTGACAGGGGGCAGTTTTGTCACTATTTTGTTGGTATGTGTGTTCAGTTGTATCAGTATAAAACTGCTGTGTTCTTGTCAGTGTTGGATGAGTCAACCAGTGCTCTGACAGAGGAGGCTGAGGACCAGTTGTACCGTACCTGCAAACAGCTGGGCATGACTCTGATGAGTCTCGGACATCGGAGCAGTCTGGAAAAGGTACAGGGTCTTTTTATTAAGGAGACAGAAAGCAAACACCATCACCACTTGTTTTTTTTTCTATTAAGTGTATTTCTTTGAAGCATTGGATGAGATCCACTAGATTCCACACATGCCTGCCATCACACTGCGTGCCTGTCTGGAATGTCTGAGAGAGGTTTAACACCATCCACATCAGCTATTAATAACTGGTCTTAAAGATGCTTGGAGACTGTGAGCAACAACATGCTTTTCTGCTGTATGTCCAGTGCAACAAAAAACACTGTTCCTGTTCATATATAAATCCCAGTCCTTTTGTCCTCTGTGCCAAGACACACATGCATACACACCGGAGCTCAAAAATACCTACCATTCACTGTTGGAGCTTTTTTTTTACATTCACATGCTTTTGTCTATTTTACATTTCCTCTTGTACTTTGCCACACTCGGAGACTGCTGAGAAAATTCTCTGAAGCCCCACCACCAGAGACTACCGGAAGCCTGGTTCTTTTCAGATGAGGGATTAATGAAGCACAATAAGCTTGTATTTTTGCCACTTGACCTCTACAGAACAGTCTGAAACCATAGCTACTGTTGAAAGCCTGCAGTCCAGTGGCTTCACACAACACAGTGCCATGCTAGATGCAATCTGGTTCTTTCAGTTTGAGTGACCCCATCAGATGGGCCCTAGTGCGATAGCATGGGGATTGGCTTAGGGGTACTTTGACCCAGCCATCTGAGGAATTTAACACAAAAGAAGATATCTGTAGTGCTGCTAGTCACCAACCCCTCCACACCTCTTCCTCTGAATTTAACTTAGCACAGATCATGAAGCCTGATTGAAAAACTGACCTGCTCCTTTATGTTTTACCCCTCAGTATCATGACCTGATGCTTCGCCTCTGTGGAGGTGGTCGGTGGGAGCTTGCCAAATTGAAAGAAGACTGACTACATGGACCTGACCCCACAGATTGCATTCAGTCACAAAATGCCTTTTGGTAACTGGAAAACATTGTACAAATTGTGGCTAAGAAATGATTTGTGGTCTGATTACCATGATGTTTAACTGATTGAAAAATAAAGATAGTCACTTGTTTTTGCAGTCCACTGTTGGAAATGTGTCACTCAACCTTTAGCAGTGAAATACCTGAAAGTGATGATGGTGATTGACTTCTCTTAAGCTCTGTGTTCATTCATGTAGGGAGCAGTGATTATGAAAAGCACAACATGTACTGTTTGCCAGACAGAGGCATTATACAATGTCCTGTTTTGTGCATCATCAAATGGATAGGTTTAGACATTTTTCTGTGGGCTCAGACTGTGAATGAAAACTGTCAAAAATGGCTTGTTAACACCCCCTCAAAATTTGCTAAATTGGCTTAAAATGACAGTAACAACAGGTGTAGCAAATCTACATGACATTTTTAAAATGTTTTTTTTTTATAAAATGAAAATAATTATTGGGAATTTAAATTGTGCCAAGAGATTTTCATTATGATTTTTTCCCCAAAAGGTCACACTAACAACCTAACAAATTAACTTACCTAGCAAACCAAACCAACAGCATGCTGGGCTCTAAAAGCTACCTGATGTATTTCAGTGAAGATTTTCAACAACATGTAAAAGCCAAATAGATTTGTGAGCTAGGTACTGTAGTGCAACTGGTACACTTTGTCCACCACCCACAAAAACATACACCGGATAGTTTGGGAATGTTTATTTAATTGCCCTTTCATGTTAACATTGTCTATCAACATACATTTAAGGACATTTAAAAAATGGCTACAAACCCATACTTAAAAATATTCTTTAAAAGTCTATATAATATCCCTTTAATCTCAACATACTGACCACACACATAATGTGCATAACAAAGAGACTGTTTTAAGCTGATTTGGAGTTGTTTTGTATACGTTCAACTGAACATACATAGAGACAAAACGTTCTGTAACCCAAATACCTTTGATAGAGACAGTCCATTTGTAATACAGGGAGGATGACCACACACACACACACACACACACACACACATGCACACAGTGTGATGGGAGTAGACAAGTGTTATTTGATCAGATTAGCAACCTTGTGTCAGTGCCTTTGGTTTGCAGCCACACCTTCTAAGTTATCTCACTGGAGCATCATAACAATGTATAATGTGATGATGGGATGTTTTGTTCTCTGACTTACTGTAAGTACATGTATCTAAATAAAGAGCAAATATATTATTTGGGAGTACTGAGACAATGTAAAAAGTGACATGACAAAACAAATTATTAAACAAGTATCTGAGATGACAGCAGGGTAATATTTTAAGGCATGGCCAATTGCGAGTTGGGAAGGGTGGAAAGATTTATAAAGTAAGTGTTATATATATTTACTGTCTGTGCAAGTACTATATCTCATAAGTGATGGTTGCAGTCATCTTTCCTCTTGCATCCAGATGCCATCCACACTTGATTTATCTTCATATCATTTGCACAAAGATTTGTGTGGGTGTGGCCACTGGTTCTGTTCAACCAGTGTGGGTAAATCTGGGTTTACTGTGACTTTCAATCTATAAGAGGTTGAAGGGGTTTGGCAGCATCCAGTGGGATGGGATGTAGATGTGTGGATTTTAAAAGAAAAGGGGGGAATGTGGCTTAACTTTTGAATTCAGTGAGTATCACTGTAATGAAACTGCATATGTTTTGTGTATAACCTTAAGGTTAATGTAGTCTGTTTTACTGTGACGGTGGTTTTTCATTTCTATATCTCAAGAAAACTGATATGTTAATATAAATTAATCTTAGGAAGGCAACGTGTTATTTTCAATTATCACACTATAAATCTCTAACTGTAAAAAATTAGACAAGTCATTTTTTATTTATTAAACTGACATTAAAGGCATGAACAGACCGTTCAGTCACATAGCCTGTTATCCTATTTTACAAGTATTAGGCTAAGGTGTTTTTTAAAAAGGCAAATGAAATAAACCAAATTTGATCATTACACACGTACTTACTTAAAAGTGAATGATTTCAAGTATCACCCAGTCAGATAGGTATTTGTCGCAGTGTGTTCTCGGTATTTTCAAAGCGTTGGCAGCACACGTGAAGTAAGGGACTGGGCGCGTTTTCATGAATCATTTCCGAGTCTACATTATTTACAATAGCTTGTAGTCGCTTGTCATCCCCATGCGATAGGCTATACCTGGCAACTGGCTCAGCATCTCTCACCGGGAGTCTACACGGGCTTATCTCTGTTCGAAGAGGGACACTGAACGAACCGAAGGAAAAAATTCAAGCCCTTAAGGTGTTTTAACGCAAGATGGACGCAGAACATGCACTTTTAGGTAATTTATTTGCAAATTTATATATTGAGTGCTACGCGCTTGCTACGATTGTTTAAATGTTGTGTAGTATGTTCCTTTGGTCTGAAGCCACTTGAATCATACTGTTAGGTTCAACAGCTAAGATAGAGGCAAAACAGACATAGACTTAGGACTGGGAGCACCAAGTTTTTCAGCGGTCTCTCAAATCTTGTCTTTCATAGAATCGCGGTAAAAAGTAACAAAGACCTAAAGAATGAATGGCTTGGTCCTCAGATTGGTTACTATGTAGCGTGAAAGTCGACGCCAGACGCCAGGGGTCATTGAATAAATACTACAATTAGGCTTTAAAGATGTGGGACTGGAATGCGACGTTATCCATTTGTAATTCAATATGTACTCATGTTTAGTTATGTTAATATTGACTTAGAATCTGTTATAATTGCATTTCGTAATCATACTTTGAATTTTACGACTTCCCCTTGAAGTACTTACTGCTCATGGTTCCACTTACCACCATACTTTGTTGATGCAGAGGTAAACTGAAGAACTTACTTATTTTCATGTCTAAAGGCTGCAGAATAATGTCTGCAACAGAAACCAACGATGACACATAATCACAAACAGCCTGACGTTTGGATCAGTTTGGCTCTGTGGGGGTGTAACTGAACACAAAAAGCTCAGCTTCTCTCCCGAAGGCAATGCAAGGCACATATTTTCACAGTGCCAATCTGGGGACAGTGTGGCGTTTGTAATGATAATGAAGATATTCCTGCTCCATGATACCCGCTTTGTCTTTACTGGGGCACAGTAGCATATAGCCTACAATTCTGTCTAAATGCACTGTTAAAATACTATCAATAACTTTACTAATGCAGGCAACAAGTGTCACATCTGTATATGCTGACAAACATTGTTTTTGTCATTACTGCATTATTGCATTTGCATGTTTTTGAGGGATATATCTTGATTAAATTATGCCTTGCTATTCAAGATAATACCTGGTCAACTATCCTGCGAAATTCAGTTTCCGGCTTCTCAGGTGTAAGGGGGGAAATAAAAGTATATTTGCGTCCATATGAAGTAATAGGCCAAATACTCTGGCAGCATCTGCAAAGCGCCCTTGCCCTTGACAGTGTGCTTAAGACCTTAAACCTCGGGCTTGATTGCTCTACGCACAGCGACAGCGGCAACTTACGGCAGCAGGAGACTGACAATTTCCCTGTCATTCCTCTAGCATACTCTCGGAGGCCTAAGAGCCCTGCTGATGATGAGTGAGTCACTTTCTCTCTCACCCACTCCTGATAATGCTCCTTTCAGCCTCAGGTGAATAGGAATGGCCTTGTTGCCTCTGTTTCAACATCGCCGTCATGCTGAAAGCAAGCCCCTCAGCTGTACAGCCATGTTGGTTGGTTACAGCCATTGCAAATATCATATCGAATCAGATGCTTGTGACACTGGTTAATTTCCATTTTTCCTCTCTGCCTAATCTGTCCTGTAGCATGACCTTTTTATTACCTAAACTCTTAAGCAGTAACATTTCAGTTTTCTTTTAAATAAAGAAACATTTTGGAACAAATTGAAGTGTTGGAATCAAAATTCAGGCCTGCAATGATTTGAGGTCGTCTTTTATAGAGAGCATCATGACCACTATACAACATTAATCAGTCTTCCAAATTGTGGGAATAAAAAGTACTGCAAAGAAAAAGTAACTGCTGAGAATTTCAAGCAAAGTCAAAATGACAGTGTTGTTGAAGCAGCCATTGCATGAGTGTTCAGAAAACACATTTCTCAGTGTGATTTGTAATGACATTTTCCATCCATTGATTATTTGTTTTCATTAATTTTCTATTCTTTCTGATGCTGCTCTGCTAGACGTGATAAGCTTGGATGTGTTTCCGGACAGGGTCAGTTGGTAGTCAAGGTGTGGAATAGCTGTTTATCAGATGAAAGCTATTGTGATGGTCAGGTATGGCATATGAGTGATACCGTAGATAGCATTTTGCACACTGTGAGTTTAGAAAAGGCTTCCCCATCTGCATATCACATGCATGGTAAGGCTAGATATCACTTTGATGGTCATATATTTGGCCAGGCTATGAACTAGTTTTTTAGGTCCTGTAAAAATAAAAAGAGACTGTTATATTATAGCATAAGAAACTATATTACCAAAAGTGTTATGCAAGCTTTGTGCCAAACTAGGGCATTTGTAGCTGTTTAAAGTAAAGTAAAGTAGGTATGGTATGCTTTTCCTCTATTTGTATTATTTTCTTTTTCTTTTTTTCCTAAGATGTAAAACTAGATTGACATTCTCTATCAGACCCGAACACAGAGTCTTGCATTTTCATCTTTATCCAGCTTCTGCCTGGCATATGAGACTACAATAATAAATAAAAGCTGCATAGGACGTAATGGACTCTTGTATACGAAGCAACAGGCACTTGCAATGTTCAGGAACTGCATCGGGACCAGCGTTTTATTAGGTGGTGACTACTGCTGCTCCCATGCTAAAGGCCATACAAATGTCACACTATTACAGTGTATAGGAATCGCATGCAGTGGGTCCCCAGAGTACAGCCTGCCCACCAGCAGCTGCAGGAGCAGTAGTTAACCTGGACCCATGCCTTTGACTCTGCCTAAGCAGCAGATTACACTCTTTTTCTCTGGGGTTTGGTCAGATATCATACCATTCTATCAGCGTGTGTCCTTAAAACACAGCGTTAGTAAATTTATAACTGCATATTACATTAATCATTCAAGCGTGATCTTAAGTCTTTCAAGCCACATTTGTATTGATTTGAAAAGCACAGACCAAAACCGACACATGCTGTCCAAGCCAGTGTTTTTGGCTGCTGACAGTTCTGAAGCCAACCCCCACTTCTCCCTTCAGCTTGGCTGTGCCAAAGTAATGTCTGGAGTTTTGTCCAAGTCCAGTCAGATACAGTTAGCTTCATGTTTTTGTGTTGCTTGCCTAATGAGGGATAAGAATCCAAAATGGTGATTGGTGTTTGTGATCGCACCTCTGAACTCCTCTAAGTCTTTCAACCTGTGTGTATTTCAGTGGAATAATAGAGCCTGTCTTTAGGACAATTAAAGTGATAATAATAAATTCTATGTTATGAAATAACCACAGACAGAAGGCTAAAAGCTCTGCAAGTGTATCTTGTCCAAGTGGTTATATGTTTGGAATAGACACATGTCCTTATACTTAAAGTAGGTATTTACACTACAGTAACAAATGGCAGACATCACACAGACCCTATAGGCAAGCATTGTTGCACATATCAGGTGGAACAATGAGTCATGTCGCTTTCAAGTTAATTATGCTTTAAAGAGAACGTTATGTCATGCATTATTCTAATGCTTCCCATATACAAAGGTTAGGCATTTCTTGTCAGAGTGTTTAAATGAAGCTATACTTGCACTACAATCAACGTAAGCCTATAATCAAACAGCTTGGTCTTCTTTCTAAGTGGCTGGCTGCTGACAAACAGTATGTGATACAGAACATGTAAGCCTCCTTTGGCTTGTTCTCATAGGAGGAACCCATAAATGCAAAACTAAGAACCCTTAAAAAGCTGAGGAACCATTCATTGTATGTTTGTGTGTGCCTATTATGTGTCCATTGATTAAATGAATAAGACAGTGGGCTTTTCCTTGACTGAACTGGCATTGGACAGCTAAGCCAAAAGCGACAGGTATGTTAAGTACTGATTCCATCAGCATTTTTTGTAGTAATGCTGTTGCATTATCTATTTATAGCTTTTGTCCACTTAAACCACATAAAAGTATATATTACATGTTTTATATATAAATGTATGTGTATTTTGCATTATTCCATCTTTTCAGTAGATGACTAAACACAACCTGAAGCAATAATATAACAAAGAATAGGGGTTTCTGCTGCATAATCATATACATATATATAATATAATATGTAATATATACACTACCGGTCAAAAATTTTAGAACACCACACTTTTTCCAGTTTTTTACTGAAAATTCAGTTTATTGTGTCATTGCACTCTAAAAAGTGATAGCACAGAACAAATAAGCAATTTCAGTTGAAAGAAATCATGAAATCAATTTATAAACCAAAATGTATTCTAAACTTTTGACTTATCAAAGAAGCCACCTGAGCATACTCGTGGCATTCTTTCTGCAAGGGAAATCAAATATTTTTCAGAAAGTTCTTCCAAAGTTTGTTGCAGAAGTTCCCATAAATGTGTGGCACTTGTAGGTTGCTTGACTTTCACTCTTCTGTCCAGTTCTTCCCAAACCAGCTCGATGGGGTTTAAGTCTGGACATTGTGCTGGTCACTGCATGTTTTCGAGCTTACCATCTTGTTCTTTTTTCCTGAGGTAGTTTTGGCATAGTTTTGACTAGAGTTTTGGGTCATTTTCTTGCTGCAGATGAACCTCTGACCAACTAGGCGCATACCAGAGGGTATTGCATGGCGCTGCAGAATGCTGTGGTATCCATGTTGGTTGCTTGAAGTTGTTGTCCTATGAGCTGCCTATCACACAATTTGTTAACTTTTAGAGACATGTTCTCTGATTCAGTTGTGGCTTTGGGTCTGCCAGACCACTTCCTGTCAGTTTCCCCCAGTTTTTGAGTGCCTTTTGATGGTGAAGAAAACTGTACTGACTGACACCTTGACTTTCTTTTGCAATTTTCCTGTAGGAAAGACTAACACTTTTAAGTGTTATGATGGTCTGTCTGTCTCCCAATGTTAATTGCCCCTTTCTTGCCATTTTTGTAGCATCACACTACTTTCTGCAGTACAATACTGTTCACCTGATGCTCCTGAGGGTCTGGTACCACAGTGTGTGTTTCAACACTGCTTTTATACCAACATTGGGTGTTGTAAGTAATCAAGAAAAGTTGGAACACCTATAGGAATTAGTAGCACTAGCTTTTTTTTTTTTTTACCTCTGGCTGTTCAGTACTTACCGTCGTACCATTTCAGGGTATTCATTGAACTACCACTACTTGAATTGCAATAAATAACTGGAAAAATTAGGGTGTTCTAAAACTTTTGACCGGTAGTGTATATATAATTTCTGCTTTTCTTACCCTCAGCACTATGGTAAAATGGTCCAGCCTGTGAAGATGCATGCTGGTTCAGATGGAGCCCTGTCCCCCAGGCCTGACCCCTGTGGTCCCTCCAGTGAAGCCACCAGTGGGGGTATGCTACACCGCTCCTTCCTGCCCCTGCCAGAGCCCGAGGCCTGGCGTGTGGCCGGTCGGCAGGGTTTGACCCCGGGGTCGCGCTCCTGCTCCCTCCAGGTGCCGCCCACAGTCTCAGGGAGTGTGCTGCTCCTCCCACGGGCCGCCACGTTCGATGTCTCGTATACGCGAGACGGAGCATCGGCCGGCCTTAGTGCACCGCCCCTGAGCCCCGGCAGCATCATGCGGAGACGGGGGGGCATCGTGGACCAGCGTGATGTGGTACGGGCACACCAGGCGCACAAGATCCAGAGCACGCCACAGGCACGCAGAAAGGAATGGGAGTGAGTACACAATCACCACAAGGGCCAGGCTACACAATAACTTCAGCACACAGGTCTTACTTAAAAAAGAAAATTTAAGTTTTGTATGTAACCTCTTTCCTTATGATTAACAAGAACCTACAATTACCTATACCTGTTGGTCCATCTCACTGCATTAATGTAGCCTAGGCTGTTATTATCATTGTCTTTCAGCAGGTACTTGGTGAGGAGGATGTGTATTAGAAGGTTAAACCCTAATCAAGCCATGTCACTATATGTGCAGTGGTATGACAACTGCAGTGCAGTATCTATCTATCTATCAGTTGAACCAAAAAAAGAATATGAAATTCATATAAAGAATTAGATAAGCATAAAATATAATTGTATATACATTATACATAAAATACTGTAATGTAATGTCTGAACACATGCAAACAAGTAAACAAGATGTGAACATACACTCTTGTTTTTGAAGGGGGTAGAAGTAAATTAGTAATTAGGTTGTGTTGAAATCTGACATGTTAATCATCTGAACCAGATATTATATTTCCAAGTCTCAGAGTTCCTGACCATGTAATTCTAGTGTTTAGTAAATATCAGGTGAACATTATGTGATGTACATTTCAACTGTTTCATTTGTCAATATTTTAACTTACAGTAACTGCCATATGTGTATCATTTTATCAGTGCCATAATTGACACTGTGGTGTGTATGGGCAGAACATTGCAGTCAGTTTTTAAGCACAGCAGGACACTGGCCAAAAACATGTCTAAATGGAGGTTTTCGGACTTGTCACTCTTCCATGCCTCCCACACACATGGGAGATGCATGCATTAGACCACATGCTGTGAACACATGTCACTCCAGCACTGAATATAATACTTAACTTGGACCGTTTTTATTGCCAATTAGGCTGACCAGGAAGTCAGAGTGAATCTGTTGCCGGGTGGCTTAAGAACATGAGTGACTGTGTGATTATGGCAACACTGAAACCGTTCAATGTGGTAGTAGCTCCCTCTTCCCGCCTCCCCCACACCTTTCACCTGTTCAGAAACATATATAAGCCCAATTTCTCTTCCTCTCTCTGTCTCTGTGTCTGTCTGTCTCTCCTTCTCCCACTCACTCACTTGCTCACTCTTACTTTCACTCTCACTCATTCTCTCACTCTGTCTCTCTCTTGCTCACTTACCCCCCTTTTCTCTATCACTCTCACTCACACTCTCTCTGTCTTTTTCTTTCTGTCTTTCTCACTTGCTCTCTCTGGTTCTCTGCTCTCTATTCTTCTCTTTCATATAAATGTAGGAACACTCAAACAGGAAGGAATTATCATTGTTGACTGAGGGGATAAGAGTGCTCACAGATAATTACCACTGGAGTATGAGGGCTATGTGGGTGGATGAGGGAGACGGATTTCAAAAGAAAATTGATTTATGGCTTTTGTGTTTTTTTCCATGTCCTGCAACATTATAGAATGATTGATGACGTATTCCTGAGAGGGTTGTTTAGATGGGTGAAAAGGAGTGGTAGTGACAATACTAATATGGCAATATGGCAGTAAACAAATAAATCAGATGTGTCACTCATTCACCAAGGCAAGCACATTTAGAACTCACTACTCTTGCTTTCCTCTAGAGGGCAGCATCGCACAAAAATACACCCGACCAAACATGAGAAAGTGTTTTCTCAGAGTACTAGTGTAAAAATGTATATCACCTGAGTTTGTGGTGTATTTTTAGTTAATATTTTTGTTTAGCCACTGATCCTTATTCTATCAAATTTGATTAATTTGCCAAATTAGCACACATTAAATATGCCTAACAGTACATCTCAAGAAAGACTCCCACTGTGTGAGTAATTTCAGGGCCAATTTTAAAACATAATGGCAGCTAATGACTAAATGAATGGATGATATCCAGAAATACCTTAACCCTAACATCACAGTGAGTGGCAATCACATTGTGCTGTTTGTTTTTGGAAATGAAAACTACAGTGTTTTCTATGTTATTCCAGTTATGCCAAACTGATTCCAGGGATTCCAAGGATGCCCGAAAAAGCCTGAAACCCAATGTATGGCTTTTGGCAATTCTGGAATAATGGCTGTCACTATGAAGCTCATTGATGTGTATTTTTACACCCCTTGAATAATAAATACACCTCAGATTCCCAGTTAGGTAAAGATGTAGATTATTTTGTGCTTAGGTTGTGATTAACATGTGTGTTTATGTAAGCTTCTGTTACATCCAGGACAGTGCTAGCGAAACTCAGGGATAGAGAGTCTGTTGCCAGGTAACAAAGTGGAAGAAAACACTGAAGCCACTCTAATCAAAGCTGAGGTGAAAACCTGTCGGCAATTACATAAACGCTCTTCAGAGTTATTTGGAGATTAGTGTGGCGATGAACATTCAACTCACTGGACTCTCATTGTGAAGATACTTCTGCAGCATTTCTCCTAGGAATATCCAGGAGTCAATTTTAGGTGGGTGTAGGAGGGTGTGGGAGGCTTTTCAGGAAGTGTGGTCTCCTCGTGATCTTTCTCTGTTCTTGGAAACAGAGAAAGATCACGAGGAGACCACAGGAAATTGATCATTTCATCCAGTGCAAGTTTCATGACCTAGCCTTTTTCCAAGAGTGATCTTGATTGTTGCATTATACCAGTTATCACTTGGTATTAGATAATGTACATAATTAATGCCAACAACATAGCTGCATATCCAGACAAACTTGATGACCATGACAGAAAGGTCCCATTCTGATCTCTCTATTTCTTCTGTTTGGAATGCACACATGAATAAATGTAATCCATTTTAAATCTAAAACATCACAATGTAATACTATTTTTATATTGTTTTCTATTTACAAGACTAAACTCAGACCTCTTTGACTATATTGGGATAACATGCCATAACGGAAGACATGAAAATCCTCTTCAAAGACCTCTTTGGCTTTCTGTTAATACCGAAGAATGAAAACCTTGACATTCCGTGCTAGAACCACAGTTGCCCTCAGGAGGAAGCAGACTTTCTGTAGGAAGAGGTTGCTCTATTGTACCACAACACTTTTGTTGGCAAATTGAAAAGAACATAGCAGAAATTCAACTGAGCCCTGTCACCATGGAAACAACCGTTAAGAGGGGGAAAAAGGAATGTTGTCTATGAAAATCAACAAATATTTTAGACTGCTACCATAGCAGAGTGAGCCTGTGTAAAAATGGTTTGTTGATGTTTTCGATGGTGTTTAGAACAACAGCTGTGGGGGCATAAAGTGTAACAGAACTGGCACCTACAGAAAGCAATCTGTACTACGCAATCATTAATAATGTATAACAATCACATGGTATTCTAATGTCTTTTGTCCAAAATACAAACATGTCAGTAGGCTATTGTCAAATAAATACTGAGAAGGGCATAATGTTTCTGGAATAAAAACACAAAAAGATGCCATGCACGGATATGACTATGTGAACAAAGGCTGAATGCGATTAACACATTGTAGACCAACTAAACCGGCTTTATGGATAAAAGAAATTGATACCACGAGCATTAGCCTACTTGTGTTCATCCTGTCACCCCATCAGTTTCTTTCACAAAATAATTCTGTCTCAGAACATATGTTGCCACGAAAGGGAAGAATCTGACCTGTCCAAAATGCTCAGTTTAGGTACTCACAGGGGCCAGCAGTTGGACTCACTGTGTTTATAATGCATATCCCTCATCCGTAATCAGGCAGCATGCCCCTCGAGGCCGCACTACCGTGGTTATAGAACAGCTGAGGGGCGTTGTAAGGCACTACGTAAGCGAAGCTCTGGTAGCCTACAGTACGGTCTCTAGGGGCTTACTGCTTTTATAAAACAAAACTTTTACCATTTATACATAGAGCATATAATAAATAGACAAACAATAATTACGTTTATAGTGATTTACGAAGGAAAATAATTCTTTCGCTGAGTAGGTGAACATAGTTCTTCAGCGCGTAAACTTGACAGAACCGTCGCCAAGCAACATAACGCGCGCCTGCTGCCTGCAACTTCAAGACCAAGTGGGGAACACGGCTACGCGAAGGATATTTGTCATGTAGTGCTGTTTAATATTTGAATATTATCAATAGTGCACTTGTTGCAGTCGCGTTAAAGCTTCTTATCGCCGTCCTTGCTTGCACTGGGTTAAATTCTGCAGGTGCAGGCTACTTTCCCATGCGGTCGCAACCGGTTAAGGATGTCAGCTCGAGCGCATCTGTTCTTGCACTGAAGTGTGTACGCCAGACTAGTGTAGCGCAGGGACAATACTGTCCCGTTACTAGCACAGTTCCTGTGGTCAGCTTCAGACAGTTAAGAACAGTAGGCTAATACAGTTTTGTCTCTACTCTCTACTTCCTTGCTGGAGGACACGGGTCTTCAACAAGCACCAGGATCTAGACTACTATCGGATCGATGTAGCGTTCGTAGTAGGCTACATCATGCTATAATCATATTTTATAAATTCGTGAAGAACCTAGCTCATATTACTGTCTGAAAATCATGTAGATTTCCTCTGCACAAGTTAGTAGGGAATGTGTGCTCACTACATTGCTGTCGACTTCTCGACTTTCCCGTGTTCCTTTCTTGTGTTTTTGTGTTTGTATCTTATTTTTCCCCTCGTCCTATCCGTTTTTTCCGCTACTCCTACAGATTCAGCACACATAGTAGCAAAGCTGACGAAGAAGTCTTACATTTTGTAGATTTTTATTTATTTATTTATTTTTACAAATTCACGAATGACTAATTTGTAATGTATCACGTTAAGTTGTGTGGCGACAGAGTAGCCTACGAGTTTTAAAAAGTATTATACAACTGTTCCGAATGCGTTAGGCTCAATCACTCAGCCACTCAGTAGGGAAAGGAACTATCCATTTTATACATTCTATAGTATAGGTCTGAGTAGCAGCTTCAGTGTTTGCATAACAGTGCGGAGAGAAAACCAGCTCACATGAAAGCAGTAGTCTATATGTAGCCAGCATTGCTGGAGAGAGCATCACGATTTTGCCCTGGGAATTAAGTGTTCATGGTATAATTCATGATAAAATGTATGACTTCTCTGCTAGATTGTAAACTACTCCACTTTGATCATCCTCTTTTTTACATGACATATAATACTGTAAGTGTATTATAATGTGAAAGACAACCTCAGCATTGACAACTTTTAATAAACCTAAACAAATATTATTCACTAAAGAGACAGTGGTGGTGGTGATGGTGAGGGCGGGGGGTGTAAATGAAAAACTCTGTTAGAGTTTTGCAGCAAACCATCATTCAGACAAGAGCCAATTGTTTATGTTTAGTTAAAGCCTCCACCCTCTGACTTCACTAACAGTAGCCTACACATTGATGAAAATTCTGATCTACCAGTGGAACAGTGAGAAAGAATGAGTCTTGTTTCAAAAATGCCACATTCTGTGTCAGTTATCGTTTAAACTCTCTGTTAAACATCCACACACACTGTAATTGATGAAATGCTCTGTTTTGTCAGACTGAATGCTGTGCTTGTGGACTGCTTGTCACTTTAAATTCTGGTTTGCTACCTTGAAAATCCCCCTGATCGCTACAAATGTGGGGACACCCACACAAAATGATTCAATGCAGGCATGGTTGTACTGTACATGCCAGGATACAACCCACATGTTAGCAGTGGGTGATATTGCCATGGTGATATTAACATATTAGCATGTAACTTAAACTTGAAAGCTGGGGGATCACTATTGCTTTTGACTTACGGCATTGCGATTATCCACAACAGCCTCTCATTGCCTGTTCAGGACTAATGATAGTCAAACTAATTGCTTGTTGAATAGCTCAGATTTAGTGGGACAAGTCTGGTTTGCCACTGTGCTGTGTGGGGTTTCATGCAACAGCTCTCTTCTTTTCTATAAATTGGAGCAACTTAAGAACTATTTCATGATCTATTTTTAACATGTATTATCGGCACAATGACCTGGTTTGTGGTATTCTTCACAGATGTACGCCTTCTCCATTCAGCAGGAACATGTCATGATACATTTACACAGGCCAGCCTACACTCAGAATACATAGTGTATGCTTGTTACAGTGATTAAAAATAAGATCTATAGGCTATAGGCATCTATAGGCATTTTATGACAACTGGTAACTGGAAAAGGTGTGCTATTTTAGTAAACCTTCAGTTAGAAGACATATTGTGCATCATTCATAAAACAAACAATGTGTCCACTGTTTGCAATGTTAGATTTATTAATGACAGAATGACATAGTTTAGAAATCGACCAATTTGGGGAACTTGTGATCTTTGTAGTTATACAGTATGCGTGTAAGATACAAAAGGCATTTGCAGACTTGCAGTTTCCACACCCTTTTGCGGGGAGAATTTTACTATCTGTGAGATTAACCGGTACAAACCCATTAATGTAATGCAGTGGGAAAATGTCAGCACTGATTTGTACTTCACTGGTCCACATGCATTGCCATGGTTACGGTTTTTTTTCTCAACTCATCCTCGGGGAAAATGCTCTGCCGAAATACGTGGGAGAAAGCAGAGGATAGGAGCAGAAGGTGACGGTGGCAACGCGCGAGTGTTCGAAGCCTCGCAAACGCAGGGAAGCTGGCCATCTTACTGTACATTGCTTTTTCATCTAAGTTTTAGATTTTTACAAAGTTTTCGTAATACAGCTTTTGTTCTGCGCCCGCGTCATATTGTCACGTTTTTTATAATATTTTGTGTCTGACTGGAAAGTTTCGAAGAGGAGCCGTGCAACTGTTTTATCCACTGAACTGTAACTTTCTGTGTCCAATTGTGTTCGATACAGAAACGATGATCTAATATAGTGTTAAATTAAGTTTGAAGACATCTTCGCATTGAGGGCGCTATAGCGAACGAGGTAATCTGGTTGACCCCATACATGGGATGATGAAAACAACAGTTTTGTGGGGGATTGTCTTTAAATCTCATGCAAGAGCAACGGTCCCGTGTTTGCCTTGGACAGTTTCACTCGCATGAAAATGCAGCGGTCAGTTCAGCGTTGTCTTGCATTTCTGATATTGGAGCAATAGTTTAGGTTTTTGCTACTGTCTGATTTGCACTATTGTTTTGCAATGAAGGACCTTAAAACGGAATATAATTATGAGGACTTCGTCGCGACCGGATCCATTTAGTTTTTCTCACAAGTGGTTTGTTATCAAAAAAGGAAGAACTGGCTATGGATTAAGGCTAGGACTTTGTTTCACCCGATGATTATCATTTTAAAATCTTGAAGACATTTTTCTTGATTTCTTGACTTGTCCCCGTTTCTTGTGGCAGAATGGCCCGTTTTGGGGAGGACGTACCCAATGTGATGGAGTCCGGAGAGAGTGCCACGGAGCCCGCATTGGAAGGTCAGGGAGACGCAGAATCAACGGGAGAGATGAAACAAGCAAAAGCACAGCGGGCTCGCACTATGGCCCTTTACAACCCCATCCCAGCCAGACAGAACTGCTTCACTGTCAACAGGTCCCTATTCATTTTTGCCGAGAACAACATTATCCGTAAATATGCAAGGCGGTTCATAGAATGGCCATATCCTTTCATCATCAAGTAGGCTATCGGGCTTGTGCTTTGCTGCCCGTTACCTAATATAGAACTAGGTTATGTGGCGTTTGTGCTGTATTTGTAAGAAAAACTGACCAATTAAACTGACCAGTGTTTAAAATTATGCTTTCAGTACCTTGGACAGCTCTTCCTCTATTGTTGCCATCGTTGTCTGCTGTCTGAGGTATCCTGATATAACATTGTCCCTAATTTAAAAGTCAGTAATACATTCTGACATAGTTCAGTAACTCTCTTAAAACAACCCAAACACCAAACTTTTCTGACTCTTCTGACTTCTGATATGTGAGCCATAACTGAGGCAAACCTCTAAGAAAAACCCAATGACTGTTTAGAAAAAGAGATAGAATTTGAAAGTAAGTAAATGCTTCTGAAGATGAACGAGAATGAAGTAATGTTTGTCTGTACTCAGCTTTTTCCTATTAATGATATTCTTTTGATATTCTTTCTTTGTGTCTTCATTGTTGACTCGTTTCTCTACTGTTTGAATGGCATATCTGCTAGAACAGAGCTCTCTCTCTCTCTCTCTCTCTCTCTCTCTCTCTCTCTCTCTCTCTCTCTCTCTCTCTCTCTCTCTCTCTCTCTGATCTAAATGTGTGTATGTGTGCATGTGTTCTGTCTGGTGTAAATGTGTGTATGCGTGCAGGTGTTCTGCATGAAGGAACATGCAAAAAAGAAAAAAATAGAAATAAATAACAAACAAAAACCAGTTCTTTAATTGTGAAGTTGTTATCAATGAAAGTATTAGTAGTTAGTAGTAGTTGCTTTTCTTTGTGAGATCAAATGTACTTTGTATTGAAGTTGGCTATGCATACTGTAGTGATGAAATTATTATAGCTGTTCTGCATAGCACGCTTTAAAGTTTACGTATTGACAAATCACTGGTGTTGCAGTGCCACATCAGGAGGAGCCTGATGGACACTGCCTTTACTGCATTGCAGATCACATTTGCTGATTATCATGAGATGGTTAAGAAGGTCTGTGTTTCCTCCGATCATCTGTTGGCCTGGTGTGTACCACAGACTAAAACTGGGTCGCAAAGTATTTAGCAATGTGTTTTTGTTGATGATGCAGACTTTTTCCAGCATGGCTGTCTCGAGAGTACTGCATTGTTTATATCCATAATGCATTTTAGGCTGTATCTCTAAGTGGTTACTTGGTAAACATTAGATCAGGACTGGTTCTAAAGTAAATATTAGATTAGGATTAGAAATTCCTAGGCTTGACACTCTCCAGTCATTCGCTAACTGTTCCTTTGCTTGTGGAGGCGTTCAGGTTTGGTGTGCCCATCAAACTGGTCAGTGCCACCAGTGGGTTTGCTGGTCAGGATGAAGTAGATTGGATGGGAGTCCTCCTCAGCCCTGGCTATTTTTAAACTGCTCACAGCCTTGCCGATGTGGGCTTCTCACTATGAGTCACTGAAAATCCCAGAAGCCCCCTTTAAGCTACCCTTAGTGAGTTAATGACACAATTTTCAGCTGAAGACAAGAAATTAATAATAGAAGACCGAATAGTTTCACCCCAAAGACACACATATTCACACACAGTCTGACTGATGTGTGAAGTGTGGTTGAAGGTTTCTTATGTGTTGACTAGATATTTGTGATTCTAACTAGACAGTAACCTGGGAGAGAGAATTTACTATTAAGGACACATGAGTGTGATTTTGAAAGGATGTTGTATTATGTACAGTGTTGAAGTTGCAGTAACACTAATCCTTAACTGTTCTTTGTGAGACCTTGGGTTTATGGGTGGCTGTGTGGATTTGTCTGTGTGTGTTTGTGTGTGTGTGTGTGTGTGTGTGTGTGTGTGTGTGTGTGTGTGTGTGTGTGTGTGTGTGTGTGTGTGTGTGTGTGTGTGTGTGTGTGTGCTTGTTTTTTGTGTTTGTGTTTGTGTTTGTGTTTGTGCTTGTGTTAGTGTGCACACCATAACTAAGAGTTCCTTACCTGCCTTAACTCCCATGTCCGTACTCCATTTGAGTACATGATCCTAGCCACCATCATAGCAAACTGCATTGTATTGGCCCTGGAGCAGCACCTTCCTGGGGAGGATAAGACACCTATGGCCAAACGACTGGTAAGGGCAGCACTTTCACGGAACATGTGTTTACTATAACCACCGTGTGTTCTATGGCAATTGCTTGTCGTCTTTTCCTTAAACATTAACCACTGTCAGAAGTCTCAGCATTAAACATATATGGACATATATAATAGCCACTATTGGTTTCACTCACTTCAGTCTCACTGTTCTCTGGCACTTGTGAGTGGCAATAGGAGCTATTCTAGGAGTAATCATAGTCTCCATCATTGATATGAATAACATATTAACACAAAACCCCTGAACTGTATTGTAGCTTGATTTGTGTTCTCTATTGTATGTCACTTTGGATAAAAGCGTCTGCTAACTGTGCATGTCTGCCTGGTCAGAGGAGTGTGCAATTTTACACAGAACCACTCACCTGGGCTCACCCTAAGCACTTACTCAGTGCCATATTGTCTTATGGTGGGAGGATACTAGATGTGTATTACATGTGCTTTGGCATAATCATTAGCAGACATTTTTCCTGATCACCCAGCCTCTGCTGTAATCCGGAAACGGCTGCATGTTTCTTCTCTCTGCAGGAGAAAACAGAACCCTACTTTATTGGCATTTTCTGCTTTGAGGCTGGAATCAAGCTGGTTGCACTGGGCTTTGTGTTCCACAAGGGGTCCTACCTGAGGAATGGCTGGAATGTTATGGACTTCATTGTGGTGCTCAGTGGGTGAGTAACACTCTATCCCCACATTACACAGCCTCAGTGTGTGCTGGCAAGGCACTTGTGTTATTCACTGGTCTACCATTCAAGAGCGCTAAAGGCCGTTTTGGAAGGCTATAATTAGAAAGTGCGAAGGAGTCTGTAATAGAGCTTCCTAAAAGTGCATTGGAGCCCTTTGTGATTGTAACACAAGGGAGGGCTGGCAATTTCTGTTGTTTTATTAGAAATTAGAAATTTAAGCAAAATGAAGCAAAACTGGTTCCACTAAGGATAGGGAGTTTATTATTGATGGAGTTTTCCAGATCATGGGTTAGTGCCAATTAAATAATTACCCTTGGCCATTTCAATTAATTGGGGGCCTCTTATTTGCTGCAAGCCCTTTGTTATGCTTCCACATCTGAGATGTTCAGCATGCCGAGTTTAGGATCAGAGATTCAAATTCAATGCACTTTTTCTAAATTCAGCTAACTGCTCCTTATGGTCCTTAACCAGTCTCTTCACAGTGTACATTCACATAGACTGCTCCTAAATGGTCCAGACCCTGTAGATGACATGCAAACATACTGACCCTGATTGAGCTAAAATATGTCCAGCCAGGGCAACATGCTGCACAGAATTCAGGGCTTCAAAAGCCTTACACAAGAATGGTGGACATGGTTTCCAAGTGTGTGTGTGTGTGTGTGTGTGTGTGTGTGTGTGTGTGTGAGAGAGAGAGAGAGAGAGACAGAGAGAGAGAGAAAGAGAAAGAGAGAGAAAGAGAGAGCGAGATACTGTACACTTCCTGAATTCCAAAGAAAATGTATGCTTCCCTCATGCACTGTAGATGTTAAGCCATCAGATAGGTGGGTGGATAAGTGCATTGGCAGTCATGTCTACAACCTGTTAGTTTTTGCCTCTATGGTCCCTCTGCTCTGTGTATAATGCATACATGTAACTCTACTAATCTCATAATGGTGGGGGAAGGGGTCTTGTTACAAGGCATAAAGTTTTCTTGTACTGCCTACCGTGTCCTGTCATATGAACCTAAATGAAATTCAATGTAATTGGATTAGAAGATCTAACAAAGTGTGCAGTGCATATATGGCAGCAAATATGTTTTGTATGTGATGAATCACGGTGCCTTCAACACCCACGGATCTCCATCTTATGTAAATGGGACAGTGCACGAAAGGAAACTAGGATTGTTGAAGTGTTGAGGATAATCCAAAAAGATTAACATTCTCACAAAACTGCTGGTATACACAGGTAGTACACAGGTAGAAGTAGTGTGAAAGTAATAGCAGACATATTTGATATGTCTTTGTCTAGTTCAGTGATGTGTAGTTAAAGGAAATAAGAGAAAAGAGGACCTCATCACTATTTAACGAGTCAGTTGCGTCATAGTAGGGCAGGTCTCACAAAAAACACGGTTATACCTAGCACAACAGAATCTGTGATGTTCTTAACAGGTTTAACAAGCTCAATACAATGTGCTTATCACAATCATAGCTAATACACAGCTAGTTTTCTATAGCTGTGTAGTCCATCAAATAATGGACTTTAAAACATAACAAATGCCAGCCAATAAAAATGTTTGTGATTTCAGAAGTGGTTGATCATGGATGCATAGATCTCACAGCTACTGTCATTTTTACTCATGTGAATGATGTTTCCTAGTTGTAGTTGTGTTCAGGGACTTAGTTGTACAGAGTGGAGCTGGCAGTTACACATACCTGCCAAAGATATTTTTAACTCGTGTCTTTCATCATCTGGATTTTGGGGTCAGGGAGGGCATCATATATGTAATCACTCTTGGTAATTGGTTGGATGTGCCTCTTCACTTTCAAGTGTCCTTGTATGTGAACCTGTGCATGGAGGCTCTTGTGTAAGTAAAATGCTATGGTACAGAATGAACATACATTTAGCTAACAAGAGGGATAAATTCTACTGTAATCATTGGAGTAATGTCATAATGATCAGATATACAGTAACATTACAGTATATTTTACTCGTACAACATTGACCTTTAATGGCAGGCCTGGAAGGAGGACTCTTTTGTGTACTTAAACAGTATGTAACAAAACTGAAACCCATTCCTTTCACCCATAGCTTTCCTGGAGTCCTCTGAATGATGCTAGCCAGAGTGCGCAGGGCTGTCTCAGAGCTCATATAGGAGGATGCCGTGTTGGTCTGGTCTTTTGGTTGGCTTAGAAACTGTGTCATCTTGTCTGATGACCAGCCTGACAGGCGTGTATATGGGTCAGTGTGGAAAAGGTCCATTTGTGATACATTTAAACACAATTGCAGCCATTTTTATCACAAGTAATTGACTGGGGTGTCTACGAGTTCTGTCAGGGAGAGCAGCCAAGGGTTGAATAATGGCTAAGGTGATGATGTCACAACGTTACTAAGTGTATCCAAATAGATGTGAGTCTGTCCAGTATACCATCACTCACAGCGTAAATGTGTCCAGAGAGAAAGCAAACATTCCATTAAAACTTGGATTACATCATAAAGATACATTTTAACTTTCTAAGCTTAACCCAAGCTTAACCCATTTTTTCTCTTCATGTATCTGACACACTTTGACGTAGCACACACACACATGTTCGACCTCATCCAACGGAGGAAAAGTAAGTCAGACTTAAAAGAAAACTACACATGTGTCACGATGCACCGCAGGGAATCCAAACAAGGCCACTGGGCCAGAGCTTGCGGCTTTCATTTCATCTGAAATTAATGAATCGCTGGAACAGGGTCCTCGGAGACAGACTGTTCAATTAAAATCTTTTCCCCTCTCTAATCTGGGGAGTAAGTCTGTGTGTGTGTGTGTGTGTGTGTGTGTGCGCGTGTGCGTGTGTGTGTGTGCGTGTGTGCGTGTGTGCGTGTGTGCGTGTGTGCGTGTGTGCATGTGCGTAGGCTAGAAGCACATGATACCTTGAAATGCAGTTCACCGCCTAGCTCTCATAGATCTTCATTTTGGCTCTAAAACAGTTAGGAGGTATCTGTTGTTGTGACTCTGCCTGGGACTTACAGTAGAAGCACTCCATACATTGTTTCAGTTCCCTCGTGCTTACAGGCCTTAATCAGTGCTGTTGAGGCTGTCATGTGGTAGGCTGTTGTTGTAGACCACTGTAGTGAGTCTTTAGGAATCCAATCTGCTCTGGTGTGGAGAAATGTTCTGACCCTGCGAGTCTATTGCTCTTTGTTAGGAATTAGCTAAATGGCTGAATAGCTGCTCTTTAGCCATGATGAATAATTGATACAGTGGGTGGATGAGTGATTCATTAGCCATCTGGCATCAAGACAGTAGCTTCAGAAAGAGATAATTCTCGGTTAAATCAGTATTGTGTGTGTGTGTGTGTGTGTGTGTGTGTGTGTGTGTGTGTGTGTGTGTGTGTGTGGAGGGGGGCTGCTTGTGTATCTGTATGCGTTACTGTGTATTTGTGTTTGCTTGATTGTGTGTGGTGTACATTCGCACATGTTTCTCAGGCACTCTTTGTTAGTTTGCATGATGTTGATGTGTCTCACACATAGTATCGTCTACCAGTGCTATGCGCTTTGGGAGATTTTGACCTAATCTGCAACATGAGCAGACCTTCTGCATATGGCAGGTTGATTCACCATGTGTCTTAGATCACTCAGGAAAAGATTTGTTTTTGCATTAAACAGTTGCATTGAAATATGAATACTTGATGTTTCACTGCTATGCAAAGGTACTTGCTTTTTTGCCCTTCTATGAAAACTATAAAATGATGTAGACTTTGTGTGAGATGCTGATGCCACAGACCACACAACAGGAATTAATGCTGAGACAATACATGTATGCAAGACTTCTACCACACCTCAAGACTATCAGTTTAGAAGGAACTAAGTGAACGTGATTTTATCTAGCAGTGCGACATTGAGCAAGAAGGGTCTTGTCCAAAAATAATGTTGGAAGAGGGCAACCTGTCTTACTGCTGCACCACCAGACCACGAAATAATACAGCACTGGGGCACAATTGTGTGCACTTATTTTGGACTGGTGCAAGGCTGCTTCTGACATGCCAGGAAGACTACCCTACTAGCCTGTCTCTACACCCATGCAGAGGTCCTCTCTCCCTATTTCCCACCTAAATCTGTTGGAGTGGGGGGCTTTGTTCCCAGTCCTCAGTGAGTAATCCACAAGCAAATATGGATGCAGCTATTTATGCAATGACTAATAATGGAATTGGTGCCTCCCATGTTTCGAATCCCTGAGCGTCCTTGCTGTCAGTGGAAAAAAAGAAATGAATGAGACACAAGCGCTCTTTCTCTTCAAGGAGAATGTAATTGCCCTACAAAAAAGTTCTAGCCTTGATTGGCAAGCAGGTAGTACTGATTTTATAATAAGATGCCTTGTGTTCATAAACTACAGCAGATCAACCTTTGATAAAGCTTATGAATGTACATCTCCTGAAGTATGACAAAATAATCTATTAACAATGATCACAAATGCTGCCTCATCTATTTGTTATTCAAACCAGTAGTGAGATGGTTTGCCACTGTTTTCTTTTAGGCTAACATGCGTAAATGAAGTAGTACTAGATATTATAAATGACGACAACCTCACATTCTCCTCTCAGCTGCAGTGTTTATGTGATGTAAAATGTAGACATGATATCGTTGCACAAGCCTCCAACTAAGACGTGATGGGTATATCTTTCTAAAGCTGGCAGTCCTCCTGCCCTCCTCTCTGTTATACCCAAGCCTCTCTTACGCTGCCGCTCGCATTGCTTGCTGGTGTGTAGGAGTATGTGTGTGGGAGAGGGTGAGTTTTTTGTTCATGCCATGAATCCAGCCACTTAAAAGTCAGGCCTGTGGAACACACTGTTACGATTTGCTCCACAAGAATGAAGTTTTGTCCATGTCGGTGGCTAGCTGTTCGTACAATCAGCCTGGAAACGTTTCTCTGTTTCTATGCTTCATCCCTTCTTTCTGTACTGTCACTCTTAGTTTCTTTCTCTCACTCCTCTGTTTCCCTCTCTGGTGTAATACACACACCAATACACTGCACATACGGTAGTCTGACTCTGTGTATGCATGTTCCATCATTCCGACTCCCATACTACACTACCTCTTTTGTTTGCTACATGCTTTTTCTCTCCCTCCCTTCCTCCCTTCCTCCCTTCCTCCCTCCCTTTCCTCCTCTCTCTCTCTCTCTCTCTCTCTCTCTCTCTCTCTCCCTCTCTCTCTCTCTCTCTCCCTCTCCCTCTCTCACTCCCTCGTTCTCCCTCTGGTCTTTGCTCCTGTGATGGTGTGTGCATCTTGCGTGGGCTGGCTCTCGAGCTCCTGCCGTTTGCTTTCTGCCTGCACGCCCACCAGCACTCCCACCCCAAGGGCACATCCACTCAGCTCAAGGCAGCAAGGCAGCAAGGCCACTCCATTCCAGCAGCCTCAGTCACGTGGCATCATGTCCCTGCAAAGCAAACAACAAAATGATTGAAATGCATGAGAAATGCATTTCTGCTGCAGTCATAATAAACAGCGATGGTTATCTTAATTGTTTTCTTATGCTCATATATAGTAGATTCAGGAAGGAAGCTGACAGCCTATATCCATAATAATACTGTTATACCACACAAATGTCTATTTCTGAGTTTATTTTGATGTTTTAATATTTGGTATCATGATATCAAAAGTTTTAATAAGTGCCAATAATAAACACATGAACTACTAAACAGCTCAAAACATGTTATATGGCAATGTGAAGAGTAATTTCTCTTTCTCTCTCTCTCGCTCTTGCTCTTGGCTTGTGTGTGTGTGTGCGTGTGTGTGTTTGCGCGTGTCTGTGTGTGTGTATGTGTGTGTGTGTGTGTGTGTGTGTGTGTGTGTGTGTGTGTGTGTAGGATTTTGGCCACAGCAGGAGCTCACATGAACATCCCAGTGGACCTGCGAACGCTGAGGGCGGTGCGGGTGCTGAGGCCACTGAAGCTGGTGTCTGGCATCCCCAGTAAGTGACCAAGCTGTCAACGCACAGCAGAAGGCTCATATTTTATAACATACAGTCAGACTGCAAATTATGCTGTCGGCTTCAGGGGTCATTGTACATATATGGGGTTGTACACAGGACCAGCACAACACAGAGATGCACACTACCTGAATGTTTTTGCCCCAGATTGCTGATGTGATTTCCAAAGTGGAAAGTAAGTCTTGAAGGGTCAAAGTCGTAAATAGGGGTTAGTAAACATTTTAGTGTTGGGTCAAACCGTGTGCTATGAACATTTTGTTCTATGTGTGTGATTAGAACATTTTGCCTTCAAATGGTCGCACCTAGGGCCAAAGCAATTTCTCGAGTAACTCAAATATTTTGATTACAATAAACAGTGGAGGCATATTCTTTACATTGCAGCCCTGGTAAAGTCCTACAAATATATTCACTCACTTTATACAGCCTGCTTTTTCTAGGGAATTCGCATGTATGGTAATAATAGTCAAATATTTTTGGTGTGGTGGAGTTATAAAGTGGAAAAGACAGAAATTGACCAATTTGAGAGCATTTAAAATTACAAAATAATGAGCTGTCGAGCCAGTTCATCACTACAACATGTCATCAGTGATACAGCATCTCAACCAAAAGCATCCATCCATTTCACCCTATAAATATGCTATTCTATAAGAGTACACACTTCAATAACATTGCCAGTTCCCTTGTGAGACCCAGTCTTTCTATTAAGATAGTATATTTCCCCTCCAGAAAAATGTTTCTGAAATAGAAAAAAAACTTTGACATGCTTGCTTCAAACAGCAAATGCGTCATTAAAATCAATAACTGTTACTTAAGAGCTGTGCGCTTGTCGTGTGACTTTGACATTTCTGTTTAGGATAGTAATTATATTTATTTTTTAAAGGGTAAAAACGGTGAGAGGGGGAGATGGCCAAGTTCACACTCTCACACTCTTTCTTGGGATTTCAGAACAGATTACATTTCAATGCAATAAATTAATTTAGTTGTTATTGCCAATATCTCTTATTTTTAGCATTTTAGCCTACCAGCATTGATATAAGCCAACAAAAGTTTATTTGAAAAATTTACTCAACAAAAATAATAGATAGTTTCAGCCCTAGTTTGACTAATGTATTATCACTGATCGATCAGTCATTCGATAGTTCCATTGTGTTTTGGGGGGCGTATGCATACTATAGGCTACAGGTTAAGCTTAAGTAGTAATTACAATAAAAATCTTTTGGCACTCGAGTGAGGACTCTTGGTATCCTATCCCACAAGTCTTGTCTCACTGCAGGTCTACAGATTGTGCTGAAGTCCATTATCAAAGCCATGGTGCCCCTGCTGCAGATTGGCCTGCTGCTGTTCTTCGCCATCCTCATGTTTGCCATCATCGGCCTGGAGTTCTACAGTGGCAAGCTCCATCACACCTGCCTACCAGTTCCAGACATCCTCGGTGAGCAAGCTGTCTTTTGTTCACTCACAGGTCCCTTAAGTAAACAAAAACAAAAGGCCTGCAACTGTGCTGTGGATGCACTCGACAGATTCATCCTCCTACACTACCCTCACCACTGTGATTTAGTCTTAGACAATGGCATCAGCGGCAATGAAAGCAACAATTAGCCACTTTACATGTGGGTTTACACACCGGGCAACGTCCATGCCTCCCTGTTTGCCGACATGTCAAAACGAGAAGACAGCCATGAGGTGCAATTGACTGTGTTTCATAAATATCCTGTGAGTACTCTCACAAACCAGATATTTTCTGTATGCAGACTGGGCTGTTATACCCAAGAACAGGTCTTTAAATGAGCATAAGACTGGGTGCTGTAAATTTGCATCTGGAGGACAGCCAGGGAAAACATGTCTGAAATAGAAACAGCATTAATAGTGTTCTCCACATCAATAATGTATAGATGTTAAAATACTTACATATGTTTAGTCATTTTGTCATCTCACAGTATGGCCGAAGCTTGTTTATTAAACAGCTGGACGGGTGTTGGGGAGTTATGCTCTTTTGGGACCAAATTAACATTTTTAAGGTTCCCTTTGGACCTGCCTAGGTAACAAACCCAAAATGGCAAAGCGTTGTCACAGGACATTTACCGCATTCACATTAGGCTCGGGCAGTTGGTTCAGGAAATCAGAGGTGAAATGGGCTGTTGGTAGAGAGCTTGTTTAGCCTTAGGGCATTGTAAGTCTGTATTAGACTTCATGGGTTTGCAAGCATATCGTCAGGATGCTTGTGAGAGTCATTGAGAGCCTTTGTGCCTGAATAGATTATAATATTTTCCCTTCTCAACACCATTTGTGAAGTAGCAACTGTTAATATTGTTTGAAGCTAGTACAAAAAAGCTGGAGCTAATTTCAGGCCATAGCGAGAATATGCCCCACTTTTGATTCCCAAACCCCACACATGTGTCACTGCTGCTCTTTCTCTCTCTCCGTCTCTCTGTCTCTCTCTCTCTGTCTGTCTCTCTCTCTCAGAGAATGAGACAGTGGACTCATCGGAGGTGGAGTTCGCCTGCGGAGTGAGGAAGTGTCCCGATAAGTATGATTGCAATGGCACGTGGATCGGTCCAAATGATGGCATCACACAGTTCGACAACATCCTATTTGCCGTGCTCACTGTGTTTCAGTGCATCACCATGGAGGGCTGGACGGCTGTCCTCTACAATGTGAGTCAGTGTCCCCGTGGAAGGCAGTGGAGAAATGGAAAAACTCCTATCATTCAAATGAGACAAAGAATGGCTGTGGGAAAAAGATTTTTTTAATACATGCATTTAAACTGCTGGGATAACAGGAACATTCTATAAAATGACAAAAACAGCAATTTGAAATTTGACAGAGAGAGAAAATTAACTTTACTGCTGCCGTTTTTTGACCTACGTTTGTCAGCCTTTATTTTAAAACACTAGAGTCAATGCATGGCCAGTTCTTCCCTCTTGTGCATGTTCCAGTTAGGTTGGTTTCACTGGGGAAGTATTTTTGGCAAGCTTTCTGCAGGCATGTTTATTGAGTCCTGCTGTCTCCTCATGTAACACACAAACCTGAATGAGAGGGACTGCTCTCGAGCAAAACAGAAGCAGGCAATTCAGCATGAACATATTTGTGTGTGGAATATATATATATCTAGGGCTTGGCTTAGTGTCCTAGATCTGAGGCTGCACTTAGTTTGCAGCAAAAAAAAAGTTAAATGTGAAAAGGACATGCATGCAAATCTTTATTCCCAGCAGTATAAGAAACGCTGGATAAAAACTAGATTTTGGATATCAGCTCTCTCAGCTGATTTCCTTCGTCTGTAGGCCACCACAGGGAGCATGAATCCTTTTAATCTCACACAAGCATCCACCCTTGCTGTTCTTCAGGTTTACACTATGACCCTTTAGACTACTGTAAGTATCCACAAGTGCTTTGTTCAGGTGTCCTTTTTTCTCCCAGACTAATGATGCATTGGGCCCAACCTGGAACTGGATGTACTTCATTCCCCTTATTATCATTGGGTCGTTTTTTGTGCTGAACCTGGTGCTGGGAGTGCTGTCAGGGTAAGTAAAACTGATCTCAGCCTTGCCTGGGAGCCTAATGGCCCTGTCTTTGCTTCCATACCTTGTACAGATTTGGGAAGGGGGGTGTTGGGCGGGGGGTACTGTCCCTCTAACAAATTCTAAACACAGAGTTTTAACAGAGCTATGACTAAACCTTCACCTCATTACGCATAGTAGGCTAAGGGCCTTCACCATGTTTACACTTGTGTCATGACCTAAACCAAAAGATGGAACACATAATGGTGTTTTGTGTTCTTGGGTGTTTGTATTCACTCCGGAGGCCTCCTGTGTGTCTGTAGAGAGTTTGCTAAAGAGAGGGAGCGTGTGGAGAACCGGCGAGCCTTCATGAAACTCCGGCGTCAGCAACAGGTGGAGAGAGAGCTCAATGGATACCGTGCCTGGATAGACCGTGCAGGTAAGGCAGTAATAATGTATAGCTGCCATGCATGGAGAGACCAGTGTGGTGCATGATTATACTGTGAGAGCACATTTCCTAAATAAGTTCATTTTTCAGTGAACCACAAACCTAAACATGCCTATTTTCAACATATCAATGCAAACAGGAGTGTCATTCAGATTCATGCAAGATGTGAAACTGTCAGCAGAATTAAACACACAGTACTAAATGGAACAAGAGAACTGGCACTGTAAACATCTTTGTAATCACTATGGGATCTTTGTGAATGGCATTGTTAGGTAGTTAGTGTCAAGTGTGAACCACAATTACAACCAAATCATGCAATAAAAACATTATTATGGTGTGGCTTGCATATTCTAAGTGGGCAGTTAACTATGTACATGGGTAGTTTGGCAGTAAGGTACAGTAAATATTGAGCTTAATGTGGAAAACTTGTGAAAGGACTGATTGTTATGGGTATGATTGTGGAGGTGATGTTTCCACTGCAGTGGCTTTGAAGATACCAATGATACTGTTTGGCATTATGACAATCTGTCAGCGTTCAAGTTTAAAATGTATGGGTTGGCGTACTGTACAGATTGGCTACATTCCCCTTTTCTGCCTCAGAACCTGCCAAGTCCCCAGCGAATGCCACCCCCTAATACACTAACATACACTCTCTCTGTTTCTCTCTCTCTCTCTCTCTCTCTCTCTCTCTCTCTCTCTCTCTGTCTCACACACACACTCTCTCTCTCTGTTTTTCTCTCTCTTTAACACACACACACACACACGCACGTACAGAGAGAGAGAGGGAAAGAGAGGGAGAGATAACATTCAGGTGGATGTTTGGATGTGAAGCAGCGCTATGAAGTTTCTCCCTCTCTCTCTTTCTCTCTCTGACTCCCACACAGTTCTGGGTCAAGAAGGTGAGCTGACTCACTGACAAAATGTATGTGTTTGCAGAAAGAGTGGAAAGACAGAGGGATGGAGAGAGGGAGGGAGAAAGAAAGAGAGAGGGAGAGATAGAGAATATACGGCCGTGCGTGTTTGCACAACACAGTCATACAGTCAATTACAAAGAGTTTCATTTCAGGCAGACCACTTAAGCACCGCAGCCCAGAGTGACACATTTAGCAGTGGTAATAATTAGGCTTTATGACTGTGGCTATTTCTCTACAAACTCAACTTAATCACTTAAGATCCCTAAAGAAACATTGGAGAAAGAGAGGACTTTTACTATTGATACTATTGACTGAGTTGCACATAAAAAGTGGAAGGATCATTAAGCACGGTCAGAGTTTAGAAGTTCATTTTTAGCATAGACAGTCCAGATAAGCTTGCTCAAAAAAACACCTGGAAAATGGCCTATCTAACGTTTGAAAGCATCTTTTTGGACATTTATACCAGTAAAACAAGTAGGGGTGCATTGCAATGTGTGATTTTAGGTTTATAATGCCAAAATAGACAGAGGAGCAAAGCTGACAATGAGTGGAGAAGTGCACAGAGGAATAGCACAAAAAGACAATTAACAGTGATGGGTCAGAGATGTGAGGTTTTCAGGAAACAGGGAGGTGTAGATGAGCCCCTAGGTGTGTAGGCCTCACAGTCAACATTCACACACTAATTCATTTGGTTATTCACTCTTGCATAGACACAAAAAGTGTGGACCAAAGGTTTGCAGAGTAATGAAAAAAATGTTAAATTCTAGGGGAGCCTATAACAGTCATTAACATTCACTTTGGAGCCTTTTTGTGTGTTACTCTGGCTGTGCCACACAAGTTGCTACTAGAGGCCAGAACATATTATTTGTACCTTTTAACCCTTCTAAATGTTAACATGCCTTTTTTGGTCAGAACTGTTCTCGCTTCTAAGGTCAGACTGTACTTCCCATTGTTATTCTCTACTGTAGTGTCCATGGTAACTGCTAGAAAAATAAGTGCCATACTGCTATCTGCCTGACCTGACAGCCCTAGCAAGAATGAAAACATATGTATTTCACCTTGGCACATTGATTTAATGTGTGGAGAAAATTTGGTCCAAACGACAGTAGCAGAGTTTGGTTTTGGTTTATTTTAATCTCTAACCAAAACATTATTACAAATGATCTCAAAGAGGAATTCTGTGTAAGGAAGACTGTGTGTCAAGCAACTCACAGGACAGCTTTTATTTATCATGTGTCACACCAAATGAAAGGCTTGGCATCCAGCTACCTGTTATGTGCTGGTCATATAGTTGGCAATGTTGTGCCTTGAAAGACTGTTATTTTTTGTAAGGTGGTCCAACCCAGCAGTGGCACAGTGACTGCACAGTGCATGACCGAAGTAAATAGTTGGAACAACAGACATATCTGTCTGTCCTTTGCATGACTGCCCATTATGAAGATGACACCAGCATTTATTGCCTATTAAAACACATGCTTCAGAAAGTGGGACATTGTTGCATACTGTTTCTTAATGGTGTGATTCTCTCCATTTGTGTTCAGAGGAAGTGATGCTCGCTGAGGAGAATAAGAACTCAGGGAGGTCGGCTTTAGACGGTATGATTACCTCTCCGCACAGTGACCTAACACAAACAGGCCACACCCCATCCTGTCATTCACCTCTCTTCACTCTGATGTTGTCCTACGTCTGTTCTTTTCCCCTCTTTGCTCTGCCAGCACTGTGCAAACACAGTGAGAAGGAACTATGTCAGTCTAACTGACCTCCATTAAAAGGAGCTGGCAGAGAATTCAAAATGGCAACCAGGGGCCATCATGTGCTTCAGAGGATGAGGGGATGACAAGCATGTTCACCCTGCTTGCTGAGTACATCCATCATCATTGCCATGGTAACTGTGAAGTGAATAGTTTTTTTATGTACACATGACCACTGTTGTGTCGTCTTCTAGCTCTTAGTCAACATCTTTTGATTTGGTCTTTTTTCCCTTTCCTCTCCTTTCCTTTTCAAATTGTGTTTCATTTGTTTGACATCAGCTCTCAATCCTCATACATAAATAATGTTAGCTTGTTTACTGAAATCAGTTAATATGCCCTAGGAAACATTTCTGTTTTATTCAGCTTGTGACAATATATTTACTTATATATATCACTTTGTGCTCTAGGGTACTCCATTAATAGCATTTAACCTGCAGTGGTGTGCATAGAAATTACCACAATAATACAAGATGAACTCTTACTGTGGGATTTCATCGCTCACTGTACTGATTGACCGAGATTTCCACAAGGCAGTCTAGCCATCTGAGCTCTGCTCTGAGTGTAGTGGGATATAGGCAGCATGTGCAGTACATGTTGCTGTAATAGCTGCGCTGTCCCAGCAGAACAGGGTCTGTTTTAATGGGATCAGAAGTGCTGCTTTAAATTGGTCTGTCTCACTCAGACAATGAAAAGTAATGAACTTGTTAATTTAGACTCCGGACCCTGTCACTCAACACATGGAATCCAACAAGTTCCCAGGGAGAAGACAATGTTCAGATTGTGGTTTTATTACATTTCATTAGCTTTTTATCAAAGGCTATATTTTCTGTGTTTTAACTAATGCTCTGTCCCCACTTTGTGCTTGCATTTAGTTCTGAAACGAGCCACCAGCAAGAAGAATGCTCGGCGCCGGGGGCCTGGAGAGGACTCCAAGTATTCTGAAATCTCCACTGTAGGTCAGTAAAGGAGCACTGCTGTCATGCTAATTTCAGCACCCCGTGACAGTAATACAAACACAGACACAGCCAGTTTACAGCACATTTACACATGTAACACACAATTATTTCATATCACAAATCTCCCCTCTCATGAGCAGGATATTTGTGAACACAAACATAGCCTGGGACCACCAACAGCAATTGAGACACATGTCTAATGAAATTCAGGTGAAAAGATAATGAGCAGTGTTTTTAATGAACTAGAGCCAAGCTGGACCGCCTATGTTAGGAAATCTGAGCAGCCCACAGCAGCTTTTGCTGACCATATGTCAAGGAGCTAACAACGACATGACACATGCTTAGCCTCGATGAGTAATCAGCTTGTGAAGAAAAACACAAATTGGAGGAACTGGGAAATGTAGTGTCACTTTCCAGCAAGCGGCAAAACAATTTTTTTGAAATGTAGGACCAATGGGCAGTTATCTACTAATAGTTTACATTTGTATTCGTCAGTTTTCATTTATTCATTGGGTTAGCAGGAAACTGTACTAAGACTTCCATAGACACAGTGTAATCCCACAACACCACCCACTGAGTACTTCCTTATCCCTTTATTAACCTTTCTTTGTTCTCTTGTCTTTCCACTCTCCCCTCACCTGTCTCTACTCTCACCTGCCACCCAGGTGGGCCTCGGCCACGGGTGGGCATCCGCACAGCGCGCCGCGGCCCGGCCGCATATCTGAGGCGCAAGGAGCGCATGCTGCGCATCTCCATCCGGCGCATGGTGAAGACCGACTCCTTCTACTGGGTGGTGCTCAGCCTGGTGGCCCTCAACACCATCTGTGTGGCCATCGTCCACCACAACCAGCCCGACTGGCTCACCATATTTCTGTGTGAGTCTGATGTCTGTGTGTGGAGCAGCATGGCAGGATCTGAAGTTTGCTTTAACACCAAATTGGGCTATTGTCCTGCCCGTAGCCATTTGGCTGGTTTGTTTCCCATAGGCTGTTGTGTTTGTTATTGAATGATGTGGCCCGGCATTATAGAGCTTTGCTTGCTGTGGTTACTGGTTTTGTGCTGTTTGCAGGTCTGGCTCTGCATAATTTTGGTACCAACCAATTGTTTGTCTGCAGGGTCATACTTCTAGCTGCTAAAATACTTAACATATAATTGGCCTTTGTAATTCATAGTTAATGGAAGTGCAAATTCTGTTATGTATTACACCTGCATGGTGTGGAGCTGACCTGCTGCCAGTCAGTATGTACATGGATGACTAAGGCAGGTGCTTGCCTTGGTTGGTATGGGTTCTGGATATTGTAGCATAAGAACAACAGAATATGTTTCTAAATGCTGACAAACTTTATAAATTGTTTCTAAGATAGTGAGATGCTTCTAGGCGTGGGAAAGGTGGCTCTACATGCTGTGGTGTGTAAGGCCCACAATAGCGTATTCTGTACTTTATAACCCTTTGTTAACTTGGTCATATTTGTTGTAGGGCTTTTGCACTAAGTATTCTGTGTGCTGTGCTTATAGACTATGCTGAGTTTGTGTTTCTGGGGCTGTTTCTTGCTGAGATGTTCCTGAAGATGTATGGCCTGGGGTTCAGACTCTATTTCCACTCATCCTTCAACTGTTTTGACTGTGGGGTAAGTAACTAAACTACCAACAAAGATGTCTGAAATAACATATTACCAACATAGTACCACTGAACTATGTTATGTTATTTAAGTAGACCCAAAGGTGAGTGAGGGTGTTTGCCAATAATTACTTGCCATACAGTTTAGTGACTCTAAATGACACTTTAGTACTCTGATGCGGACAGCATTATTTCTTGGATGTTGAAGCTCACCTGTCTCAGGTCCGGATGTGTAACTGCTGCGTCCTGTGCAGGTGATTGTTGGCAGCATCTTTGAAGTAGTGTGGGGATTCTTCCGCCCAGGTGTGTCTTTTGGCATCAGTGTTCTCAGGGCACTTCGACTCCTGAGGATCTTCAAAATAACTAAGTAGGTGCTGCTGGCTTTGCATCTGTACATCCAATTGCACATCGTAGTCATTTACAGGTCCAGCAAAAGACATTTTTGTACTGATGGATACATGTTTAACATCTCCTCTATTTTTTTCTGAAGGAAACTTTGCAGGAATGTTCGTAGGTTGGGGCGTTATCCATAAACTAGCATGTTGTGTTCTACTGTCATGTGTTTTTATGTGCTCAGGTACTGGGCATCCCTCAGAAACCTAGTGGTCTCTCTCATGAGCTCCATGAAGTCCATCATCAGCCTGCTCTTCCTCCTCTTCCTCTTCATCGTGGTGTTTGCTCTCCTAGGCATGCAGCTGTTTGGCGGCAGGTGTGCCTTTATAGCTAATCTGTTTTCCTAAATCTGTTCTGTATGAAATAGATATGAGTGTCATACATTATATTGTCTTACACTGTGTACCACAAAAAGGATTTAAGTGTGATCTTAGTGAACTAAAATGTATCCACAGCAAATTATAAATGGCATTTTTAGTGTCCTGGTAATGCTGTCTGCCAAATGGATTTCATACTGTGTAATTGCTAGAAGGTGTCGTCATAAAAAAATGCACGAGCCAGCAAACAAAGATCCAACCTAAGACGCTATACAGTATAAAGCACAACACCCCCTCCCCCTTTTAGAGAGACAGAGAGAGGGAGAGAGCGAGAGAGAAAGAATGTGAAAGAGAGGGAAGGAGTTTATTTATTGGTATCTCTTTTATCCCCCCTGCAGGTTCATCTTTGAAGATTACACCCCCACCAACTTTGACACATTTCCGGCAGCCATCATGACTGTCTTTCAGGTCTGGCACCCATAATCATCGACAGGCATTCTCATCTCTAGCGCAGTGTGCTTTAGGGTGGGAAGCACACGGCCCCTGGCAAACGATCGAGTGAAAACAGCTCCACCCACCAGCTCCTTTTCCTCTCACTGAGTCAAATACATATTATGCGAAATATTCGTAGCTGTGATAAATGACTCAACCTCCTCAGTTTCTCTGGCATCATAGATGTGCCTAATTATACACATTAATTTAGCATACCTTTCAGTCTGTGTCAACTGTCGCACAGTCTACCAAATCTGGTAGACATCTTCTGCATTTAGTAACTGAAGAGATAGTAAAGGCACAGAGCTCTTTAAAGGTGGCACGAGAGAGCAATGTGTACTATTACATGAACAAGGTCATAAAGTCAAGTTTAATTTTAGCGCTTATGAATTTAGTTTTAAATAGTTTGTGGCTGACCATCTCTGTTGTGCATTGCTGTGTGTGTGTGTGTGTGTGTGTGTGTGTGTGTGTGTGTGTGTGAGAGAGAGAGAGAGAGAGAGAGTGTGTGTGTGTGTGTGTGTGTGTGTGTGTGTGTGTGTGTGTGTGTGTGTGTGTGTGTGTGTGTGTGTTTATCTCATACCTTCTGCCTGCTCCGTTGCCTCAGATCCTGACTGGGGAGGACTGGAATGAGGTGATGTACAATGGCATCCGGTCACAGGGGGGCGTGCAGTATGGCATGTGGTCCTCCATCTACTTCATCATTCTCACTCTGTTCGGAAACTGTATCCTTCAGCCCTCTCCACCCTCCTCCTCTGACAAGGCCATGCTGTACTCAATGGAATATATAATTACTTTTACAGCCCCAGACCATCAGGTCAATGGAAAACCTGCTTTAATTAAAAGTGAGGTGTTGATTAAGGCCCACCTTGGAGTCAGATGTTCTCCACATCACAAGATGGTTGTGTTTCATGTACAGCACAGTGGAAACTACCAAGGGACAGGGCCATGCTGTTCACCAGCAGTGCTCTGGGGTATCTGTGTCATTTCTGTGTCAGCTAAGGAATGTATATGCCTTGACTACACTTCAGACACACTGCTAAATGTCTTCTTGGCTATCGCTGTGGATAATCTGGCCAATGCACAAGAATTAACAAAGGTATTAAAAAGGGCAGGATAACTGTATAGTCAATCTTTTCTACACAGGATAATGTGAAAATTTGCTACACATTCAGCAATAGATGTCCTCAGTAATTTTGTACAGCAAAATGTGTCTAAGCCCTAAGCAGGGTTTTGAGATTTTCTCTTTTCTGGATTTGGCAGGATGAAGAGGAGGAAGAGGAGTTCTTTAACCAGAGGTTCAAAGGCCGAGAGTTTGGCTTGTCAGAGTAAGTCACTCATATATAACCCCATTAATACTTCTTTGGTAACACTTTCTGTCAGGGTCGATCCTAAAAATACAACCCTATAGGGAAAAAGTATGGAAATTTTAATATCATATACAACAACAGTAAGCTATGACACGTGATTACTGCCTTTTTCATTTATAGCAACACAAAAACCGTTTGACTTATCGTGTGTGCTGAAGGGTGTCATGCCATTCTAGTATGCAATGTGTGTTCATCACAGATTTGCCATTAAAAAAGAGTCCTTAAACAGACATTTTTATATAGGCCATTTGGTAACATCATTGTATTATCAACTGATGATGAGAGGTGGAAACATCAGGACACCTGCAGAAAGTTGTCCACAGTGATAATTACCAGCTGTTCATTTTAAGAAGTATTTGAAAGTAAAAAAAAGAAAGATTTGGATTTCACAAGCCGTTGTATCACCATCCTTTTGTTTTGATACAACATTGCTGTCTAACATTCAAATGGTCAGGAATTGATTTTCTACCCAAGAGAGGAGCAGAGAAAGTATTACCAAGTCTTGTTAGGGCATTGTGGCTGAGGCGGTGTGAATGCTGTCGTGAGCATGTACAGACGCTTGGCCTGGCATGACCTAGCAGTTTCGTCTTCACTCTGGCAGTGGGTCAGGACGCCACTTTCAGACGGAAACGGATCAGTCTGTGTGAACTGTGGCACGGTTCACTGTGAGGTGGAAAATGCTCGCTCTGAGAGTGCAAATATCCTGCTATGCTCCGATAGTGCGCGTTTCGAGCCAGCTTGCTTCACACATTAGTGACACCTCTTGGCCCAACACACATGCTAATCAGGGCTAGCAGGACCACAGAGCTGACTCAGAGGGCTGCAGGCCGCCTGTTTGGACCTTGCCTTTCTATAACAGCAGGTTCATATACTAATGCGCTTCCAAAGTGTAAAGGAGTGCAGTGTTCAATGCCTATGTGCAGTATATGCAGCTGTCAGTCCAGCATAGTATTGTGCAGTGTTTCGTGGTATATATCGTATAATGTGTTTCAGTGCGTTGGTGAATAATGAATTTTGGTGTTGTATCATACTTTGAATGATGAATGTTTTTTTTGTGGTTTATGTATTTGAGTCTAAAGTGATGCATGGGGGAATGCTCTTCGAATGTGATCAGAGTGAATCTCTTCTTGAAGGTGTTTGAGTTTTTTCTATGCAGAAGCATTGTTCATTGCTGCCTACCAGGTTATGCCTCACAAAATAAATGTTTTGAACCTGCACGATGTTGCATGATTGGAAAATGGGAAATCAGGCATGAAGCTGAGTGTATGTGAGGCTTCAACAGGCCTCAGTTTGGTGCATGGCATGGAAATGTCACACATGTGTGGAAAAAGAAAGATGTACCTGCTTGGTATAAAAGTGACATTAAGGTTGTGACACACTGTTTGATAACATTTACAACTATACTATCCTGCAAACGAGTTTTCCTCCTAAACTTCATGATGGTTTCAGGAAGTATTTTTTTCCACACAATGATAGATAAACTTTAGATAGCTTATTTCACTGAATTAAGATGTATTATATTACAACCCGTACTGACATTTAGAATTTAATTCTTTTGCAGTCAGTCCAAAGTAATTTTATATGACAGCCCTTGTCATAGTCATAGCTCAAGGTTATGAGTAGGTCGTAAGTGTAAGTCCTTCGTCCTGTGCTTGGTTTTCCAGACGTCAGGCATCTACACAAGAGCTGTGTAAAGCTCCCTTCAACATTAATACCTTTAGTGCTATATCTTGATAGACGCTTTACAGAGACATCAGTACATACACCTCCTAATTCCATAAGCATGCACCAGGAGTTTTGTAGTAATTGCAGTGTTTAACATAGCGAGGCATCATCTCACTGAAGACTGGTTGTTATGAAAACTGTATGCATAAAATCATATATACATGTTTCATTATGTCACTTGTGCTTTTGACTGTGTGTCTGATATATGTGTCTGTTTGATATTTAGGACCCCTGCTGGACTGTCAAGATCAGACACAAGGCTCAAGCCAGTGTTACGCTAATATAACGGTGCTTCCATCATGCTGTCGTGTTCGTATTCACCTATGGTGCAACACAGACCAAACACTACGTGGTCATATAAGCAACTAACTAACCAGAGCAATGTTAAGAATTGAAATGAAATTACATGTAGAGAAATGAGCAAAAACCACTCCTTATGGGTGTGTAGGACAATCCCGGAGGATTTTTGTGAATTCTTCACAATAATAACATATGTTATTTCCAGTTGGGCTTGAGCTTTATTAAGGAGACATAACATCTCCCCATCCGTGTGATAATCAATTTTGGACTGTGTAATGCCAGCTGTTTGTCCTTCTGTTGTGAGTTGAATACACTAATGTCTTGTTTTCGCTCATTTATCACATGGATGTCACAAGACTGTGGCTTTGTGTAAGTAAATCGCAGTCTATCTCTACTCCTCCTTGCTCCCCCTCTGTCATATCTCATCCCTCAGATCCACCTGCCTCCTCTGTCTCATCTCTCCTCTTGCTCTGACGGAAATGTGCATTACTTGATATTTTGACACATATTTGCCTTTTTACCCCTCCCCTCCCCTTTTTTTTCCTTTGGTTGTCATGGCCTGTTGTTATGTGACATTTCCTCCCAGGTACGTTTATTAATTTGAGTTTTGACTTCACGTCATTATCTCTTGGGTGTTGTTTTGGTCAGTTTTTTTTTGAGAACCTGTTGAGCCTGTTATATTTTCAGTTCTGATGTCAGCCCCATCTCTGATGGTGTAATATTGTTTTATTGTGTTCCTGGTTTGGCTACTGGGAACCTTTGACAGCCAATTTGTGAGGTCTCTCCTTGCTTAGGCATTTTTCATGGCACTTGAACAGTTGTTGCATACTTGTTTTGCTTGCTGAAAATGACTCAGTTTATCAAGAGCAGTGTGAGACCTATAATACAAATGCAACTAGGCAACTTGCTCTGTACTGTGTCCTGTGAATGACTGGTTTCCACTGATCCTGCTTTGTAAAGCTCTCTGCTGCCCTCTGCTGATATTCTCATGTCACCTCCTGCAGAAGGAGACGAAGGCCATACCTGTACAGGAAGCGAGCGATCCACCGGGGCCGGCCAACCCCTGGCGAAGAGGAGGAGGAGGAGCCTCCCCCACCCAGAGGCAGGGTCCAGCCCAGTGCAGTTGACGAGCAGCCCCCCAACGCCTTCGCCAACCGTCGTGACCGGCGCAAGAAGATGACCATGTCTGTGTGGGAGCAGCGTACCAACCAGCTGCGTAAGCGGCGCCAGATGGCCAGCCGAGAAGAGCTGTTCGGCAGCCCCACCGAGGACCACATGGACACACCCACAGGGGGCCACCACCACCTGCCCCATGTGCCCTCCCTCTCGCCCGAGACCAGCCCGGGCCACTTGCCCGAGTCGCCCATGTCAGTGGCCATGCCCATACCGGAGCCGCCCTTGTCAATGGCCATCCCACTGCCTGAGCCACCTGAGTCAGAGCCTCTGCCCCTGCTGAGCTGCGTGACCGAGGATAGGTCAGGGTCGGGAACTGGGGGCGCGGGCACTCACCGCTCCAACACCGAGCGGAGACACCGGGTGGCGAGGAAGTTCCGTGCAGCAGCGGTGGTGGCCGGAATGGAAGGGGCAGAGGGACGACACAGGAGACACCGCCACCGCGAGGGCCGTAACAGAGAGTCACCCACACAAGTGGAGGGCGGGGACAGGAAGACCCCAGAGGCTGGTGGTGCTGAAGAGGGCAGGCAGCCTGAGGAGGGAGCCAGTCAGGCAGACAGGGATGCAGATGGCCAGAGGTAGGGCAAAAGACACTTACACTCTTAGCTTTATGACTCTACTTAGTTTTGTAATCATGTGTGGTGTGGACAATAATACAGCATTGCTGCATTGTAATAATAGCATACGTTGCGGTAGTTTTACACCATCAACTTCACTTAACACGTGTTTGTGTTCATTTGGATACCTGAGAGGCTATGGTGGTATAATCATGTAATCTTTCATTTCTAAATAATCCTATTGACATCAATTACCCTGTGTGTCTCCCGTGACTCCAGCGAGCCATTGCCCGATGTTGTGGGCATCCAGGCATCAGCTGAGTGTGCAGAGGCCCAGCCTCTGATGGAGTGCCATCAACCAAGGCACGAGGGCACTGGGGAAACCCCTCTGGATCAGCAGGGGCAAGAAGAAGGGGTGGAGCTGGCCTACCTGAGCGGAGGCACTGGGGACACAGAGAACACTAGTGCCTATTTGAACCAGGAGGAGCCCCCCATCGACACCAGCGTGGTCATTGAGATGTCTGGGGCACAGCCGCTGCTGGAGCTTACCCCTATGACTGGTAATGTGACACATTTCTGATTTAATGTACCTAAGTGCCTTTTACAGTGACAAGGCCATCCATCAGGGCAGGCCAGACTGCACTCTGGCTCTGAGTGGAAATAGGCTCAAATTCAGTTTTTTCACCATACAGAAATTCATACTAATGGAGTCCAGTGATGACTTGTAGATGTGTGTAGGAGCACTGCTTTGTACAGTTCTTGTTCTTTTACTGAGTGGAATTTTATAAATAATCTGACAAATAACTTGCTGGGTATGGTGTAATGAACGGATTTGCAGGTGTTTTGTTTTTATTTTTTCTGTTTGTAACTCATGTTACTATACCCTATGCACAGTGGGTCTTCCCAGAAACACCTTAGCCCAAAGACATCAGAGAGGTAGACACCTTCAGCAACTTCCCAATGCATGATCCTACCATATCTGTCTGAAAGAAAATCTGCGTCTCATAAACTGCATGGAATAGACTGGACAGTAAAAAGTCTGTGATGATCCCTTAAAATTACAGCAGATGATTCAGTTCATATATTGAACAGTTTAAATGTAAATTTGCTCACGTTATACTTAGGAATATTGAAGGTAAGACATGAATGGTATTCCAAAGCCAATATGAAAGATGTCTACCTTAGAAATTATATGATTTGCATATTTTAATGTGAAATGGAAATCTGTTGTAATTGCAAGGCTTTTCATCATTTATCAAGTCTGAATGGGTTCTATTTTCCTCTAAGGTTACTCTTTATATGCACTCTAATTATAGAGAAAGAGACATGAGAGGAAAATAAGTATATGTGTTGAAATTTCATTCAAATGTGGGACTGGTAGCATATTTTGCTGTTAATGGAGCAACGATATTCAATGAATATCTGACATGGAAAGCTCAGCTTGTTGTGGAGCACATGGCCATTTATTTTCCCGAGATTCTCCAGTTTTTGTCATCCTTTTCCATCCCAGGCCTGTCTCTGAGTGAACGGGAGATAGCAGAGATTCAGGCATGCTCTCAAAATGTGTACCTTAGTACTTTCATGTCTACTTGAAAACAGTGAACTTCAAAGAGATGGAGGTTTCCCACTCGGACCGCAGTGAGAGAGAGGAAGAGGATGGTGAGGAGGAAGAGGAAGCTCCAAGCCCACCCAAACCTGTGGCACCGGACAGCATGTTCATCTTCAAGGCCTCCAACCCGTAAGAACCGAACTCCCATTTGGTGTCCCAACCTCTTAGTTTAACTCCTTCTTGGACAAGCTGAGCCTTCCTTGCTTAGTGAAAATCAATATTATTATTTGTGGATGCTGTTTTCCTTGTAGGCTGAGAAGGATATGTCACTATGTGGTAACCCTGCGCTACTTTGAGATCACCATCCTTCTGGTGATCGTGGCGAGCAGCATTGCTCTAGCGGCAGAGGACCCGGTGTGCACAAACTCCGAAAGAAACAAAGTAAGATCTTCACATGGGACTTGTCATCTGACAAATCATTTATCTGTTATTCCTTCACATTTTAACTCATCTGTGTCTTTGCTTTTTCAGGTTCTGAGATATTTTGACTATGTCTTTACTGGTGTCTTCACATTTGAGATGATAATTAAGGTGTGTATTTTTGTATGTCTGTGTTAAGAATTTCTCACCTTAAGATTTACATCAATGTATGTGTATGAGTATGAGTGTGTATGAGTGTGTATGAGTGTATGAGTATGTGCTTGAGGGAAAGTAGATCTGTAGAGACAGATTATTTTTGTTTGTTATTACCATTATAATTATGTTTTTCTGTGGAGTTAAGCATGTTTTCTGTCTTCAAGATGATTGACCAGGGCCTTATTCTGCATGATGGTTCATACTTTCGTGACCCATGGAACTTTCTGGACTTCATCGTGGTGGTGGGAGCACTGATCGCCTTTGCTCTGACGTAAGCAACCTTTGTGGGCAACTAACCTCTGCTCTGCTGAGGTTGTTACCTTTTTACTATTTGATTCTAACTTTCTTTGTGCCAGTTTGCGATACGTTGGTCCAGTGTATAGGACAGATGTTATATAATCTGTTGCTACTGTAGGTTTAGTTTTACAGTTGAAAAGGAGTGGCCAAGGGCAATGTTGCATGGATGTATCGATGATGTCTCGCTCTTAAATGTTACTGTCAGTATAAATGTTACTTCTCCCTCTGACTCTCTGTTGCCTCTCTCGAGTATAAATGTTCCTTCTCTTTAATGCTTCTTTCTCTGTCGTTCCTGTGGATTGTGTCACTGTGGGGATGACAGCAATGTGATGGGGTAAAATGTCCCTTTTCATATGGCATAATACCTCATCCATCTCCGTTTATGTTTAACTTCACAACTTCATTTTTTTCTGCTAAATGCAATGCTACTTTATGTCCATTCAAACAGTAATTACAGATTAACATAAAGAAAGAACTGTTCCAGTACCCACACGCTCAGTGATTACTCACCTACACAATTAGCAAATCTTTTTACCTCTTTATTTCTTATGCTTTTGTTTATTATATGCTATGCACCTACACATGTGTGTGTAGTGTGAGTGTATGACTGAGTGTGTGCGTGCGTCTGATTGAGTGATCCCCCACAAGCACCTTCTTTTGCATGTGGGCATGTGCATTGTGTCTATAAATTGGAGTGTTTCCTGGGGCTTTGTTGAAAGGCAGTATAGTGAAGGATGTGTCTGCTTCTACAGGAACAACAAGGGCAGGGACATCAAAACCATCAAGTCTTTGCGTGTTCTCAGGGTACTCCGTCCCCTCAAGACCATTAAGAGGCTCCCTAAACTGAAGGTACCCATGCTGCTGCTGTCTGTCCAATCAAAGGGTTTTTTATGATAAGATCAATTTTAGGAGTAGTGTGTTTCCTACAGCAGTGCTTGCCATTTAATCTACTCAAGAGCAGCACTTGAGATTCTTCTTACAGTGTCAGTACAACGTTAGCTCAACAGTCTCTTGTTTTTGTACATGAAGAATGTTACAGATATTGAGGTTTTGAATGCAGGAACTGCAGTACCATTATGTGAGCTAAAACCAGATTCACTGTACTAGCTGTTCTATTAAGCTATCTAGATGTTCTGTGGAATGTTTTGTTGCAGTCAAAGTGTGTAATAAGACGACACAAAACTTTCCTAGGAGGTGATGCAAACCTTTGCTCACAACTGCATTTCACAAGGGCTGTAGTAGGTACTGAAATTGGTGCCTATGATAATGTGTGCTATAGTGCATTTGCTTGCTTTGGATGTCTCCTTTGCACATGGAGACTGAGTTACTCATTTAATCTACCCTCATGGGGCATGCTTGTGTGGTGCAGGCGGTGTTTGACTGTGTGGTCACCTCCCTGAAGAACGTCTTTAACATCCTCATCGTCTACAAGCTCTTCATGTTCATCTTCGCCGTCATTGCTGTGCAGCTCTTCAAGGGGAAGTTCTTCTACTGCACTGATGGTTCTATGAACACGCAGAAGGAATGCCAGTAAGTCTGAGATATCCACAAGCACACACACACACACACACAGACACACACACACGCACACGCGCACACGCAATATCATTCCAGTTCTGCTCTAACCCTGTTCCTGTCCCTGTGGACTCTGCCCCACCCCAGAGGCTACTACATTGACTACTCGCGAGACAGGAAGGAGGTGAAGAGGCGGGAGTGGAGGAGACACGAGTTTCACTATGACAACGTCATGTGGGGCCTGCTGACTCTCTTCACTGTGTCCACGGGAGAGGGGTGGCCTCAGTGAGTACACTGCCGATGTCCAAGACAGAGCCGCACTCTTTTGTGCTGATGGCTTTCTCTGTCATCCATGATCTCAGTGTGTTGAGAACTTCACATGATTACTTTTACTGATTAATACAAACTACAGATCAAAATGTATCCACATTCATTTGTAACATCAATTTAAAAGTCCCAAAAAATGTGGGAAATTAATGTAGCATCGTCACACCAAAGTTGTATAAAGTGCCTAAGTGTAGTCATAGATTTTGTTGCTGCAGTGGCTGGTAGTTTAAATCCCTTGTGAGAGAGTGACTATTGATTGTGCTGCTCACTTTGCTTATACCTGAGTGATTGGGAAGACTTTGTTTTGCACACTGTGCCAGGACCCACCATTGCAGTAGCCTTTATCAGTCTACACACAAGTTGTCCCATAATTAAGCCTGTCATTTCCATCTTCACTAATGATGACATTAAATTAATTCAGTGTGCTGCATGGTGTTAAAATAGCACTGGACCAGAGTTGAGATCACACTCAAGTCATAAAACATGTTGCTAGACAGTTTGCATATGAGTGATGACGAGCATGAGAGAGAGAGAGAGAGAGAGAGAGAAAGAGCTCATAACTGTTAGCACCAGATGGACTGTTTTACCCGTGTGTGAGGTTGTGTTTGTCACACTCTTCTCTCAATATTAACCAACTGCTGATTACCTACCAAATATGGTGTGTGTGTGTGTGTGTGCGTGCCTGTGTGCCTGTTTGTGTGTGTGTGTGTGTGTGTGTGTGTGTGTGTGTGTGTGTGTGTGTGTGTGTGCACGCGTGCGTGTGTGTGTGTGTGCATCGTTTACGGCCTCTTAGGGTCCTGCAGCACTCTGTAGACGTGACGGAGGAGGATCACGGCCCCAGCCGCGGTAACCGCATGGAGATGTCCATCTTCTACGTGGTCTACTTCGTGGTCTTCCCCTTCTTCTTTGTCAACATCTTCGTCGCTCTCATCATTATCACCTTCCAGGAGCAAGGAGACAAGATGATGGAGGAGTGCAGCCTGGAGAAGAACGAGGTGTCAGCCATCTCACAGCCTCCTCTGTCTCATTCATCTTATTTCTGCCTACTGTCAGCACTTCTCCTCTGCTTGTTCTGGCAATGGATCATATACTGCCTCCCTCCCCTCCCCCCTCTGTCTCTCCCCTGTCTCTATAATCTATGGATTCACTTGTCGTCTTAGTCCTTTTTCTCTCTTAATCTCTCTCCCTTTTAGTCCATTGATCTCTGTAATCGTTGGGCTGTTTGTCTATCTGCCTGTCACTGTCTTGCACATGTGTTTCTATGTTCTACATTATGTCTGATGAATGGTGCATGCCCCAAATGTCACTATTAAATATTTTCTGTGGTAGCACAGTGTTGCAGACTTTGTCCCTGTTTGTTGGCTTTCCTGCTTTGGTGCAGCACCCAGATTTAGGTGGATGTGCAAGCTTTAGCCTTTTACAGTCTATAACTCCCTCACTCTGCTTGACGGTTCTTGTCATGCACACAGAGGGCCTGCATTGATTTTGCAATCAGTGCAAAGCCACTGACGCGCTACATGCCCCAGAACCGGCAGACCTTCCAGTACCGCCTCTGGCACTTCGTGGTGTCTCCCTCGTTTGAGTACACAGTCCTGGTGATGATCGCCCTCAACACAGTGGTGCTCATGATGAAGGTAATGGGATTTTTTCATGATGTGGGCAATTAGAAATAAGCATTACTGGGAAGCAGATTTACAAAACCAGAATATATCTATGAATTCAAAATACATTTTTAACAAGGAATTGTCATATCCAAAATCAATGTTCAGTAACAGCTGGAATATGCAGTTGTTTTTTTCTCTCTTTTCACATCTGGTCATCAACATAGATAAGTGACTAAGGGGCAGAAGGGTTATGAGGCCAGAACCCCATAGTTAATATACTTCTATGTCACTGTCTCTGTGATCCTCATTGTACTGTTTCTCTTCCCCCCTGTGCAGTACCACTCTGCCCCCCCTGCATATGACACCGTCCTGAAGCACCTGAACACAGCCTTCACTGTACTCTTCTCACTTGAGTGCATCCTCAAGATCATGGCCTTTGGCTTCATGGTGAGCCGAACTGCTAAACAGCAGCCTCCCATCCTAGGATTAACCCTAATGTCTAATTTATTGTAGCATGATTTACCAGTTACTTGTCATCAACTTCATAGGAGAGTCTATGGCTAAAAGAGAGAGCATTGTTGATAACTTGCTGTCCTTTTACAGAACTACTTCCAAGACACGTGGAACATCTTTGACTTCATCACTGTGTTGGGGAGCATAACAGAGATTGTGGTGGATTTGCAGGTAATGCTGGAGTGCTGGCTGGAGACTATGAACAGAATTCAGTTTTCTCCTAGGTTAGGTTTCTCTTAAGTTAGGCTGTAGATCCACTACGAAGTCTATGCCCAGTCTGGGCTGCTGTTTTGCCTTCAACACATTTTTCTCTGTAATTTCAACACAGTCCACATATCTTCATCCCCTTTTCCACAGTCAATCAATGCTATCAATATGAGCTTCTTAAAGCTGTTTCGGACAGCCAGGCTTATAAAGCTTCTGCGACAGGGCTACACCATCCGCATCCTTCTCTGGACCTTTGTGCAATCCTTCAAGGTAAGTTAGGCTGGCCAGCTCTGCTCAGATGTCAGATTAGCATTTGCATGAACAGGTGCAAGTAAAGTACCAGTGTTGAGGTGCTACATGTATTCAATCAGCGCTGTCTGTTTCTAGGCACTTCCCTATGTCTGTTTGCTCATTGCCATGCTGTTCTTCATCTATGCCATTATTGGCATGCAGGTAAGGACTCACAGATTACGAGCTGCATTTGTGAACCGAATGCCTAATTCAGTGTGAAATGAATTGAAATTATAGATGTCATAACAAGTTAAGCTTCATCTTTAGCTATTTGTTAACCTACTTGTAAACATGAATGGTTTGTTAGCCCCCATATTTGATCACACACAGAAAGTTAGATATCACTAGCCTGTAAGCTTTGCAGTAATGGCTAGAAACATAGAGGATTGTTCTCTATAGGTGTTTGGAAACATCAAGCTAAATGATGAGAGCCACATCAACCAGCACAACAACTTCAAGACCTTCTTCAGTGCACTGATGCTGCTCTTCAGGTGTGTGTTGACTCACCATCCCCTAATTAGTATTTAATTGATAATGGCATCATTTGTTGTTCATGTTCCTCTTTGTGCAGTAATGTGTGGTGTGTGTTTGTGTGTCTCTGTGTGTGTGTGGTGTGTGTGTACATTTTTATTTATAGTGTGTTTCAGTAATCAGTGTTACTTGATGATGGCTATATTTGTTGACCACATTGCTGTTTGTGCAGGAGTGCAACAGGTGAGTCGTGGCAGGAGATCATGCTGTCATGTCTGGCGGGGCAGGGGTGTGAGCTGGACCCCTCCATCACTCCCCCATTCACGTCCCCCGACCACCAGGGTGGGTGTGGCACCGACTTTGCCTACTTCTACTTTGTGTCCTTCATATTCTTCAGCTCATTCCTGGTAAGTGCAATAAATATATATAATTTATAATCTATTATTATTTTTTATTTATATAATTATAATTTTGAAATTGGACTATAGTGAAGAAATCATCACACACGCACAAACACAGAAAGAGAAAAAGAAAGAGAGAGAGAAGCCTCATGCACACGGCTCAGATGGCCAGTACTAAAGGTATAGCTCTGTCAGCCTAAACAAGTTAATGTAGATGCTAAATGTCTCTGTCATCTTTTCTGTGTAATCTTATGTAGATGCTGAATCTGTTTGTCGCTGTGATCATGGATAACTTTGAATATCTGACACGGGACTCGTCCATCCTGGGCCCTCATCACCTGGACGAGTTTGTACGCATCTGGGGGGAGTACGACCGCGCTGCCTGGTGAGTGGGAGGCACTAACCCTCATCTCACTCTCTGCCACAGGGTGATCAGTCACTTTTGCATCAGCTGTTGGCTGGCAGATTTAAAAACCTGAAAGAAATGTTGGTGTGAACAAACAGGAATGATGTTATACTCAAATTCTCCAGAAGAGAGCAGTATTCTATCTCGTATCTGCGTAGCATGCACAACCCATGCGAAGCAGTAGCATTTTGTCTCTCTCATAAAGGAAGAATGTTTAGTTGGTTGATTTGTTGTAAGGAGACTTACACGATTTTGCCACTACAGCACTAAGCCATATATTGGCTTTCCTTGTCTCCTTCTCTGATGATGCCATCTTGTGATTGTCGTCTGTTCCTCTCCTCTTCCACGCCACAACTCCAGTGGACGCATCCACTACACAGCCATGTATGAGATGCTGACTCACATGTCCCCACCTCTGGGCCTGGGGAAGAAGTGTCCTGCGAAAGTGGCTTACAAGGTAAAAGGTTCATGAGTGTAGGTTAATACTTGTGGGTTAGTGTGTGTGCTGAACTTGTAGAAAACTTTAGCCAGATTGGCAGTCACTGTGAAACTGGTGACAAACTCTTCCATCTGATTTCATCTGCCAAATGGAGTCTCAGTGAATGTGAATTCAGTTACTTGTGTTCTCATGGGTTTGGTTTGTGTGTTTGAGCACAGAGGCTTGTCCTGATGAACATGCCTGTGGACGAAGACATGACCGTCCACTTCACCTCCACCCTCATGTCTCTCATACGGACGGCTCTGGAGATCAAAATAGCACGAGGTGTGTGTGTGTGTGTGTGTGTGTATGTGTGTGTGTGAGTGAGTGTGTGTGTGTGTGTGTGTGTGTGTGTGTGTGTGTGTGTGTGTGTGTGTGTGTGTGTGTGCATGTATGTGTGTGTGCGTGTCTACATGCACGTGTATGTGTGTGTGTTTTAGTGGGTTTTATCAGATTTTGGTTTTTCATGTACAAATGCAAGGTGTCCTCACATCTCCTCTGGTGTTCGGTTCCCAGTAAGTAGGAAAAAATGAGGCACACGAGAAATTAAGATGAAAGCATTGCAAAACAACAGGAGCCCCTTGTTTTATGGAGTGTCACGTTTAACAAATGCCATTTAAGCTTTTAATTTAGCATTAGTGCTCCCGAAAGTGTCAGGTTATCTGCTGTGTGGCATGATGATGCCCACTGTGGTGTGGCTCATGCAGGAGGAGAGGACCGGTTGCAGCTGGACACAGAGCTACAGAAGGAGATCAGCATCATCTGGCCACACCTTGCACAGAAGTCACTGGACCTGCTCGTGCCCATTAACAAAGGTATGAGAACTAACTAACACACTCTCTCTCTCTTTCTCTCTCTCTCTTACTTTCTCTCTCTCTCTTTTACTTTCTCTCTCTCACTCTCTCTCTCTTCCTGTTTTATGCCTACCTACTGTTGAGATGATAACATAGCACATCTGTAAACGGTTACGATTGCCACTGGGCAATGATAGGAGAACATTTAAATGAATTTGCAGTGTGTGTTTCACCCACACCACAGTATTAACACCACAATGTAAAAATATGTGTACTATGCTGCTAGTGTAAATTTTGATGTTCGCCTACTGGCCTATATCCTCTTGCTAAGTTACTTTTTCAAAGTTTTAACCTCACCTGCATGAACTCCATTAGTTGTTATGTGTTCTAATTACAACACTGTTTGTTTAATAGCCTAAGCCCCCCTGTGGGTGTATGTTCCTTGTTACTGTTGTTGTTGTTGGTGAAATGCCATCATGCATTGAATGCTTGGCTGCCTGTGTCAAACGGCTGGATGCACGCACAGACACAGACATGACAGTTGGGAAGATCTACGCCTCTATGATGATCATGGACTACTTCAAGCAGAGCAAAGCCAAGAAGCTCAAAGCACAGGTGGAAGCGAAGGTACAGATACGGTAGCTGGGAAACAGTGACTGTGTGTGTGTGTGTGTGTGTGTGTGTGTGTGTGTGTGTGTGTGTGTGTGTGTGTGAGAGAGAGAGAGAGTGTGTGTGTGTGTGACTGTAATCAGATGACTGCATATTATAATAATGTAAGTTCCCCCTCTCTCTTGTGCAGAAGAACAGCAGCCCTACCCTCCCTCTCATCACACACAGCGCAGGCTCAGCCTTGTGAGTTTTTTCACGTTTGTACGTCACTGTGTGTTCGTATGCCATAATTGTATGTGTGTATTGCCAATGGCTGTGTGTGTGTGTGTGTGTGTGTGTGTGTGTGTGTGTGTGTGTCGGTGTGTCTGTGTGTGTGAGACAGAGCCGTGGAGTGGATGGAGAGCATGTCAATATGCTGTGCAGTAGTGCTTTCTTGAGTAAAAGTACATATGTCCTTTTTCCATCTCGTAGTTATTGTGTTTTACCACAACTTGATATTTGTGTGAAAGGTGCATTAGTTAAACTCTGCTTGGTGTTGTCATCAATGCATTCCATTCATTGGCACTGTGTGTGTGTTTGTGTGTGTGTGTGTGTGTGTGTGTGTGTGTGTGTGTGTGTGTGTGTGCGTGCATCCAGGACAAGAGGAGGTTTCGTTGCGTTGAGCCCCATCTCACCACAGGAGTTGTTCATGCAGCCTATAGCTCAAAACATGGAAGACAGCCACTCTCTAGTAAGATAAAGCACCTGTCCTACTCTCACTGTTCCTTCTCTACACTAACATACCACAAAAACAGTGTAGAGACCATATATTTGATTTAATATAAACCTCTTTCTGTCTTTAATCAGTACAAGTGCATGTTAACATGTTAGATGTGTGGACTAAAGACGTTGTATGTAGTATAGTATCCCATATATAGCATTTGATTCACTTAAGTCACTCTGTAAGCTCAGTAGAATAGCAACCACACCCCTCAGAATATACTATGGAATTCTGTTACAAACAATGTCTCATAATGTCTGGCTCTTTGCCACCTCAGTAGCATTGATTTGAAATATCAATAATATATCAATATTAGCTGACTTTACACATTGTTGTTTTTCCACATCCACACATCACCAAGTTTTCATTTCTTTTTCTACACTCTCAGCTCTGTAACACTGTAATACAGCTGTCACATTAACACACTTTTGTAAAGGATATTCTACATGTTCAATTCATCCCTCATAAAGAATAATCACCTGTTGCCATGACCTATGCTATGTGTAAGTGTTTAGGGGAAAGATAGTGTGAGGCACTTGAAGCACTGCCTACAGATGTTTTTTGATGTTTCCATCTCAGCCTTGATTGACTGAGGGTGTCACTGCTGTATCATGGGTGATGTCTGTTTAGGGGGAAACCCGTTTAAAGCAGAAATGAGGCTGCCATTTGTTGTGGTTTTCATGGTGTTCTAAAGTCCAGCCTTGCCTGTGACTGGGTTTCAGGTCTTTGTCAGTATTTCTCTCCCTGTTATGCTGCACACTGTTGTTGAAAGGCACCTTGAAGGTCTGGCTTGTGGGCAGTTCACCATTGCTTGTGTAGTATGTCTCATGTGTGTGCGAAGGAGTTTGAGTATGCATGACTGCATTTTGTGGGATGTCTTATATTTGTGATGGACAGGTCTACTTAGATACGTCCTCTCTGAACTCCTATTGGCCGCTGACTGTGCTTGTCTGGTGTGATATCCTGTTTCTTTCTTGGGCTGGAGCAGAGATCTATCCTGGGGGATCATACAACATCAGGGGTGGAAAGGGCATGAAGGGGTGGTGGTTCAAGGTGGAAATGTATGCTACGTTATGACCTACCATTAATCACTAGTAATCACCCACCAGATTTTCTTTTAGAATTTCTTATAATTTACACTCCTGGTTTAAATTTTTATTTCTTTAAAAATTGCACTGCTATGAAGAAATAGCAACATATATCATTTGCGTTTAACATTAATTGTATTATATCTAGTTTAACCTTATGTTCACTGGCTCAGATATCATTTCTGTTTTGGCTTTATTATCAGTTTTTGTGTCAGATTTTTTTTCTTTATTTGACTTTCATTTTGGCAAAGCATGCTTTTCTTATATTGTGTTATGCATTTCTCAAAAACCACCATTCTTTCTTTGCCCTTGCCCCTTTAGCGTGCTTTCTTCCTCTCTTTCTCTTCCTCCCTCTCTCTCTCTCTCTCTCTCTGCTGGAATGGCTTATGTTCTGACTGGACTGGAATGGCTCAGGTTGATGTGCAGGGGTGCCCTGCCAGTCCCTCCTTGCGATGCTGGAGCTTGTCTAAGTTTGGAACGCTGCTCTTCTCTAAGCTGTGGCCAGGACTCCCCAGAGCACAATCAGTCGCTCCACCATCTGATGGTTGTCATGATTCAGGTTCCTGCTCTCTCATGACCTTTTCCTCCCTCTTCCCTCCAACCCCTCTCTCTCTGTATCTGACCATTCAGGCTGGAGAGTACAGTGGGTTTGTGGGTGCGTCCCTGGCCCTCCCTGGACGGGGGCTGTTTATGCGGGCGTCCTCCATGCCCCGTCTGGCCGTAGACACACAGGTAGAGCCTCTGATATACCACACTCCTCCCTTCTGGACCTCAGTTAGATACTCACACCAGCAAGGTGGGGGTGTGGTGCTGCAGGTGATAAGTGACATCTGGCTGTCCGAAGTTGAAAGTGGCACTGGTGCCTTTTTATGGCACAAGTGAGGCGGGTCACTAGCGTTGGGAGTATGCACTCTGTCCTTCTGATGAGTTGGTCTTTGCTCTCTGCTGTGTGGAACATGACTGTCTAAAAGCATTATATTAGGTTATCAGGACTCAGGAGGGTATGCAAAAATGTATTTCCATCAAATCACACGTTAAAGAGGAAATGTAAAAACTGACCTTGTTTGATTTAGATGTGCCTGATTGAGCCACTCACTGGTTAAGATGCCTGAATTAGTTCCAGCTTGTTAGGAGGCTTCTGTTTATGTCTACTATGTGTTACTATTTTCTCTCTCTTTTTTCTCCCTCTTGCCCTTTCTCTCTTTGTCTCTATCACTTTCCCTCTCTTCTTTGTTCCCTATCTCTCCCTCCATCGCTCTCTCTGTTTTTCTCCCTGGCTCAGGTGGACCTTGACAGTGGAGTGATGAAGCGCTCCTCCTCCACTGTGGGGGAGCAGGGTGTGAATGGCTTATGGCGGGAGGGCTCCTCCCCTGAGCGGGTGTACCGTCCGCGACACAAAAGCTACAAGGCTGCAGGTGGGATGCACTCCAACAGCTCTTACTGAAGACACAGTGGTGGAAAAAGAATGATTAATACACTGCAACAGCATTGACAACCTTAAGCTTTCTGTTGAGGCTGAGAAATTGCTTTTGCATACAAGTGTGGGATTTACATGATCAGAAATTAAGAAAATAAACCCACTGTAGTTATACCATTTAGTAACATGTATAATTTCAGTTTTGCTTCTAAGCTTGCTAGTTTAAGACCAAAGCTCTCCATTGCTTCTTTAAGCCAAATGACTTTGTGGCAGCAGAAGCATCCCTCTGGCTAGAAGCTGGAGTCTCTGTCTACATATTGTAATATTTCCTTCAGACATACATGCTGGGAGTCTGTATGAATGACTACTGTGCTGAAGGCACCTCATGAGGTGTGAATGTCCTTTAGTGTCTAATGGCGTTGTTTGCTGTTGTCCCCTCGGTGCCCATGACGCTTCTGCATCCCACAGTGTCCCGCTCGGACCCGTGGCAGCAGGGAGAGCGGGAGCGGGAGCGCGGGCGTTCCAAGGAGCGCCGCCATCTGCTCTCCCCAGACACCTCCCGCTGCAACTCGGAGGAGCGGAGCCCCCAGCCCCGATCGCGCTCCCCCAGCCAGGAGAGGCCACGGCCTGGCAACAGACAGGTGGGCACCATGTGCTGCTGACTGCCATCACACAGAGAAACACACAAAATCTGTTTTATTTTTTCCCTCCTACTGTCATATAGTTTAGTTGAAAATTATTTTTTACTCGCACCACATTTTGATATGTAAATTGATTAATTGTTAAGTTACTCAGTTATTAGGGTTCTGGAGTAATAGAGTACATATTAGTCAGCATTGGACTGTCTGATAAAACAAATAATATTAACATACAAGCAAGGTGGGTGAATAGAAACAGAAAAAATATCAACATTGTGGAGGGGCCCAACCAGTCCCGACCTGAATTCCTTAAAAATCTATGGAGGCAACTAAAGTCCTAAAATAGTAATAGTCAAGGAAGTCTTCCAACTTTGAAGACCTAGAAGTTCGTTGTAAAACACAAGTTGCTGTGCACAAGCCCAGATGTATACTTCTACAGATTAATGACTGAATATACTGGCTATTGCTTACTGTACTTGTGTCAGACGATTCCCTACAAAAAATCCAGTTAAGAGAATTAGCTGAGCTTATTAGAACTAAGGCTGTCTTCATAAATGATCTTTTGGCTATTTTGTCTGTTGATGTCCACAGGGAAACAGCTCTGACAGCCCTGTCCCCTCCACGTCTGAGTCCAGCACCCCAAGTGGCCGAAGGCCCTTATCCCAGACCCCGACACGCTCACGGCCCCACATCTCCTACTCACCCCTGGTGTGCCGCACGCAGGCCTCCTCATTGGCCGATGGCGATGATGACGATGAAGATGACAGGGGCACACAGCGGACTGAGGCTCGACTCAGGGAGGCCTCGTGGGACGCCGGAGGAGAGGAGGAGGAGGACGAAGAGGAGGAAGAGGAGACAGTGATGGGCGGTAGGGGGGACACAGACAGGGACAGCGATGACTACCTGTGCTCGGCCCCGCGGCGCTGCCCCTCGGAACCCTACCTGGCCCTGCAGGATGACGAGCCGGATCCCTCGGCTCCCATGGAGACACTCACCTTTGAGGCGGCCGTGGCCACCAGTCTGGGCCGCTCCAACACGGTCAGCGCCTCGGTGCGCACGCGCTCTCGCATGGGCTGGCAGATCCCCAACGGACACTTCCGGAAGCGGCTGGCCCAGAGTGCCTCTACAGCCAGCTGTGGGCCCCTCAGCGACACAGAGGAGGACGACAAATGCTAGAGAGGGAAGGAGGAATGGATACAGGGGCAGAGAAAGACAGAAGAGATAGAGAGAGAGAGAGGGAGAGAGGCTTAGCACACCCGCAAAATCAAATGGGCAGTCAGACTCAGAGAAGATGCCATGTATACATAGCATACTACCATATAAGAGAACTGAAACATCAACACTAAACTCACCTTTCATACTCACACGAATCATAACTGCAAAACTAATGTTTGGTTTGGAGGGAGATTTGAGAAGAGAGGCAATAGTTACTGTTGGCATGAGGCATGAGACGTGTAAATGTATGTCGTGCAATATTGCTGTCTTTTGTTCAGAGGCTGCAGCCTAAGGCCTTGGACTCCAGTGTCTGAAGCTGTTTGAGAGTTAGGTTATCGAACTAGGACTTATTTGGAACATGGCATTGCACAAAATGCATTGAATGCCCATTCAATGAATAGTATCAAAAGATGATATCTTAGATGTAGATGCTGGATAGATTGAAGTACAATATTGCATTACATCAAGTATATTTATTATTATAAATTGCAATTCAATTCTGAAGGTATTCATGTAATATACTGCTTCAGGGTTAATGTGCAGAAATTGTGAGCAACTGTGTGTGTATGATTGAGAGAATGCATGTGTGAATTTCAGAAAGAAATAGACAGTATTGTGTTGTGCATCACATAAAGGGAATTAAAGACTAAAAGCCATGATGATGAATATTACATTTGTATAGCCTAGAAATCTGCAAGCCATCTACCTGATTCGATCAGCAATCTCCACACATAGCAATGGTCAAGACTGGGACACATCCACATCCAGTTTCCACTCTGATTAGACATGTAGACGTGACCAACAAAAAAGAAGTCTGAGCACTGCCACAGAATTTTTTTTTCTATTTGAAAAGCTGGAGTAACAAATACTGAATTCTGGAATCCAAGGTGGATGAATTAATGAATGGCTCTCGATTTAACTTTGGTTGTGTCCAGTGGTGAAGTCGGACCAAACCTGCAATAGCCTTTTTCAGCTCGTGTTTGAGCAGCAACATGTAAATATGTGCTTTAACTTCATTATGTCCATATTTCCTTGTTGTTTAATAAACAGAGGTATTGCTGTCCACTGGTCCCCTATTGACCTATTTGTACAGTATCATTACTTTCGTATCTTTATGTGTGATCAGTTTTATTGACAGCTCCCCTTACATATGTATGTATAAAAGCTAAGTGAAATATTTTTTGCCTGTTGATTATTATGACACTTTGATTCTCTACTGTACAGACTTGCACAATCAACAGCTTCCTGTGTCCTGGTTATAGTGCCAGGTATCAGAGCTTATGTCTGAGGGGTTCATTTAAAATACAGGGCTTTTTAAAGGATAGCTTCAGCTGCTCGCCTCATCCTATATAGAGATATTACATGCTTGTTTTTAATCTGTGATACGGACAGATGGAGCACCAACTCCAGCTGGACAAGAATGCAGTTCCTTGCTTACTTTTTCTGCCAGTCGTTCACAGGACGCATGGAAGAATAATGCAATTCTGTTATCTGACTGACTGTTGATGTTGGAATGGTCCATCAAGTGCACTGGCAAATAAAAAAGCTAGAAGACACTGTGACCTTGAGAGAAAAGGATTGTGCAGTACAAATTTAGAATATGTTTCTGTGGTGATTCTGTGTTTCAGTTTTCAATGTAAAGGACCAACTAAGTGAATTGATGCCCGGTAATAAAGTGAAAGCCCTGCCTGTTATAGAGACTGTTGTTTATTGAGTGTGGAGACACACTTGCACTGGTTAACTCAAAAATAACTTGTTGCATGCCCCTTACTATGCTCTTTCACAGGTACAATACCAAGTACATAAGTAACACTGATCTATAAAAGCACATTTTAGCACAGTTTACACTGACCAAAATACTCTTAACATATAAAATATTAAAATACATCAATAAATATATTGGCAAGTGTATAAACAAATAAAAAAAAAAAAAAAATAGGGAACAACAACAACTGAGATTAGTGGACTGAAAGGGCTTAAGTAATGGTGTCACATATTTTGGTTCCAGTCAGCAGTCTTGATATCCTGCAACAGCATTCTAGCGTACCGCTATTACACACACGTAGCCACTGCATCATACCTAATTAGTGATATGGTTGTAATAGCTCTAATATCTCCTCATAATAGCATCCCTCATAGTACATTGAGCTCCATGGTTATCATCAATAGCTGATAATCACTGTTACATCCCCATTGCCCGGATGTTTCAGCATGGCCTACTCATCTCACCCCCCAGTCACTGAATGGTACCTAGGGTGACCGTGGGTGGGGTCTCCTGCACCAGCTGCAGCTGGTGTCCAACGCCTGAGGCCTGCCGAGCAACACACCCCGGAGCCTCCAGAATAGACATCCGCCTGTCAGTGGAGGGACATCACTGGATGTGGTTTAGTTTTTTATATATATCATCTCCATTTAAATAGACCTGCTCTCCCCTGGGCATTTATTGGGACACAATTGAGAAGATATATCATCTACAGCAACTGCAATCCCTTTTTGTTGTTCTTGTCTGATGACATTAGGCTGATGCCTGTCTGTTGCTGTTATTTGTCTGTTGCATGGTGTTCTAAGTTTGTATTGGTTTATTTTTGGGAGCTGTACCACACACACACACACATACACACACACACACACACACACACACACACACGCACACATATCTGAATTAAGTGTAAAACACACAAGTGCAGGATATGAGGACTAGAAGGACTTGTTCTAGAAGGACTGTTAGAGGACTAGAAAAGACTTGAATACGATGCCAGGGGAGCTGCCAGAAAACAGACAGAAAGACAAGAAAACAAAAACACATTGCAAACATTACCAAGCATAACAAACTACAACACTGCAGTGGTGAACAGAGATTGGTATCATTTAGGACTGCCAAAAGAGTGATACTTGTATCAGCGACATTGCCGTTTGGGAGATGGAACATGTCAGAGGCTGTATCTAGGTGATGACAATATATGTTGATGAAGACATGTAAGATGTCTGATGAAATAATAAACTTTCTAGTTATGCAAGCCCTTGCAGACTGTTGAAAATGCCAATGCATCATTTCAGCGGGCGAATATTAGTCCTAAACTGCAACAGATCCTACCCCGTACACCGAAGCTTCACACCACTGTTAGTAATGACTGATTAGACAGCACAGTGCAGAGGGTTGGTTATGATTTATAGTCGCTTTATGTCAACAGAGACTTGAGCACAGGGACCACAGCATGGAAAAGCTATCTTTTTGTTTCAGATTCTCGCTGTGGTTCTCTTTAGTCTTGTTGAAAACATTTCACAGTGACTGATGAACACATAGGGCAAATGAGACCCCCAGGGCAAAGTCCAGCTGGGCCAAAAATGTATAAATGTATAACCACTGGGATCAGAGGGTACTGGAGCACAGCCCGCTTTAACCCCGAGAAGCACAGAGAAGGATTTTATGACTGTTTAAAAAGTTTAAGTGACGATGGGTTGAGAGAATTTTGTGATATTATTAAACAGAGTCAAAATAATGTGCATTATTATATGGCTCTTTAGAATACTAAGGATCATCTCATTGAGTTTGAATAGGCAACTCCAACGTTCAGAGGTCAAATATTTTTGTATAATGACAGATGAAAAAGTATAATGACCACTGTCAATGGCAATGTACTAAGCCCTATATCTTAAATAGAATAGAACTGATACATTATGTTTAATGCACAGAACAGGCAAATAAACTTAAGGACATGAACATAAATTGGTGAAACCAGTACAATAAAAAATAAATATGTCAAATAAGATTAATTAAAGCTTAGTCATTCCAGTTCCAAATTTCTTATCTTGTGATACATCCAAACATTACAGAAAACATTGGATAAGTCAGTCTATAGGGACGTTCACAGCACTAAATAGCATGAGTCATCTGGAGATGTTCTCTCTTCAAGCTTGTTTCTATTTTTTACACATAGAATTGGCAAAGTGAATAAACAGAGGCTTTCAGTTTTCAACAAGGCTATGTTACTGTGACTCCCAAGCAGGGCCGCCTGTAAGGGGGGATAAACATAAAAGCTTTCTGAGCCTAGCGGTTTTTGGAGGAGGGGGGCATAATAATTGGATCTTTTCAGAGGCCCAGCCTTGTCTCTGAGCATGTACTCCCTCTCCACAGAAGAGATGGATGGAAGGTGAACAGGATGGACAGGGGAAAGACCAGCTCAGTGTCAGTCGCCGTGCTCTGCAGCCATCTGGAGCTTATGTATCCATCTGTGACACCAAATGTTTTCAGGACAGTTAACAGCTAAAGATGCATCATGACAAACGGAACAATGCTCGTCTCGTCCCCTTAGTCAATTTCAAATGTTTTAATCTATGAACACAGATCCAGGTTGAGGTAAATGTGTTGCAAGGACAAATGAGCTTAAGACTGTAACACCATGCAAAATAAATTATTTAAACAAAGTGCGGTGTGGTCAGGGTAACCAGTGTGTGTGCTTTGCAGCAAGGCCAAGTAGTCTACACAAAGCAGATTACATTATTTGGAAGAGTGCATTCTAAGTATACACACCTATCAAGGTAGTAATCGTGTCATTTGAGCCACTCTCATGTTAAAAATGTTTACCCTCGGTGGCCACTTGGGGAAGCTTAATGAAAACCAACATTATGGCGGTTTCACATCGCATGCAGTAGCTGCAGCGCTGTATGTTGAACCAACTGGGTTTCAATTGCATCCCCTGCACCAAAGCAGTTTACCGCTGCTGTGGAGCAGTGCAGAAAGTGTTGCGCTTCCACACCCATAACCACACCTCTGCTTGGTTCAACTTTGACTGCAAAACACATGACGTGAAGTCATGCAACTAAGGAAAAATTGACATTCTTTTTCTAAAACCCTGAATATTATCAGTAGATGATGCTTGGCATCAGCAGCAGGCACAACGCAACCACAATTGGTTGTGCCCAAGATGGTAGATGGTAGAAGATGGAAGATACTTCATGGTAGTGAGTGCAAAGTGGGGATCACTTCCAGGCTGCATAAATAAGCATGTCATTGACGTGCTTGACTGTAGTAAATAGTACCATGCACTAATATAGTTCAGAATAAACGGTGCACATCTGGATTAAAGTTGTGGAGTGCAGAGTCATACTATCACAACATTTTCCTTAAATGAGTATGGGGGTTTGGAGATCATGATATCATGTCCAAAATGTACATCCACTGCTTCGAAAAATAAGGCTTTTAAATATTCTGTGAAATTCTAGGGTTCTACCATAGACCTCAGTGTTATAGAGCATGCCTCTGCACTGCATAAATGGGGATTAGCCGCCCCCTCCCGTGTGATCGTGTTTCCAGGAAGTGGCTCGTCGTGAAGGATCTTGCTCTGCTTATCTACCATCCTTGTTCCTGCAGAGGGGAAAGCAAAGCGGCATACTACTTGCGACGTCAGTCTACTCTCGCGATGTTTCCAGTTACAATACGTGCCCTGCTCTAAACTTGTTGCTTCTGCAAGATACAGTGCAGGCGGGCACAGGAATCCGTTACAGGTTGGTGTCAGTACTGTGAAAACTGCAACCTTTAAAAGCTTTTGCAGGCTTATGGGTTTGTCTTAATTCCTAGATTGATGCAATGAGCATGCTTCACGGCGTCGAATTACTTCTGCAGCCTTTGCACACGTCTTGCTCTTTTGTAGAATTATTGTGAATGGACATCGAGATATCTCTACAGCACTGATTTAGACAAAGTATTAGAGCTACATTGCAGAAATAGAAATGTTGTTAAAATGAAAGTTTTTTGACTTTGCATCATAGTTAAGAGTACACTCGCATACTTTAAGCGCTACCATGAAGTAGCATTCTCTAGCCAATGTTACAGTGACAAGTTGCAGAGACGTTGTGATTAAACAGCGACACTGTTTGGTGGAAAGACAGTTCATTTTAAACTCCATTTTGTAGTGAGAAGTCGGGTGGGATAAGGGGATAACTAGGCATAACCTACTTCTTCTACTGTCTATGGGCATAACACGACTTAAATTTTATAGGGTATCCTTTGACCTCAATCTGTGGCTCCTGCCTGTCTCGTGAATGTTATACAGCGTGTTAATGATTAAATAGCATAGGGTGAGCGTTAGTAAAGTGAGACATTCAAGCTTGACAATCAATACCCTTATGTTGCTGCTTCACTGAACAAAATCTCATGTTCACTTAACCTTTCGATGTGTGGCCTAAATCTCTAAAGCTGCATAGAAGGGATGTCTGAGGATACGTCCAAACTTAAAACAATGAGAAGACCACGATGTCTATATTATTGATAAAGTGTGACAAAACGTTGTTTTAAATAAGAGAGCAGGTTAAGGGATTTTGTCTTTCACCTCAACATTTCCCTTTATCCATATATTGTGCAGAGAAAGTTATTTAGACAGTGCAATAAGTTCAATTTTAGTAACTTGGATAGGGTCAACAAACCAGTTATTTAATAATTTGCAGAGTAAAATTCCATAGTCCATAAAATTTTATGAGATCATGGTAAAGGTGAAGAATTTTACACAGGTTATCTGATTGTAGTTTTGAATTATTTTGATTATTTTAAGCAAAACAGCTTTTGGTTTAGTTTTTTGGTTAGCTTAGGTTTGAAGATGCATTATAGTATATTTGTTTTTTTTTTCCTTCATTTTTTTAGTTAAAAATTATAATGTGACATTTCCTAGACTTTACCACTTTACCAGTACTCACCCTACACTGCAAGCAGAATGTACTTACCACAGTTGTGCACACCAATGGCAAATTCAGCTTGTTGACCTCTCCTCTGCACGACTAGGCAAGATGGCCGCTTTAAGTGGGAAGGTCCAGACAGTGCTTGGGCTTTTGGATCCGGCCCTGCTGGGCCGCACCATGACCCACGAACACCTGACCATGAACTTTGAGTGCTGCTACGTTCCACCACCACCTGAAGAAAAGGCTGTGTCAGAGGCGCCAATTGAAATACAGAATCTGCATTGGGTCCAGCAGAACCCGTACAGCAGCTATGAGAACCTCATGCTGTTCCAGGAGATCAGTGCTGTGCGAGAGGAGCTGCAGCAGTACCGGCAGGCAGGAGGGGGCACCATTGTGGAGAACACAACCACAGGTATCGCACGGAAACTTCCTGCACTCAAGCAGCTGGCTAAGGACACAGGTGTTCACATCATAGCAGGGGCTGGATACTATGTTGATGTGACACATTCGGACGAGACCAGGAAAATGACCGTAGAGAAGGTGTGTGCCATGAGAATGTCTGCTTGTTTACTTATTAGTGCCACATGCTAATAAGAAAACAAGTCACTGTAGAGAGCTGTCATCTGCTAGTGATAATGCCTTTATGATGTTCATTGTTTTCATTGTGAGGAATAATATATAATGTTCAAATCTTTCAAAAGGTATTAGTCAACAAGCTAACATCCAAATTCAAACAATCCCTTTAAAAGCTGACTGACATCATGGTGAGCGAAGTGCTTCATGGTGCGGATGGTACAGACATTCGCTGTGGGGTCATTGGTGAGATCGGTACCAGCTGGCCAATCACAGAGAGCGAGAAGAAGGTGCTTCGGGCTACTGCTCATGCTCAGTCCCAGCTGGGCTGCCCTGTCATCATCCACCCTGGCCGGCACCCCACCGCCCCCACCGAGGTGGTGCGCATTCTGCAGGAGGCCGGGGGAGACATCTCCAAAACTGTCATGTCACACCTGGACAGGTGAGCCTATGTGGGAAGACTGCACTAACCAAAATTACATGGGGTGCAGTAATTAATCAGAAATGTGTATCTAAAAGCATTAGAAGGCCTCTTAAGGCCCATCTGTTTTTACTCATTGGTAACTGCATCTTTATGGGTTTGGACGGAAAACCTTTTTGGCTATGGACAAGCAGCAAATCAGGGAAAAATAGGGACTTGATAAAAAGACTATAAAATTAATTAAGAAAATACTCAAGACTGACAGCTGTTCACTGAAACTCATTATCGCTCCAATTTACAGTATTTTAAAAGACAAATGGCAGTGGAAGCATTAAGGTATTCATAACGTGTTAATTGGAGCCACCCCCTCCTGTAGGCTACAGCTCCTTTTTGCTATTATAAGTCAGGCTGCGATCCGTCCTCTACAGGGTGATTAATAACTTGGCTGCTTTTCCTAAGGACTATCTTTGACCATGGCGAGTTGCTGGAGTTTGCCAAGCTGGGCAGCTACCTGGAGTATGATCTATTTGGAACAGAGATGCTGAACTACCCCTTCAACCTTAAGATTGACATGCCCAGTGACAGTCAAAGGGTGCAGATGTGAGTAATCTGGAGTACTGCATTGTGGGCTTGAGGATATGGGTGGGGGTGGGCTGTAACTATTCATAAACAGGTAGAGCCCCAAAAGTACACATCTGTTTTTTTGCACTCAAGTAACATTGTGCCAGTGTGTGTTAAAATACCCGTCACTTTGCACAAAGAGGTTCAGATGTTAAGTATTTGTAAATTGTACTTGTGACCAAGTTTTTTGCCTACATAAGAATTATATTGTTTATATTGCTTTTAAATCTTTTAAAACTTGTAATCTTCTAATAATCTCTAATGATTTAATACATTTGTCATCCGAAGCTAATTATGCAAATGGGCTTGTACTGTTTCAGGTTAGCTTTCCTTGTGAAGGAGGGATATGAGGACAGGATTCTTGTTGCTCATGACATCCATACGAAGAACCGCTTGACCAAGTATGGGGGGCACGGCTACTCACACATCCTAAAGAACATCGTCCCCAAGATGCTGTCCAGAGGCATCTCTCAGAATCAGGTGGACAAGATTCTGATTGACAACCCTAAGCACTGGCTAACTTTTAAATAAATATTTTTTTAATTTAAATTAAATGCTAACAGAAGTGATTGGATTAAATTGTAAACAAAACTCCTGGTTATTCCAAGCCATCAATCTGTCCAGCCTGTCAAAATATCAACCTAAAAGTAAACTCTATTTCTGTTGCTTCAGCCAAGGTTGCAAAACATCTGGAGGTTATAATTGATGACCAATTATCTTTCTTTCAATATGTTGCACCTGTCTTTATGCACAAATCTGACTTTAACTTGTATTGAAGTTGCCACTCAGCTCTTGGTACAAGCCATAGTTCTCTCTGATCTTAACTATTGCAATGTCCTCCTGGCTGCTCAGTGTAGCTCCCACAAATGGTCCAGAACATAGCGGCACGTTTGGTCTTTAATCGACCCAAAAGGACACATCCTTCTATTCATTGATCTACACTGGCTACCCATGGTTGTTCAAATCAAATACAAATCATTAGCACTTGCGTAATAAGTGAAATACAGGTCTTCACTAATCTATCGGAATTCAGTCATGAAGGCTTATATTAAATTCCATTTGTTGTGCTCAAGAACATCATCTGGCCTAGCCAGTCTCAGTCAAGACTGTTTTCATTTGGGGTTTCTAAGTACTGGACCAAGCTACCAGTTGCTCCAAGAGCAGGGTCGCCCTTCATTGTTTTCAGGAAACTTGGAAAAAGAAACATCTCTTCTGAGATCACCTCCTCTTATAACAAATCGAACACACCTACCTGTGCTTCCCTACCTATTCTCTTTGCATTTTTTCTTCTGGTTGAACTAGGGCTGCACTTCTCCTTTAATGCCATATGCTTGTTTTAGCTTGGTTATTTTCCTTAACTGTATATTCTCTGATAAATGTAATGTATTATTTACAACACAATTTTTCTTTCTATTTGGTGGCATCACACAGAGTGATGCATGTCCTAAGGAGGCATTTTTGCACTGCACCTACAATTAAATGCACTATATAATCTGCCAGTGCATTAAGATCAAAGCCAAAATTGTTTTTGTAAGGGATAGTTTGTTTAGTTATGTCCAAATTTATGACACCAGCTGTGTTTGTTTTTGTATATGATATCTCGTGTCATGTTTTAAAGCTGCAACTCTCATCCATGCAAAAAAAATGAATAGTAGAAAAGAGTCATTCTGGCAAGGAATATTAAAAAAAATCTGATATTATTAATCTGTTTGTGTGTGTGTATTCATTATGAATTCAGTCTTGCATAACATCATTTGTCATACTCCATTCATTGACAGTCATTTCATCATTGAGTCCTCCAATGTAACTTCTGGAGAGCTCAGTCATCAGTTTGGCAACGCAGTCCACAACGCCTCTTGATGAGAGCAACAAATAGTGTCTCTGCCAGTTCCAAACAATGCACTTGTTATGCGCCTACTTACACCAGGAGTAGTGGAAATGCATGGGATGGAGATATTTTCAAACTGTCTTATGGTTGCAAATTGAATACAGGCTTGGAAATTGTATTTACTTCATGGGCAAAAAGAATGACTTGCTACACATGTAGAACGGGTTATGTCAGTTTATTAGTTAAAAACAAATGAATGTAACAAGCCACCTGTTGCACCACATGGATTATTTTAATGGCAACACCATAGCATTATGCATAGAAAAAAAACTTCACCATGAACCGTCCATATAAATGTACACATGTTAATTATTCAATCCCCTTAATGGTGCAGACATTATATAATCCAATACTTTCAGCTACATTTCATGAGAAATACAGTATCAAACAAAAAGAACTGTCAGTGGGGCTGCTATTCTTTTTACGTACACATTGTCAATATTATTCATGACAAACATTGAAATATTGGGTAAAATCCTTGGATATTTTCCAGAAAAATTATTGCAAATTCTGAGACAACACACTGATTCTTTGCCATACATGGAATTGGTATAATTAGAGATCAGAAAATATACATTGAAGCCCAGTGTTTGGTTGGACAACCTTCCTATGGGACAATTGTGAGGGTGCATACTTAGATTTTTCACAGAAAGGAAAGTTACTAAATGTTATACCACAGGTATCATTCTCCATACAAAGTGCAACAAAGAAAAACTGTAGTTGGTATATGTTGTACACTATTTAGCAACTATTGTAATAAGACTATAACTAGGCTATATGCAGATATGCTGATCAAAATTTAAACAGCTATGTGTTTTGGAATACCCAATTAAGGTCCAGCCAAGAAAGTAATTGATCAGGGCAATGCACCTGTGTCGATACAGCTACTAGAAATACAGCATTTATTTCCAGTTGCTGCCTTGTAATTGCAAGAAGATACCAAGAAACAAACGAATGTCCTTTAATCGGCATATATCATAAAGCCAGAGAAGGTGCTGTACTTGTTGTTGTTGCCACCGTGAGCTTTGCCGCCGTCCAGCTTAATGTAAATCTCGTCACCGGGTTCGAGGTGAAGAATGACACTATTGCTGGCATAATCGTAATTCTGGTCAGCATCTTGCGCTATCGCGCTTGCTCGCACCTAAAAAAACACCAAAATTCAATTTTGTTTTTATAACAAGTCCATCAGTATAACTTAAAATCACAAAAAATAGCATGTTTAAAACTGATCGATAAACTGTAGCCACACGCGATCTTTACTGGTATTGTTTAAAGTATTGTTTTAAACACAGTTTCTAATGATATTCTCCATTAGACTGTGTGGCGATACTAGATCCCCAAATCGTGCATTCTTACCTGGTTGTTTTTGCAGAGATCAGCCCACATGCTGGTTCCGTCACCTCCGCGCATCAGTACATGGTACACAAAGAAATAGATTCCAGGAATTGAACAGGTGAATTTGCCAGTGGTAGGATCATAGTGGTTCCCAAGATTGGTCACCACGTCATCGAATTTTAATACTTCGTAGCCCTCATGTTGTTTCTTAAGCCCCGCGTAAAAGGCAATTTTGGGCACGGTGTTGTAAGTCGCTGCGCTAATGCCATTAGTTGCAGTGCTTTCTCCTGGTGGTCCAGGTAATCCGGGGGGCCCTGGTTCTCCTATTTCTCCCGGTGGTCCTGGTGGCCCCGGTGGACCCGGCTGACCTCTGGGGCCCGCCCTTCCTATGCGTCCTGCCTCGCCCTTGGGTCCTCGGACATAAGGCGGTGGAGACTGGATCAAGTGATTGTCGCGGGCAGTGTTGGCGGAGGCAGGTGATGGAGACTTCGTTCCATAGGGATCACACACCATCCGACAGGCGCCGAGCATCTCATAACTTGCCGAGGTCCCAGCTGAATTTACCAGGAAGGGTATTAAAATCACCAGCACAAGTACCATGACAACGCCGAAAACACCGGTCGTTATCATTCGCGCCCTGTTGGCCAGTCTTGTTAGGGCTGGGCGCTCCCCCTGAATGGTTTTGCGCGAAATCTTGCTATATTACTAGTTCCCAGATTGAATAAGAAAACAATCCAGTGAGTTCTAAAACAATTTCTTTAGCCAGCCACTTTAACAGTGTTTAGGGACTTCTGTTTGATAAGAAGTCAAACTTGAAATCCGCGTGTGCATTAGTTAGCCACTCAAACTGATTCAGAAACGCACTGAGCAGTTTTTTGAAAATAAGTCCGTATTTAAGAGGTGAGAGCGTGTGGATTAAATATTTTCAGAAAACAAGTTGATCACATTGCCTCTGACTCAGAGTGAGCTAGAGAGAGCGAGTGAGAGAGAGTGGGAGAGAAGGAGGGGCAGAAGAAAGAGAGTCGGGGTTCATGCAATTAAGTCTCTATTGTTAATAGTAATTTTGAATCAGGCTGTATTAGCATGAAAACTGATTTTTGAGTATATGTTAATTTTGAAGGATTTGCCAGAGAAACGCAATACATACTGCATTCATTTGCATTCACTTATTGCATTGTACACACTCAAGTCTTTTGCCTGCAGTATTTACATAGTTGGAGTTTGTTATGGCCATTTCAGCCTCTCCTATGGCATTCGAGAGGAGGTCAACAATGCTTTATTATGGATGATATTGTGATATAGGAAGTGTATGCAGAGTGCTCAGTCCTACAGCTTTATGCTTCATTGCATGATGTATTCTTTTACCTCTGGCACTATGATACCTTTACAAACAGCAAAACAGAACAGTGACACCAGACAGCACTTTTTATCACCAGTTTATTATGTGCATTTCTGCATATGTGTTTGAAAAATTGAGAGAAAAGGTGCTCTGCAGATTTCACTGCCTCCCCGAACCCTTGTATGCCTGTATGGCCCATCTCAGTGAGTCAGTGTGCACAGACTGGACCAGCTAGGTTGGCACAGGCCATGACTGAGTCAGCACTATTGGCTGATCATCCTGATAATGAGTCACATGGCCTCCTCAGCTGCACAACAGATCTCATGCTGACATTGCCTGTGCCATTTAAAACTTTCTTTTGCTGTCAGTTTTTAGACACCTGTACCTTCTGTAGATAGTTAAGTCTGGAAGGGGAGTGCCAACCTCTATTTTGTTTATTTTTATTTATTTATTTATTTATTTGTGTTGTGCTGTCTTTTTAAGATGTGCCAACAATCTCAGGACACGTGTCATAATAGGGTGGCAGGCTTAAACATCTGATTACTATGAGGTTTTGATTGACATTTGATTGACAGTTGATCTGCCACATCACATTTGGATGTCTTCGTTTCATCTCAGCCCATAGCTAAGTACAGACCTAGGCATCAAATAATGCTCATACACTTCAGCCTTAGCCCAGGGAACCTTGTGCCCGTGTCAGTTGTCTACACCATTCTGTCAAAACCATTACTTTCAATGAGGCATCGATATATTTATTAAATTAAATCAAAACAGGAGGGTTACATTTCAAGGAAATTATTTTTGTTCTATTGTCGCTCCTTTTTACATTGTCCATGTGCGTGACTGAAAGCTCTAACTCTGTTTTGACAAGTGGATGAGCAAACCAGAGAACACATGAATTATACATGCTAGGGCAGCCATTGACTGGAGTCCTGTTCTTCCGCATGTTAATATGCTAAACAGTCCTCCCTTAATCAGCTCCCAACCCCGCTGTCAGCTTTAAGGATCAGTCTATGAAATATGTATGATAGTGCCTCAAACTGAACATCTCGTCTGTTCTGCAACATCCAGCTCAAAGCCAACCATTTTGGAAAATGGCAAAGAAACCACGTAGCCTCTTCCATTAATTTGGCTCTGTCAGTGCATTTCAATTGTGTCATTTTGAATTGCATTAAAGGTATATGGAAATAATTTTACCAGGTGCTGGTTTTAGGTAAACCAGCATGTACACCATAATATAAAGCTGACTTCACTGGTTTTAAAGTAATGTACAGACCTTAGTGTCTCTAAGTAAACAACTTCAGTACCATAGAACATACTTCAGTACCATAGAACATTAATTTAATTAAGAACACATATGAAATATCAGGACAAACAAAGACTTCTTTACTCTTGAATGGGCATGCTTGGTCAAAGAAAGATCAGATGTCTATATTTTTGTGCCTTCTGCTCCCATTATGAAGGCATTTCTATTGAAGTCTTTGTACATTTTCTCACCCGGCAGGGTAGAGGCAGAGGGCCATGCCAGAATATAGCTTTCACAGATGAACCCACCAGAAAGGAAAAGAAGGTGCAACCACACCTCCCCCTCAAAGTGTGTCCTGCAGAGCTATGAGTTGCAGACACTTAAACAACCCTCCTAGTCCAAGAAAAGAGCCCCGCCTAAACAACCCTCCTAGTCCAAGAAGAGCCCTGCTTCACAGTCGTGCGTATTTGTCACATTCATCACTTGTGTGAACTGCCTGCAGAGTAAATGATCAATGGGCAATTAATGACTAAAATTTCAAGCCACTGTACAGGATCCTTGGATGGACCCAACACTTCAGGCCACTATTTGAGCCAATATGTTGTCTAGAGAGTTTGTACAGTCTGTATACTCTAATTAATCAAAGTGAATACAACGTGATCGCTATGGTCATATTCTGTCAATATTCAGAGTGTCAAGTTCTGACAGATGGTTGTACAATTTGCTCTCCTTTTCATAGTCTTATGATATTGTGTCTGCATTGTTTAATCTTAGTCCACTTCTTGGCTAGAATGCTGATACATTCAGCATTGTTACAGAAAAGTAAATGTCTCTCATCTACAAACGTTCACCGCTGTAATGGATTAGCCCAGCCCTGGGACGTATGTCAATGACAGGCTGATGAGGGAACAGGAGAAGCGTTAACCTTCCTGCTTTAATTACCGCTCTGCAGTCGCACCTCAACACCTGGGTAGACAGGGCATCGCCAGGCTCCCTGCCATGCCATTCTGTCCCAGGCATTATGTAATGTATGAAGAGGATCCGGAGCCCCACAGAGCGAGAGAGCGTTTCAGGGCTGGCAGGCCTGCTCGCCATGTCTCTCTCCTTCTGGAGAAACACCAGTCACTGACAGAGGGGAGGCATTACTAATCTACCACTAACAGTGTGCTGCAGTGTGTTTGTGTGTGTGTGTGTTTGTGTGTGTGTGTGTGTGTGTGTGTGTGTGTGTGTGTGTGTGTGTGTGTGTGTGTGTGTGTGTATGAGATAGATAGATAGATAGATAGATAGAGAGAGAGAGAGAGAGAGAGAGAGAGAGAGAGAGAGAGAGAGAAGGACCAGTGGAGAAACAAGGGGTTGGGGGGTTGCAAAGGAGAAAGAAAGGAGAAGCACCAGGAGGATCACCACTGGAGGATGCACATATATGAGTGCTGCATAGCTCAGCATGTGGGGGCTGGTGCATGATGTACTGGGGCTGCTCACAGCTTTGTTGAAATATATTGACAAAAAAAGACACAGAAAAATTGACAGTTTTTTAACGTTTTTTAGATTTCCCACTATGTTGTTATATTCAGATACACATTTAGATGTAGCTGTTGATAATTGGCTGACTTGCAAAGAGGCTTGTTGCATGCCTGCGGTCAATTTTCAGCACAACAGGAACCTTTGACGATCCTCTCACAGAGTTTTCAGTCACGTCCATGACACTACATTTCTTCCCATCAAGGCTGAGGGGGAAAAAAGACCCTTCTGGAGCTTACAGACAGGGTCACAGACAAATGGATGTTGTAAGCAATGCAATCAAGAAGAAACTGGGTTGGACTCCATCACTGGTTTACGACTCCTAAGTGATCAGCGCACGTTAAAATTGCTACTCAGGACTGGATTGAAAACACTTATTTGATATAGTGACAAACACAGACAAGGCGGTTGTGTCAGAAACATAAAAAGCACTGAGAACAATGGGCTTGCTGATTGTACCCAAGGATGTGCTGTATGACAGCTTTCTAGATGGCTTGGCTTAATTGTGGGGAGATGTGACAACATAGTGAGTTTAAATGTGTGTGTCTGTGTGTGCATATGTGGGGTGTGTGTGTGTGTGTGTGGGGGGGGGGGGGGGGTGAAAAACAATATAATCAAGCAGAACAGATACAAGGCTACACTACTTCATTTTTACTGAGTGTGCAAAAGGACCCACTTTAAACTTAAACTTTAGTTTTATATCTGGGAGAGTAAACAAGGACGTTAAAGGCACAGTCCTGGATTCTCAGTTTTTTTCTGATGGCTTAAGTGCATTTTTGGAACTATTGGCTACCTCTACATACAAATAAAAAATCGAAATAAAATTTAAAAAATGGTAAAACATTGTAGATACATTGCAGAAGCTAATATATCTTGCTTAACTCTTTAAACCTTTGTAAAAATAGCATTTTGTACCAATCAGATAACACAAACCATCTTAGTCATTTCAGTGAGAGAAAAAATAGTCCATCTTGTCAACTCTCTGGGTACAGCCACAACATTTCATCAACATCACATGCAATGTCTTCTAGTCATTGCAGAGGCACCCATGAAAATATCGTATTATGTATTATGTAAATATTCGTAAATGTCGTATTTCGACCTGATATGATGCCTGGTCACTATCCCTATCCCCCGCCTCCTCCACCACCTATATAAGGGCTATTCATTGATGGGGATGACGGTCATAGACCTTTCAGGGCCAGACAGAGAAGAACTTTCGTAGAACTTCCAGTACGGTGGATGATCTGTAAATCAGTTGTGGACCAAAGTAGCCATATAAAAACGTCACTTTTTCATGATTGCTTACACACAAATTTCAAAACTTGGCTCACTGTTTCAAAACTTTAGATATAAGTCACACAAAACACTTGGAGAGAACCATCTCACTTTTGTGTCAAAATGAAACTCCACAACGAAAACTGAAAACTTATTTTGCAAAATGACATTTTCATAGTAGACACATGTTCTGAATTACTTCCCAGCAACAACACACTAACATGGTTTTTAGAAAACATTGCTGTCTTTGAATAATTATGACCGTGGCAGTGGCTAGCAAAGCTTGCAACTGGTTTTCCCCAGCTTTTTTCCCTTTTTTTCACAGACTTTTCCATCAATGATTGCTGGGACACTGGATTTTGTTGTGACAGCAGATTTTACCAAAAGATGTTTCTGCTGTGATCTTAAAGACCTAGTTGTTACATATAACAAGAACAAGTAGATCTTGTTTTGACATAAGACCTCTAAGTTTGGCAATATTTTTTAGGAAATAAAATGCAGATTTAATGATTGTTTTTATGTGACTGTTAAATGTGAGTTCACTGTCAATAAAGACACCAAGGTTTTTAACAGTATCTTTTGCTTTTAGCCCTTTAGTCTTAAGAGCAGTGGTGATCCTAAGTCTTTCTTTCTTTTTCCCAAATATAATTACTTCAATTTTGTCTGTGTTCAGGTGAATAAAATTGTGGGACATCCAGTTGTTTATTTGGTCAGTACACCCATAGTCTCAGACTCAAGCGGGGCCATCAGGTGATAGAGTTAAGTAAATTTGAGTGTCATCAGCACAGCTATGATAATTAATTGAGTTGTTCTTGATGATTTGTGGGAGCAAGAGCATATAGAGATTGAATAGTAATGCACCAAGGATTGACCCCTGAGGGACACCACAGGTCAAGGACACGGGTGCCGAGGTATAGTTTCCAATAGCAACAAATAAACTCCTTTGTTGCAAGTGTGATTTTAACCAATTAACAACTATACCAGTGAATCCTACTCAATGTTCCAGTCGATGTAGTAGCATGCAGTGATCAACAGTGTCAAAAGCAGTGCTAAGATCCAGTAACACCAAGACTGATGTTTTGCCAGCATTAGAATTAAGACGTATATCATTTATAACTTTAATCAGAGCTGTTTCAGTGCTGTGAAGGGCATGGAAACCTGACTGAAACTTATCAAAGCAACTATTTGATGTTAGAAAGGCAGTTAATTGATTAAAGACTATTTTTTCAATTATTTTCCAGATTAATGGTAAATTGGATATGGGCTTGTAGTTGTTAAGCACTGAAACATCAAGGTTATTTTTTTTTAAGTAAAGGTTTTACACCTGCTTTTTTCAAGTGTAGTATTTAGGATCTGAAGTACATCGGTTGATATTAGGTGTAGACCAGATTTGAAAAAAGTTGTCCGCAAAATGTCCAGTTCAGATGTGGATTAACTGAGATTTTGTAGTTTTTTCAAGATTGTCATAATAAATTAAGCTAAATGTTGCCATTGAGCTGAGGTCCCCTCTCACTGCAGCCAATGGTTCTAGATTTTGAGCTATTTGCAATTATACAGGGTGCCCGCAGTTAGGGGGTGCCAATGTGTCACGATTGCAGCGATATTATAAAACAAAGCTACTTTTTTTCCCCCAAGCGCTCGTGGCGCCCTCCACAAAATGGCGCCCCGTGCGGCTGCCCTGTTCGCCCGTGCCTAAAACCACTACTGCTCAAAGGATGTAAAATTGCCAATGTTGTCTGTTTGCACTGAAAAGATGCTTTGAATATGTTTGCCATCCCGCCTCCCTGTCTATTAGTTCTTGTGGTACTCATGAACTCGAAAATTGGGGGAGCCAATTTGATAAGGGTAGTAAAGCTGTTTGCTTGTTCCAGCCAGGTTTCAGTAAGAAGTACAAAATCAAGTTTATGTGTGAAAATAAGATCATTAATTAAAATGACTTGTTTGAGAGTGATCCGCTATTCAGAAGAGCTTAGGGGTCATATCCACTGAGGCATTCTGAGGTTGTTTTGGAACAGGCAGGAGATTTTGACTGGTTTACCCCATTGACAAGATGCACACAAATCTTTCTTTTTCTTGTAAGCACAGGAATAGAGAATGGCCTGGGCATCCTGGGTCCCAGCTTGTTTTCAGGACTACCCATGATGCAGGGACCCACAGCATATCAGACAGTACACTCATCAAGGTCATCCCTACTGCCACTGTTAGTGTACTGCAGCAGTCCACATTCCAAGCCATTAGTTTGATCAGGGGATCTTTCAGCAGGCAAAGGGGGTGGTGGTGCCCTGCACTTTTTGGGTGCTGCAGTGGATGGGTATACAGTTGACGGTTGTGGGCTTGTGAAAGCCTGTCCATAGGTGTTATCTGCTTGTTTTGAGTGTCTCGGGCTGGAAAAATTCAGTCTGGCAATTGGCAGCAGTCTCTGCATACTTGCAGGGAACTGGAGGTGGGGGGGTCATGGAGATGGTAAAAAAATCAGGGGTTTTGGATGAAGCAGTTGTGGTTAGTGTTTTGTCAGTCATGCTGGGTGGTGGGGATGTTCCTTTGTTATCTGGTGTTGCATGCTCATAGTCTCCATTTGATGGCCGAGGTCTGAGGAAGCCTGACGCAGATAGTTGGTCATGAGTCGTTCCAGTAGTGTCCTGTCATCATGCTCCCACAGTGGCAAGGAGCTGGATGGTGGTGCGTCAAAAGGCGGATGGTTTCCCAGAACTGTATCAGATACAGTTGTGACTGCCAGAGGCATATCCAAGGTCTCAGCAGAGGACATGATTGGACATTTCTCTTTTTCCGCTTGTGAAGGCCATTGTTTTAGCTCACCAGAGTGTTTGTTGATGTACATGACCCCAACAGAGTCTTTATCAACCACAATTGGCTCTGTCTGCACTGCTACAGAGTGCTTATCCAGCAGGTAGACCCAAGGTCGGTGAAGAGAAGACTGCATGGTAGAGAGAGAGGCAATAGTGGTCAGCCAGGAATTTGTTCCCAGTCCAACTAAGTTTTGTGCTATTTGGTCTGAAGAATGCTCTGCGATTCCAAAACAGGTTGAAATTGTCTATGAAATTTATCCCAGGTGAAAAGCATGTCTTTGTTAGCCAAGTGTTTAGATTGAATAGTCGAGAGAATGCAAAGCTTCCCTGTACTGGAAGTGGGCCACTAATAAAGGTTTGTATTCCAAGCTCATTTTGGGCAGTGAAAGGTTCTTTGAAGTCTTCTTTGACACTGAACTGTTCTCTAAAAATGTCATTTGCTCCAACATGCACAATGGCACTATCTTTGTGGATGCATTAGGAAAACACCATACGGTCACCCACTCTCCGTTTCATTTTTTTACCGTGGAGTCACTTAGAACAAGGGTTATAGGACAAGCAGGTGTTGATGGCTGCTTTTCATTTCTTCCCACTGCTCTTTTCTCACAGTTCAGTCTCTGTCTATAGTGAGTTCTCTCTCTAGGAACTTCTGGTTCCAGATGTCTGAGGCACTCAAATCTGTCTTGAAGTGTTATGAGCTGTTGGATTTGCATAGGCCCAGACACATTGTAGTTTTCACCATTAGCTCTGTGTCTGGACTGATGCCCAGAGTGTATGGGTGTAGTGACAGCAGAACGCACTGGTGTTGAGGTAAATATTCTTTTCTTTTTGGGTCTAGCACCTTCTTTATGCCAGAGGTCTGTACTCACATTTTGCTTTGTGAAGTCGATGGTATCAGCCGGCTGTGGTGCATTCTCTGCACTCCCAAAAGTGAAATCAGTTGCCGGACTCCCTTCATTACATGTCCTGCGTATTTCAGACAGCCATCAATTTTTGATTCTAGGACGGAAATCCTCTGTTCAAGCTCAGTGCATTTTCCACAGAAGTTCCTGGGTCTCCACATTTTGTTATAATTCCAATCAAGGCTTATCATAAAGCAGTGAGTAGTGTTTACAGGTTTGCAAAAAGAGTGCTGTGCAGTGAATTGTATTTACACTTTTGAAAAGTGTGGGTTATAGAAACAGAAAGTACACTGGATTATGATTTAGGAAAGAAGCTTTGAATACACCATAATAATGTCTAATGAAGAGTTGTCCACTGATTCATTCTTGTTGGTTCCTGGCACAAGTGTGTTTTCTGCCTGTGTAGTACAAGTACAAACAGAGGGATATTGTCTTAATCTGACTTAATTAATGTATAAACACAGGTGACTGTGCCAGCCAAAATATTACAGCCGTTCTGAATGAAATCTTGAGGCATATGTGTTTGGCATAGCCCATGCAATCAGTTTAAGAGGTTTTCTAAAAGAAAGAAACAGGAACACATCCCACTTCCAATGCTAAGCACAAAGGTCTGTGCAGCGGGATGCCAGAACAAGCTGCTGGTTAATTAAAGTGATGGTTCCTGCCCCAGCAACACTAATCAGTGCTGGCAGAGGTCAGACACACGTGTGGGCAAGTCCAAATGAACCATGTGCTAATCCAATACTCTCTGTCCTTCTGGTAAAATATCCCTTGTAGATGTGTGACATTTATAGACTATGAAGTTCCCTCCTAAAAATAAACTTTTATACTCTTTTATTTACTTTTTGTAAATGCAGGAAATTTTGCTCACATTACAACTCAATGCTTGTCTTTGTGTTTTGATGAAGTGGAAGGCCACTTCACTGAGTGCAGTTTCCTATTAAGGAGGCAGATAGAAACAAATGTTTATACATAACATTTATAACAGAGAGTAATAATAAAATACTTGATTATTCATGGGAAAGGCCCTTAGAATACTGTTTTTAGTTAGAGAGGCTGTGACAAGACTGACTCCCAGTGGCAAAAAGACATAACAGCCTCTCATTTAATCTGATGAAATTCTCTTTCTCTCTGTCTCTTAGTAAATAAGTTCAATAACAATAAATATAAGTTCAGGCACATGGCAAATTCATACATTTTTAATCACAAAAATGTATCAAATGGCATAACAATCTATTACACAAAAGGTGCATTTGGACAACAAAATAATGCCACAATTGCAGTTCTTGTGTTGATATCTTCCATATCCACATGCAAACTGTTAATCTCTTCATAGAATATACTCCTATCATGTACCCCGTTACAGTACCAGGTCATTGTCACAAGTCTCTCTCACACACATACACACACAAAAAACAAACAAACATACACAACCTTCACACTTCACCTTTGTAAGTACGTTGGTGCAATTTTTGGCATGCTTATGTGACTATATGTAATCAGTCAGTTTAGTCTTGATATGTTAATAATTAAATATTTTTTACTATCATTGCTGGAAAAAGATACCACCTCATACTCATGTGAACCTAAAGAGTAATGGCCGATAGGTACAGATAAAAAGCCTTCATTCATTTATGACAAATATTACCACATGCCAGGCACTTGGTGAGTTAATGATTGTGGCACTTTTGGCAGGTCAAGTCATGTCAGTTAAGAAGGGTGGGTCTTATTGGAAAGATCAAGTAAGGGGGGGTCTTTGTAAACCCTAATTATTAGGAGTACTGCTGGGTAAATTTCTGGTGGAACTCCTTCAATTTGCTGAGCAGAATCTTGAGTTTGTCAGTTGGAGGCAAAATGGTCATCCTGTATTTACCGGAAACAGAGAGGGGAATAGAGAGACAGGCAGAAAAAGTTACAACACAGTTATGAACCACACAGCAAGTTATAATCATAATGATAGACTCTGCTACTCAACGTGCCTTAGGTAGGAGGTTCAGGGACTGGCGTGAGGACTCACCTGAAATGGTAGGTGCCATCTCTCTGGCCAAAGCCACTCCCTGGGACCAGGCAGATTCCTGTTTCCTCCAACAGCTTCATGCAATACAGCATGTCTGGCGCCTGTCCTTTCTCCTGCACACATACACACCCACAGATAGGCACACGTGCATGCACGCATGCACGCACACACACACACACACACACACACACACACACACAATCAAATCAGTCAAAAGAGCTAAAACAATGAAAATTGGCCCACACAGTCCAAAGTTCAAAGAGCTAAATCATGAGAGGCAGGGGAGGTGCAGCAGCATTGAGAGACGTGCCCAGTATCTGTGGTGCACACACCGACCTTTGCCTCCTTGATGGCACGCTCTGGCAACGTGATCTGGGGGAAGGAGTACATGGCGCCCTGCACCGGGTTACAGGTGATGCCTGGCACAGTGTTCAGGATCTGCTCCGTCAGCTTGGCCTTCTCTGCCAGGTTGCTGAGTGTGGCATTGCGCTCCTGGACACAGGAAACAGGAAGATGAGGGCTTGAAAGAGGATGTGTGTCATTGGAGACAGACAGAGCTATAGCACTTTCTTTGCACTGCATTTTCACTACCTTTGCAAAACACTACGTGCTTTCTCTGACATTAGCCTTGTAGTTATTATGAGAATAATTTGACTGGAAATGTACAACAAGCTGGGCAATATCCATCTTTCACCATTTCTCACCCACTGGCATGAACAAAATCCTCACCTCTTCAGGTGACAGATGTTAGCAAAACAAGGAGCTAATGACTACATGTACTGACATAGCAACTACAAAGATGTGTGACGGATAAACACTGTAATGATAAAGGAAAGAAGCAAAAGAAGCGAGATGGAGAGGAGATGAAAAACAGATGCGAAGCAGACAATGACATGATGGGGAGAGTGTGAGGGCAAGAGACAAATGGAGGTCTTACCTTCATAAAGGTATTGTAGGACGGCTCTCCTGGCTGGGGTGGATTCACCACCAGGTCCATAAGGGCCTGGCCTGGGACTGGAGGACACAGGCGCACAGACACCAGCTTGGTGAGCTGGGCCTTCACCTCTGGGTCCATGTTGATCACTTCCATGTAGCCTCCACGGAAACCACACCTGCAGGCATTTGCATCTAGAGTTAAAGAAAATCTGACACAAGGGTTATTCTGCCTATCAGTCTCCGTGTGCCAGTGCCTGGGGTGTGTGTGAGTGACGTATCTATGAGCAGGGGGGATCACTTACTCTCCCATGTAACACTTGGAGGTGGAATGGAAGGAGGCCAGCTCCACTGTGTTGGAGTACTCTGGTCCCATCTCAAACAAAACCTTCTTGAAGGAGTGGAACTGGCAACCATCTGCATACACATTGTCCTGATACACCTTTAAAACAGAGAGGGGGCATGGGAGGTTGGCCAATTGCTATAGCAATGACACAAAAGGCAAAAACTAATCAAGTGGAGGTATGAGTGGAACATGTGTGTGAGGGGGGCAATGACCCACCTCATCCGCCATGAGAAAGAGATCCTCTTTGGCAGCAAATTTGATGACTTCTTCAATACACTCTCTGCTCTGAACCTGGCCTAAAAAAGATAGAATTGTCCAACTGAAACCCATAAGTCAGAGCTAAAAATGCTTTGATGCTAAGATGTTATTTTGCTACATGGGACACCTCAGGGAAGTAAAAGTGCTTAATATTGGGTGCAGAATTTGATGAATATAATATTTTCAAAAACTTAAAAAGTTGACATGCTGTGTTATAATACCTAAATGTAACATTAGCACAGTGCATGAATACCTGTGGGGTTGCCAGGGTTGATGACGCAGAGGGCACGGGGGTTGCAATGCTGCCTTGCTGCCTCCAGAGAGCGCTGCAGCTCACTGATGTCCATACTCCAGCACTTGTCCTCATTCAAGTAGTAGTTGACCTGCACGGCGCCCAGCTCAGCCAGGGCTGCCGAGTACAGAGGGTATTGGGGAATGGAGATCATGATGCCTGTGCGGCTCCGGCCCTCTCCCGACACCAGCAGCTTCAGCATGGTCTGATGAGGAGAGGAACAGGAGAACAGGGGTTAGGACACAGATATCAGGGTTGGCATGTTATCTTATCATAAATTCCATGAGCACAACCCAATAATAGTATACATTTCCGACAATGGCATAACTCCCAAAAATGTAGCACAAATCTCTCCATTAGTCCCTCAAACAATAAAACCTGATGATGTAATATGTTCCTGATAATGTAATAAAGTGCATTTCCTAATAATGTAATATGCTATACCATAATACTTTAATAATGTAATAACCTCCCAATAATGTAACACAGTTTACATTGTTTCTATGGCAATTATTACATAATTGAGAAATGTATTGTATTACATTACCTGAAAGTCATTACATCATCAGGATTTGATGATGATTACAATATCAAATGTTTAAAGGACTTATGTGGAGATCTGTGTCACATTACTGGGAGCTACAACATTGTCAGAAAGTTATTACATTATCATGAATGCACTATCAGTGAATGCACTCTCAGCGTGTCCTCTTCAGCTCAGCTGGTTCTGAACAAATACAGATGAACTGGAGAGGACACACTGATAGTGCATTCAAGGGCTGGACATACAGCAAGAGACAAAAGGGGCAAGGTCACAGTGTGCCAGAAATACTGACTACTGACCACACCACATGTCATGTCCTCTCCTGTTATACAGCATAGGCTTGTTGAAGTCTCTATTAATGTAATACTGCTCATAGTCTCTGGCTCTACACATAAAGATTGTACAACTGTATGCTTCAGTTGATGAGGATTTTGATTTTTTGTTTCACTCCCACTTCTTCCTAGAATTTAGGTTTCTTGTGACTTTTCTGACCATCCTGCATAATATGAAGAAGTGACTAGAATACTCTTTCACCATAATGTGCATTACTGAGGGGAAATGGCATAATTCGGAGGAACAGGGCGGGTAAGCACATGACACAAAGAGTCACAGAAAAATGTGTCTAATGACAGATTTCAAATGCCAAAGTAGACAGACATGCTTTTTACCTGCCATGTCAAAGCCTAAAAAAGCCTAGTATGACGTGTAGCAGCTATTTCAAGCGAGCAATGCTATTTATGCCCTTCATTTGTTGTCTGTCACTCTATATGCTGCTGTCCCTGGCTTAGAGGATATGGGTCTCCTTTTCTGCACACTCATCTTGTTTTCATATGCTGAGTGATAGTCTGTCGACAGGATTTTTGCCAACCCTGACTTTTCAACATCCTGAAAACAGGACAGGAAATGTGCAGAAGGGGTAGAGGTTGGGGTCTTACCACAATGCCATCACTGGCCCCGGTGGTAAGGTAAATGTTGTCTGGGTCACAGGGCACCCCACCATCCCGGCGTTCAATGTAGCGAGCCACATCCTGCCGTATGCACTCGATGCCCTGACTGGCACTGTAGGCTCCTGTGTGTGTGTGTGTGTGTGTGTGTGTGTGTGTGTGTGTGTGTGTGTGTGTGTGTGTGTGTGTGTGTGTGTATGTGTGTGTCGTAGGGGGAGTGAACAGCAGAAAATGAGGAAACAGAAAGGAAAACATTGAGACAGCTGTTAAGAAAGTACACTTTCAGGACAAAGTGTCAAGGAAAGAATGAAAAAATATAATATCAATCTTTTTTTAAAATCCTACTTGGTCATTATAGAACTTACTACTGTAATTTAAACAATAAGACTTTAACAACACATACCAATACTTTTCCCTCCACATCCCTGCAAAATGCGAAGGGCCCTGCTTTTAGCATCTTCTGGGAAGCTGTTCTCATTCATCAGTTCAGGATAAGAGCACAGGGCTAAGACCTAAGACAGCACACAAGACAACACAGTGACAGCACCAGGCCACAAACTATGCAAAAAGAGTTTTCATAGAATGGCTAGAGTTCAAAGATTTTGCCACATTGTAATGACTGAATATGAATGGGTCCTATTTATCTCAACACAGGAAGTGTAAAATGATATCTATGCATTATACACTATGGCAGTTACCTGTCTGAAGAAGGTGATTGGCTGTTGGCCCATGGCATGTGCATCACCAATGTTGGCTTTGATGACTTCAGTAAACGGCTTTTTAGCACCCTAAAATAACATTGACAAGCAAACAAGCAAAAATGTGTGAACACACAGATACATGAAACACAATGGAAGCAAGGGCAATGTTTATTCCAGAGGGTGGGAACATTTGTCTCACTGACATCCCAAAACAAAAACACGTGGGGATTAAATGACATAGAAATGAGAAATCACTGTAATACATATGTTATTCATATGCTGCACATAGACATGCTCTAGGATGATATGATGACTCAATGACTTGTTTGCATAAATGATGAGTCAGCTACATAAATTGATGAAGGATGGTTATTTTTGACAGAGAAGTGTAGAAAAAGATCAGTGTGTAAAACCTCTCTCTGAATAATGTGACGTCTACATGACATCATTCCTAGGTCATTTGCCCCTACACTGCATCTTTGATCTACACTTATCAGGTAGAGCAAACAAGCACAGACTAACTGCAATGAGCAAACTGCAATGAGCTTGCATCATGCCTCTTTTGATGTTTTCTTGTGCCATTCTACTTTCTATCACTGTGTGTGACTGCTTTTCTCTCTTTTACACCTGCAGAGGTTTATCTCTCTGTGCTGTGTTTTCTCATTGATAAGGGTTTTGTTAGTGACTCTTCTAAACTAAAAATGCTGTAAAATGCTTGTGTAAAACAATCGCTGCATTTTCACATTTTTGCAACAATCATTTGTAACGTATCTGAATTGTGCAAGTTCAACATTCTTTCCTGCATGTAGAGGGTTCTAAACAAATTCTCTGCAAAGTTTTTGTTGGTCAGACTGTCCCAGTCTTAATATCTTAGCAGCTGGGTGCTGCAAAGGCAATGGCTGTGACAGCTGGAAGTCATTGACGTTGTTAAAAAAGCAGCCAGGTCTCCTCCACAGGGTGTACACTCTCTCTGTCCAATAGGGTCAGCTGCAAAAGCAGGACCAGAACATACAAAAAAATAAATAAATAAACACCTCCACCCCCCAATTTCCACGCAAGAGGTTTGCTCTTTTCCTAGTGGATGAGAGAAAGAGGCACCTCTTGCTGCTAGCCAATCAAACATCACGGAATAAGTGACACCCCCTCTGAAAAGTTCCTCTCCTGCCACTCAAGCCAGCAGAGAATGATTTGATTAGAGGGGTGATTCAGCAAACAGATGTGGAAAAGTTTTTGCCATTCTCTATTACCACAGACTGTTTCATGGTTGAGCTCATTATCCAGAAAAGCCAGGCAAAGAGGTAAACATCTCTAAAAGCAGTGCCATTGACCAAATGGTTTCCAGGGAGACAAATAAAATCAAGGCATACATCCGCCTAAGAAACATGTGAATCATCAAAGTAATACTTTTCAAGTTTTCTTCCCTTCCCTGTGAACTTTGAGTGTTAAGTTTGCATTTGAGATGTTACATTATTGACAATGATCCCAAACTAATATTTTCTAACATTCTTTCAGTGTTTTTAATAGATAGATGAAGAAATCAAGTTAGAGTTCGAAAGAGCAAGATTGAGAAAGGGAGCAAGAGAGAGAGGGAGACAGCAAGTGAAAGAGACCGTAAAAGAGAGACACAGAGAGAGAGACAGAGAGTGAGAGACTGTGTTTCGTACTGAGGTATGCAGTTAAAAACAGCTTTGTGCTTGCCTTTCTTAGCAGAAACCAAACACCCTCCATAGATCACAACAATGGGCCAGAGCCACAGATATTCATAGAACATCATCAGGAATGTGAGAAGTAGCAGAGCCAAAGAGAAAAGAACTCCTCCTTTCAAATTGTAACTTGTTCTGCCATTATTCCTCTGACACTGTCCTGATTACCCAGGCTATTACTGGCAGCTATTGACTGTAGTCCACTGTTTGAATTAATAGGGTGAAATGATGCTGTTCAGCCATGCAGACAATAGTAGTGCCAGTTCCACTGTACCATAAGCTAAAAGTACATCATCCACTTCCTGCAAATGCACTACTAACCCAGAATATGATCTGCTCCTCCTGGACACTGATCTCACACAGACTGGCTAAATGACAGAACTCAGCAAACAATGACACTCTCTGTTCCCATGGCGATCTCAGTTTCACTGAGGCTATCCCTTTTTTCCCCGTAGGTTTTTCTCAGCCCTATTACTACAGGAACCTAACCTGATCAGGAAATGATACCCACATAGCAACCACACAACACAATGTTAGTCTCCAGACAATTAAAAAAATGTTTAAAAAAGTACTTAAACAACTCTAGTCAAAGAATAACTCCAACACTAAGTAATGTAGTAAAAAAAGATTTGAAGTCCATAAATAGTTCTGGATGATACAAGGAGCAAGCATAAAGGTAAGATTGCATTGGAAGCATGGACTTTATACTACTTATGCTACCCGCCTCTCTGTGGTGACAGGAGTCTGCCTTAGTCAGATAGTCTTTCTGTCAAAAAACACACAAACTGATAGAGAGAAGTGTGTTTGCGCATGCAAGACGTGTGTATGTGTGCGACTCTGTAAAAAACAAACAAACTGATAGAGAGAAGTGTGTTTGCGCATGTAAGACGTGTGTATGTGTGCGAGCCTGTAAAAAACAAACAAACTGATAGAGAGAAGTGTGTTTGCGCATGCAAGACGTGTGTATGTGTGTGTGTGACAGCAGAGGAAGTTCACTTCCAAGGAGACATTCATATCAGAAACAAGTCACATGACTCTTTATAATGACTTTGACCTAAACTAGACAAACAATAGTCCTGGAGGGACTAAAATATGTTACTGTTAGATGTACAGTTTAAGTAATGACTTTGACACATAGATGTATACATGAGCTGCTGCACAGATTGACTGCCAGTACCTGCATTTACAGTGAAGAGTTTTAAATTGATCTAGTGCTGACCTCACATGGGTTAAACTGGGTGACCTCAACAGCTGTCTGACTTTACCTCCCCCATCATCTTATTAAATAAGCTCCTTGAGGACTTCAATTGCATAGACCTACATGAAAAATCTAGAGTAGCCTAATAGGTCTCTCTTAACTTGGTTATGCCTGGTGGGTCACTGCAATGACTGACGTTTTTAAGATTACAATCATCTGAGAAGCTGTCACGCTTCACCTGAATTTTGTGATTGACTTCAACAAATAAGAATATTATGACAAATTATAGATGTGACTTTTACGCGGATCAGTTTCCATACCTCATTGAGCTCTTTTTCTATTTGCACAGCGCGTTGTACAATTGGTCCCCTGACCGCATACTCGACTTTCTTTACAGTTGCATTCATAGTATCGATGGTCAACACCTTGCTCCTTCGCGCAGTCACCCCGTTCTCGGACATTTTACGATGTAGTAGTCCCCGACGAGCTGCAGATAGTCCGGACAGAGATTTGCTGAGGGGAAATGAGGAGAGCGGAGATGGGGTCATTAAAGAAGAGTCGCTGGACTTCTTAAGTCCCGCAAAATGTTGGCTGCTGCGATGACATATGTGCTTCTTCTCTGCCTGGATAAAAATCCAAACACTTCGGGATGACAACATTGTAACGTCGACACTTAATGTATAACCCGTCTGATTGTCTTTTGTTAAGTTATCCAAAACGCTTGAAAGAAGAGTCGCTAAATAAGGTTACGCATGAGAGTAATACTCTGTCCGGTGAGCACTTTAAAATGACAAACCAGACTGAACTTTGTACTTTGCCAGTTAGATATCATGTAGTTTCACAAGATGCGATTTTCAGACAGATAGCCTGACATACAAATTATTTCCAGTGTGATTAAAATATATATCTGTCTCCTGATGCCTCCTGCGATATACGAACTTTTATCATCACCTTCCCCCGAATTTATTTGGGGTCTCACCTCGCGGATATCCCCCACCCATTTGTCTTACGCACCACAATGATTGGAGAGTCTTCTCCGGTTACCGAGACGACAGACAGAACAGGCGAACCAAGCGTTGAGTAGTAGCCTATTCGGAACTTTTCTATAGCTGGTCGCTGGTGTGGAACTGTCTTTCATAACATTTTGGGAGGAGACTTCAGATTCAGTAAGCGCATAAAATGAATAGCTGCAGCTCCTCCCATAGTTGCAAGCGCTACTAGGCTTACATCGCAGAACAACAAATGATTCCTGATAGAGCTGAGGTTAAACCACTAAAAAGATAGGACAGAGTAAATGTTGACATTTAACTCTGTTAAGGAATTAACTGTGTCCCCTTTTCCACGTGTACAAGCCAGGCATACACCACTATCCTCTATTCTCTGGAAGTGGTCATTACTTTCCAAAATTTGTGATGGCTCTACAGCTGCCCAATGTCCTCTGACTAGACACCTAAATGTCGCATTCAGGCAGAAGGTCATTCTTCTGTGGAATGGATCCCAGTGCAGCTGTCACATTATTACTTGATGGAAGAGGCCACTTGTTCCCTTTGATCAACATATGCACATGCGAGTGCGTCAGGGTTAACAGTGTTAAAGGGTTAAGAAAAACAACAATAGTAAACAGCATGCAATAATCATCGAGGTGTAAATTATGCAGATTTAAGCCAAAGAAGAAGAAGTGATCATACTTAGTATGTAAGTTTAAATAGTTGTATTTTCAGACCTGGTTTGAAAATGAAAGGGAGTAAATGTTGTGAATGTCAGGTGTCAGGGAGCTACAGATGGCCAAAGCAGAAGAACAGGCTCCGGCCCCCATGCCAGTCAGACAGACAGGTGGAATAGTGAAATGAGTCAGTGAGGAAGACATTCAATACCTGGTCCATGATAATATGCAAGACATCAGAGAGATACTGAGGAGCAAGGTTATGTGAAATGTAGAATTTTTTAATTAATGTAAAATGCAGGCTAATTGCTAGCATAACTCTGTTACTGCAGTCGCTTTCTGCCCCACGCACGCTGTCTGGCTAGGCCGAGCAGCAAACAATTTACATAGAGTTCTTACTCACCGCAGACTTTGCCCAATTTGGATCCCGGTGCCCGATGCTCCACTCCACTCCGGAGCAGCTCCAGGCGCACGCAGCAACCCTGATCGGCAGCGCGGCGAACAGGCGTAGTCTAACTTACACACAAAATGCATTCATTCTTATACCCACAGAAACCCATACAGCGCTGTTTCACGTGGCACATTAATCAATTGACGTGTTTACCTATGTCAACACCCAACAGTACCAGGAACCATCATTTGCAACAAACATCTGTGCGATCACTTAAGGGTGACCTGACCCAGGGCCAACCTGACCCCCACTAGATGTATATGGTTATATACGAGGCGCCTTTTGCTCCGGCTCCTCCACACCCATCTCCGGAGACACACCTACTGTATCTCACAGAGAGCAAGGCACACCTCAAGACACAACACAGATGTTCCCGCAAACCTTAACTCAACAAGGCCATATGAAAGCCACAGAGTGTTCCAAACAGTGAAGGGCACAATGATTATACATGGCATGACTATGCAGTTTAAACACACAAGTTACACAAAAACACAACTCAATTCATGAAACCCTGATGATTATACATATTTAATAAATGATATAAATTTTATTCCCACAGTAGGCCTAAGCTGTTGTGATAAACGGAGGAAGTTCAACTGCTGATATGCAGTGGATTTGTCAACCAATACAAGTTTGTGTATAGTGACTTGTGTGGAAGACCAAAAAGCAATGAATTGGAATCATCTAATAAAGTAACCATGAACCAGAATGTTGGTATTTATTGATATGTGTTTATAATATTAGTATTATTAGTATGTATTAGTTTTGTTGAGGATGACACTGTACCTAAAGGGAATGAGTGACTATTGTGTTATTTACAGTAACTGAAAAACTTACAAGTTATGTAATGTTTAAAGAGGTCAAAGGATAGAGTTAAACATTATTGGGCATAATGTGCAGTTAAATTACTTGTTTACGAAGGACTATGAAGTTGACATAAAGCCTCATCCTCCCAGCTCCAAATGCTTTGTAGTTATGTAACAGATTACTGATCTCTGACTAACTTATTGAATTCAGGGTCAGACTCCAGGTGAATTATTCTGGTCGAAGTGAAGTGTTGTGGTTGCTTTTGCCTTTAGAAATTTAGAAGTGAGATGATTTGGGGCACTTTGTTGGTAGATCACAAATACACTCCTAAAGTCAAAAGTGATCATTTCTACATGTTTGTGTATAACATACGTTTCCATTCACAATATTTTACAAGCTTTTAGCCCCCTTTTACCAATAATATTTACCCTCAAACACCACAAGACACTTTAGCTAGGTCTGCAAAAATGTAAAAATGGGACAATCTCAAAAGATGTAATGAAGGAATGCGAACATGATCGTACTTTCAGTCTTTATTTAATAAATACGTAAAACTTCGTCTGTTCTCAGTTTGTCCTCCTTTGTTTGGTTATGGCCTCTGAGCCAGGCCTTACCATATTGCTTTAGCTGAAGAAAACATCAGCTGAACAAACCGAATATGTTCGTTCAATCTGACACTATAACAAAAGAAAGCAAAAGAAAGTGTAACAAGTTGAACTACCCATAAAACAAAATATCATCCAATCATATTTCACATTATTACCATTGATGCACTTAGTACATATCTTAGCACTAGTGCTATTACCATGAGGACAAAATTAACACGTAATAGGGTTCACCTTGCAAGTTTTAAGTCCACCGAATGTTTTGTATTTTGTCTTCTCCCACTTATATTATCTCAGAACAAGGACACCTGTTTACAAGGTCAAAATGAATAGTCTATCATCAGTGTCAACCTACCCTGCTGTTAAGAATGACATTTCTCTCAGTATAGAGTGGATAAAATTAAAACTTCTTTAACAATAACATCTTCCATAATAATCCAAAGATCCACCACTGGATTATTTTTAAGGGAGATACTTCAGCAATAGCAGTTTGTAATTTCCCAGGAACATCATCAGCGTTGTCACTGTACATGTGACTGGAGTACATTAAATGTACTGTGTGCTTTCTCTAGCAATTATTAATTAAATTAGTGATTCAATGGCAGATGCCCTTCACAAATATAACCACTCTCAGGATTGTGGAAATATAAAACATGTTGTTTTACAAATTGACAGAGGAACACAAAAGGGGCTCTAAAAATACACCACTTTTAACATTTGAACATTTCTTTAGAGGCTGTGCATGCTCGTCCAGTTTGTTAAATAAGTGGAAATTAATTAAACAAGTCGGGATGACTGCTGAATCTGAAATGCACCTACTTGGTAACAAATGCCAAAGGTGGGGTTTCCTTGCAAAATGATTAAGGCAAAATAACATTTTGTATGTTCTATAGTTTGTTTTCTTGTTTATTGGATACAATTACACATCCAATTACAGTTTTTACACAATCAACAAAACACAAGGTGTATTGTCTGTTTCCATTCATTCTCAATTAATGCTTTGAAAGAGGTACCCTTTAGAACACTATCACCAGTGAATTATACTGAAGTTGGTGGGTATAAAAGCATTTTGCCTGCTCAAACAACCAATTCTAGAGGCGTTGGTTGCTGAAAGTGCATTAGACGGTCTACCACAAAACTTGGTTTGTCAAAGTAGTTACATGAAGCAACAGCAGTGTAATTATAGTACTTAACATATTACTTACTATTAAGTACTTACTTAATTAGACCCACAGATTTGATTTCATAAAAGTTTCAGTCATTTACTAGTGTTTTCCCCCAGACCATTGCAAGTGTGGGCTCTCTGCAAAAGCATCAGCTAGCATTATTAACTGTACAATTTCCATTATTTCAGTCAAGAGGTGCACTATTAGACAGAACACACAGAATGGTACTCCCTATTGCTAAGCACAGGGGTGTTCCTGTGCCAGGCTGAATCTTTGCCTCGCACTTTCCGATAACTTAAACACAGGATGTGCTAAACAGCAAGACTTCATACAATCCCTGGTCTTTATTAAATCACAAAAGATTGTGACATAAAACACAATAATAGCAGCAAACCTTTGACCTTTTAGGTCTCTTAGTCAGCCAGTGTTTTAAATCAATTCAAAACATAATAAATTCATTAACAATATTTCATGGTTCATATTGCCTTACTTACTACAATGTATAGCTGAAAATGTTATCCTGACCTACAGCTTAGTACCAAACTCATAAGTATAAGTGCAGCGCAGGCCTCAAAGAGGACACATGCGCTCCTGAATTAGAGCAACACACAGCAACCCTTATTCACAAGTAAAATGATCCTTCCACGCCATTTTTCAGAAGCCTGTGGTTGCCGTTATTGAGGTGAGGGTCTGTGTTGCAACAGAGCGCAGGGCAAAGGTGGGCATGGTGAGTGCAGCCAGCAGGAAGAGCTGATGCTGAGGAGTCTGAAGCCCATAACACTTGCACTCCTCCGTCACCAGGTAGCAGTGCAGGGGCATGTGGCAGAAGCCCTGGGAGAAGTCTTCTTGTAGGGGGTCTGCCTGGGATGTGACTGTCTCCCCAGAGGTAAAGTAGCGCTTGACGGCAAACGTGTAGAAGAGCCGCAGCAGCTCCCAGCGCCGCAAAGTGGAGGGCACAGGGGGGCCGTCCTGAGGGGTCACAGCGGTGTGACAGCCAGGGAGAGACAAAGAACGGCTGGATTCACGATTAATCAGCAGCAGGGCCAGTATGTCCGGATGCAGGGTGATGGAAGGGGCGGGACTGTGCTGCGTTTGCTCAAGGCAGCCATGTAAAACGTCCATCAGAGGTGACCAGAAGCGGCCCACAAGCTCAGTCTCTGAGTGGTGCAGTGACGGTGCTGGACCACACAGGGTGCATACGTCTACCCCCTGAAGAAGTTGGAAGCGAAGAAGGCGGTGAGCTACTGTGGGGCTCCCAACAGGGAGGAACACAGGGTAGTCACATGAGGTGGTGCCGGACAGGCAGCGCATCAGAAGTGACAGGAGCACCACCTCCTGAGAGACAAGACGCCACCACTTCTCAGTGGCCACAGCAACTCGTCCCCGGATCAGCAGGCAGCCAAACTCACTTTCTGAGGCTTGGGTGAAGGCATCAAGAGCCTCCTGAAGCAGGTTGGTGTTTTGGGGCAGCAGGCAGTCCGCACAATGGGTGAGGTCCCCCATGACACTTTCATCGTCTCCTCGGTCCAGCAGGCGATCGATGAGGCGATAGCATGAACGCAAGTCTCTTTTCAGTCGCTCCACATTGCGAACGTTGGACAGTTCCTCCTGGCCTAGCACTAATACCATACAGTTCCAAGTGTTCTCCAGTAGGCGGCACAACTGGAGCTCTGTGACAGTGTTGTCGCCGCTGCTACTGACTGCTATGAGCATCACGCTGTCTCGGAACACTCTCCAAACTACTCGGTCGCCGCGATCTGTCTCGCAGCATGAGAGCTGCACACCTTGTCCCCCTCCAAACATGTGCACTCCGTTCAGTGATCCAATTACTGAGAAGGGGAGCTGTTTAGACGAGCCACGAGTGAAGAGGGGCACCCCGCTGGAAGCTGTCAGGCAAAGCAGCTGAACTCCCTCCGCTTGTAACATGGTAACGCTACCTCAGGCGGGCTACAGCTCTTCTCCAATGCTTTTCCATATGCGGAAGGTCGTCATATTGCTCAGCAGCTTACTTTCAGCACATAGTGGGAAAACCCATCTGAAAAGACATGGTAAACCTGTTTGGTTCAAAGAACAATTAGTAACCACTTAACCCGTCGGTACATGATAACACTGCACGATAAAATTAGTTGAGATATGTTGAGTAGCAAAGTAAGTACGTTCGTGTTATAAGCTGTCAAGTAACATGTAGCAAGGTAATTGTGGACTTGTTTTATTGCAAACTTGTAACATGATCGACGTTATTTGTTGTAGCTCAAACTTTAGCTAACTACAGCAGCTAGCTTGCATATGGGAGGAATATCAACTTAGACCTAAAACGCCACATCCAGATGAGAAAAAAGACTCCAATCTAGCTAACATTACTTACTGTGCTTGCTTATCTACCAAGAGGAAATCGAGAAAATCGAAATAAAGTCCTGTATCTCCCCTGACACTTTAACGTTACTTGTTTAAAAGTGTAACAGCTCTGATAATAGATACTTTTTTCAGCGTGCGTATCCACAGCAACAAGTCACATGATTTAGCTTTTCTGACTATGGTGCATCAAAGTAAAAGTCCCAATGTTGTGCTAAACACGTATGTAATCTTTCGACACCAACGTTGAAACTATGTCTAAACCAATAGCCTACTCCACGCCAAATTCTAGGAAATACTGTGAACGTATTCAGTATTGTAAATGATATGCACTTTTATCGCTGGATTACAAATGCAGACATCTCGTGATGTTTGAGGATCTTTAATTTTGAAGTTGGTACAATTTTCTCGGAAGTAGCCGAAATATGTCTAAAAGGCTACACTGCTTGGTTAACACATTTTACGCAATATAATATTATTTTTGTAAGACGTACTTTGTGCGTCTTTAGAAATGCTACATATACAAATACCATATGCAGTTTTAAATGTTTTTGCAGAATTATTGGATAGAGATAGAGCTACATCAATTATTTTACATCAAATCTCAGACCAACTACGATTCAAAACGACGTGGGTTCGACAGCTGAGCCGAACTACAAGCGCCTGTCAGATACGCCGAGTCTTCTTGTCCTTTTCCCCTGTACTTCAATTTCGTCCACTTGGAATGGTAAATTGTAAAAAAAAATAATAATAATAAAAATGTGTTATTTGTAATAGAAAACTAAACTGTAACTGGTTGTGATTAAGTCTTATAATGAAGTCTATGCAATAATTAGGCTATAACTGCCTAATTACCTAACACAATTCACACATAGTAGGCTAATTGTAAGGTATTGCGAATCGGGTTATTGCATTTGTTTTATGTAGAAAAATAAATATGTATGAAATTCAGGGTTCATTATTTATGTCATATTTGCCTTCATCACATTTAACAGTAGGCTACTCAGGTTACAGGTTAACCATCATTTCACTTGTGGGTGTCATCATCAGAGTTAACCTGTCGAAGCAAAGGCGAAAAGCGTTGTTCACCAAAATAACATAAACAACAGCAGAGACCAGTGTACGGTGATTTCTGTGAGAGACTTTTATTTGACATTTAGTCTTTGCCTAGCCTTTTAAAATAGTATTAAATAAATTCTGGTAGGCTACATTAGGTGTTGACAAAGCCCATGCTGCCTCCATTGTTTGAGAGCCTGGTGAATGTGCCTTGGTACAAGTACATTGGTGTTTTAACAGTTTACCGACTAGTCAGGCCCCAATATCAAATGGCATCGTACATTAAACTGTAACCGAGAAAGAAGTCTACTGTTGCATGTTTTAAAAACTGCCAAGACTTTCTTTAATAAATGGATATGCGTTTGAAACATTTTAGTCCATCAAAAGTACATGTTTTTTGTTCAAAGGAAATGTATTGTTTGGGAGAAAAATATTAGAAGCAATGCTCCTAATGGATGAGCCTTCACACCAAGAGCAGTCCAGCACAAAGACACCGACCAACATGCCAGCTTCGGACTGCAAGGATTCTGGTTTGTAACATATTTAATTTTAATAGTGAAAATCTTTATCTTAACGTAATTATCTTACATTATTTCTGTAAAAAAAAATAATGTATGTGATGTATTTCTCTTCGGAAGCTGACATGGAGAACAAGACCAATGGATCAGTAGAAACCAAAAAGTAAGATAAATGTAGAGTATACATAAAAATGTGCAATTTAAAACCGTGAGGGTGAGTTATATATGTATAACTTATACATTGTTTTATGTCATGAAATATATGGACAATTTTGAAACAGAAATATATAAGAAATGAGAACAAAGTGTTTGACACATTTTTTCATCAGTGCACACATGCATCACAGCCTTAGCAGTGACTGGTTTAATGTTTCTTGCAGCATACCAGAAAAAGGCCAGTTCCCTGACCCCTCAGAATGGGCTGTGAATGATGTTGTTGATTACTTCAAAGCTGCTGGGTTTGAGGAACAGGCCGGCGCCTTCAAGGATCAGGTAGAACAGAGAGTCTTTTAGTTCTTTTTGAGGTGCTCTCAGACCTATTAGTCTAGTTAATATTCTGTTAACTCCAAACGGTATTTCAAAATTCAAAATTGGCGAGCAGTTTCACAATGTCTATATTCGGTATAGGTATGCACCTATCAATTGCATGATGGTTACCTAGCTGAGTTTAAATTACATGGAAAAAGTATTGTCGTGCCATGTTGATGATGGTGTTGTAAAGTCTAAAGATTATAAATGTAACAAGTGCCAAGTGTAAATGTGAGTGGGAGTGTGTGCTGAGAGTGAATTTTCCGTTGTCTACAAGCTGTACATGATGTAAGCTTTTTTTAACAATGATCCCTTCCAGGAAATTGATGGCAAGTCCCTGCTTCTGATGACACGCAATGATGTGTTGACTGGCCTCTGTATCAGACTGGGACCTGCACTGAAGATCTACGAGTACCATGTGAAGCCACTGCAGACCCAGCACCTGAAGAGCAATGCAGCGTAGAATCCCTTTCAGTCAGCGAGCGATGCTCAGACAGACGTACCACTCAAGATTAATAACGTGCCGCAGTGGTACATTACAGTTGGTGCTGTTGATCCATCTGGTCATGCAATTTTTTTAACCTGTGTTTGCACACTTATTGAATGAAAATGGTGCTAGGGTGAAATCATAACATTCTCCCCTTTGTTTGTCTTCAGCATCCGAGGGTACAAAGGACAGTGTCTGGCATTTTCATCATGTGTTTGCTTTGGTCTTACAGGGTAAAGTACTATATGTGATCTCTTAAAGTTTAGCTGCTTCCTTGTAAATTTGCTTTTACTTCCAGCTATTCAGATTATGAGTGTGAAGAGATCTTACAATTTGCATCCAAATCATAACTCTAGCAGTGTACCGGTATTAGATAAAGAACACAACCACACAAATGTGTTTTCCACTTCATGGCTCATTAGGAGTGACTCCTTTTTGTTTTAGAAAGGGATGATTTTTCAAACACTTTGTGGTAAAATGAAACCAATTCTGATTAATTTCTTGTTTGTGTTAATGTTTCTTGTTTACTTAACTACTGCACTATTTTTGAATGCATTATTTTCTGCATGACCATACAGCCAAGTACAGCACAGCACATTTTTTCACATTGCAACATATGTAGTCATTCCTGAGTTAGCTGTACAATTGAAGTCCCAACTTAAGATTTGAATTCACAACTCATTAAGGGTTTTTCAGGTCTCATCAGGGTTAGTATAGTGCAGTGAGGGATGTCCCGGATACCTGCCCTGAGGAATCACGTAAATGACAGACTTCAAATACCAAAAAATGTTGTTTAGATAAAGGTGTTAGTGGTTAAAATTCATTTACATTAACGGTTAATATTAGACATTACAGTGTCTGAATTGCACCCATCAACCAACTATAAATGAAATAAATGACTTCACAGATGTATATTACACGCCTGTGTATTTAAGCCAGTACATATAGCAGTTGTTGTCTTCGTATTATAATACAAGTCTGTTAAATGTGCATCAACACCAAACCAGATTTTGTGAAAACTCAACACTGTAATTGTCTTTAAGGCTTTAAGACCTTTTAAGTATTACTTGAACATGAAAAAGCAAGTAAAGTATATTAAAAAAAACTTTATTTGGCTTGGTAATGTGAAAAAATGCTGCAAATGTGGTTCTTTTTAGCACTTTTTGTAACTATTTTTTACTCTTGCCCTACTTACACCATCCTGCTAACATCATGCAAATATGTTTAGCACAGTATAATCAATGCGTTTGGTATAGCATTGCATGGATGGAATCTCAGTGGTTTTAACCTACATGCCTACAGCATCAGAGCACAGAAACTACCAGCCTATATTTTTATCAATGAAAGCTACTTTTACCTTGTGGAAATGTTAATTTCCGCTCAAACCCTTAGAGGCGGTTAGTCATAACTTTCTTTAGTGTAAAAAACTTTGGTTATTTAGACTTTGATCCTTTTTAAAAAGTCGAAGCGAAGCAGAGCAAGCAAAATAGTGGCAATACTACTGCTTAAGGGTGGGTAGGGGGACAGATGGCATACACCTTAAGGCAATATCCAAAGTGTACAATTATGGGGAAGTTTTGCCTACATAAGTTTCAGCCCTCAGAGTGTTTACGTCTGTAAATCGTCTCAGGACATCTGAATTGACTGTGAATAATTTGTAAAAAAAAAAAAAAAAAGGCTCATTTTCAGCTTGTAATTCAATATAAGAAAAATTCAAGAGTACTTGTAATTTTTTTTTGTTTTTGTTTGTTTGTTTACTTCCTGCCATGTGTCCTCACGCAAACATTTCAGACACTGTGTTAAGGCTTTGTGCCATGGAACTATGGTTGCAAATTGTGGTCTTCTATTACTATCTGTGTTCTCCAAATAAATATGCGCATGATCATTTCCCCATCTACTTGAGCTCTTTGTACCTGGGAGAGAATGTTTTTGAACACCGACAGTCTTGAAGAATTACAAAGATCCCAGAATATGTGAAGATCTGTTACAGCTTTCTTAGTACAAAAGACCACTGTGTCATCAAAGGGAGTAAAACTAATGAGCCCCATTTTGCTTCCCTAAGCATTGTCATAAAAGCTTTAGACATTTAGACTCTTCATCTCCATATAAAGTAAGTAGCACACTTGTTACACACCAATAACATGAACAAGAAAATTTATTAGTTAAAAAAGATGAGCAGTACAAAAAAGGCACAGTTGTGGCACTCTAAAGTTTAAGAAGTTTGTTCCCTCATTGTGGCATATTTCTCAGTGTTAAGGCAGTGTGAAATCAAACCCTGGTTATTTCAAATGATACCATAATCCTGACTGAAATTCTAAATCTTGGTAACATGTTACAGATTTAGACAAAAGTGAAAGTCTGTGTAATTGTTTTACAACTCTGGTCCAGTTGGATTTGCTCTATTTTTTATACTTGTGCAGTGCAGACTTTGCAATGTTGTTGGCATTTTCATGTGGGGACATCAGTTATTTCTCGCAACAGTTCTAGCCATGATGGAAAGAAAGCCTGAAATATGAAACAAACAGTCACACGTTAACACACTGCAAAGAAGTCCCGCCAGTCCTTGATCTGTGTGATGTGCAGAGGTCTCACCTTTGGCGCATTATCCAGTGTGGTCTCACAAGAAGGAACACACCTTCTGTGGCCTGAATGGGTTGGTGCTTGAAGAAACACCGGTAAGCAACGGGTCATGAAGGGCATTCTGCATGCAAAATTGTTGGAGGTCAGCTGCCGCCTGTGATACCTAGAGGAATATTGTACAGGTATTATTTATGATGTATATCATTGATTTTAACTGTGCAACTGTACGGCCTTTACTTCGCATTAAAAACAGTCAATAAATACATTTCCACCATGACTGTTACTGCTAATTATTGGTAACAGAATACTAGCTCGTCTTTTGCTGTCCCCCCAAAAATGAACATCTCCTGCCAATGTGCGTAGGGCACCTGACAAGGACCAATAGTACACATTCCGAAATGAACCATGTCCAAAAAGTATCACACAACACAGCAAGTGTTTACGTTCCAGAAACCAATGGCCAACAAGCAAGAACTAGATCGACAAGCAGTATCTTGCATACTTTGAAAGGCCAAAGATGTTTAAACAGAACAGTTCAAGAAAGTGTCTCTGGTAGCCTAATGGTTAGCTTACATGCTAACATCACAACCGTAAAGTTAACGGCATTGCCACACGCACAAAAAAAAACACCGACTTCAGTTAGAAATAATGTATGTGACCATTTGATTTCATTTACGCTTTACATCATTACACAGAAACACAGAAGCCCGAATTCTGACTCCTTAACCTGCTCCATTACTTAAAGCATAGCTAGCTACACCAGTCCTACTTTAACCGACTTGGGTTATACGATGAACTAAAACACTCGCTCTACTTGTGATCTGTTAAAATCCAACTGATCTCGGCTGGACGAAAACTTAAAATCTATACTTTTAAGAAGTTGACAGCCACCGCTTTCTCTCATTCTTAACACAAGCTAACTCTGATCACAACCCACGCCCTATTTGGTCAAGTGATTAGCATTCAGTAGCTAACTTCTCTAGCTCCCAACTAAAAGTTTACTTTTTTCATACCTTGACTCTGTTAATGCTTGCTTCAAATCGCAGTTGTTGGACGATTTTCTTCATTGCGAGAAGATTTGATGCCCCCGACATTTTCCTTAAAATAGACAGGCGACTTTTAAGAAGAGCTATGGACTGATCTTGCTCGAGCACTGACACAAAAGCGATTCTGGAATGGTTTATTTCCTGTTGCGGAAGTGGAGTAGGGAGGTGTCTTTCTGCTCAGATGGGTCAGGTCCACCCACCACCATGCTGCGGTGGAGAGTTAACGGCCCTCAATTTATCTGCTTAACACGTAGCGTCGCGACTGTATCGTCTTCGTCGCCGGCAGTCCCAAACAACTGCGAACTACACCATCCCGTCCTCGAGTGTCCAGTCGCAGTCATGCAATCTGTCTCAATTGCCCAGCTCCTATCTCTTTTGTGCTCCATATCTCAGATATGGCCCATCAGTCACACCTGCTGCGTCCAACTCCAGTAGTTCACGGAGCCACATCTGTTGCGCCCAATTCAGTCAATACGTTCATTCATAACCAATTACCCCACAGTTCACCCACATCACGCTATTATCTAATGTAGACTGGGTGCTTTTATGGTGAATTGGAATATTATGGAACGAACCTAGCCTACTCAAAATTATTCATAAGAATACATTTCTGAAACATATAGCCAATAGCATATATGTCCATAGTAATAAACTCTTTTTGTATAGCCTACTGGAAATGTGTTGTAAATATTACTTTAGATGCAGTATCCCTTTTTTTAAAAATCAGACCCATGTTCTTTTTCATCACTCGATTTGCTGGATTCACGTTTAAGACTCTTGACTGTGTTCTTCCCCCGAGTTGCAGTTCTGTGCGCAGAAATCAGAAATGTTCGAGTTTTGACACAAAAAAGCTAGTTTGGTATAAAATGGTTTGTTTGTTCCAGATCTCTAGACCATTGGTGTCTTACAATTAGCCTACGCATTTCCGACTGGCTAGCCTCATGTGTTTGGCGCTGAAGGACAATATAGCACTCTTTGGACTGTGAATAACCTTATTTATAAACAATAGGCTTTAAAGAATAACGAAGACCTTAGGTTTTCAACGGGATGCACTGTGGTTATATATGTATATATTAGAAAGAGGAAAGAAAAAGTTCATCACCGCACACTTCTTGACTTTGTTAAGTTTAATTAGAGCGAACAACGCGTTTCGCCTCTGTGCGTCATCAGGTTCGCTCAGGCATTGGAAGTGTGCGGTGAACTTTTTCTTTCCTCTTTGAAGTTTACTTTATCCTGCGTTTACCAGCACCTTAAGCTGTGCATAGATTTTTGAACCTTTGGATTTATGTATAGGCTATATTAGATTTGATGCCAGAGTAGTTGTTAATATCTAGGCCTATAGTCGGAGAAGGTACAGGCCCTTAACGTCATAGACCAACTTCCCATAGCCTACGTCATAATCGATAGTATTTAATGCACCTGATTTGTATGCATGTTGCCGGTTAGAACGCGTAGGCAGCACTTCAGATGACCTCCCTATCTAGTAAATGAAAACCAAAAGCGAACATGAAAGAGAAAGGAAGGCCTCGGAATGAGGACTTCCGGCGAAATAAAGCCTTTTGTCCACCTACTGAGGAGGAAACCAAGGCTAGAAAGGAACGACTTTTACCACAGCAGTTTAAACAACTGGATACGATTCCCTGGGAGCTCAAATCTCTGACTGTGGAAAAGAAGACCTCTGTTAAAGTTCCCAGGATCCAGGGCATTGAAGAGGAAGCACAGGCTAGAAAGGAACGACTTTTAGCACGGCACTCTAAACAACTGCATGAGATTCCCTGGGAGCTCAAACCTCCAGCTGCTGAAACCAAGAAATCTGCTGAAGTTCCCAAGATACAGGGAATTGAAGATGAAGCACAGGCTAGAAAGGAACGACTTTTAGCACGGCACTCTAAACATGAGATTCCCTGGGTGCTCAAACCTCTGACTGTGGAAACCAAGAAATCTCCTGAAGTTCCCAAGATACAGGGAATTGAAGAGGAAGCACAGGTTAGAAGGGAACGACTTTTAGCACGGCACTCTAAACATGAGATTCCCTGGGAGCTCAAACCTCTGACTGTGGAAACCAAGAAATCTCCTGAAGTTCCCAAGATACAGGGAATTGAAGAGGAAGCACAGGTTAGAAGGGAACGACTTTTAGCACGGCACTCTAAACATGAGATTCCCTGGGAGTTCAAACCTCTGACTGTGGAAACCAAGAAATCTCCTGAAGTTCCCAAGATACAGGGAATTGAAGAGGAAGCACAGGTTAGAAGGGAACGACTTTTAGCACGGCACTCTAAACATGAGATTCCCTGGGAGTTCAAACCTCTGACTGCTGAAACCAAGAAATCTCCTGAAGTTCCCAAGATACAGGGAATTGAAGAGGAAGCACAGGCTAGAAAGGAACGGCTTTTAACACGGCACTCTAAACATGAGATTCCCTGGGAACTCCAAACTCTGACTGGCAAAACTAATACCTCCATTGTAGTCAGTCAGAATGGGGAAACATCTTTGGCTTCAGGTGTCAAGAGGTACAAAAGGCAGCCGCTGACCTACAAATTAGGGACACCATCTGCTCCAAAGAATGGCACCATAGGTGATGGAACTGAAGAAATACTTCAGATATGTTCCATTAAGCCCAGAGACAGAAGAGTAGAAGTCATCCAAAGGTCCACTGCTGTCACAACCAGAGGCAGTACCCTGAAACCATGCCTGACTCAGAGCCAAGTAGCTCTACACAAGCCCCAACCTCCACCAAAGGCATCCAGCTATTCTCCATCCACCAACACTGGAGCGTCTTCTCAGGAACTGAGCCCAGCTCAGAACAGCAACCACATCAGCCTAGATCTTCCTAGGTCCAGCCCCTTCGCCATGGAAACCCGGCTTCCCCTTCAAGGTCACCGCATTTTCATGTGGTGAACTCTACCCCGCCCTCCCACCACGACCAACACACACACACACACACACACACACACACACACACACCTCCAGCTTTACTTGGTTCAGCGCGCCCTTCTGATGGAGACTGACCCCTTACCTTTCACCCATGGTTGACCTCTGCAACATGTCAGAATTGCTTTCCGCTTCAGGAGTGAAGGACCATTGCCTCCCATCAGAGGGGCTGCAGCAAGAGGTAGGTTCTTACAGAGGTTGGTTTTCTCATTTAAAAAAAAATATTTAAATTTAATTTTATCATTATGCATTAGTTTTTTGTTCTTGTTATTACCTGTAGCACAGACTAGCTGATTTGCTGATGTGGACTGTGAAGCTGACTGAAGCTGTGAAAGAACAGAGGTGTATGTGCAAGAGGAAGCTTTACTTTGGTAGTCATCATGATCTACTGATAAATCTACATACAGTTTAACTCCAGTCATGACTGGTAACCAACAAGGTAGACACCCTCCAACACGGACACATAACTACACACATAGTTTGGACCTGTGATCTTTCATATGCCAACGATGTGTGGCACTGACAAAATGTGTGTATGATCTGTCTGATCTGTCCCGGCCTATGAGTCAATATTCATCCTCATTTAAACACCATAATTCAAACATACACACACAAACACTGTATGCAAGATGTTCTTATAGTGATGCTCTGTGATGAAGTATTTCTCTGCTGCATTTTCTTTGTATAGGTGTTGGGTGGGGGTGGGGGATGGGGAAGGGGGGGGGGGGTAGACAGGGCCTACAGCCTCCAAAGAAAGGCCCAGTGGAAAGCGTACTGAACTCGCTGGCTGGATAGATGGATGCACAGACATTATTCTTCCAGGAGTGATGCACAGATGCACAGACATTATACTTACAGGAGTGATCTGCAGTAAGACTGGTGAGAGTCTACGGTTTCTCCTGTACAGAAATGTGGGGGGAGTATGTAAAGGTGGGCAGAGCTGTGAGTAGACCATTCCTGGATTACATGAATCCTTTCTCCACAGGTCACTAGCACAATAGTCCCCTAATTACTCACCATCAGATTGACGTATGTGCCGCCATACAACCACACACATAACAATGACAGAGGACCTGTGGATATCCCTGAAGTTGAAGCACAGATGATTCTACAGGAATCCATTCAACAACCTACTTTATTTTCCCTTCAAGCATAAACTAATTTATCTTTAATCTGCATAAAATAATCAACAATAAAGTGTTTTGACTGGCATATTTTTCTCTTTTCTGTTATTTACAGTTACAGAGGCAAAAGCACTCAGCAATAGACTGCAAACAGTGCTTTAATTAAATTAACATACCACTATGGGCTTTAGTGTGACCCTTAATTTACTGTTCTTACTTGTACTTTAATGTCCCAAATACAAAATATAGTAATGTAACAAAGGAGGTTTTTTCTACTGTGTAACATACTGTATATCTTATCTGAATTGTTTTAAATTGAAAGGTTTGAGGCGTACATCAACCACACTGCAAAGTAGACATGTTCCAAATGAAAGGTTTCAAGGGCTACAGTGCCACCTTACCCACTAGACTATTTAAATTTTACTTATTTATGACCATCATATTTCCTAAAACAGATAGTTTTTTCCTAATGGATAGATATGGTTACTATGAATGCCTGTGCTCTTTCAAACATGGAAAATTGACACATAAGTTGTATATGCTACTCTATATGACTCATGGTTCTGTGGACATAGCCATAAGATCACAAATTCCACAGCAATAAATTATATCTTAACAGTTTAACTACACAAGGATCATTTGGGGAAAACGCATGAACCATGGGAATAAAAACAGTCTTAAGAGACATATTTAACACATGAAATAGCGAATAAGGGTAGGCTATCAAAACGGCTATAAACTGGTTCAAATATAACCAAATTGTGGTTGTACTATCCGAGGTGCAAGATCATCCAGATGATCATCAGTGCTCAGTACTAACTCTGAAGATTTTCTCTGTATTCAATAGCTTATTTCAGACTCCCAGAAAACTGGAGCAGATTGTGCCTTTGAGGGCCCAGGTGAGAGATGACACATTCCCATTACAGACTATATGTGGTAATTCAAATCACTACATAGAGAATGACAGCATTTTTCTGTGGAACAAGGAAATAAAACAATAAACCCTGTAAATACAAACAGTTGTAAAGAATAATCTGGTGTAAAGTGAAATTAATGAGTATTTGAATGCAACTTTTGCTTCAGTTAACTCTTTGGAGATATCCGATATCTTGCATTGCATCATTGGAGAGTTCCCCAGATGACAGAGAGTGAGAAATAAAGAAACCTTTTTATGCAAACTGTTTAAACACAGTTTGCATCCACATGTTATACTATGCCATTTGATTAGAAATCAGTTGAAGTATGTTAACATCTGCACAACGTGACACACACAATCCAATTGCATGTGTGTTCATAAACTGTTATTGTAACATTGGACTTGTCACATAAAGAGATGTTTGTAGTGAAACTGTCACTTTCAAATCTGCTTCAGGCAATACCTTTTTAATTAGACTTGGATTATAACAACAGAAGATCAGTACACATTTAAGCACATTTCTAGAACGTTAGATTTATTTTATTACAAACACAATTCTAAATTTGAGCCTTTATACAATATATTCACAAATTTTGGCACTTGTCACCTGCAACAAGCATACAGGACATTTTGAATACATTTGGTGTTTTATGTCTTGGATGAGATGGCAGCTGAATAGGAGTAGGCCTGAGGCAACATTTAATAATGGTTCTGTTTTGGGGCACTCTGTGCATCCTAGAATAGAGTAAGCAATTTGCATTTTGCATATTGCTAAACAACCATATGTATCACAGAACCAGTGACTGAAACACAGAGCATAGCATAACACCTCGGTATAGATAATACTGACTGATGTATTGATAATCCAATGTATTGCTGTGATGGAAATACCTTGAAATCGCATCATGCAAATGCTCCACACTGGAACAGTCAGACCCCTCACACTAAGGCTGTTTCATACTATAGGACCAAAAACAAACATGGCACTTTCTCTGTCCTTGCTTTAGGAGGTGACATTCTAGCATTACCCGTGAGCTGTAGACTGGACCTAAGAAAATGTGCTACTAAACTAATGTAGTTATTGGAATCACTGTCACCACAGATGGGCAGATGTGCTAATACCACCCCAAGAAAGGAAATTATATATCAAATTAAAAGTATGAAAAGTATTTTAGAAAATATCTAGGACAGTTCAACAAAATGTGCACTTCGGTTCTGATATCTCTACACATCCGTCATGGCAACAAGCCTTCCATGGAAACCTGATGAAGGCAACAGGCCTGAGACCATTTTGACACACCTGATCAATAATGAAACTGCTGCTTTCTCCAGATATTTTCAGGATATGCTAATTGCTGACTAAAGTAACAACAGTCATCCAATCAAATATTAATCCATTTGATACTGGAATTAGATTTGTCATCACCACAACAAATATGACTCAGCAAAATGTACGCACACACTAAAGCCACATTCTCATTATTACCAGTAAAATGAAGACACAGGCCTTTGAGTTCCATTATTCATATTCAACTAGGCTACATCAAAATCACAAAAGCCAACAAAATAATTGCAATCCTAGTGTATACAAGTAATCATATACACATCAATGTTTTATCTCAAGATAAAAATAACATAATGACCAGCATTGTCTCTTGTACTATTTCCCTCCCTACATTTGGCCAGATAATTCCCTATTTATAATTCAGGCATTGTGTAAGTCATTTGGCAAAATTGGACTATTTACAGCCCAGTCACTTAAGGTGCCTCAATAAGAAGAAAGGCCTCTACTAAGTGCTGCGCTCTATGAATACTCCTCCAAAATGAGGATGCTATTTATAAAATCACCTTTTTTTTGACGTTAAAATTTGAATGTTGGAGTATCTGCATTAGTGAGTGTGAAGAGGATGGTGTTGAGAGGGTAAAGTACAGTCTGTTTAAGTGAGTTCCTCATTAGGCGAAAGAAAAAAAAAGTTAATGGCAGTGGTTTTCTACCCTGGGCCATCTTTCAGTGCTTGACTTAAGGTATACTGGCTAGTAGGTGTATCTTGAGAGAGGAGTATCTTCCAGTAGGTCATCCTGTGGGAATACAAATAAACAAGACATTACACACCACGCGCGCACACACACGCACACACACGCATACACACACACACACACACACACACACACACACACACACACACGAAGAAGCAATCAGAATGTGCACTTATTTATTACATGGCTCATCAGAGTGTTTCAAAAAGTTCCACTGAACTGAAAGGGCTAACGCAACATTTGGAGGTCTTCTATTTCTGAATAACAGACCATTAATATGTACACCAGAGCACTGATATGAGGGGAGGCTGAAGAACACAAATCTATTTTGTGTGCACACACTAGTCATTAGGTTGTTATGAACAATTCACTGCTAAATTAGGATCAGCAAGGGTCTTCTTTCTGAACTCACCATTGGAAGATCATGAAGTCGGTGAAATTCTGGGTGTTCATGACGATGGCGAAATTTGAGGAAGAGCAGGACTGAGGCTATTGCAGTGCATACAATGAATACAGAAACCAGCCCTGCAAGGATGGGGTCCAAGGGGGAGGTGGGATGGTGCCCTTCGTGTGCTGCATCTTGGTAAAAAGCAGAAGGGGAAATGCTTCATTGCAGGTGCTATTTTAGATTAATTTCTGAATATATTTATCATATACTATAATAAGCATATTACACAAATGTGTTGAGTATGTTACAAATATATAGTTTAAACCTCAACATACAATGAGTTTTGAATTCTACAGCCAAGGTTTATTTAACACAGTCTTTCGCTGTCAACACTCACTTATGTGAAGAGGAACTTACCCTCATCCCCAACATCCAGCTGTGGAGGCTCTTCCTGTTTAGGAGGAGCCACCGTGAGATGAGCAGGTGCCTGGGGGGGCTCTGACCTGAGGAATTGGGTAGGGGTAGATGCTGATGGGAGGAAGGTAGTTTCAATAGCTGTCTGTGCAGTTGCTGATTGATGGGTAGATTGGTGTGTTGTCTGCGTGAACAAAGGGATTAGGGTGGATTGAGGTATGGTTTGGGGGGTCAATACGATAGAGGTTGAGGTGTATGTGTTCAAGTGATCACTATCAGTCTGATTAGCTGGCGCTGTAGGAGTTGTGACTGTCTCCATAGGGGTAGTGCCTTTTCCTGGGGAGACTGATATGGTAACAGCAGGGGATGAAGGGGGGTGGGGGGGGGGCAGAGGGAAAAGAGAAAAAAGGTTGGAAACTTAAGGTAAGGGTAACAGTAGGAATAAAAAGATACGTAGGCAGAAAAATATTAGATCAGGAAGACAGGAAGTTAAGGACAAGCAACTCAGTGCTGACATTGGCAGCTGACATGGAAAGCAAAACCACTGAAGGTCTTTAAAGGCTTGAAAACACGCTGCCCAACCAAGGTCTGTACACTGTCATCAACCCAAAAGAACAGGTTGGACCACACAGCGTGATTCTCAAAGTATCAGTAATATGTTTAACTGCCTTACTTACTATTCAGGCAGTGATTTCAACATCATTTCCCCATAGCAATTTGAATCCCCAGTGGATTGATGACACCACTGCCCACCCCACTGGGAAATAAATAAGGAGGTCAAAGCCTCAGCTGGGCTAAAAATAGACAAGGTATACCAGTAACATGACAGCAGTTCAACACTGCGTGTTTGTATTTACAAATTCAGGTGCCACAGGTGCTACAGGTGTCTTCACAGCTACTGCAAACTAATGTTTATCGTGGTGTGGACAGTTTGAGGACAGACAATAAAGGAATGAATTGTTGCATTAAGCATAATTAACAGAAATAAATGCTTTAGCAATATTTAACAAGTGTGGTTAATTATAGTACTACATTGTCTGGGTGTTTTCCTATAATATAATTTTCTGTTTTCTGTTATGTGCCTACCATCTAATTGTATTTCATTTCCATTTTTTTTAATTTAGTACATCACCAGTCCTTTACACTAGATCATGCTGACTGACAATATCTCAACACTGTACCTGTAAATGAGAACGGCTTTGAACTCAGGCTTGAGTCATTCTGTTCAGGAAGCACTGAAAGAGTGGAGAAGACGACTTCTGTTTGCCCAGTAGGAATGCTTCTTCTTCCTCCAGAGACTGTACTGGACTCTGGGGTCGAAGCAGTGATGTGGTTGGCCTCTGTCAGGGAGGTGAGCGTGGCAGAGGGCGGGGAGGTTTCCTCCTGAGGAAAAGGACCAGATACGGCTGCCTCTCCAGATGTGGGGCTGGGGCTGGAGGTGGAGGCAGAGATGAAGTGGGATGCGCCCACATTCAACTGGACAGTTTGGGACTCAGCATGTGGTGAACGAGTGGTCTGACCTGTTGTGGAGATGAATAGGCTGAAATGTTTTAGCATTAAACAACTGGACCTGGCCAACAATTACTCATAACAAGCTCATAACATACCCAGTAGACAGATAATAATACACTGCCATTATTACACAAATATTTCACAACATAATATGCGTTTTGTAAATGGTTGAAATAATTCAGTGGACTTTTCTGACGTAAATAGTCAAAATTCCCTTCTTCGGGCTAATTTGCCATTCAACTCTCTTGTCCTGTGATGGTATGTTATTTTATGATTGAACAACAAAGTAAGCAACACGATCATTAAGAAAACTTTGGAAGTCATGCTAATATTCCAATGTTTTGGGTGCATTTTATATTACCTTTGAGCCTCTAGTGTATAAATCTAACTATATAGAATATATGGACTGGACTAATGTATAATTCAGGGATACCACCAACAAACAGCAGTTTTAAAGGACCACCACAGTGCAAATGCCACTGACATTCAGACTTCTCTGCAGATTTGAAATACCAAACAAAACAACTGGCCCCTGCATATTCCCATGACAAACGAATATGCTCAGATGCTGAGATGAGATCTGTCCTGGGGAATATGTTTATTTAATTCTGTGTTTGAAATTGAAATCAGGTCATATTCAAAATTCATTGGCCTAATTAGATTATCTAAGGAAATTACATTCTAAATAGCTTGGCAGTATCTATGTTTCCAAAGATAAAATTGTTTTTCAACTCAATAAATGTCACAAAGACTACTTTCACCGTTGGATCTCTCGCTGTATCTTGCACTTTTAAAGCCAGTTCAACACAGACTGCTTATTTTGTGTTTATTTAGGGGGGGGCTGCTTCATAAATAATATTCGATTTTTGATTTTTGTTTAATGTTCAACTTAGCTATCCTATTAAGTTAACAGCATGACTGGTGTCATAAGATGGCCAGGTGTTGAATTAAACTGGTGATACAAGGGTCTTTAAAGGTTAGCTATGCATAATACGCTACACACGTAATACAATTTAAAGATCATAGCGTGCGCTCAATAAGCTAATTTGTGCATCTTCCTTTCACCAGTATGAGTGAATACCACCAATGCTCTTCCCCACCCACCTCTTACAATTTTAGAAGATATAATAATTTTCGCGTTATTCCTGAAGAATTTAATGACGTACATACATTATCACTGTATTGTGCCACAAGCAACAACAGAATAGGCTACATAGTCTGAGCACCTTACCTGACAATTTGGCATTTACGAAAAAAATCACAAGAAGACCCAGAAAAATATATCTTATAGTTTTCATATTCGTGGGTGTCTCTGTCTAGGCGGAGACGGCCGATCATCTGTTGCCCACTCTTCAGCAGAGAGATTTTCTTTCCGTTACGTTAGTTGACTGGGAACATCATATCTAAAAATACCCACGGGGTCTAAGAAAAAAGGGGAGGGGTGCGATTGTGTGCACCTACACGCAGAGCTGCCTATGATCGGACAAAGAAAACAGACAAGTCGCCCGACCAAGGAGCAGAACCTGCAGCCGCATAAGCAACCATACGATCCACTCCTTTGCCCTGCTTGCTCACAGAGAAGCGTGAAGACAGAAGCGATGTTCTTGCGTCTCTTCGTTGACCGAGTAATGTGTCAGCTGTCAAGTCTTCACGTGTGTTTGGGTATTGGTGGGCGGGGCTAGGCCTACTTTTCAAATTTCAGACAGTCTGGTCGTCCTCTGGAGAAGATCCGATTGAAGGAGTCAAAAGGGCTCTACACGTTGCCCGTGCGCACAGTTTGCGAGTTTGTAAATTTTGTTAACGATGTCTTCGGTCTTCACGCTCTGACATTACATTAATCGATTATTTTCAGCTTCACGATATTCTTTCTGTAAACTGATTCAGACATGGAATCCAGCTCAGTTCAGGCGGCTGACGCTGAGTTCACCGTGGAAGCTGTGGAAAGGGTAAGCTCGTGAACTCATTATTACAGTGTGGGCTATTTACTATTAAATGGGCGACATCTGTTTTATTGATATATTGCGACATTTTTTGTTTGTAGACGATTTCCCTACAAAGGACTTAAAAGCTGAAATAGTGAAGTTAAGGCCAAGAGTAGCACCCCATTGGATTGAATGGTCCATGCAAGCCTATCTACGCTATAAATAAACCAAACAAATAGTCAAAGAAATGCTTTGGTGTTATAACCACTCATGGTAGACTGCAGCTACAACACTATATTATTTGAAGCTGACAAAAATTTCAGGACATCTGTTTCAAGAGTGAATTATTGTCCAACTGGCAAATGAGATTCCAATGACTGGCTGTGTGGCATAGAGCTCAGTTGGAGAAGGGAAGTCAGTGGGATTGTAATATGATATCTTTGTAAGCTATGCTATAATTATAAAATGTGCTATGCGGTTCTGTGAGAGTTGTTGCTGTTGGCAACAGCAAGAACTTTCACAGTTGTGGAAACAATGAGCAATGGAGCAGCTTACGATGTGCTTGTGGTTTGTTCCCGCCTTAAATATGTCCAAAATGAATGTTAAATACCACAGCAAGTAAATTTGCAAAATAAAACTCTCTCTCTCTTTTCCTCAATTTCTTTTTGTGTGTGTACGTGTGTGTTTGTGTGAGTTGAACCCTAATTACTCTACGAATGTCGGAAATTGCTCAGGCTCTCCATCAGCTGTTTTATGATCCCGACATGGCCCAGAAGAACGTGGCCCAGAAGTGGCTGACTCAGGCTCAAATGTCTCCACAGGCCTGGCACTTCTGCTGGGCCCTCCTCAGCCAGGACAAGGTAAGCAACCACACTCTGAACAGTGCCACGACAATTGTGTCTTAGCAACAGTTTACTTGGTGCCCTAAGTGAAACGGATGCACAGCAGCCATTAACCTATGACATAGAACAAGAATATGGTTCAAAACACAATGTTGCCTGGTCACAGGTTCCAGAAGTCCAGTTTTTTGGAGCAAGTACGCTGCATGCCAAAATCTCAAGGAACTGGAGTGATCTCCCTACAGAGCAGCATGTCTCCCTGAGGACTCAGCTTATCGCACAGGTGTGCCAGTTTGCCAGTGGTCCCAAGATGGTGTTGACAAGGCTGTGTGTAGCCCTGGCCTCTCTGGTCCTCCACACAATGCCAGACACGTGGCCTACAGCAGTGCACGACCTGCTTCAGGCCTTTCAGACCGGACAGGGCATTGCTGGGGCTGACGGCCGAGCACGCTGTCTCGCCATGCTGGAGCTCCTTGCCGTGCTCCCAGAGGAGTTCCAGAACAGCAGGGTCCCAACAGCTCGCCGCACCCAGCTACGCACCACTTTGGCTGGGCAGTGGAGTGCCGTCTGCCCCCTGCTGCAGCAGCTCCTGCGGCACACAGATTCCCCGACACAGGTGAGGATGCGGGTGTTGCAGTGCCTGGCCTCCTGGATGGGTCTGGACGTGTCACTGGGGGACAGTGAGGGGCTACTGCAGGACAGCTTCTCCATGCTGTCAGACCCAGAGCTGTTTGACACTGCAGTGGAGACCATCGTTAGCACCATCTCCCAGCCTGACAGCCACAGGTGAGTGGTGGTGTGATGTTGAAACATTTTATTTCACATCAAAAATAGTTACCTTTAGGTAGTGACAAGCTTATATTTCTTGCTGCATTTGGGTGTGTTACAGATAGAAGCACTAGCTTAAACCATGTGTACATGTATGTGCTGAAGGATATGTCCTGAGCTTTCACACTATATGTATTTCAGGATGGTGACCGTATAGTGTTTTGAGTATTTAGAGTGAAAAATATTAAGTTTTTAAACTTTTGTTTTTTTATTTATTTAAATAATCTAAATGTTTGTGTATATAAATGTGCATAATTCATTCCCAACAGGTTTGCCGACATCTTGGTTAAGTTGGTGCCTCTGGTTCTGGGTCTACAGGACCAGCTGAGGAAAGCCGTGGAGACAGGAGACATGGAGACCTCTCACGGAATCTGCAGGATCGCTGTTGCACTTGGGGATACACACTGCAGGTACAGTAGAAAATATTGAATAGCACATCACTCTTAACACAAGCCTGCTCTGCGTAAGAGTATGTTGTGCTTAAGTATTCAGTAAGAGAATGTCATAGACATAAGAAAACCCCTTTAATGGTAAAAGCAAAAATATTGCCTGAACATTCTATTTTGTTTCCAAAGTACATACACTACGTATCCAGTGGGAATGTTACACTGCAATCCCTGTTGGTACAGCTGTGACACTATATATATCTATAATATAATATACTATATATATCATTCCATAACACAGCATGTACATAATGAATTAGTGTATGTATTTGTGTGGTGTTGTAGTGTGGCTTTCCACTGGTGTGGGTGGCTAAAATAACATTATGTATTACTTATGCCATCCAGCTCACCTTGTTTTCCACCTCACTCCACAGAACCCTTCTAGAGCATGTTGACCAGTGGCAGGGCTTTCAGGCCTTGGTCAATATGATCCTGTTCTGCACAGGCATCCCTGGGCAGTACCCAGTAGATGAGACCACCAGCTCTCTCACACTCACCTTCTGGTACACGCTGCAGGTAAAGCCATCTCTCTCATATCTGTACAGATGTACTGTCTCAAATCTACAAAGTTGTCTGAGTACCGGTAGTTATAATGCAGTAGTTGGAAGACAAGTAGATCTGTTATTTTTTATAGATAATGTTATATAACGCAGTGTACCCTACATAGGTTAAAATGTTCAATCTTGAATGATACTTCAATGTAGAGAGGGCAGAGGAAAGACTATGCAGGCTGTCCAGGACTTAACAATTTCAACAGCATTTTTTTAAGGATTCTGGGAAATCTCAGCCTTCACAAGACTGGTGATATTGGCTATAGTGAGCAGGTTGTACTTCTTAGACTTCTTCTAACCCATCTCTTCTCAGGATGACATTCTGTCCTTTGAAGGAGATCGCCAAGCACTTTACCTTCAGGTGTATAGACCCCTATATTTCCAGCTGGTTGATGTCCTCCTGCACAAATCCCACTTTCCCAGTGATGAGGGATATGCCTCCTGGTCGTCTGATGACAAGGAGCAGTTCAGAATTTACAGGTCCACAGAACTCTGAAGATGATGTGTTATTTCATTCAGGGAAGGGGGGGGGGGGACTTTTTAGCTCTAAAAGAATTAGAATGTGTATGTTGGTATTGTTTGTAAATGCTATTTTTTATTAATGCATCAATATTTATTCAAATGTGAACAGACACATGTGTAACATTTGACAGAACTCTTACCTGGGAGCATTCATATGCAAAATTTTACTGTACAGGAACCCTCTAGATGCCTGGATAGATACTATCACAGTTAAGTTATATCTTTGCATCCTAGGATAGACATCTCTGACACTCTGATGTATGTGTATGACCTGCTGGGGCCAGAGATGCTGAGGAGCCTGTATGACAGACTGGGTCGCCTCCTCACTGACACAGCACGGACAGCCGCCTGGCAGGTCAGTCACACTAACACTAGTCTAGTTCTCACAAGCTTGCTCAACCTCAACAGATAAAAACAAGTACACACAGTCACGCGCACATGCACACACACACACACACACACACACACACACACACACACACACACACACACATGCACACACTCACTTACACACTCACTCGCACACAAAAAGAATAGCGAATGGCACTCGTATGTCATGCCTGAAAATGGCTGTAGTTGTTGAGGAGTATCACGCAGGTACATGTATTAGCCAAGCGATGAATAAATGACCAACTGTCACTGATAGTGGACATTTTTCTCTCCCTTCTTCTGTCTCTCTTGGAGGATATAGAGGCACTTCTGTTTGGGTTCCAGTCCATTGCTGAAACTGTAGATGTCAGTGACTCTGATGTCATCCCGGGACTGATCGGCCTCATCCCCCTGATCAATGTGACTAACGTGGAGCTAGCAGACACAGTCATGTTTACCATAGGTACTCTTCCCTCTCCATCTAGTTACATGAATCTCGTAATAAAATGTTATGAGTTTCTCCCCATGCTTTTCTAGCTGTAGAGCTGTTGTGGCACAAGTGAAACAGGCCAACAGGAAACACTGTTCCAGTCATTCAATTAAGAGTTAATTTGATGCATTCGTCTGGCTGTTGTTGAGTTCACAGCCGGCAGTTATTCAACAGGATCACAGATGCTGCCTTCAGGTGATGTATTCTTCCCAGAGCGTTGTCTGTGTGTCTATGCTGTGCAGGCTCACTCGGGGAGTGGCTGGCTGATCATCCTCTCATGCTTGGGGGGATTCTGCCGGTGGTGCTCCAGGCCCTGTCCAATCCGGACTTGTCAGTCTCCAGTGTGTCTGCCCTGAAGAGGATCTGCCGTGAGTGCCGGTACAATCTCCAGCCCCACGCCGACAACATCCTGGTTGCCACACAGGTGAGGCTGTGACAGTGTGTCAGAGTGTCTCTTCACTGGGACCAAATTCAGTGGTACTGTTCTTATTTTAACAATATGTAATGTGAACAAACTGACTAACTGTGTAGATGTTGAAAAAATAAAACCTTTACATGGTAATTGACATTTCAAACAGCGTCATATTTGTAAATTGTGTTACATTTGTTTCTAGTACAACTACACACTATTAACATTTGTGCAGGTCTGTGTATGTTTCTTTATGTGTATATAGGCGTGATATAAATATTTGTTTGAAAGGTTGAGCTCAAGACATCTTCTTTCCACAGGATGTTCTTGTTAAACAGATCCACAAGGTCAGCCCATTTTAAATGTCTTCAGTATTTATCCCAGTGTTTTAAATCATTTATATTAAAAAAAACTTCAACTTGCCATTGGGAGCATTTCATGTAAAACCCTGTTGGTGTTTGCAGAGTACCCAGTGTATGTGGCTCATGCAGGCCCTGGGCTTCCTCATCTCGGCTCTGCCTGTGGAACAGATCCTGGGGAAGCTCCTGTCCCTGCTCAGCCCTCATCTTCAGCAGCTGGAGAACCTGACAAAGGAAATGGTACGGCCAAACTAACCTTAGGGAATTAGGTTGCTTTTTATTACCGCAGAGAAGTTGATTCAGTCAGCAATGGTGATTAATCAGAGCTAAAGCCCTAGTTTCTGTCACTGGTACACCAAGGCAGAGAGTAGCGCCACAGTGTTGGTCCACTAGTGTCCGCTCGTGTCCAGAAAAGTCCTGGACAGCCTGCACCCAAAAACTAACATGACATCAGCTCAGCACTTACTGGTCAACACAGAAAAACAGTGGCATACAAAATCACATCTTTTTCTTCTGTCCAGCCTAGCCCATCTAACAAGTCAACCATAGTCCACATCCTGGGTCTATTCTCCAGTCTATTCACCACGCTTGACACCAATGCTGAACCTCAAGGCTCAGAAGATATGGCTATAGCTAGACCAGCAGCACCACCACATCCAGACCCACACCCTGTAAGTTGTGTTGACATCAACAGGTATATGAGAGACATTAATCAAGTAATGTTGTTTTTGATTAGATTGGTTGTCTATAGTTTTGAATGTCTATTGCATGTAAAATATATAGTCAAATGAAATAGCAAGGTCCTTTTTTTGTTGCTAAGACCAGAACAGATACATGCCATTTTCAATGTTTTGCTATACAGTAAGGCAGTTAGTGACAAACTGTTGTTTCCATCTTGTGCATAATTGGCCTTGACTAATTGCCTTTGATCAATTGATTTTGCAGGTTGTTGTAGTACTGCAGCAGTTCTTCCCTCTTATTCAAGCTGTGCTTAGCAAGTGGCTTACTGACTCTGAAGTAGTGGAGGTAAGCAGCCCCCCCCCCCCCCCCAACACATAGACACACAGACACAGACACAGCTAATCTACTATTATAAGTTCAATGTTGACTATGCATGCAGCATATTGACCAGTCCCTCTCTTTTTGTTGGTGTCAATATCCTTTTGTCCTGTTTCGAGGCTGCCTGTGCCATCTTTGACAAGTCACTGAAGACCCTCCTCAGTAGTTTTGCCCCCTTGGTGTCCCAACTGAGCGAGCTGGTGGGGCAGATGTATGGTGCCATTCCCCAGGCTGCAGCTCTTGAACTCACACGGCAGGTGGGGTAGCTCATTTTGGTTTGCAGGAGCTTCTAGAGTTATCTATGGCATGTTTTGTTTTGTAATGTGTGTGCCCTGCTTCATGTCTCCTGCTGTTATCAGCTTGTTCACATATTCTCTGGTGAGAAAGAACACTTTGCCCCCATCAAGAGGCTGCTTGAGCTTCTAAGCTCTATCACTCTGTCTATTTTTCAGCAAGGTAAACAAAATCATTATTGGTCTTAGAACAGCAAATAGCAAGACAGTTTTGGAATGCTCTGCATAGTTTCAGTAAAGTTACTTATATATCCATGCCAGTGATAACTAAAAAGCCCTCTGTTCAGGTACTCTTTTTTGACATAGCTGCATAGCTTTGCATTTTTTGAGAAGCAAATATTAGCAACCAGTGCATTTCTATGAAAATTATTTTTGTCAATTGTCATTTGTGACAATTGCATTTCTGTAACCTTTCATGTTATACTTTTGCATGATTGTATCTAGAGCCAAGAGATCACCCTGACATTGTGGATTCATTCATGCGACTCCATGCGCAGGTTTGCATCAATTTTAGCATTAGTTTAGTTTTTCAAATCCCCTCAATGGCAAAGAAGAAGTACAGCTCTACTTTAATTTTTGTCCTTGATGTTTTTCAGGTCCTGAAAAGAAAGGCTGAGCTGTACCTCGCTGAGACTCTGGACATCAAAGCTCTTTTCTACTGTGGTGAGAACATGACCCACTGACCACAGTCTTACCCTGGCCTGGATACTTAATACTGTTTTGTGTTTTTTTATAAGGGGAGGGAAAACTTACTCCTACTACCGGTAACTGAAACCCATAAGTAACCAAGATGGCAAAAGTGACTTGTGCAACAAAGCCTGCACTATTTTGCTCTCAATTTTTTTTACCCTGAGGTACACTGTATATATCTCAGGTCTGGCAGAACAGTCAGTTGGTGCTCTGAACCTTTTAGTCTGGATATTTGTATAATTTCTTTCTGTTTCTTCAGGAATCCTGTCTTTTAAATTCCCAGAGAAACCTACTGTGAAATCTACCTGCTTGTTTTTTGTAAGTGTACCACACATTCATACAGTTTAATTAAGTAAGTAACATTTATTTACGAAGCACATTTTCACTGCTGTACATAACATAAAAACATACCTTAGGGTTAGTGTTGGGTATGTACAGTGTAAATGCAATGCAATGAGGAGTTGATTATTGATATAACATTTAGAATTTTGTCAATAGAAAACGCAAAGTTCTCAAGGATATGAGTAGATATGTCATCATCTGGAGGGTTGCAAGTATTAATGGCAGAGCCTATGGAGCTAAGCAACATTTTGGATTTGCCAGAAGTTTGAACAGAGACAAAACACTGAGCAGAATGCATGACGTATGTAGTTGATTTGTTAAAAAAATATATGTCTATTTGAAATACAAATTTAAAATGTCACATGCTTTAATCTTCATCTCTATCCAGTCTTATCTGAAACCATCATGTGTTTAAGAATATAGGAATGAATACAGCATATGAACCTCTGTCTGTATCAGTAATGATACCTGTTGTGTGTACTTTGGACCCTTTCTTCTGCTCAAAGACAGAACTGGTTTCCCACTGCGAAGACATCCCTGCAGTTGGTGAGGTGCTGCAAGAGGATGGAAAGTTGCTCCTTCAGGCCCTGCTAGAGGTGAGCTGTTTTGCGACTCCAATTTGGTTCTTGTTGCACAGTTTCAATCTACATTGCTGCTACATTAAGAAAAATGACCGGATTCCATTAAAACTTGCTGAGTCTGGGGCATAGAATGAGGTATGATATACATATGTCAGTTATGTCAAAACATGATTAATTTATGTCTCTGTCTGGATAGATTTACTGAAGGTGAATTGTTATCATGAATATTTATCATGAACATTTATGTGATTAAGCTACTGCCATTACAGATCATATCACAGATGCAGAACACCTAATACGACTTGTTTGGATATTTATTTTGAGCAGGGCATTGGGGGCCAGGCGCCTCGCAGTCTGATGGAATACTTCGCTGAGGTGCTGCTAGGATTGAATCGCCATTGCCACAGCCTGCTCTCAGCATGGATGCAGGAGGTCTTGCTGATACCCAACTTCCCTTCAGCACAGGTGTCCATGGAGCAGAAACAGACTTTCAATCAACAAGTCCTCAGGTAGCCCAACACAGCAAGGAAACTGAGTGCTCAACCCCTGCAGTTGTAACTGGTGCAATAAGTTGCCTAAATTACACTCTCACATTTCTTTCAGGGAGCAAACGAACAAAAGACGTGTGAGGGAAATAGTGCGAGACTTTTCACTGCAGTGTCGAGGTCTGCATGGCACAGAATATGCTGGGGACTACTGACGTGTTAAAAGGTCAGTTATGTCTCCTGGAGTGTGGTTCTCTGTGTCAGTTGTACTAGTGGCTGGAGGTCATGCAGCTAACTTTGCAACTACATGTAGCATATATCAATAAAATGTAAATATTGAACAACTAATTTGCACTATTTCCCTTGTGTTCTCCTTATCAAAACACATTAAGATGTGATCGTGCTAGATAGAAAATCAATACAAAAGTTTACTGATCCAAGATATTCAGGGAAGTAGTGTATTACTCTGTTGTAGAAAACAGGCTAATAGTGCTATGAACTTTTCAAGCCTCTCTTGATCCCACCCACCTTGTGCCTTGTGCTCTCTCTTGCTTTAGGTGAAGGGGTCCCTGGTGTGCTGAATTCTTGTCTATTGGCAGGAGGATAAAAGGTCGGCTTTTACTACAAGTCTGGCTCTGTTCCCTTTCCTCAAACCACGTTTGTCATATGCATGTTAACACAGGGTCAACATAACAATGAAATGTGCTGGACTGCTTTGGTCTCAGGCTTTTTGTAATTGCTTGACATCCCCTTGTACAATGGTTTGCATAACACTCTTGTTTTCTCTGTGACTATACTGATTTGTTCTTCATTAATATTTAAAATAAATCTACCTATTATTTGCATCTCTGTTTCTCCCCCTTAATGCCGTCAAGCTACAAGCCAACCTGCTGTATGGAGAGCCCCTCCATGAGTTTTGATTAAAAAAAACAATCATATGATACTGTGAAGACTGATGTAAGAAGTAATCGATTCCACTGGGAAGGTCATATGCAAGTTTCTTGTGCTGGTTATTCTAACAAAGTTTGCTTAGAAAAAGCATTTTTACAATGGATGTTCCCAAAATTTGGTTAAAGCCCTTACTGTAAATAGGTGTTGCATTATGACTGTTGTGAAATAATTTGTGTTCAAATTCAGCAGAAAAAAATCAGCAAACCACAAGACCCAACCAACCATTTACATATATATTTTCACTTTATTGATTTAAACTTTAACTCATATAACAAAACATATTTGTCAACATTCACAACGAACAGTAAAAACACAGGTACAGCGGAAATAAGTATTTGATCCCTTGCTGATTTTGTAGGCTTGCCCAGAAATGGGCAGTCTATAATTTTAATGGTAGGTTTATTTTTATTTTACAAACTTACAAAATCAGCAAGGGATCAAGTAATTATTTTCTCCACTGTATACAACTTAAAAATCCTCATTCAGCAGGTGAGAGTGAATGACATTGCTTCAGAGAGCTGGCGTTGGTGGGCAGTCCTTGACAGCATAAAAGGTCATCAGGTGTAGTTCACAGGTCAAGCGCATTAACATTTCTCTCAGGATTAGGTTCAATGTCATCTAGTGTAGAACAAGGAATGGAGTAGGATTTTTTTTCCACTTTTATTTTTTTACTTCCTGAAACAGATTTGTCTTCTCTGGTATTTCCAACCAAACATCAACTGTGAACCGCTTTGTTGTTATCCAGTCATACAGATGAAAAAAACTCCTCTGCAGCCACTATCGTATCCTAGTGAAGAGGTTTAACACAGATTTGGATTCCTGGGTGGAGAATGAATTCAGACAGTTAGCCTGTACGTTCTTATCCCTTACAGGTGTTCAGTCCGTAATGTTCCTTGTGATCATTCATGGCACGTACCTTGGTACATCTTGTTTTACTGAACACGTTCCAGAACCTCAAGGTCTCGTCTCCTGCTCCTGTCACAATGGCCTCACCATCTGGAGAGACAGCCTGAGAGAAAGACAAGGGAGAAGTCGAGTAGATTAAGTCAAAGTATAAAAGGGTAAGGACGGGGCAAATTGTTCACTTTTAATGATGTCAGTTACATTTTAAATTTGGTCTCTCCACTCTGAACCACCATAGTGATTAGAACAGGGGAGTGCTTTTCAAACAATAGTCACTGGACAAAAAAGTACAACAGTCAGGAATTTTGGACTGGGGTTCCAAACAAATATTCCAAAAACAAAGCAACAAGCCATCTTTAAACACTTTGCTGTCAAAGTCCCAAAAATGACACATGCAAGCACAAACCCTAAATCAAAAGTGGCCGCAATGCTGATTAAAGACTGGGGCCGAGGGCCATAACAACAGCAAGTCACCATGCTGATGGCCATGTCAAAGAGAGTAGACATGCCAAGATACTTCATGGTAGTTCATGTCTATGGAAGCAGTAGGGATCAGTTCTGGGCCGCATCAATGGATGTGTAGTTGACGTACTTGGCTGTAGTAGTTATTACCATGCACTAAAAAAAACTCGATGCACACCTGAATCAAGATCATGATACTGTGTCTGAAATGTACATCCATTTCTCAGAAAAATAAGGCTTTTAAATATTCTGTGAAATCCTAGGGTTCTGCCATAGACGTCAATGTTACATAACATATGCCTATGGACTGCGTAAAGGGGAATTAGTAGCTCTCCCTTGTGTGATGGTTCCAGGATAGTGGCTCATCATGAAGGATCTTGGCAAATGCACCATGTTTGGCCATGTCGTATATGGCCATGTTAACTTACCAGGTAAAGGACCCGATAGGAGTGCCCTGTTAGCTTAGCCACCTGTGTTAGCGATGGGTACTTCCACACTAGAATCTGGTTTTGAGAGTAGCCATGTGTGCTCACCTAGACAAAGAGCAGCAGGCCACTGGTTAAGCACAAATTTACAGGTCACAGATGGACCATTTCAATCCATCATGCATCAGTAATGATGAAAGAAATAAAATGCTAAAATAATGTATATTATGGTGAGGCTGAACATTTCTAAAGGCATTACAGACTTTGTGCAGTGAACTAACCCTCACCCCAACTTCAGGTGGGTGTTTTAAGAAGTATCTGAGAGTATGGGTATAATTGAATGCATTTGTTGGAGCTGTGTTCATGTCCTCTTTTGTATGTTGTAATTACAATACACATCTTGAGTGCTGGAATGATTAGGTATGCTTTCTCACCAGTTCGTTGGCATGTTTGGACCAGGCAAGGTTGCAGACCTGGGAGCCAGTGTCAGTGCTCTGCAGGGCCTGGCCCGTTAGTGTGTTCCAGAAGCGGAGGCAGCGATCGGCTGTGCCCCCACCTGATGCCAGCAGCCCGTGTTGATGGGGGGACCACGCAATGGCTTTGACTGCTGCTAGATGGTCGCTGTACTGCTGCACAGGGAGCAGGCTGGAACTGTTCCACACCAGCAGCTAGAGGGCAGCAGACAACAAATAAGGACATGGCGCTAAGTTAACTTTATCACAGCATTGCTTCCAAGATCTTCATGCATTGTGTGTCACTCTGTCTGCCAAACATCACAAGTTCAAAGTGCAATTGCAAATAGTACATCACGAAGTTGTGAACAGTTGAAAAAGAAGTTCAGCACTGCTAGCCCATATACCTTGTTGTCGTTGCCCCCTGAGGCAAGGTGCTGGTGGTCAGGTGACCACTTGAGGCCGCAGACTTCCTGCCGGTGGCCTTGCAGTCGGCGCTCGGCTGAAGGAGGGGTGCGGATGTCTCTCTGAAGGATCACGCGGTCCCGGCTACCCGACGACAGCTGCTCCCCATTCCAAGCCAACGCACCTGGAGACACATGGATTGGTGAGATTCCGACTATGACCTGATACTGCAGGAGGCAAGGAGACAATACCGTATAGACCACAGCAAGTTGAAACTCTGCTGGTATTGTGTGGACACTCACCTACACGTGCAGAATGACCCTCTAGGCAGGTCAGTTTCCGACTGGCTGCTGCATCCCATATTTGCACGAAACCTTTGTGTGTTCCCACAGCAACCAGGCTACCCTGCAAAACACACAGGAAGTGGTAGGAGTCAGTGGACATAATTACAGCTGACAGTTGCTCACATTAGACGTTAGAGCAGTAACAGCAAACACATGTTGCTTACTGCAGTTGCTACCAGTGTCCTAATGATAGCTCATAGAACAGTACTTCTACTGATACAGTTATGCAGTCTCAAAGGACTGAAAACTCATAACAACGGTGGTTTTGCTGAGGTAGGTTGAAAAGAGCTCTGGCACAGTGACAAGACTTTCATCATTCAGAGTATTATAAAATTCAATGTCATTCTAATGGGACAGCAGTTACTTTTTTGCCATTCCAAAATGTAGACCTGCACAAATGTACACGCAAATATGACAAAAACTCGATATTTCATGTGTCTCACTAGAAAACAAAAATACAAACCCTTTCATTCCAACACACTGATGTTACTGAGTCCCCATCCACGGACAGGTCACATAACCTAGTTACCTGTGCAGAAAAGCATGAATACAGCCACATTAAAACAAAAAGGTGCAACACCTTACCACACACCCAAGCTTTATCATATAATTTCAAAGCATTAACTCCTTTTTATAGATCAGTGATGCACTTAAAACATAATTTTTCCGAACTGTTTATGAATAATCAGTCAAATCCCTGCTCCATCAACTCTTCGGAAAACCAAAATAGGGACCTGCTGAGGCTCACCTGGCTGGTGCAGGCGCTCCACAGATACACACATGCCCCCAGGCCCACACTCAGCAGATTCCCTGCTGACCAGTCCACCAGGTTGAGGTAGAAGTCATCCTGCAACTCCGGGGCATCCAGCACCTTAAAGGGGATCTTGGAGATCTTGCGGGCTGGCTTGCGGGGAGATCGCAAGAGCTTGTGGCTATGGACACAACCAAACTCAGGTAAGCTCAATTCCACTCACTCCAATTCAATTTTATTTTATTTAGTCTCTACCTAGCTACAGTGGGCTACACAATATCAACAGCAGCTAATGTTACTACAATGCTTGACAGAAATCACTGCTTTTCAATAAATAAATAAATAAATAAACAAACAAACAAACAAACCAACCAACACATTTTTGAACCGAGCAATGTCCACAGCTTTGACTCTTTGTTAACCATTTAGATCAATAAGGCCATTATTTGGCTTCATACCTCTTATTGCTGAGCGGGGAGAGGGAGTATGGAGAGACTTCAGTGCCGCTGTCAAATGGCACTCTCTTTGATTGCACTGTGTACTACAGACAGGACATAAAGCATTCTTATGTCAGTCGTTACTGATTAGATTAGAAGGATTAACACCAAGAAAAAAACAGACAATGTGGAGACAGACAACTTGAGTGTGCCACGTGGTGTAGCTCTTTCTAACCTTGAAAAGGCTATGCGTGTCCTGTGAGAGAACGGCGTGGCGGCGGTCATCTGTGTGTGGGTCAGGGACCGTCTCAATGCCTGCTCCCAGCAGCTCGTTCCTCAGAAGTGCAGCATATGCCACTGCATCTGCAAAAGGAAATTACATGGTGGATTGGGTTTAGGCCAGCATTAGATTAGATAGATGTGTAATATACATGTAACAACACTGCTGACAGTTGACATGACTTGTGATTAAAAAGCCAAATACTAAAATGTCCTTCAGCTTTGTGTTTACCCCTGCATGTCAGAAAGTGAGTAGTCTGTGCTATGGGGGAGGGCATCTTTGAGAGAAGTGCTTCTTATGATTGACCAAATATTTTATTATTGTTAAGGCAAGACACCTCTGTACCACAGTACAGAGACTCTATAAGCAGTATCTAACTAATTACAGAGGTGCTCCCTAAAGTGTCTGTGACTTTATCTGTTACATAGTCATGGCATTGGTACTTTAACCATGAGGATTGTTTAAATAATACATGTATGGTAACGTTAAGTATTATGCTGTAACATACATGGGGCTCTGGTTAAGTGCAGTAGAAAGGTAAGGTGGTGTATATAAGAAGCATTAACATCATCAGTACCTCTGCCTGTGTCTGCTGAAGAATCTTTTGATCTATGATTCTGACTGGGAGATCGACAGTTTTCCTAAGCAGATACCAAAAGACCAGAAAAATACAGAACAAGATTAGCAGTGAAATATTTTAAACTATATCTGCATTTACATAGAATTTACTGCACTCTTCCAACAAAACATACTTCATGTGTAGTGATTGTCTTTGAAGCCAGTCATCCTAGCATATAAGCACAAATGAAGGATACTAATGAATGTTAATGTTTGCATGATCCTAAAAGATGGTTTAGTGCAGAGAGTGGGTGTGTCTGTGTGTATGCCTGCATGCATGTACAACTGCATTAAAGCACATCGGGGACTACACAAACATTTTAACACACTGTGCAACATTGGAGGGGCCAGAGAGATAAATGTCCTACATTGGCATAATGAAAGTTGATGCTCCAGTTACTCCCAGCTCGAGTGGGAATGAATCTGTCTCCTGACTTGATACTGACAGGACTGCATGCTGCATAACCAGGCTGTTAAATTAAAAAAAAAAGACATTTTCAAAAGTTTAAAAAGTATGTAATATACTAATGTGTTACATTGGTATTACTATTATTCTCTTGGCATCGATTGATTGCTAAGAGGCAGACAACCCATCATAAATTGCACCAGGCTCTGATCACTGACTAGTCACAAATGAAGCAACAATAAAGTGGAACGTACCTTAGCCACCTGTCCCTCGGGAAGGTTCTGGTGATTGATTTGCCTCAGTAGGCGTCTTTCATATTCCTGATCCATAGCGCTTCAAACTTTCACCAGCACGCGCTGTCCCCCTCAGTCTCCCCTTCCCTTCAGACCGCCCATCCCTGCAAAAAGAAAAATGTCGTGTTACTTCCATTTACATTATTGTAGTGCCATGGTTACGCACACTATTGGGTACATGAATTGGTAGTGTCATACTGTGAGCTTTTTCACTGCCCGAAAACCTAATAACAACGCCTAAAGTGCTTACAATTAATTTACCCATATAACACAGACCGACTGGATTGTCAGCATGCGTCATGTTTCAACTGAGAATTCATATAACTTAAAAGCGTGCTAGGTCAAGGTAACCTAACCAACTGAGGTTGCCGAAATTGGTGCTCACGCTGTATCTTGCTACTGTCTGTCGAACAAATGAGTTCGTGTGCAGTAGTCTCGCTAATTTTATCGTGCATACCCACAATATAACAGAAGACTGCACGGTTGCAAATGTAGCAGCAAGCAACCCGAGTTAGCAACATTTTAACTAATAGTTGTCATGGCAGCTTGCTAGTTAGCTAGATGTTGTATTAGCATTATGTCAGTGGAACAGAACGCGTAGTAAATTCCACAATGTCTTAACTGTCAGTCATTAAAAGATGAAAAGAAAACTGTTGCCAACTTAGATGTTAACAAGCTAAAAACTTAACCTATGACAACTATTGCAGAACCTTACGAATGGTAGCTTATGATATACCTACGACGGTGAAAAACGTCTCACCTCTGTCGTTCACACCGTGGCGTTACGTATGGTAGTAAAAACTGTCATGAGAATAACTTAAAATGTCCAAAAATAAAACAGAGTAAACAGCTCGTTTCCTATCAGTTCGACGAACGTCAAATTCCTGGACGGTGAAATGTCCTTACTCAATTTTTTTACTGTAAAGTCTTCCAATGTTTATATCTGTATCAAGATGGCGACGAAATCAGCTGTTATGCGAAAACATTGCATGCACTCCGCAGCGCCACGCCAGGGTCTTACATTACATTACATTACATTACACTAGGCCTACAGACGCTTTTATTCAAAACTACAGTAGAAGACACAAACCAGCTATTATTCCTATAAACACATATATAGGCCTATATGTGTGTGCGTATGCATATTACATTACATTAGCAGACGCTTTTATCCAAAGCGACTTAAAAATAAATAAATAAAAAGGAGGAGGACATAAGCTTACCGAACACAAGCAGACTACCTCCATACAGAGATGCATGTGCCAAAGTAAGTTTTCCAGAGCAGGGACACTACAGACACACATACTTCCTACACAGGAAGAATTAGACAAGTGTATATGTGTGTGACTGTTAGAAATAAAGGTGGAGAAAGAGAGAGAGATATTAAGAGGACAAATTAAATTGTAATTTTAGTAGGCCTATACTGCGATTCTAATTTCATGTGTAGCATGTATTTTAAATAAAATAGATGACTCTAAAATAGTCATTTGATTTGACTTTATTAAAAATAAGAACAACAATGCCACATTTAGGCCTACAGCATTTTTCAAGACACACACATACACACACACACACACACACACACACACACACACACACACACACACACACACACACACACACACACACATGTTTTAAAGTGATGGGGTGACTTCATTAATCACTACCAATGTATAGCACCCCCCTGATGCCTGGCAGCCACGTGCCAGAATGCTCACCACACACCAGCTTGCAGAGTAAGGGAATAAATCAGAATAAATCAAATTGCACACTCATGATTAGGGGACCTTATGACAAGCCAGGACATCAGGGACCCCCAATCAACGTGATCACTGTTAGTTAGGTTTAATGTGTGTTATCCAAAAGACGTTGTCTCCTACAGCACTGTCCATTGCACTGCCATTGTTTTTTATAATTTATGTATTTTTAGAGGGAAGAATGCCCATTCTATGCCTTGTTGCTTGCCTTGTTTGCCTTTAGTGTTTATTAGCTGTCAAGTAAAAATTGAAACGAAACAAAGTAGTTGACAGTGTTGCTAACAAGTCTTGCAAGCAACTGCCAGCAAGCACTAAAAATTCCTCTGTAATTTTAGGGTTTGGGTTTTTAAAAATATGTAGTAAACAGAGAGAACTATTTCAGATCAAAACCACAACTGTAGACGAATGACTGTTTTTCTTCTCCACAACGTTTTTCAAATTTAAAGATTTTAAAAAAAAAACATCCCTGTACAAAATATAAGGGATCTACACAAGTAAAATATCAGCATAACAGAAGGTGTCACTACAGAGCAGGAAGAGTCAGTCATCCCACTGCTGCTTTCAAAAAATCTAAAACGACATTACTATTAAAATCTTTGTTTTCACCTTAAGACATACACTGACAAATAAGTGCAGAATTCATTAAAAGGCATGCTGTAATTCAAAAGCAGAGATTGAGACAACATTCACAATGGCAGTAACAAAATACTGATATTAATGGCAAAAAATCCAAAAAGAACTGGAAATGCAAATTGGGAGGAAATTGCATGGCCAGCATGGGTCATTTGGTAAAGCATGTGTGGTGTTGAAAAACCTGAAGATGTTCACCTTGGAAACATTGCTGAAGGTACGTCAAGAGGTGTCACCATTGGGTCTAGAATTTACTCCCTTTGGTACAACACCATTGTCTCCTCCTGGCCAAATACTCCACATATAAATGAGCTTAACAACTGTCTTGGGGAATATATGCCAGTTGGTGTCCTATGGTAATTTCAAACTCATACTCCACTCTGGATTCGTTTGTTTTGATTAACAAGTGTGACTGGGGGTTTGTGTGTGGGGGGATGTGTATAACCTGGAGCCTTCCATAGAGGGTGGTCTTGTTAGAGTTTGTCCCTGCTGTCACTACCTGCTGTGAGGGGAAGAGCCTTGTGATATCCTCCCTCGAACAACTGCTGTGTGTGTACTAACAAAGCTGCCATGAAGACAGACCTACAAAGTGTTGCTGCAGTAAATAAAGTCACAGGTATGCATTTTCACAATACAGAAGGTGTGAAACTGGTTTATAAATGAATGAAAAATGTTCTCTTAGATTTGCATGCAGAAAAAGAACTGACGTTTAAAAGGATCAAACAACGGATCAGACAGAGCTTCTATCTGAGTATTAAAGTTGGACCCACTGAGGTTTTCATATGCATATCCAATGCCATGGATAAAGACCTGTCTGTCTAGCATTGGAATTGGTGCTTTATTAGATCTGATACACACAGCTGTGTTTTAATGTGAGTCCATTGTGTCCAGTCCCTCTTATCTGGCCCTTCATGCTGCAACCATAGCAACGAGATGAAGAGGCATCCTTCATGAGGGAAAGAGATTGGGGGGAGAGAGTGCAAATGACAACCTGAGTAACCTTCAGTTTAGAGACAAAGAGACCTATGTCCGTCATGTTTATTGTAGAACTGCATGGATAAAGAATATTAAATAACAAGGAATAATATGATTTGACATCAATGTTTTTTCTTCCCCTGTTGTGACCTTGTAACAATGATGGCACAAGCTCTCTCTCTCTCTCTCTCTCTCTCTCTCTCTGGGTCTGCATAAAAGAAGTGACATAGCATTAACATAACATTGTTAGCACACATTGAAATACCATTCATTTATACTTCCTTGTTAACCAGGAACTGGCTAAATATTAATTGTGTTTATGGCCATCTCATTTATAAGTGAGTCCAGATTATTTTTTACAGGCAAATGACAGTAGTTATACTGACCAAGTGGGTGTAAATGTGTTATGATGAGGAAGAGCAATTACTGACACGCTTTAAATGTTTTTTTTTTTTTTTTCAGGAATGACTTTCATTCACTATGACATGAGGCTGAATCATATGACGCAACCCCATGACCCCTTTGGTAAAGGAATGTAAGCCCTCGTTTGGGTTGGGAGCTTTGTTTTACTATGTTTACATTACATGGGTGTGCCCTAAGAAATAGAACTCACTTCAGTGTCAGAGAAGTTACACATGTCTATCATCAATTTCTAATTAATGTGTAGTAACAACTTGATTATAAGAATGGTCAGGGACCGTTTGACACAAAGTTATTGTTATCAGCAGGTGTTTCTTTATAGTTTCAGTGACAGGAGTTGTAATGGAGCCAATGATCCCCTCACCCCTAAACTCTGCCTATATACTTAAAAATTAGTCATCTGCTGTTACAGGAATTCAATAACTAGCTTCCGCCTAGTGAATTGGCTGGAAAGGCAATGTGCAAAGTCATGCTGTCAAAGTAGGATTGTTACAAGGTGGGCCGTGATCAAGGAGCCGGATGGATATCCTCGCGAGATTTGAGACGCATTGTATAAATACAAGCAAGCAACGTCTGACCCCTTACTTGAGAACACCAGCGCAACAGGGAAGGTGAGTTCATGTATTCTATCACGCACATGTAGACTACTTTAATAAGTAATTAGAGAAGGAAACAACCATTTGATTTGTCCATGTGACTATTCTGTATACACTAACCTAGCGATACAATGTGAAACAGGAACAAAGTTTTTTCACATCCTTTGATCATTTGTTAAATTCAAAATGTCATTGTTAAAGAGTGAACAGAGTTTTGACATCTTGCTTTGACAATAGTAGATTGTCCTAGGCTAGTAGTTAGGGCTGTTAGTTATGCTGTGCGTAAAAGTCTAATAAGAATTGCAGTTTATTTTCAAAACAGCCGAAAGGGTTCAGTTTCTGTCATGCAATGCAATTACTTCTGCAGTAGGCTACCGACTTTGCTGGTTTCAATAAATGATCATAAAGCAACCTCCATGTTATCATCGTCAAACCCACACACATGTGGATAAATTTAACGCTTGGTAGGCTGTAGCATGACACATTTAACACAACGAAACCTCTCTTAAAAAGGGAAGTACTGGTTTACCACTGGCAAGTCGTTGTTTCGGTAGGCTTGAGATTTTCGTGCGCTTTACTGTTTCACTTGGAATAAAAGGGTTCCATGATTTTACAACCAACTTGGGCACACAAGCAGGCCACTAATCTACTGTGCAGATCAGACGGCATTGCATCAAAGGTTACACTACTACTACATGTAGGCTATAGGTACCCTATTCAGGTGTCAGTCTGTACCCCTCCGTAAAAACTGAAAGATCCCATACTTCAGCCTTCACTCATGTATTAATACTCACATAAACAATTTTACGTTTCTATATTGATTTACTCATTCAAATTGCGTAATTATGGGCTCTTCTCTTCTTTTCTTTCGTTTGTGGCTTCCTTACTTTGAAGATGGCTGCAGGAAAAGCTCAGATTGGAAAGCTGGCTCCTGAGTTCACAGCCAAGGCTGTGATGCCGGATGGCCAATTTAAGGATCTCAAATTGTCCGATTACAGAGGTAAGATGGTAGCTCAAAATGGTTATTAGGCTGTTGTTTTGCGAGTCTGTAAGCAGCTATTATATGGGGGGAAAAAGTTTTGTTGTATCAACAAAAAGTAGACTTCTGAGTTGTTGTTTTTTATCGTTCTGATGTGTGCGCGCGCGCGCACGGCCCTTTATGTTCAGCGATTGTGTATTTTATCTACTGTTATCTCTGATTAAGATGTTCTAATGAGTGGGATCAAGTCTGATGAGACTGCACTTTTTTATCTTTCTGTATAGGGAAATATGTGGTTTTCTTCTTCTATCCACTGGATTTCACCTTTGTGTGTCCCACGGAGATTATTGCTTTCAGTGATGCTGCAGAAGAGTTTAGGAAGATTGACTGTGAGGTCATTGGGGCTTCTGTTGACTCTCATTTCTGCCATCTTGCTTGGTGAGTTCCATATTTAACTTTATACATAATAACTATAAAAATGCTTGGTTTAATATATACAACATCTTATTGACTGTCACATTGGTCTTCTGTGTTCTGACTGCCTTATAGGATCAACACACCTCGGAAGCAAGGTGGTCTTGGTCACATGAAGATTCCTTTGGTAGCTGACACACTTCGCTCCATTGCAACAGATTATGGTGTGCTGAAAGAGGATGAGGGCATTGCCTACAGGTGAGGTGAAAGAATGCCTACAACTTTCACCAGTGTCCTTAAGACACCAGCACAGCTGGATCATCACCTGTGTTCTCTATGTCTTTCCCTTCAGAGGTCTCTTCATCATTGACGACAAGGGGATCTTGCGGCAAATCACAATCAATGACCTCCCAGTGGGCCGCTCGATTGACGAGACCCTTCGGCTGGTTCAGGCATTTCAGTTCACCGACAAACATGGAGAAGGTACATCCTCTTTGCTGGCTTTGTGATGTTTAATAATAGATTTAAAACACAAGGTAAATGTAGAAGTTGCTTGTTCAAATGGACTGGAAATGTCAGACAAATTACAGATGAAGAATAGAATGTGAGACCCGTGCAAAACAAGGCAATCGGCGCACATGGGCCACAAGTCATATTTTATGGCTTGAGCATGTGTTTGTTTCTTTATTTGTTTCCTGTGGCACATAAGCTGCATCACAGTATGGAACACTTCAGTATGCTAGTGGTAATCTAAAGGAAAAAAACAGCATTCAGTTGGATGCAGACTGAATATGCAGACTGAGTTTGACCCTTTGGACTTTTCCCAGTTTGCCCAGCAGGTTGGAAACCAGGAAAAGACACCATCAAACCTGACGTCCAGCAAAGCAAAGACTTCTTCTCCAAACAGAACTAAGAAGACCAGACTCTGCACTTTAGTTTAGAAGTTCTTTTTTTTTTTTTAGATATAGTATGGCGTTTGTATTTTAACGGTTAATGCCTAGAAGAACAAAGTATTTAATATTTGCTTGTTATTGATTATGTCAACTTTTTTCATTCCTAATTTAAGCTTTGATCAAAAATGTGTAGCCTAAAAGATTACTTTTTTAAAAATTGGCCATCGTCTTGTATCATTATTTGTGTTTTACTTTCATACCACCACCTAAAACATAGGCCTACATTCATGTATCTTTTCTATTAAAGTTTGCCTAAAGTGTACCCTATTTGTTGGACTCTCTTTCTCTCTGTATCCAGTCATAATGCTGTGGAAGATTGGTTTTGGATTTCTTGTTACTTAGGCTTATTTTCATTGAATTGATGAACTAAAAAACATGTTCACTTGTGATGTGCAACTCCAGCAAACACTTTAGTGAGTTTTTGTTTAGGCATGGAGGGTATCATAGGCTTGTGATAGAGACAACATAGCTGTTTTTGTCAAAGAAGAAAACAACTTTAATGTACAAAATATGAGGAGGAAAGCACACGACACTAGGACAAACACAGAGAAACCCAGCAAGCAAATGAAGACATAAGAAGGAAGTGCAAAAAATTGTAAGTGCATATTCAAAAACCAGATATATACAGTGAAACAGTGACAATGGTCTGTGGCAACAGCCACTTATGAAGAACTTAAGGTTTCTCAGAGTGTGTTGCCATCCAGGACTATCACAACTTCCTGGAATCCTTTGGGGGGGGGTCCTCTGTGCTGTGTGCACATGAGGGATTGTCTCTGCATGCAATCTATTACCACAATTTATATCTAAGCCAGAGGTTCTCAAACTTTTTTCCCACTTTAGAGGGTTGGGGATTTTCAAGGCCCACTGGTCCACTATTACCCAAATAGTAGGCCTAAGGATACGTTGGACGTTGCTGCCACTGCCCCACAAAACGCCATGGTCAAAAAACCTTGCTGTTCCTCTTCAAGATCTCCTTAAAACATCTATTTTGTACATGTGCTGGCTCTGGTAGAACATCAACTTTAAAATCGCCAGATACTCACTGCTAGCGTCCATGTTTACTTCCGTAAACCCTGAGCACGCTCGCAGCGTGTGACTTCGTCGTGTTCTCCAATGCGCATGCGGGGCACTTTTAAGGCATTTAAATTTCTCACTGGAGATCACATACAAGTCGCATTGGATCGGAAATGTGAACAACATGGGAAGAAAACGTATTTCACAAAAAACTCCTAATTGAGCATTAAGCCCTACCGTCTGATGTAGCCTAGATTTTCATCATGCACTGAGGATGTGGTGTTGCGCAAGAAAGCAGTGAAAATTCGTTCGCTCTTGCAAACTTGTACTACCAGAAAAAACCTGAGCGTACGAAATGTAGAGAACAGCCAGTAAAGTCTAATTAGCCGTCAAATCATCACGATATATCTGAATACATTTCCCTGGCACCAGGGCAGAGTGCGTGTTTGGCGGGAGAGAAAGCACCAGGGCGCTTTACTAACTGTTCTATGCACGAGCAGAGTGCTTTAGTTTCTCCCGGAATGCTCAGCCTGAACATTTTTTTTATCTTCAACGTCAACTGTTCATACAACTGACAGTTAGCTTAATAATAGCTATTCACAACCTTCCAGGGACAAAAAACATAGATTATAACAAATGGCGACTCCTACAACACTGCCAACCAACCTTGATGGGGCTAGGGTGAGATTCACTAACGTTTCTGATAAGGTTGATTAGCTTCCCCTAACTAGGGTAATCAAGGATGAATTTAGTTAATAAAAAATTAACGTACCTAAGAGTACTCTGTTTTGGAAATCAAGTTGTTAAAGTAAATAACAGGTCAGCCTTGGGCAACCGTCTAATTCTGTTACTTAGTATTGGCTTGTCTCTACTTAGCTAAAGTTTTTGCTCGTTAGCTTTAGTTTTTTGTAGATAGACACCTGACATTTAATTTCATGCTATGCTAAGTTTCCACTTACAGTGTCATCAGCTTACTAAACTAGAAAAACCCACCTTTAAATTCTATCATTGATATGTACATGTTATTTAAATACATATACAAATTATTACCTATTTGCTGTACTGCAGTGGACCGGTCTATTCAACAGTGATCTGAAAACAAAAGAACAGTCACTTCTTTTCGTGAAGCGAATGATGGCTGTTGCAGTGTCCTCCATCACCTATTTGCGTGGTGTGTTCCCTGAAGATGCTTACCGATCACGCTACTTAGAAGGTAAGTTGCGTTTTACCAAAACGACTGTTTACATTTTCATGCTCTAAATAAGTGGCAGGATATGGCAAGCCCTTTTAACATTTAAAAGCTACGTTTGACTTGGGAGTTAACATTGTAGATATCAATGTATTTTCACTAGGTGTACTTACATTCTGGATAGTTGGAATTGTCATTTAAGATATCTGTAACGTAACTGTGACTAGTCGAAACAACAGATAGAGATATCTGTAATTCAGTTTTGACTAGGCAAAAGTGAATTACAGATTTCTGAAATTACATAATTCAAAACGTCATTCAACTCGTCACACATCTATGGCAAGCCATTTTAACATTTAATAGTTAAGAGGATATGTGTTGTAGATATCTAATTCAGTTTTGCCTAGTTAAAACGAACAATTCAGATATCCGCAGCTACATTCTTCTTAGCCATAATTGTCATTTCAGATATCCACAAAGGTATTCTTCCTAGGGCAAATGACGTGACTTTGTCATCTGAAATGACAATTATGGATAGAAATATTGTAGTTACGGGTATCTGAAATGTTTGTTTTGACTAGGCAAAACTGAATGAGAGATATCTGCAACACATATCCAGTTTAGCTGTTAAATGTTAAAATGGCTTGCCTTAGAAGAATGAAATTATAGTTGTCAGTACTATAATTACTCAATGTTATTGCCGCATTGTCTCCCCCTTTGCAGATTTCGGTATCAAAGTTCTGAGAGAAGATAGCTCGTCAGGAGGGGCACGTAAACTTGTGAGATGGTTGGTAATATCACCAAATCTAGTATTTAGTAGATATTCTAAAGCTATAATCAGATAAGGGATAGCATCAAAATGACAAGAGTTTTTTTTTTTTTTTTTTTAAGGATGATGGGTTCTTTTGATGCGTTGGAGAAGGCATATGTAAGAATTACTTTTTACATTTTCTATATTCTTCAGAGTAGTAAAACAAAATGCTGTTTTGTTTCTTATTCTTGTTTATTTGTTTCCTAATAGTTGCAGATGGTATTCATTGGGGTAAGTAGAAAGATATGTAAGATATTAAGCAATATTAACATGTGTGCAAAGTTTTTAGCAGTGATTAAAAGTTAAACTTTTTTTGGCTGACACTGCCAGTTCGATAGCATCTGCACTGAAACCTGTATGAACCAGGGATTAACTGAACACTTTAGGAACACGTGTGCAGACCATGTGGCCCAAGGCACATATTGTCTGTGCATGCTTTGACCAACTTAAAATGAGGGCAAGCCTACCAAATTTAGTATATTTCAAACATACAGATGTGTTCATTCTTATTTGTATTGTCGCATAGCTAGATCAGAGAAGCATACACTTGAAAACCACTTATTCAATCTTTAATCCTTTCACAGGTATGCCCAAGTACAACAGATATCAATGTAAGTTTGTTGTTTCGCTAACTTTGAACTCAACAATGTCATTGCTCATTGTTAAAAGTTTTTTGCAGTAAAGTGTTGACACAGTTTGTAATTCCATACTGTGAATTAAGCCTGATTTTACATACAGTCTCAGTGTATAACAGTGTATAAGCTATTTTAAACATGTCCATAGTAGTATAAAGTAAAAACATCTATTTTACACAGTAGGTTACAGTACATATGCTATACCCTGAACATTGCTGCTCAGACTGAAATGTACTGACTCTGATTTTCTTTTTGTTAATTTGTCCGTTTGTCTATAGCACATCATTGAGTCATATCAGTTTAAATTTGTGTACACAGAGGACGGCCCCCAAATGGATTTCATAAGGTGAGACTTTTAGCAATTTCTTAAAATCATCTTCATCTGGTTTATTCAGATAGGGGATATAAAAGTTGTTATGTATAATAAGCAGAATGTCCCAGCTCTGTGAAACTTACTTAAGGCACATCTATCTCCCTGTGTGTTCCCTCTTCCACTGTTCCACCATAAGTCTACACAGTATTATCTGCTTAGTACTGCACTTTGACACTACAGACTCCTTGAATACCTAAATCCCTGCCATCGGGCATTATATTGGACTCAGTGCAATAAGACTTTGTCATGCAATTACATTGGATTCTGTGCCATATGACATGCACACTTTCGTGGCTGACATATTCTGCACCTTATTTATTTATCCATAGCTTGGTATTGTAAATTGTATATACTGTTTTATAGTCTTATTTGTACATATTGTTGCATATCTGAGAACTTATATTTTAATTCTGCTTAGCTTCTTATCTATTTCTTTTCTTATTCTTATCTACTGCTTCTTTTTGTGCATCTGTGGGCTGTTCCAAACAACATCTCACTATACTTTGTTAAAGCATTAGCATAGGTAAAGCACTCATACTCCCTTTGGTCAGCCAGTCCTCATTTGTGCTCTTCCTACTATAGAAACGAGAATGTTGAGATGACTATGACCATGGGGAACACGAAGAAGGCGTCTGTGCTTCTCATCAGAAAGCTGTTCCTACTCATGCAGAACTTGGACGTGCTCCCAGACGATGTATCCCTCACCATGCGGCTCTACTACTATGATGATGGTGAAAGCAAGATTCAGCATGTGCATTAAAAGTGCCTTTTCAGTAGGAGAAATGTATTTTGTGGGAAGTTTAAACACCAGTCAGTTGTGTGAAATAAGGGTAAAAGGAGAAAAGTGATTAACTGGGAATGGGACATCCCATTTGGAATCCTCTTCTTCAATTACCGTAAATGATTGAAATTAAAAGTGTTCATCACAGAAGTGCTGACGCCTGCCACATCTTACTTGGCAAAAACAAAGTTAAATCCATGATCAGATTAAAGACTGTGAGAACCCAATAATATGGTGTAACTAACTTACCCACAAAAGTGGATTGCACAACGTTGACTGTTGATCATTAATGCTTTCATTATCCCCAGTTACACCTTCTGATTATGAGCCGCCGGGCTTTGAAGAGGGTGTGTGTGACGACCTGTGGTTTGATGGCACAGCAGTACACTTCAAAGTGGGTGAGATAGAGACTCCTTTTCACACCATGAAGGTGCGTGTGGCTACAGAGCAAGGACGTGCCAGGAAGCTCCAGGAGGGAAACCATCTGAGGGAGACGGGGAAGACCCCGACCCCTAGCCCAGAGGTGTGCTCCACACTTACAGCAAAAAGCACTAATGTCTGCAACAGCAGCTGTTGCATGGTTGGCCTTCTTTGTATGAATTAGCTGGAGCGGGTTAGACAGTTGTACAGTGTAGTTAGATTAGTTCTGGAAAGAGTAACAATTATGGTAAAGTCTGTTGTTATTATGTCAAGTATATGTAATTATAGTCAGTCATGTGCTTGTATGGACTCAGCACTAACTGTGTTTACCTCTTTGATAGGCTTGCCTGAGGGAACGTTCTGCTGACCATCGATCATCAGATGAAGGTAACCATACAGCCGTACTGCCATTTGTAACAATTCATTTTACCTTAAGAGTTAAAAATGGATTTTTCATCTCTTTGTGTTTAACAATTATTTTGTAGATTCTGCTGCAGATTTCAAGAAACCACCCCCAAAAAAGGTAAATGCAAAAAAAACCATTCTATTCTTGAAAAGAAGACAGAACAAGCAATGTTTAATTGACTTGATGTATATCAATGGTGTGTGTGTAAAGATAATCCTTTTAGAAATACTACTCATGTTGTTATAATTTTGTATGTGCCAGGTTTCTTTACCCTAAAGCAGTGTTTCTCAACTGATGGTTGGGTGTCACAGAGTGTGGCCAAAACAAAAAAAATCTTGCTAGGCTATTTGAAGTGGGACTGATGTTGTGATATACTTGCTTCCTGTGTGCTTTCTGTTGCCATGACCATATTATAACAGGTTCGTTATCACTAAATATGACAAAAACACTATCGCCATGACCTTTTGAAGAAGAATCGAAATTAAACAGATTCTGGTGTGGTGTTGGCAAAGAAATAGCTACCACATGAATTCATGAAACAGATCTTACATACCCCACTTTCGTTGATGAAAAAAATTGCAATCGCACTGGTCACACATAAACATGATCCAAACCAATTATGTTACAGGTACTTACATTGCAGCTTGTCATGTTGCAAAAGCACAGTTTAGGCACTTGAGAAGAAGTTTAACAAATAATTATTAATTTAATTTCATCTGTTTCTTTTTTGTGATTCATTCCATCAAATTACTACCATAATACCACTCAGCACAGCTTATCTTCTTGAAAGCCGTTTGTCAGCACTGGTTCAACTCCAGTTGAAGGATATGAGCAGATTGGAAAGCAAGCATAGTCATCGCAGAGTACCAAACAGAGTACCAAATAAATTTGTTGAAAAGCTGACATATGTCAGAGAAATAAACTTATGTACCAAAAACTCCTGAATGTCAGTTTTACAACAAATGAATTTGGTACTCTGTATTATTCTTATAATTCAAGATATAAGCATTTAAAATGTGTCCTGTATTTTTGGTCCACACTGCATTTACAACTTGGAGAAGTAAATGACATGGTCATAGGACTAAATAGTGCTGTTTTCCCCCTCATGCAGAGGAGAGGTCGATCTACCAAAAAGGCCAAAGAACCAGGAAAGAACAGTGAAGTGGGTCTGGATGAAAACTCCATTGAATGTGTTATAGACTATTAGGGGCCTTGCTGAATAACACTTTCCATAATTATTTATTTGTAGTTTTGCAAATGTTCACGTTATTTATTGTACAAAGTACATTAAACTGTTTTTTACAAAGAAACTTTGGTTAAGGCTCTTTCATGAAGAAATAATGATTACATTTAACAGTGATAATTCTCATCTTTACATGTCCATGTTTGACATATTCTGTTTTGTTGTGCTTACATAGTCACTGGTTTATTAGATCAACATTGTGTATTCAGGTTAAGATTGCAGTTAAGATGCATTTTTCATATTGAAAAGAATGTTCAAGATCTTGATTAAGCTATGTAAACATTCAGTTAATGCTGGTACAAAAACTGAAGCAGTAGTTGTATTTGAATCAACAATTTTTAAAAGTACAAGATGTTAGCAGGTTAGTTGTTACAAGCTTGTATGTATGCAGAAAATTTAAAACTTAATACTGATAGTAAGACTTCAACTTGTACCCTTTGATGGAGCATGTTTCAGTCCAATAGTGTCACATTGTGTTCAATCAAAATAGTGCACTTATACCACTAAGGCTGATTGCAAGGCTCATGGCAATTCTAGCTGCTTGAGGTGACCTCTCAGGACCAGTGTTTAAAAGAGACTGTCCACATCCCCCATCTCTACAACCACGGTCTTCAGCTGAGAGTAGAATTCAATGGTAACCTGGCCATTCTCTCTTCCAATACCTGACAGAAACGGTGAAAAAAAAACTAAATGCTTGGCCATTTATTTAAAATAAATTATAACACATTTAATTCTGAAATTATTACCATGACATGAAAAGCCAAGGTTGTGATTTGAGAATATCCATGTTGCATAATTAACAAGCTGTGTAGCCTGGGGTGTTAAATACCTGATGCTTTATAGCCACCAAACGGCACCTCCACAGGAGTGATGTTGTAGTTGTTTATAAAGCAGGTACCAGCCTGCAGATTTTCCACCACCCGGTGTGCACGCCTTACATCTCTGCATTGCACCCAACAAAATAACAAGGAAAGGGTAATTAATACACATCTCCTAGGGACACTGTTCTTCATTGATGTCAAACTGCTATAATTGTCAACCCTTTATAGGTACAGCCGGAGAGCTTCACAGTTTTTCATTGGTGTCAAACTATGCTATGCAAACTAAGCTGACATTAGCAATACATGCTGATGTTCAGAACTAGGCAATAACTTTGTAAGTCAACTGGGGTAAAAAAAACAAAAAACATTTTATTCCTAATATCACATTCTAAAGATGCAATTTTGTTACCTTGTGAAGACCCCAGCTGCTAGGCCCATGGTGGTATCGTTGGCTCTTCGAAGAACCTCCTCTTCTGTATCAAATGGTAACACAGACATCACTGGCCCAAAAATCTCCTCCCGCACACACGTCATGTCGTCTGTGCAGTTGTCTGTAACCAACCATACATACAAAGTTGGTTTTCAAAGGTGTGTTTTGCACAGAAAGTTTACATCCCATACAGACAAGTGCAGCAATAAATGATTAAACAGATACTAAGGTGACTGGCCACTTAAATATTTTAAAAATAATTTTATATTTTTAACCACATCCTTACACAGAAAACCTATAAAAACCCATATACATAAGGAAAACTAACCCATCACACAAGGAGACATGTAATAACCATTCTTGAGCTTTGGATCAGTGGGGGTGACGGGTTCTCCCCCACAAAGTATCCTGGCCCCCTGAAAACACAGATACACAGACTTATCACTTGCAACTTCAAACAGTGCTGAAGGCAGGGGCAAGCTACCTCTCTTGCCTGTTTTTTTTAGTTAAATCAAATGTAAAAAAAATTGTTGCATAGGACCAAAGTGTCTACTAGGATATTTAAACTTACACACAAACGTAATCAGACACAGTATCTCCAGGAATCACTGCACTTTTTAAGGAAACCCTTGTGTACCTCCTTCTTTGCCTGGCTGATGTATCCCAGCACCTTCTCCAGCTGCGGCCTGCTTACCACCGCCCCCATCCGGGTCTGCTCCAGCAGGGGGTCTCCTATTTGGATAGCTTTAGTCCTTTGCACCACCTCCTCTAGAAACTGAGGCAGAATCTGCCTCTGAACAAAGACTCGAGTTCCATTGCTGCAAACCTGGAAAGCATGAGGGAGGGAGAAGCAGCACTGCATTATGTAGGATAGGTAAAGGCCATCCAGTGGAGGAACAATAACATTTCACTGTGACAGCATTCCAAGATGTTTTTTATCCGCACTACACACTTTCTTCTGCAATGCCAATACTTCCTACCCTGTAATCACAATGTAAGCCCTGAGATAAATACTTGAGATGCTTAGTTTTTTTAAAAACTGCTTTTTGTTGGAACTGCAATTTAAAACTATTTTGAGAACACTGCAAGTAACATGAAGAGTGATGATTTTTGTGTTGTAGATTATCATGATTTTCTATGAATTCTTTTAGACTGTCAAATGAATAGCCTTTAACTGTATACTCAGCAAGGGTCCATGCAAGACTGTTCATTCAGCAGAATATACAAGACTAAACTGAGCTGGCAACTGGCCAGTAACTGATAGCATGCACAGGTGTAGGACCTTGTAGATACATATATTTGGGTTATTAGAATGTTTACTCCATTCTAAACGAAGCACTAAGAGTGTCCATGAACCATGTTCTTATATGGTATGTTCTTCCTGTTTTAGAAACTGTTCAGGTTATTTTCCACCGTTTAGACAGATTTACAATCTGTATTTTGGGTATATCTATCTCTCATTGTCTCGTCCTAAACGAGACACATCAAACAGCAGAGACACAACATCTTCCTGAGAGTTAAGTCTGACTTAACCTTGCAGGAAAGGTGGGAGAGTAACGTAGGACTCAGAGTAGAGATAGACTTTAAGTCTTCAGACTTTGCTCTGTTACTTCGTTACTTTTATTTCATTTCATTCACTATTTATAATTCATCTATTGTCATAAATCATCGATCCTGATCCAAAGCAACTTTGCGTCCACTCTTCTATCCTAACCAACAAAGAACACGACGCAATTCAACAGTGATTAGGGACTTCGGGTATAAAGTCGAAATCCACCGAAATATAACAGTGTTATATTTCATGTCAACAGCTTGCTGAACTTGAAACTTACGCTGTATACTTACCCAGTTTCTGGAAAAGTTTTAATATGTCTGAAAAATGTTAAATGTACAGTTCCTATGTTTCTGTAAGGATACCCCTATGCATGTTACAGCCACCACGATGCCCCAAAAATAGAAGTCATGCGTCATCACATCAATTTTTAAACTTTACTGTTAATTTTCTGCACCTGGCCTTGAGAGAGAAAGTTTGCCATAAGTGCCCCTTTAACAGCATTCTCCAAGTCACTGTCCTCAAAGATGATCAGAGGAGACTTCCCCCCAAGCTCCAGCGTCACTGGTTTCACCCCACTGGCCGCCATCTCCATAATCTGCAGAGTGAAATATGTCGAAATGTGTACACGTTAAACTTTTAACTTTAAAAGTGATCCTCCTGAAGAACAACAGACAATGTGTTACCTTTATGCCAGTAGGGACGCTCCCGGTGAAGGAAACCTTGGCCACAGAGGGATGGTGGCAGAGCAGCATGCCAGTCTCCTGCCCACCCTGCACTACATTATATAGTCCACTGGGGGCGCCAGCTTGGGCATAGATCTCTGCCAGAAGAACTGCAGTCACAGGGGTCACTGGGGATGGCTTGAAAACCATCGAGTTTCCTTGTTTTAAAAATGAACAAAAAAAAGATACAAGAACTCAACACTATCCCAAACGTAGGCCCGGTACTATAGACATTATATTAGACCTTTATGACTCTATACTGTAACATGTGCAATTGTTATTCTGCAATTCTGACCCTTCAAACTTTTGTCAGATTTAACAGATTAGTTATCAAGATCTTGCTGAATAACGCACACTCAGTGGGTGTGGTCTAAGCCTCAGGGTGATTTAAAATGGGATGACCCCAAAACACCTAATAACCCCAAAAAAATGTAATCCCTGTGTGTAAAGTTAATGAAGTTTTTTTTTCTGAAAACATGCAATGTTGTTTAGAAACAGTTCTTCCTTTTATCTAAAAACTTATAAGTGATTGTAAGTGTAATTCAGAGAAAACGAATGTAGTTTATGTGTCAGTTTATGTCAAAAAGCTTGCCAGACGTAATGTTGCATGTGTAATTCCTAAGATCTTAGGTGAAATCGGTCCCACCCCATTCTGTGCAGAGACCTTCCTTCTTGCCAGGGTGGAAAGTATTTATTGTGCCTTCACCAATGACTGTATACTTGGGTTTTATTCTAATGTTGTTCCAATTGTCACTACACGCCTGGTCTATTACTGAGGTAGAGTACGTTCATGTTACCATGCCAGGGTATGTGTGACTGATTTTTCACCCTCATCCTTCCTCATGCCTCATCAATAGTCCTATGAACACAGATGTCAAGTATATAGACTGCTGATTTAAACATGTGAGTGAAGTGATGGCATCAGTTATTTAGAAAAGCTATTGTGATCTCTAATAGGGTGAGGTGTTTGCATTTGTGCATTTGCATTTGTATTGTGCATTATGTGTAATTAGTGAGTTGTATAACATTCATTACATTCTCATGGGCTTTTGAAGTGGAGGAAGGTAGATCCCACTGTAGGAAATGGCATGACAGCTTCTCAGAGAGCCAAAACCATTCCCACAAAGTTTAAGTCATATGCTAATTTGACATTTTAGTGGGCTAACATTATAACCTTACATGTCTGCCTCCCTTTAATTCTTTAAAGAAGTGATAAAGAAGTAATTCACTGTCATCTATGGACTTTTCTGATGAAAAGCCTGACTTATTATGTTTTCTTATTTTCACTATTGCTGTTTTCTTGGGTCGAACTTTTGCGAGCATCAGTGAGCTAACTAACACAAGGTGGCTTTCAACAAGCCAGTAGGCTTGCAGGCTGGCAGACATTGTAGTAGAGACAGTACTGGTTGTTACAATATTGCCATATGAATATTCTAAGGCGCAGCATGCCTGAAATGTTGCAAATATGAAATATGTTGTGTTCTTGTAGTCTACAGACAGAATCTAATTTGATTATTTTACACTGCTTGATTGTACCAAGTGAGGTATAAAGCTTTTGATGTCACACCAAAAACTAGGACTGCCAGGCAATATCAGTTCCACATCAAGTACCACTGCCACAGAAATACTGGCAATACTGATGGCGGCAGCCCTGAACTGAGCAATACAATCACATTGCCCAAGGAACAGAGGTTGGGGTTGTGTGATGTGACTATTTAGAGGACACATACGCCTCTGGCACTCTTCCTTCAAGGTGTTAGCAAAGGCAAATTATTAAATGTCCTTTAAAGTTATTTGAAGGTTTCATACCACACGCAAGTGCTGGGGCTGATTTCCAGGCAGCTATTTGAAAAGGGTAGTTCCAGGCACCTATTCCAACACACACACCAAGGGGCTCACGTCGAGTGTATGCAAATGAGCCACCGGGTAACTGGACATGCTGTCCTAGACATGAAGAGACAAAAGTTTACATGTAGTAAAACCCTATACTTAATGACAAAACTGATGATTTTACTTTTTCATGTTTACACTGCTTGTCCTGTAGTGTTAAACAGAAGTATGAAAAAGATAAATAAGGGAGTTGGACAAATGATTTGTAGATATGTTGCAATCACCGCAGGCTTGCTCCATGTACCCAAAACCTATAAAACCAATGTCACAATCAATGTCTGTGTGTAAAGTGTGCACTTGTGCCCTGCAGCAGAACTAACCTGCAAGAGTGCTGGCAAGGCCAGCATAGTACTCGATACACAGCCGGGCAGAGTCCACATCCAGACGGGCTTCTGTGATGGACTTCCCGTTGTTCACCACTTCTACCTCTGCAATCTCCTCCCTTCGGCACTATCATTATCAGATGGTAGTCATTTTAATTGAGAATTTAAAAAGAGGATTTTTCAAATGGGATAGTTGTAGGCCCAGTATACATTCATATTACCCATAATCAGAGATACCTCAATAATGCGAGCTGCTTCCAGCATTACTTTGGCTCTTTCCATCCCTGACATCTTACTCCAAACCCCAAAGGCTGACTGTCCATTGGACACTGCCTGGTTAACCGCCTCTTCTCCACAGTGCTGCAGTTGGCACAGGAGACGCCCTGAAGCCAAAACAAATTGACATGCATCATCGCACAGTGCATGCAGTGATAAAGATGTGATTATATCAGAGTCATGAGCACGGTGCCCTTCCATGGGGTGAAGTTGGAAATGACTCCACACAGCGTCAGGTGACCCCTCTGTTAATAACTGACTCAAGTATGCTAAAAGCTCAATTACTGGATCCTGCACAGATAAAGACATTCCTTAAAAAAGAAAAAGGACATGGTCTTCTGATGCATACCCGTGGCCGGTTCATAAACAACCTCTGTTTTTGCTGAATCATTTAGTTTAACTCGACGGGCACCCCAAAAGTTGAGAGGATCATTGATAACCATGGAACCCGAGGAGGCACTTCTCGAGATTCCGTGCAGTAACGTTGGCACACGGAGGCGCTGCACCAAAAACTTCCCCACTGGCATCTTTACTGTGCGTGCGACTTGAGCTACCCACCTGCAAAGACAATTGATAAGTCAATTAATCATCTTAGAGGCCCGCAAGGTTTCATTTATGTTTAACCACCATAAGAGAACAACACAAGTGTTTGACGAAATCGAACAACTACATAACACCTGAGAGAACCACAAATTCCTTACCTGCTTTTAAATAACACCATATTATACGTTGCCTACTAAGGTTTTAAATCACATTCTGCTCTAGATGTTGTTTAGACGTACATATGCTCCTGCTTGAAATAATGTGCAGAAACTAGCTTGTAGGCGGAACATCGAACTCAACATCTTAGCGTTGATAGGTTAAATGTCGGTGACGTAGCATGCGCTCTGTGCATGGAATTCTTCTTTTGATTACAAAATATAAGTCATATAAGACATATAAGTCATTTTACATAGAATCATATTGGCATGCACGTTAAGGGTGTGTCGGAATACATAAAACCGAATAATGGGGGCGTACGTTTTGACTGAATTAGAAAGGTCAGGTGGGGACCGTAAAAGGAGAGGGGTGCTGGGAGATGTTTGTACGTCGGAACTAAACACATGTTGCGCTTTCTGATTTCGGTCAGTTGCAAGCATGGCTGGCGACAGTGAAACACGACTCAGGGGCACTGCTAATGAACGACCAAGCAATCCACCCTTTCTTATCGGCGTATCTGGAGGCACAGCTAGTGGAAAGGTGGGCGTTTATATTTACAACACCGACAAATAGCGTTTTTCATGTGCCGCTCGGGAAAGCGACTTTTGGAAATGTATAACCGACCGTAATCTAGTGTTATTCAGTTAGCAAGCCATTGAGTATGGGAGTTGTTTTAATAATTTCCGAAACATTAACAGTCAATGTGTATTCCTTGATCATTGACACTGTTACTGTTGACAGTCTGCATTAATGTCTTTATCGGTTCTTTAGGAAATGTAGGCTACAAGCTGTGAACTAGCCGGATAGCTAAGTAGGCAACACGTTAACTTACGTAGAGAGCCAACTATGGCCAGACGCTACGTGGCGCAAAGGATGTCAAATAATTAAATACGAGCCCGTGGTTTAAAAAAGTGCTATATATTTGTTTCGGGCTGAAATAGATTGTCGGCGTCGTTGGCTTGCTGATAGGTGTGACCTCAATTATATAGGTGGATTTGGTGAGGCATGGGCTAATGTTATCCAGCTAACCTTACGGGAAAACCACGTTGGAAGGAGGAAGCAGCTTGACGCGTTGTTTATACGATGACGTGAGTGGCCGCAAGAGTCCATAACTTTTCGTTTAAGGAAATGGAAGCAAGGAAATATGACCCTATCTTGTCAAGCCGTGCTGAATATTTATTAGATTGGGGAAGGTGCCAGAATAGTGTGTTTGTTGATATCCAAACTGGGTAGTTATTTTTTTATATGTTTCAGCTTTCACATTATTCGTATATTCCGATAGACCTTTAAATATTTCACAGCCCCTCTACGCTGTCCAAATCTCTATTGGGTGTCCTATTTATTAGGTGAACTTGGACTTGTGCCACATGCACCCCGGAATTCCCTACATGGAATGCGGTTCAGATGATACCAATTTGTTTGACACACGAGTTGTCACCCTTGACTTGGCAGTATTTTGCTTCTTCTTGATTATAATTTGATTTTACTAGAAATCAACTTCCATTTAGTTTACTCTTTACATTGACTTTGACAGTCCTCCGTTTGTGAGAAGATTATGGAGCTGCTGGGGCAGAATAAGATTGACCATCACCAACGGCAGGTGGCCATTCTCAGCCAGGACAGCTTCTATAAGGAACTCACCCCAGAACAAAAAGCCAAGGCACTTAAAGGCCAATTCAACTTTGACCACCCTGGTAATATACATCACATGGGTAGTTGCATGACCCATCATTGCAGTAGTTCTTTGCTATTAATAATAGTAATCTAGAGACTTTATTCATTTGTTTTATTGTCTTAAGATATTCTGCCTCATATGCTTGAATGTACATTTGTATTGTGTTCAATTGCATGGACAGATGCTTTTGATAATGAGCTGATCAAGAAGACACTACATGACATCATTCAGGGAAAGACTGTTCAGATTCCAGTATATGACTTCATTACCCATTCCAGGTCTTACCAAAACTTCTAACTCTTTGAGCTGAAAACTTTTATCAGCACAGTATTGTCATTTGTTTAACCAATAAATGTATTCTATTGCTGATTTCAGGAAGGATGAGTTTGTTACCCTGTATCCAGCTGATGTGGTACTGTTTGAGGGCATCCTCATTTTCTACTCCCAGGAGATTAGAGACCTCTTTCAGATGAAGCTCTTTGTGGACACAGATGCAGACACTCGTCTCTCAAGAAGAGGTAAGATGTCACGCTTACCAGAATAGCAATTCATCTGAGATGTAAATGGCATAAAAACACATTGATATTAATGCTACATTTTTAATTGCATGAACTGTATGTTTTTGTGTTAGTTTTAAGGGACATTGAAGAGCGCGGCAGAGACTTGGAGCAGGTGTTGACTCAGTATATAACCTTTGTGAAGCCAGCTTTTGAAGAATTCTGCCTGCCAGTGAGTTTGCCCGTGCCTCATTATTGCTGTAAAACGTATATTTGTTTCACTTGTTGTGTATTTAGACAGTTGCTTGTTGATTCTAGACCAAGAAATATGCAGATGTTATCATCCCTCGTGGTGCAGACAATCTTGGTAAGGATGCTTCTCATATGCTACTACATGACCATATTGTTTAAGCTGTGTGAAATCATGAATACTATGTTCTGTTCAGATACTATGTTCTGTTCACAGTTACTAGACGAAAGAATGTTTTTCATGCTGTACTTGCAGTGGACCCTGTAATGAAATGGAACAGTCCAAAGGTTAACATTCGTGTAAGCTGTCTTTCCCTTTTTCAGTGGCAATAAACTTGATCGTGCAGCACATACAAGACATTTTGAATGGAGGACACTCCAAACGACAGACTGGTTGCATGGATGGTCATGTGCCACCAAGAAAACGAAGGACCTCAGAATCCAGCAGGCCCCATTGATACTCAGTCTTTCTCATCTTGATAAGGAAGAGAAATGCACATAATGCCTGTGGATAAAGGGACATTGAAAAAAATTACATGGCTTTGTCACCATTGTCAAATGAGACCATTGTCTCATATTTAATTTTCATGGTTATTATGGTTCACCAAGAGCTTTACAGCATTTTTGTTTATGGTAATGAAGGCATTGAAGAAAGAAGAAAATGGACCTCATAAAAGAGTGCTAATTTAAAATGTTGTCCCAGTGAAGAGCTGTGATGTAAATGGCCATAACAATTAACTGTTTTGCTGCTAAGCTTTGGTAAGTGTTGCTCTGTAATATGAATATATTATGACATAAGTGTTAACCATGTTATGTTATTCATATTATATACGAATATGCAATAAACGTTATTGCGGCCATGTTCTGCCTTCAGCAGTGACCAGCAGGGCCCAAGGTAGGGGTCTAGCAGTGAAACAGTTTACAATCTTAAGTATGTTGTTTCCACAGAGGGGGACTGGAAATGGGTTAAAATGGAGTCTCCTGGTATTTATGTCATTACCCATTGTATTTTGTACTGCCTTGAAAATATCAACCTACCAAATAAAATTGTTTCGGAGTTGGGGAGAGTGAGGGGTGAGCCTTTGAAAACACGGCTTTGTCTCTAGGCACTTTGGTGATTGGCATTTTGCCAAATGTAAGTTGAATGATGTTTTTTTTTAGGCTGAGTGGTTTGCAAAGCTGGATGCAAAAAAATGTACTACTTTTAAAGCCAAGAGGTCCTGTATGGCTTATTGTGTCAGAATTAGTACTTTTCCAAGTACAACGGAATACAATGGGGTTTTAATTTTGTGTTAGGCAAATAATTGCAGTTTAAGCCTAAGATATTTTTTTTCAGGGGTTGGCTGGACAAAGAAACGAGTTTGTACATGCATCAAGATGCTGTGTTGATAGTCTTGTACATAACAGCAAGGTGTTGATTTATTCTTCTATATAATTTAAATAATCAAATCAAAACCTGCTTTTTTCCGACGTGCAAGATTTCAGTAGGTAAAATGTATGGCAGTGGAAAATGGCTTGTGTGCAAATGAAAATGCCTTTTACGCAGCCGTTCTTGAAGAAATTGCGCAATCTGTGCGATGCGGCCTTGAAGCTAAGTACTGTGGGGTCAGTATTAGTGAAATTATCCTATGGATAAAGTTAGAAGTGGTGTTGGCTGTTATGGACTAATGGCCTGTTTGAGTTGCCACCATTATTTCTGTTGCAGTGCTCATGTTGCTATCGACCACAGAAACAAGGGTAATTCCCATTCACTTACTTGTTTTGGAAATAAGAAGTTAGGTTCCCCTGCTACTGTGGAAAATGTAACAGAATTTGTGACGGTGAAATAAACATTTTGTACCATACCTTGTAACTCCTGTCGTTATTAAAACATAAGTTAAATACAGTTTTTTTTAAAGAAATCGTATGTCTATAGTACTTTTTTGCATAAAACACTGAAACATTACTGCTTGGTAGTGTGACTGTGGAGACATAAACACTACAGCACTACATATTAAGTGAAATGATCGCAAAGAACCTGCCGCATTTCTTTCTGTGAATAGCATTTCAGAGCCTTGTCGACGCTTGCGCACAACATACAACCATACCCATACAACTAGCGTAGACCACGTTTGCGTACGCAAGCGCAATTGAACCGGAGATTCCAAGATGGTGGTAAGTGAGGATAGAAAGAAATTCTAGCAGTAATAACTCTGTTGTGCATACGATTTATTCAATGTATCATTTTCATACAGAAATTTGGGCTACAGTTCAAGGCGACTTTAGAGAATGTTACAAATGTGCGACCTGTGGGGGAAGACTTCAGGTGGTTTTTAAAGGTAAGGCGGGTTATAGCAGAAACTACCATAAACATGATACAGTAACCTATTGCATTTCACACTTTATATGTTTATATGTATATTCATTTATCTCCGTTTATGGATTTTCTGATCCTAAGAATTTTTTGTAATACTCCTCTTAAAGTAACTACACGGTCGGTGTTGTAGAGGTGGCTTTGAAGTGATGTTGAACTTACTGTGCAGGCTAATGTCAGTGATCCATTAACATACATTTGTGTTATGGTGTCAGTCCACACGTGGTCGTGCATTAAATTAATCGCTATGTCTTGTGTAAACGAGTAAGAAAGTCTAGAAATTGGTATATGACAAGTTTACTCCTCTGTTCTGCAGCTTAAGTGTGGAAACTGTGGGGAGATTCCAGACAAATGGCAGTATATAACGCTAATGGTAAAGGAAAACTCTTTTCACATCAGTCAGACATTTTATTCTGTTATGACAACACCGCTGCAAGCAAGATTGGGCTATCTTCCTAACTTTACTAATAACCATGATAATGGTGCCTGTCAGTTGTGATGTTTTGTTATGTACTGTAATTTGTACAGTCTGTAAATTGTAAATGTAGTGAAATTCAGAAATTGAAATTGAAATACTTAGGAGTTTTGATTATATTAAGGTAATTGTTTCACACAGTTCACGTTGAAACTGGCATCTGACGAAGTAACAGTACAACTTGTGATTATTCCCCTCACAGGAAAGTGCACCACTTAAAGGTGGACGAGGAAGTGCAAGTATGGTCCAGAAGTGTAAGCTGTGTTCACGAGAAAACTCAATTGGTAAGTACCCATGAGTAAAAGTGACTGTGTGCGATCATGCTTGCTTAAAACTGGATTTGCTGTGATTAAGTGGACGGACATTGAAATGTGTATTTTATTGACATATTTACATTGTTAAGTGTTATCCTAACACGTCTGTATCCTCACATGATCCCTGTAGATATACTGAAAGACACCATTACACCATATAATGTAAGTTAAAAAAACACATCATGGTTTGACAGCTAACAAGAAACATGTTTAGGATGTTGAGTGTCTCAATACCTGTTTCTTGTACCACAGGCAGAGGACAGTGAAACATTTAAAACCATGGTGCAGTTTGAATGTCGAGGAATGGAGCCAGTGGACTTCCAGCCACAGGTGATCCCTTGAATACTGCAACTCTCTGCAAGAGCGTCACTCCACTGCATATAAGACAAGTATAACCTTAAAATTAATAAGATACGTAAAGGTTAGGGAACAACAGTCATAGCCAGTAATCTATGTTATGTGTTACATTGATCAAAAAATTAATATACAGTACTGCACAAAAGTTTAAGGCAGGTGTTAAAAATGCTGTAAACTAAGAATGCTTTCAAAAATACAAATAATGATTGTTTATTTTTATCAGTTTACAACATGCAAAGTGATCAAACAAAAGAAAAAAAATCTAAATTACATCAATATTTGGTGTTACTATCATTTGTCTTCAAACCAACATCAATTCTTATACTGTAGGTACACTTGCAAGAAATCAGGGTAATGTTGAGGTTAGTAGACACAGTGGTCAGCCAAGGAAACTTAGTGCAGCAGAGGAAAAACGCCTCAAGCTTAATTCCCTACAAAATCAGAAGATGTCCAGGAATACCATCAGCTTAAAAATGGCAAAAACCAGTGGGGCCCAGGTACATCCATCTACTGTCCGGAGAAGTCTGGCCAGAAGTGGTCTTCATGGAAGCATTGCAGACAAAAAGCCATACCTCCGACATGGAAACAAGGCCAAGAAACTCAACTATGCACATAAACATAGGAACTGGGCTGCAGAAAAATGGAAGCAAGTGCTTTGGACTGATGAGTCAAAATCTGAAATATTTGGCTGAAGCAGAAGGCAGTTTGTTCGCCCATGGGCTGGAGAGCAGTACAATAATTAGTGTCTACAGGCAACCGTGAAGCACGGTGGAAGGCCCTTTGCAAGTTTGGGGCTGAATTTCTGCAAATGGAGTTGGAGTTTTGGTCAGAATGAATGGTGTCCTCAATGCTGAGAAATACAGGCAGATAGTGTGGTTAGTTCTCCAAGATGTTTGGAACAACCTACCAGCTGAGTTACTTAAAAATGTGTGCAGGGATAGTCACACAAAATAGTAATTTCATTTAGATTTCTCTTCTGTTTATTTACTGCATTTTGTTAATTAATGAAATTAAACTATTAACAATTCCATTTCTAAAAGCATTCTTGGTTGACAGCATTTTTTTCACCTGCCTAAAACTTTTGTACAGTGCTGATACATTTTAAGGTTTCTACGCTTGCAATTAATATTTATTTTTGATTGTTTGTGCTTAAGTCTTTACCTTATTGGTTTTGTATTAACTATGAAGCTAGTGAATTGTGTGAAGTTATTATACTCCTTCACCATCCCCTTGTTTCCCTCAGGCTGGTTTTGCTGCACAGGGAGCAGAGTCGGGGACACCATTTCCTGAGGTCAACCTCCTGGAGAAAGTGAGCTCATTTCTTTTTACTAAAGTTACAGCTGAACATTATTTACATTAATTTCTATATGATTACACAAATGCCTTTACAAAATAAATGTTTCTTTTAAGTGAATCTCAGAAGTAATGCTGTGACTCTTTATATTTTAGGATTGGACGGACTATGATGAGAAGGTCAGCGAATCAGTTGGCATCTACGAGGTTACACACAAGATTGTAAAGTGCTGATCACCGTGACCATGTTTGTTGCACAAAAGAGGCACCTTTGTTACTTACCATGTGTCAATGCATCTGACATTGAACAGGAAGCAACTCTAAGGAGAGGGATCTGAAAGAATGATCAGTGGAATTGTGCTGACGCAGTGTGTTGGAAGCTTCAATAAAGGTGGACTGATAACGCAATTATGTTTTCTTTAGTGTCATTTTATACTGACATATCTAGTCTGTATTGACGGCATTGACTTATTGCTGTCCCAAAAAAACTTAATTTCTGCAAAAATGGAAAAATCTTTATAGCATGACTACAACTATAATCAAAGATAGTTAGGATAATAAACTTTGGAGCTGCATAGTATCCAAATGACCGTAACCTGCAAACCAGCAACAGCAAATGACTGACAGAAACCCCTACGTGCAGAATTGCATAATAAAGGCGGACTCAGTTCAACCTCCTCCGGCTGCGGCTGTCATTGTGTTCTAGCGAGCTGTGGATGTGCAACCTCGAATATGGCTCCTGCAAAGAATCGAGTATTTGTCGTTGGAGTGGGAATGACAAAGGTAGGTGGTTATATCATTGATAATATGAATGGTACCTGTAACTATTAAGCTAAATAAAGTTGCGCAATAGCTACATTAGAGCAATGTAAGCTATGCTATCTGTTGGGTAGCTATGAACGATAAAGCTAAACAACCGGCAAATGATTGTACTGTTATTGTAAGCGACACAAGCGATTTAATAGTGGCGCCCAAGTTATTCTGATGAGAGATTTGCTCAGAAACACAAGTCACTTTTGTACTCTTGCGTTTTACGCTATACCAATGACAACTGGGTTGTGACTATCATGTTGGCATGTAACTCAATGTTATTGTTGTGTATTAATCGAGACAACGACCGATTTGTTATCTTGACAGTTGGTCACTTAGATGCACTTAAATTAACAGCTACTTGACTATTTTGATGTGTTAACAGTTGACTGTTACAACCAATGCCTATGGTTACAACAGGTCAATACGTCTGATTAGCTCGAGGCTTGAAAAAAGTTATCCATGCATGATCAATTTTAGTCATGCATTAAAGTTGTGTGTGGGAGAATAAGAGTCATAAAGTTATTCAATCCAACCTAAAGCAAGCTGTGTTATACGTACATTGTTGTAATAACCTATATTTAAATTGTAAAGGGAGCTAGCCAATCTAGTAGCTAGCTGATATTTTCACAACACTCCCATGTATTGTTTGTAAGCTTACAGGCAGTATATTAGCAAACACCCACCTATTTATACTAACATATTTTTTTTCAGAGATGTTTGCGTATATCTGACAATACTACTTGTGTATGTTATCCGAATGCAAAGTTCAAGGCTGGGCATGCTATCTGTTAGTAGGTCAAGGTTCACCACTATCAGGCAATACACTTCATTGAATAACACGAAAGCGCCCTCAAGTGGTTAAATGTTTGCACAAAATCATGTAGATGGGCAGCATGTTCCATGTGTGTCCCATAGACTGTATATAAGAAGTGTGTCCTAGTAACACAAGACTGTTGTCCTCTTCCCACCTACCACTACTCTATCTGGAAAAGTGTAAACTGTCGATCCTGTCTTAATGAGACAGGGTTTATTAGTGCTTTTTTTTTAAAGACCCTCAATATTATTTATTTATGCCAGCACATCATTCAATCATTCTTTCAAGTATATTTTTCCTGACATTTCTACAGAGACTGTAGGACAGCTTGTTTTTTGCTTCCAACGAGTAAAACAAATTAATACATTTTATGTACAGTAATCATGTTGGGCTCTCTTTTCAGTTTGAGAAGCCTGGGGCCATAGACTTTGATTACCCTGAAATGGCAAAAGAAGCAGGTATGATAGTCTGCTGTTACATACTTGAAATGATGGTGATCAGCGAAACCACCAGATATCTTTAATTTGTCTTTTTTTACCTGCAGGAGAAAAGGCCCTAGCAGACGCTGGAATACCGTATAGTGCAGTGGAACAGGCCTGTGTGGGTTATGTCTATGGTAGGATACGTATACTTATTTGTCAAGTATCTTGCATACATTTTCCTGTATATAAATTTTAGTTCAATCCATTAATTTTTCTCAAATGGAATAAGGCTACACATGTCAGGGTTATTATTCATTTGAACCTTGTACTGATGGTTAGTCTGATTCTCCTTCATCCGCCTGTATGTGGTGTAGGTGACTCTACGTGTGGCCAGCGGGCTATCTACCACAGTCTGGGTCTGTCAGGCATCCCCATCGTCAACGTGAACAACAACTGCTCGACTGGCTCCACCGCCCTCTTCATGGCTCGCCAGCTCATCCAGGGAGGTGAGAGATCAGTTCGGGAGGACTAGCTGCTCTGTCTGGTCATGCAGTGATATTGAGATTGCTGTGAAAGCCTATGAGCATGTCCTGTTCTGAGAATCTGATGATATTTGCATGTAATGTCACACTCAGATTCTTTAGGCCCTTCTTAGTGTCTTCCTAAAGAGTATGTGACCATAACAGTTGGAATTTTTATTCATTGACTTTTATATTTATTATTGTGATGATTCATTTACTGAAAAGCAAGTGAGTCGGTCAAACTGTCACTCTGTCCTTGTATGGAGAATGATTGGAAATAAACTGATTTTGCTGACAACATTCATCCAGTAAACCCTGAGAATGAATTCCACAAGCTTTGGAATATGGAACAGACTGAAAAAACAATTTAGCAGCTCACTGCATTTCTCTGTGTTGTGCTCTTGTCAGGTCTTGCTGATTGTGTGCTTGCCCTGGGCTTTGAGAAGATGGAGAGGGGCTCTCTGTCCTCAAAGGTATGCCAGCTGCTATAGCAGATTAAGAATACATTGGTAACTTTGCACAGACCATACCGAAAGCTACATGTTTTACATTATTGTGTTACTGGGAGTTTGTTTAAATGTAAGAGTCCATGTAAAATAATATTTTTTTTATTTTTTTTATTTTGTGCAGTACATGGACCGGACCAATCCAATGGACAAGCACATGGAGGTCATGATCAACCGCTATGGGATGGTGGCAGCACCAGCTGCACCACAGATGTTTGGCAACGCTGGGCGGGAGCACATGGAGAAGTTTGGTACGCACAAGAGACATCTGGGTGCTCTGTAAAGAGAGGCATTGAACTAAATGCTATTGCTACACATTATTTTCAGTTGAGACTTTTGAATCATATTTTGTACATACAGACTGATACGTGGTGTGGTTATTAAAGGATATGAATAGCCATAGAGCTCTGAGATAGAGATAGTTCAGTACAATGCCTGTTTTTTGGCATGTATCTGAGTGTTTGCACATACCAAAACGTGTCCTAATGTAGTGTTTCAGGGAGTGTTACTTATGCTAACGAATGATTGGCCATATTCCTCAGATTTCAGATTAAGTCAGATTCATTTTTTAGACGACACTGACACATTCAGCATAGCTTTCTTATCTCCTTCAGGGAGTTGCCACATGAGGACTGTTACATCTGAATCACTCTTTCTCTCTATGTAGACGATGGCACTTTAGTAATCTGTGTTAAATGTATGGCGAAAAAAGTTAAAAGTAGCCATTCTGATATTTCAGTTTGTGCAGCTTTATCAAAACTGAGAGCTTGAAGGAACTAATATTTAATTTTGGTATTTTACAGGCACCAAAGCTGAGCACTTTGCCAAGATTGCCTGGAAAAATCATAAGCATTCAATAAATAACCCGTAAGTTCACTGCCCCACCTCTAAAATAGACTGACATTAGATGGAAGTGTTTCTACATTCATGCATGTTTGTCCAAGACCACGAGTCATTGAGGAACCCTGCTTTAGTTGTGTGTTGTTATGTGAATGCCGGATCCTTAAACCTGAATCTGGACCTTTCTGAGAGGTTTTGGGAAACTTTGATTGCATTATAAGTGTGCAAACTAAAACGACTAAACAGAGGAATTGGAAGTCAAACTAAGTCTCTCTCTCTGTCTCTCCTTCCGCTATTACAGGTACTCTCAGTTCCGTGATGAGTACAGTCTAGAACAAGTGATGAAGTCAAGAAAAGTGTTTGAGTTCCTCACCTTATTGCAATGCTGGTAAGAACCATTTAAGTCCATCAAGGAATTACTGATTACTGGTCGGGATGCTACTGGACTGGTATTAATGACTGCAGGAATCCACAAAATTAGTTGCTATAGTGTCAGTGCTAACTTGCAGTTGTCTCCCAATCCATGATAACAAGGTCAGTTTTGTTTCTGAGGAAAGATTGGTGAAACATGAATTGTGTAATGGAATGTTAAAAAATCCAAGAGGTTACTAATTAGATAGTAGTGATATGACTGTCGGAGCCAGTGTCTTTCTGTACTTACTACTTTACTAAAACATTGACACCATATGTTGGAGACTGTATTATGACTGTACAAATACCACTGTGTAGTCCATACTAGACTTGTAGATGTTTTATTGGGACAGACATAAGTTGGCATAACAATAAAAAGATCTCAGTTCAGTTACATGTATAGGCACTTTTCTATCACTTGCTTTAGTGAGAGGTTTTGGTATACTTGAGTGTAAAGAGGTATTTTTGTATACAGCCCAACATCAGATGGTGCAGGAGCAGCCATCTTAGCCAGTGAAGACTTTGTTAGGCATCATGGTCTGGAAAACAAAGCAGTGGAGATCATTGCCCAAGAGATGGTGACTGATACAGCCTCCACCTTTGAGGAGAACAGCTGCATGAAAATGGTGAGAATGGCAGGTTTGGCCTGATAGATGTAGATACAGTGAACACCCATTCAAACAAACTTGTTTAGTTTGTCTGGCTGGTATTAATGGTGAATGTGACATAACTGTTTTGTTGGCGGCATCTTCTTGTCACTGATTGGCCAACTGGTAAGACTTTTGCCAAAGTGATGGAAAGTATTCAGAATGAAGGCCAATCTATATTAAAGACCAATTGTTTTTATGTGAGTTTTACTCCCAGTGTCCTGAAGGGAATCAAACTCCACAGGAGAAGTCATGAAATTCCTTTCTCGCCTCCAGGTGGGCTATGACATGACACGGCAAGCGGCTAAGAGGTGCTTTGAGACGTCCGGCCTGACGCCTATGGATGTGGATGTCATTGAACTGCACGACTGTTTCTCAGCCAATGAGCTCATCACATATGAAGCCATAGGCCTGTGTGCAGAGGGTATGTACAGTGTTGTCATCATGTACACTGTACTGTCATGTCCAGTTAAGTATATAAAAATAGATGATGGAAAAGAGGATCATTCCTCCACCAGCTCCAGAATAAAACCTCCATAATATTCACATTCTTGATTCCTCTGAAGGAATATACTGAGTTTAAGCTAAAAGGCGGTTGTGTTAAGGTGCTGTTATGGTGTGGTGGTGTTATTTGTGTTATTGCTGTAGCTGTGTTGGTGGTAGTGAAAGACGTGTCTTCTGAGTGTTTCCCTCTCTCTCTCTCTCTCTCTCTCTCTCTCTTACCATCAGGCAAAGCAGGGGAGCTCATTGACAGAGGAGATAACACGTATGGGGGCAAGTGGGTGGTTAATCCCAGTGGAGGCCTCATTTCCAAAGGCCATCCCCTTGGGGCCACAGGTGAGGACCCTGGCATTCCTTTTAACCTTTGACCTTTGCCATAGATTGGCCTCTCACACTTGGAATTATATATTCTCCTTAGGGATGGTAGAAAGAATGAGATATTTATTTCAAGTGATACAAATGTGGATTGAAAACAGTTGCCAATTGTGCTACATGTAACCTATGGTTTTTCTGTCACACAAAACACAAAGATTTATGAGATCTCTAAAGTTAAATACACCTAATACAGATGTTCCTAAGATAGGGCTAAAGAGTCCAACCTATTTGTGTCATTGCTTCATAATTCAGAATTTTTCAACCTTGCTTATCTAACCATATGCTTTAACATTGCAATGCTTCCACACTGAAGAGAGACCGTGATCTTCCCTGTGTCCATAATGACCTACACCAGAGTTTTCTAGAGTCTACTGGAGAGTAGTGGACACAGAGCAAGCCCACCTCTATATAGTCTGTAGAAATCAGGGGATAAAAGCCTCAACTGCAAAGGAACCAGTCCTTTGAGATGAGTTGATGACAAGATGTTAAGGGCAGCAAGAATATTAAGTGTTCCCAGCTTTTACCACCAGGGGTCACCATAGCACAGTTATAGTGCAGCCCTCCCCACACGCAAAACAAACCCATTTGCTCTCTTTTGGTCTCTCGTCATGTCAGTTGGCGTGACCTAAGCCAGGCAGAGTAATTACCTCCAGTTGACTGTGACCGTAATTATGGCAGCCTTAGGTTGATGCGGTCTTCCCTCGCTGTCTCTGCCATTCCACTCTGTCCCTCTTCTCATGTTTCCATACCGCCATCAGCCAGGAAAAACTCTTCCAGCCATTCCCCTTCTGGTGTTTAGTGCGAGCTGCTCCACAACATGGGTAAGCGGGGCCTTATTGTGCTCCATTACAAACAGAGAGAACACACAGACAGGACATGCTGCCTTGATAGGTTTTCAATCTCTTCTATTCTTCTGTTTTGCTTTGTTCGTATCTCTCCTATTGCATCTTTTTTCATCATTATCACTTTTCTGCGTGTCTTTTCTGTTCTCTGAATTGTCACTTTTACCTCCTGGCTGGCTGCTGTTGGGGAGAAGAGGGTCCGAGTGTATAAAATGCATGGATATAAATCTTATACCATCAGGGCACCAATGTATGGGAAAGTCCCCATCACAGTTGGATGAAGCACATCAGACACATCAGACCTCCATTAACACAACCATCTGTTAGTGAACTGTATCTACATTGTATGCTAATAGTAAAAATTAAGGCCACAGATAACACATCATGTGCATTTAGACATTTGAAACATAGTTGTCAAAAGGTTTGCAGAGGTAGGGAGGAAATAGTCCGTTTGTTGCTTTGTGCTTACCTTTGGCCTTGGATCAATTAGCCAGCCTGATCCTGGCATAGACACTTGGCCAGTTATCTCCCACCCTCTTAAGCATGACCAGGTCAAGAACCACCTCACCATAATCTCCCATACATACTTACTGCGTCTCCTCAAGATGGATCATGAAAAATGGATAACTCTGCGTGGCACCAGCCCCATGCAAAGATCCTTACCCTAAGTCCCTTATCTTGGTGGTGATTTCCAAACAAAAAGCCCATTAGTCAAAGGGGATAACATGCTTAGCGTCAGCGGTCACAGGGGAGTTGGTCTGCCCCAGATTATGCACTGGAGAGGGTGTGAAGTGCTTCACCCTCTCAGATGGAAGTGGCAAGAGTGCATCGCCAACAGCGTTTGTTGTTGTTGTTTTTATTGTTGTTAGGATGAGTGTTTACAAAATGGCCTGTTGAGCAAGTGTTTGGGTATGACTGTAGGGAAACATATGACTGAATCTGGTTACTGAGGTCTTGATCGAAATGCTCCTTGTGTATTGTCAACAGAGATCTAAACTCACACCCCCTCTAGGAAGCATGACCACAGATGGGGACCTCTAAAAGTTAATAGCCGGTAGCCAGAATAATGAAGCAGAGAGTTTTTAGTACACTTCACTTCATTTATGGTTGTTTGTGTGTGTGTTATTAGGTAAAAGGGAGTGCATGTTTGTGTGGGCACAAAATGAAAGTGGTTGTTTGCATTGGTAATGTTTTTGTTTTGTTTCCTTGGTGTTCCACCATTCTGCTATACTAAGCTTCTGTTTTTATCTTCTTTTGCCAGTGCATTTTCATGTTTCAGTTTAATTCTGCAGTGATACAAATAAGTTGTTACTCCATTGGACTGAATAGCTCGGCCATGGAGAGACCCATATTACGGGTCTAGTTGAGAGACCCATGCAGTCATCCTGCACACATTTAGTGTGTAGTCACACGGAGGGGGGGATTGATGGAGATCTCCACTATAAAATTATTTCAACTAAAATAGGTGTAATGATAGGATTTTGTTCAATGCAGAAATAGCCTACAGTTTTTTGCTCTTCAGGCAAAGCCATTTCCTTGAGTGCTTGTAGACAGATAATCATTAAATCATTCAGTCTCTCTGGTGTAACTCAAATGGCGTAGTCTGGCCTTGAACTGATGACCTGGCGTTCATTGAGCTTGTATGACAGGAGCCCTAAGCACATTGGAAAATTGGAATTTGAAAAATTGAATAACAAATTGAAAGAATATTTAGTTTTAATTAGCAAAAGGAAAAATACTTAAATCACATCATAAGGATTGACCTCTGATGATGATGATGATGATCAGCATTACTGTTGCAAGTTATATGCTCAAGCAAGTATGCTGGCACGCAACTTCTACATGTGCACAAAGGAAGTCAGAGTTTTCAGAACATGTACTCTGTACTCTTTATGCAGCTCACCTATGTTGTAGTTATAGTAAAGCAAAGGTAAATAACATTAAGGTGCCATATACCACCTCTCTCTCCGTCTGTCCTTCTCTCTCCGTCTGTCCTTCTCTCTCTGTCTGTCCTTCTCTCTCTGTCTCTCTGCTTCTCTCCGTCTCTCTCTCCATCTCTCTCTCTCTCTCTCTCTCTCTCTCTCTCTCTCTCTCTCTCTCTCTCTCTCTGTGATTGATTGACTAGGCCTGGCGCAGTGTGCGGAGCTGTGCTGGCAGCTGAGGGGCGAGGCAGAGCAGAGGCAGGTGCCGGGGGCAAAGGTGGGCCTGCAGCACAACATCGGCCTCGGAGGAGCTGTGGTGGTCACACTCTACAGGATGGGATTCCCTCAGGAAACACGGTCAGGGGAGCGTTTTGTTTCTGCTCTGCTGCCTTTCTGCCACGCAAGTGGCGAATGGCGAGGTTAAGCCTTATATTTTGTTGATATGGTTGGTGGTGTAATATGTTTCATGGTGTCCTGATAGGCTGTCTTTTTTCCAGAAGTCAGTGAAAGCAGGTAAAGCTTTCTTTTACAGTCCCCCGAACTTGCAGACATTAACCTTTTTTATATATATATGGTACATTAGTGGGAATTTTCTACCAGCTACAAGTTAAACCCTTAATCCCATGTTGTTACAAATAATTGAAAAGATACGATTCATAATAGCCATCAAAATTTTCTTTTGCTCACATTTACAATTACATTATACTTAGTCATGTTAATTTTTAGTAATGGTAGTCTTTCTTAGGTGCTGTTTGTCTATGTTCCTAAAATGTCAGTTAACATGTATTTAATAGGTAGGTAAAGGTAGGTATTAGGTAAATATGTGAATATTAGGGGACGGTAAAGGGAAGCTTTACCACAAAACCCTTTCCAGTATAGGAATCTCCCAAGCAACTTTGTTTAAAGAATGTATTAAGCTATGTAATCATTATGAAATTTACTGTGTTTTTTAGTCCTTATTTGGCAGATGCATGATGGGGTCATAGTGTTCTTTTTACAGATGTTGTAGTTAACCATTGTCAGAAGTCTATATGTCTGTCATGACCTGTCATTCTGCGGTAATCAAGTCCACACACTCGTAGTATTATAATACGGTAATATAATGCTGAGCTAACTAGAACTAAATGTGTCAACACAAAACATGCCATAGTAGTGTAGAGTGCAAACATTTATGGGTGTATAGATGTATATTCCAGCTAGATATTAATTTTTAATGAGACATTAAGTTTTGGTGCTGCTCTGTCTCATGTAGTGTGCTATAGGTCAATCTCTCGACCTTTGGACCTCAGTGATACATTCCAATCCATACATTGCATTGGTGTCTGTCTGTGAACCTAAATTCGTCTCAACCCTTCAGAAACATTTATTTGTTCTTGATTTCAGCCCCCAGATTGGAGCAGTGCTCACCAGTGCTGAAAGTGGCGTGGATGGCTTCAAGGCCAGTGCTGTATTCAAAGAGATCGGCAAAAAATTGGAAGAGGTACCCAGAAGGAACTGTATTTTTTGTTAATGTTTGTCTGAGTCATGCTGCCCCAGCGGACAAGAAATTGGGTTATTAAAATAAAAATGTGTTGAAAATCATATTTATAAAACTGCTGTGTGAATACTTATTATTCATGTAATTTTGGAGAATGTGATTTAATGAGTAAGGCTACCTGTGCAATAATTCAGTGCTGTTAGCATATGGTAATGAAACCATGTTTTCTGTTCTCAACTTGGCAGGAAGGCGAGCAGTTTGTGAAGAAGATCGGTGGTGTATTTGCCTTCAAGGTGAAGGATGGCCCGGGAGGGGCAGAAGCCTTGTGGGTTGTGGATGTGAAAAATGGCAAAGGCTCAGTGACCAACGACGCAGGTCAGCAGCAGCTGGTGAAAGGGTCATCATTCACACTAGGCTAAGACCGCTTTGCTCATCAGTCTTCACTAAAACTTATATTGGTATTGAATATTGTGGCGTCGAGGTCGTGGAAATAAGAACCTCCTTTATTCCATGACGAGTGGTGAACATGTTGAACATGAGAGTGGTTTATTGATGTTATCTTGTGTTACCTATAGATATTTGTGCATAGTCTTGTGGAGATGTAGAAGTGTCCACATAGTATGTCTGCAGCCATGACCACTGCAAATAGTGAAGCAAAGCCTGGTTGATACATGGTTCTGTAGAAAATTCTTCATACACAAACACCATCAAACACATACACACATACACAAAGCTTGACTGACAGCCAGCAATAAGCCTTAAGTACCTTGTATTAAAAAGAAAAAAAAGGCACTTTAGCCAGAGTCACATTCAATTTGCTTGACCTCGTCTTGGTTTTAGAGGAAGCCTAATGGTTGATGTCTGCTAATGGTGGCTATTTCTAAAACACTCTAAAGCACATCAGCACCACGCCTTCACCCATGTTTTTTCCGTGCTTGCAGGACCACTTGGCTGTAAATGTAATTCCTCTTCCTTTGTGCACCAAATAGCCAAAGGAAAAAGGATTGAAGCTTAGGCACTGCACAAATTAACATTCTCGTTCCCACTCACAGAGTTTTTTTTGGCTCCCCCACCCCCTTTTATGATAATGCAAGAGAATGTTATGTATGTCAGCATGTTAAAATAACGACTAAACATTAGCTATAATTACTATATCTAGCTTAAACTGAATCTGTACTTGTACTCTATGATTTTGGGCCAAACAGATGTGTTTGGAAAGTTAACTGAAAAATCGGTCATTTCCCAGTGCTGATTCATGTTTTTATGCAGTGAGGTGATGTTAAATAGAAAAAAAAGAGTTGCTTAGCTCACACATCTTCTGTAAGTGTCTCTCCGATCTGTGTTTTTTTTTTCACAGACAAAAAGGCAGATTGCACCATCGCCATGTCAGATGAAGACCTTCTGGCCCTGATGACAGGGAAGATGAATCCACAGACTGTAAGTGTTAAGTACTATTTCCAAGAATGCCTTAGAAAAAGCTGTTGAAGGGCTTAAGTAACTTGCAATAAGAAGTCTTATAAAAATGGACCACTGTTTTTTAATACTTCACCTGGACCATGTATAGGATAGAACTGAAAAAAGTTTGCAACCCGTGTGAAGGGTCAGTTTATCACCAGCCTTCAGTCAGAGTGGTTCTTCCCACTTGACAATATCCAAGACAGATAGTTGTGCTCATGCAGAGTCACTGCTGATGGTAAACAAACTAATTCAGAGGACTGACTTCCTGTCATCGTGACTGATGACTGTTTGGGCTCTGGGTCTTCATTGTAATCCGTTAGACCGATTGCAAAAAAAAAAAAGAATCTGGTAGCCATACTGTGTATGTTTTCTTGTCATTCATCACTCACACATAAAAGGAAAGTTTTCCATTTTTTATAGCTGTTAAAGTAATCCCTGGGGCTGTGTTGTTTTATTAAGTTTATAAAGTGGATTAATGAGCTGAATTCAGTGGCCTAACCACACAGACAAAGGACGTCATCAGACTTGACTGAAAAGAAATAGAAATGGCATTGACATTTTTAATAAAAACTTTGAAGAATTAAAAAAAATATCTGTCTATAAAGACATTTTAGATCACGGCAGAAAGTGCTTCAGCAGACAGTTTGTCATGCTTGAGTGCTTAAGGCCTGGCTATTAGCACAGGTTGCAACCAATTCTGTAAACAGCACAACTGCATGGAAGCTACAGGTGCCGCTGTTAAATCAACAGGTGTGCTCTCAATCCAGATCAAGGACGCTGAATATGCTGAATAATGTCTGTCTAATGTCTGTCGGTGTTTTTTTGGGGTTTTTTAGTTATCACTGCTTTCCTAATCATGGTCTCATTTAACCCCCAAAGGCATTTTTCCAAGGAAAATTGAAGATTACTGGAAACATGGGAATGGCCATGAAACTCCAGAGCCTGCAGATGACCACTGCCAAAGCAAAGCTGTGAAATATCCCCACCTGTAACTGTTTGTCTGTCTTCCCCTCTAGACACGAGTGGGGAAGAACAGCAGTGTGCTTGTGAGCTTCAGTTGAATAATTAGTGCTTACTAACAGTGACAAAGAACATTCTGTGGCCCTATCATATCCATCCCATTGTGCAACCACCCATGGGACCCCAGGGACCCATATCTTTTGAAGAGACTGGTTTCCAACATAACAGTTTCCATAGCACAAACATTGCACTGTACCTTATTTAATGTTGTAAAGGGGTCCCACTCTAAGTTTGTGAGACAGATTGTAGTCTGTAAGCGAAATAATCTTTGTGCTATTTACAGTAGGCGTACATGTTAATGGTTGTCTTTGGCCATGTGATGTACTGCGGCTACATAAAAAAGGACATAAAGTGATGTCATATGTTTCACTTTGGTCTTTCTGAAATTGAAAGTGTCCAATGAAGAAAACATACACTTGCCCTTTATTTAATGGCCCAGTCCACCTTGTCATTAGATGAATAATTTTAATGAAACCTTTAATATGGACCACACACAGTGCCTCTGGAATGCCATTTGAATCGACCCCTGGGTGATTATTTTTATTTGTAAAATAATTGCTGACATTTCAGTAGAATCATACCTTGATACATCACTGTCTGAACTGCAGCTGAATTCCAGAGTGGATGAAAGACTGTGCTGCATTGCTTTATAATGTAGTTTGTAAGACCACCAAATATTAAACTAATGTTAACAAAATATTTTGTATAGAATGACTGCTTATGGATGAGAAAATGGTTGATTTGTATCAAATAAAGCTATTAATTTTTCTATCTGCTAGAAGGCTGTGAAGTGTTCTTAACCCTTTGTCAGATATTACATCACTTGCATTTAATATATGACCTTATTTTAGTAGACTTACATTATGTCTCCTGAGAAACACTTGAAAAATATGCTGTGCTAAAAATGTTAAATATGGCCTATTTATTGCTCTGTTGATTGTCATGAAGCCTGAAAAAGGATTGTGACAACCCTATCTAACCCAATTTTAAAACTCTTTTGTCAGGGAAGGCGCAAGGAACGCACACTAAAATTAAAACAAATACATTGATTAAAAGTGCAATAAAACCCAGCACCTTCCCAGTTGAAGTAGTTTCTCCTTAGTCATTTTGTTTAATATATATCTCTTTTGGTGGGTGATGGGTTTACATATCGGTCTGGAAATCCAGCTCCGTTTGTGCAGACTGTTTGCATTTGACTGAGCTCTTTGGTTAATTTAAATGTTCTTCTATCTGAACCCAATGGAAATGTTGGGTATTGACTGGTGACATCTGCAGTGTACTCCCACCTCTAATTATCCTTTTTAGACAATTAACAATGGGTATTTCATTTTTGAAGAAGCATCTCTTAAATCCATTGTTTAATCTCAGTTAACATTGTTCAAACCCAGGCTTCAAAGTCATATCTGTTCAGCACCTAGTGTTCTTAGATCATCAATAAACTGTTCCACTGTGCCTAAAAGACATTTACAAGAATGATACTGTATTCAGGATTATAGCCTTTAATAAACATTTGCTATCCCTAAGACCATGCAACAAAGATATCTTAACAGAGAAACATTGCACTGGTGGGTTGGTCTTTCTTCAAGACATTGTATATAATAGTGTTACCTCAAAAAAAGAAAGAAATCCATTTGACAGCAAATAAATCTTATAAAAGTTAAAAACGAGAAAAAAAGGAAATCTTACTTTTCATTATGTATCAGTAAAAATCTGAATGAACACTGAAGTGCTGGGTTGATACTTCGCTGCTCTCCCAAGCAAGGATGCAATTGAAGTACTCCTCACCCCTATATGTCTGCTGATGTCACTGGTAAGAGACGAAATACCACAAGCACACAAATGTATACTGCCGAATACCTCAGCATTTCTGCCAGCTCATCCATGGGGCTCCATCCCCCTGATCATCCTTGAAGTGGGGGCACCAGTGTAGGGAAGGGCACTGCACCACAGGCTTCCACCTCTTCCATCCATTTCAGTTTAGTTCCCCATTAACAAACATAGCTGTGTGTGGATGGACTCAAACCAGTGGTGTTGCAAACAATATAGATAAAAACAAACTATAAAAACCCAAACCCACACATAAATGAAAAAGAAAATGGTGTCCTGCAGAGCCCCATGTCTCAAAAGTATATCCCATGAAGGCCAGGTTAATTCCAGGCATAGACCCTCCTCCCAGCTTTAAGAAGGGTATAGAGTGTGACATCTCTGTCAGTCTGAGTCTCTAAAACAGGGAGCCTACACATTGGTCTCCAAGCCATTCATGTCTATGGAGCAATGGTCCTTGTCCCTGGGCTCCCGCTTGTGGTGTGAAGACTTCTTTTTGTCGATGGGCCGGATGCCCTCCTCCAGCTGCCGAATCCGAGCCACGTCCGGGGAGAGGTGCTCCGGCTTCCTCAGAAGACCTGTTGGTGAGGGCTGAAAGCCGCCATTCTTCTGGTACGCCATCATCTGCTGGATGCTGATCATGGGCTTGGTTTCACAGATGAGAGGGATCTGTGGGCAACACATTAAGCCGTCAGCAAAAGGAGGGAAAACTCACCATCAGTATTTTATTGAATTATATAATTGAATATTACTATTTATGTTAAACTTCAGCAGTGCATTTTTTGTATGATTTTATTTCGCATTGAAATGGAGATAGCAGTCAGAGAATTTTTTTCTGTTTGCTGCAACATGTTTGCAAACAGTGCTGCATAGAAATTTGAACCGATGGCAAGGTCATTTTAAGAAACAACAGACTCAGTGTATCTATCTTTTTGCAATATTAAACACTGAATGGCATTGGACAACAGCTAAAAAGGCTTTTAGATGGCCTTCATCAAATGTGCATTACATCTGATTTAGTATGCTGCTGCTGCAGCCTTGAACTGGGATAGGTGTACCCATCTGATCATTGGATATGAGATTCTGGAGAATATTTAATATTTTATTCAGTGTGGGGATTTTTTATTATAATCTGGAAGGAAGTAGAAATAAGTTATAGATTTGAAGGCTCTCTAGAAACTACACATACCTCCTCACCCTCCTTCACAAAGTCTTTTCTGCAGATGTGGGCCATGATGCCTGTTGCCAGGGCATCTCCCATCACATTCACCATCGTTCTGAAGCGGTCCCTGAAACACACAGCAGTATGGAATGGAGTGACTTGTATTTAGCACTCAGTGAAGTTTACTCTTTGCCCAGATGTGAGAAGTGTTTAAATTCCTCCTTGCTGTTCCCTTGTAATGTCAGAGAAGTGTCAGTATAAGTATCATTTGGCATATTAATACATCTGGTGAAGTAAATATAAATGTAACTTTAAATTACAATATGATAACTGAGACAAACGGTTTTCCCTAATAATGGGTACTCTGTGTAGAAATTTAATATATGCAGAATCTAACTGTTAAAAAGACATTCATCATTCAGATGGAGATACTGTAGACTGTCAACTTACAACGCCCAGTCCACAGCAATGATGAGTGTGATGTCATCTGTGGGCAGACCGACAGAAGTCAGCACAATCACCATGGTTACAAGGCCAGCTTGTGGAATACCAGCAGCTCCAATACTGGCCGCAGTAGCAGTGATGCTATAAAGGGTTAAAATAGGTATGAAAGAACATTATGGTTACCTTTCTTTCTCAGAAGGATGCTTTGTTCAATATTATTCTTTGCCAGTCCTCTGTTCATACTAGCTGCATTATGACATCTGCTACACTCAACAGTAGAGCACAGAATGCAGTCTGATGAAAATTGGCAAGGAAGCCACATTGCATACACAATTACATAACCAGCAAACAATAATGACAACAAAAGGACACCTGTCAGTAATGAACAATATGGCTGATGCAGTTAATATCGGTCTTAGTCATGAAGTAAGGGAGTGCAAAACACAACATAGATAGGACACACTTTCTGTCATCACTGTGTTGTTTTATAGAACAGATTGGACATGGAGTTATATAAAGCAGCAACACAAATTCAAGGCCTTTGTGGCCACTACAGTAAAGACACTGAGATAGACTTACCTAATGGTGATGATCTGGCCAAAGTCCAACTCATAGTTGTTGACCTGGGCGATGAAAATGGCAGCCACTGCCTCATACAGGGCTGTGCCATCCATGTTGATGGTGGCACCCACAGGTAGCACAAAGCGAATGATTCGTCGATCAATGTGGTTGTTCTCCAGGAGGCACTTGAAGGTTATAGGCAGCGTGGCAGAGCTGCAGGAAGAAATAATTTATATTTTTCGAGTGTGTCACATGTTGCATAACTATCTATCTACCACAATTGCTTTTGTCTAGGAAGAGAGTGGAATGGGTGGAGACAGCAGCAGAAAAGGACAGGGTCAGGAGTGCATTACTGACAAATACAAATGTAACACTGAAATACACAAGCACAGCAAGAGGGTGTTTGAGAAAGACCCTGACCTAGCAAGCAAGATTGAGATGTTTTACAGGTACCAACATGATGACTATGTCCCTGGTTTTAAGTGTATTTGCAATTACTAATCATCCTGCATATGCTTTGGGTATCAAAAGTACTCATAATAGATGGAATGCTCTCTGCAATCTAATTATTTTTATCAAGAGAAAAACTATATCTGGTCTACACATCAGCCTGCTTACCTAGAGGAGGTGGCAAGGGATATGAGCAGGGCCTGCAGGATGCCTCTGATGTAGACGATGGGGCTCTTCTTAGTGATGAAGAAATACATAGCAGGCAGGATAAAGAGACCATGCAGCACTAGGCCCATGACTACTGTGATGGCATAGAAGCCAAGCTTCTTTCCCATGGCCGAAGGGTCGTCCATCTCCAGAATCTTGCCAGCTACCAGGAACACGATTCCAAATGGGAAATACCTAAAGTGGATGAGTGTAGTTCACAAGGCCATGTCATGAGCTGGTCACAGCAAACACAATAAACCATCAGCCAATAGTTTTTAGTAGCCTAACTTGGCAATTGCCCCTATTAAGGACTTATATTAATGTTTTATCACATAGCATTCCTACTCATCTACATGATGCATTTTACATATAATAAACGCTTCTATAGTCTACCAACCAAAAGGAAGATGCTTTGTGGAAATATCCACAGAAAAACAAACTTTGCTAGTTACACCATTCCAAACAGTTTTTTTGCATCCTGCTTATTGTATTACCACACTTGGCAAGCCTTCAGTGGGAGATGCTCATGATGAGGTAAATGTGTGAAGATGCCTGTCCTGGGTCTTACCAAATGACAATGGCCACAATCTTCAGCACAGCCTCATTTAGACTCTGGCAGAAGTTCACCAAGGCACTGCCATTGGGTCCCATGCGTCCAAGCATAATACCTAGGAAAGACAATACTTCATCACAACACTACACACATTACATTGCACATCCTACCCAATGTATTTCAACATGCTACATCCAGACAGAAAAGACACTCAACTTTATATATTACCGCAAGTGTTTAGATTATATGAATGCCAATAACTTATCAAGTTAACAGACCAATTACACGTATCCATTTGAGAAATGCATTGTTATAGGTGAAGAAAATTCTTGTGGCGGTATTGGAAATTGACTGAGGCTCTGTAGATTCCATCTCTATCCCAGAGAGAGATCTTTGTATCCGTTTTATCATGCATGCCATTTCACCTGAGTGGCACTAACTCTGATAAATGATCCTGCTGTTGAAATCACCCATTAATCAACATAATCCTATTGTAAGACAAATACTGGGCATGGCCGCAAAGCAAGAGACAGATAACCTTCGTTGTCAAGGCTGATTTCTTTAACTATGTCTGATGTGTTTAGTGCCTTTTGGACACTGCTTCAAATTATACTGTCATAGAAGAATGGCACACAATAATTCTGATTCTTGCCAGTGTGTGTTTCTGTTCTTTGAGGACTTTTACTAACTCTGATTTACTGTTGTTTCAGGGGAAAGTCAAAAGATTTTGGCTTAATCTTCATTGCGGCTAATGATTGTTTTAGATCTAATACTGGGTCGAGTGTGTGTTCAGGTCCTAGTGAGCCAGTCCCAATGGTCTGGTGGCCAGTGATCATGACGAGCAAACAGAACGCCAGCTGACTGCAGGTTCTATCCCATAGTCCAACACCACTGTGCTCTTAAACAAGGCATTTAGCCTCAGGTCCCTCCAGGGGACCTGTGTTTGTAGTTAGGTCTCGGTAAGTCACTCAGGATTACAGTGTCTGCTGACATGTAATGGTCTCGCTGGAGTATTTTTTAAAAATCTGCTGTTGGTGACGGGTCTTACCCATGGTGGCAGAGAAAATGACGATTCCCAGGACATTCATGCCTTCACTGGTGCCTGGTTTGGTCTGTATGATGACGTCAGGTGGGGGTGTGAGGTCCAGGGAGAAGTTCTGGATGTCAGTGCCATTGTCATCTTGGATACCGTAGATGAAGAGTCGCCTTGTGGTGGACTCAGCGAGGTCCTGGCTTATTGTGGGCCTGGGGGCCAGGATGGGGATGCTTTGGGTGCGATACTACAGACCGGGTAACAATAGGAGATAGCAAAGAGAATGTTATCAATTGGAACAAAACTAAAGACTAACATCTGACAGGATGTCTTTGGATGAACTAGAATTAGATTGAAATAGAAATAGATTAAAAAGCAAAACTGTAATGTTGAATTATTGTTGATGGTTTGCGCACATCATGCAAATAAATTGATGCTTTTGCATTGATGACTAACAGGATATAGAATATAACTAATTTACTCTCTTTAGCACATGTAACTGTGACAGACTCAGAATTCAAGACTTATTTTTTATGGTTTGATGGGGAAATTAGGTTAAGAAATACTTTCTCCTCTTACTACCATGACAACGTGTGACTCACCTGCTGGAAAGTGGCTTGGACCAGATTGGCCGGGAACATGTTGCTGAAAGAGAGAACGGAAAGGTGAATGGGTAGTTTAATTTCCAGCATGGCAATATTTCAGTTTGAGCTTAATCCACACAACAAAATATTGGCTGATGACAACATACACGTATCAGCCAGCTAGTGTTTTAGGTAAAAGCTGTGTTAGATCCAAGTTTAGTAACAGTACATTCTGGGAACTGGCATTCTCCTGTGAAAAGCACTATAGGTTTACAGCAATACAAGCTGAGAGAGAGAGGAAGAGAGAGAGTGTGTGCATGGTCATTCCATATTTCTCTCTCTACCTTTGCTGTAGGCTCTTACACCGAACAACACAATCACATTTGGTGAACACCAAATTTCATGAGATTTGGTGTACATCTGCAGAAAATGCCATGAGGCAAGTATTTGCATTGTGATGGAGCATTTGACATATAATTCAATATTGAAGGCATAACCTCATTTTTTTCCATAGCCAACATCACAAGATCTAATATTTCACATTTTACACCACTGGACACACTAAGTTGTCATGTATATGTGGACACAATTCATCAATCAGCTGGGCGTCTGAAAGAGGTTTTTGTTTACGTAATAATAATTAGCCAAGTACTGTACCCAAGCTAATGCATTGTTGTGGTATATTGGCTTCTTTAAGCTAAATCAATCCAGTTAATACATTTGCATTTCTAGTGTAAAACCTTGAAGTGAATATGTAAATGCAAAACTTTAAGAGGCTAGGAAAACATATATGGCAGTAAGGAAATAAAAAAAGAGATGAGAAATGAGAAACAATTTTGGTTCTATCTACATGACTAAAAAGTGAATGATTACCACAGGTCACAAAGAGGTTTTTCAACTTGTATTTGAGGATTGGGCAAAGAACTCGTTCTATGTGACCACCAAAAACATTTCGCAAACATTTCATATAACTCCACATTCAAACATGATTTCAAGTTGATACTCAAAAACAATGTCTTTTCACCTTCCAATTTGTATGGATAGCTCTGAAGGTTGAGGACATAGTCTTCAGTAATACTTTACAATAAAGGTACATGAATATACATTTCTTAATGTTTCAAGTACTGAGTAAACAACAAAAAGTTAAAGATGAGTAAATACACGATTCATTAAAAAGTCATACAGTACAATACAGTCATTTACTATTAAATCATGGTTAAGGAATACTGATATAGCAGACCTTAATCAATGCTAGGAATTGAGGTGTTAATTACATGGTAGATTAGAGTCTGCCAGACCTTAATTAGTAATTTATTAAGTATTATTAATATTATTACTTAGGTAATTAATAGTTACTTAAATAGTTAATTAATGTCAGATATACTAATAGAAATTGATCCACAAAGGCAGATATTAACATACATGTAATTAACATCTCAACTCCTGGCGTTATTTAGGGTCTGATACACCAGTGTTCCTTCACCATGAGTTTATAGTAAGTCATATACAGCTCAGTATGTGTTAAACATTAAGGCATGGTGTGGTTTTAAATGATTTATCAACTTACTAATCTTCAACTTTTTGTAATTTATGCAGTAGTTAAAACAATAATAAATGTATACTTATGTACCCTTTTTTGTAAAGTGTTACCTAGTTTTCTCTATAATAAGTTGTATATAGAAGTTGTATATTTTATATATTTTTAACTTATTTAATCTCTAAGTTAACAGACAAATGTACAGGGTTATAAATTAACTGTAAAAATAATGATTGATTGGGAAATTTTATGCAAATACTTTTGGTAATTGTGAAAATGGTAATGATTCTCAGCAAAGTTGTACTCCTTTCCAAGCCACTGTGTATGACATGCTTGGTGGCTCTGATGTCATTTTAAATAGCACTCAGCCACAACAGTAAGAAGTAAAACTGCATCACTAACATTGTATCATAATGGATACATGAATGCATTCGATTGAATGTGCCCAGTAAGCCCAAACCCTATGCACCACACACACACACACACACACACACTCACTCACTCACAGACCAACCCACGACCACCACCAGCTTTCCTATCCTTTCTGCCACATTGGGTGTTTGATCATGTGGTGATGTCTGAGTGTCTGAGACCAGAGAGAGAAAGAAAGAAAAAAAGAAAGAGAAACACAGAGAGAGAGAGAGAGAGAGAGAGAGAGAGAGAGAGAGAGAGAGAGAGAGAGAGAGAGAGATGTGGATATATGGATACTCGTATATGTGTGTGGCTGTAGTTTCTTGCTCCTGATGGTAATAGTGAGGGTAGTGCCATTAATCAGCCCTATACCTGGCCGACCTCTCACCTCAAGGCCAGTCTGTGCCGTGACTGGCCTCTGCTCTCCTATGGCTTCCCCACTGACAGGTGCAGACGCAAAGTTCACCCTCCTGGCCTAACACCCAGTCTGTAAGCTGCTACCTCTAATAAGGTCGTTGACACAGAAATCTGAGAACCTTAAACTCTTTACCTCACATCTCCAGCTGGGAGAACTGACAAATCTCCAAATCCCAGGTGGTGTGGGAAAGTAACAAGGGTGGTGGACAGGTACATGCTTCAAATAGACTTCTTCCGTAAATCCCTAGTTGGTAACTATTTGTGTGGGTCTAGTTAGATCACAGTATTGGATACGTTGATGCAAAAGTAGTGAGTGACTGCCTAGGGGTAAACAATCATGCGTTACTGCTCAGTTAGTTAAGATTCAAATGAATGCACAGGGTTTCGTCTATTAGCTGCCATTCAGGCTTGAATAATAGTCTTAATGTTGTTGTTTATTCATCTACTTAAGTGGCTCTTGACAGCCCAATAATTTATGCAATGAATCGTTCTTTTCAACAAAAACATTGCTTCACACAAAAGTACAGTTAGATACCAGAGAAGTACAGCGCATTTGGCAGGTTTGGTGCCCTTTGAAGTCCCATAGTTTATGTTTCAGGCTCATCTTGAAATGACATCAGATCATTTTTCCCTTATCGACCTACTTGCAGTACTCCACTGTGGAAAAGTAAAAACCTTTTTTTTGGAGTGTTTTGTTCATGCATAAAATAACCAATTACTACCAACTAATTCATTAAAAACAATGATTGATTTACATAATTATTTAGAACTTTCATTTAGATTACATGGTCAAACAACTTGCTGCTGGTATTACAGCCTGAAGTCTTCATGGGAATAGGTCTAAAATCCTACTTTGTACAACTTGGCACAAGTTCTCTTGGAGATTTCCCCCCATTCTTTTTGTCAGAAGCTATAATCACAGACAGACATAGCCCAAGTGTGATACCACCACTACCAAAACTGTGTTTGACCAGAGGAATGATGCTTTAATAATGTTGTGATGCTCAGTGCCTGGTTCTCTGTCACACACATTGTTGTCTGTTTTGGCCAAATAGTTCAGTCTTCATTTACTCAGACCAGGTGCTTTTTTCTCATGGTCTGAGAGATGTTCAGGTAATTTGAAAAAATCCCATGAGGCCTTTTAGCAAGTAGTGGCCATTCCACTATAAAGCCTGACTGGAGGAGTGCTTTACTTTCTACAAGGTTGTCTAACTGGTCTGACACTTTATTTTATCTATAGTGACAATGTGTTTGTTTTGAGATTCACACAAAGGTACAAAGGTTCAAACTAGTATGCTCCAATTCACTAAACCAGCATACCAGGTGGTCTGGAAGCATGCTCACCTGTAAAATTGTTTTGAAAACTAACCTGGTTTGTGATAACTTTTAATACACTTTATTTTGAAAATGCACAAATTGAGTGAAGTTGAAGGACACAGTGGAACATTTTTTTATCTGTCAGTGTGAAGTAAGTAAACAAAAAGTAAACACAATTTATATTTCTATGCTATATATCTTATAATGAAATATGGGTGCCTTACTGTACTTTATCTGTTTACTCAAGGTAAACTGAAAGAAAAGCATGCTTGCTTTGGCCAAATCTGTATCAGCCATCTGATGCTGTGTCTGAGACACTGTTCAGATGGCATCTGGGGATGCTGTATCAGGTATTGATCTGGTATAGGAGTAGGTAGCAGAACCACCTGTTACCTTTTTTGTGGTGCAATGTTTTTGCAGCACTAGAATTCTGAGGTGTCCTTGGTGACTCAGTGGTATGACCAGCCCTGACTGTGTTGTTTGTTATTTGACCATAGCCTTTTCCTCCCAATAGACTTACTTTGTCTGGGTAGCCAGATCAGAAAGACTGTTGGTGGATTCAAATTATTTGAGAAAGGTGAATTTGCTGTGGTGAATTTTAAGGCTGCAGATTGTTTTGTGTCTGTTTTGATTTGTATCCTGACAGAATCCAGAGTCTCAATAGTCTCACAGGAAATTCCTCCAGCCTCATGATTTGGTTTTTACTTAAACATATGCCATTAACTGTGGGGGATTTGGGGGATGACAATGAAATATTTAACAACTTCTGTGAATCCCATGTCACAAACTGGGTAAGCCAGGAACTTATTTCTTGGGGGGTAAATAGATAATTAACATGTACACCAGGCCTCTTAGGGAGGAGCCAGGTAGTTTGCTTATACTGTCTAAGGAATTTAGTTCTGCTCAATGTAGTTTTCAATTAAGTATGCACAAATCAAATTTTAGAAACATCTCTTCAAGAACTGGTAGAATTAGAATTAGTAAAACCAGAGTGTTGTATGTAGATTGATGTGAATGTTGAATCATATAATTTAAAGATAAGATGAGATCCATTTTAAAATAAAAGAATGTGATGAACCTGAAAGGGTCTACAAACTTGCTCAGTGTGTGGCTTTTTGCAGTGTTTAGGTAACTTATTATCCATTTAAATAATTAAAAATATACTGAATTACCTGTGAAGACAACACATAAGCATGTGTGCACACATGTGTACACACGCGCATGAACACACACATAAACACACGCTAAGGGCCAAAGCAGATTTGCTGTAAATCCCAACCACAGCTGTGTTTTGAGAACAAGCACCCTCAGGCAAACATACAGACATGGGGGGCATTTAAGTTTGTTACCACAGAAAACACTGCCTCTAAAAAAGGACTTATCTGAAGAAATATCAGCAAAACACTAAGCTGAGCTGCATCCTCCAAGAACAGCTCATGAAAAGGCCACACACTGAACATGACTCTCACCCACGCCAGCCTGACATGGATAGTACTGTTGCTGCCACCCACTCAGACAGAGCACCTGAGCATTCACCCCAGCCGGAGCACTCAGGTACAGTCATGCGTGTGAAATTCAGCACGTGTCTCATAGATTCAGCTCAGGCATAAAAGGCAGGATTTGTCTTTGAAGGATTCTCCGTGCCTACTCACTACCTGAAATCAGTGGTTAAATTGGCTTTTGTAAGGGGGTGGAGCCCTTCTTTACTCCCAGTGGTCAATATCTCCCTCTATTACATTACTATAAATGCTGTAGCAGAGGAAGTTCAGCTCTGAAGATATGCATATCTGAGATGTGTGTACTGAGGCAGGCAGAGGTACTTCCTGGCCTCTCATGACTGCTAGTGTGCCCTACTGACCACTAGTGACACACTGAGCCCTGAACTCTGAAGACTGGTCACTTCAAAGACATTCCTGTCCACAATTAGCTTAGCACTTCAACCAGGCTCCTTTCAGCCATAGGCAAAGTTTTGGAGTTAGACCCAGTGCCTGGGATGCTCAAACAAACGGCGTCTTAATATTCTGTTCCACTGGCATTTATCAGTGCGACACTGCTCACTCAGCAGCTTTGTTCAGTGTTTTACCTTAACTGGAATGAGAAAGCCCCACAAATGCTCTCCCTAACAAACACACCCGAAGGTGCATAGCATCGTCTAGTATGGGAACATCACCGGAATGAATTCGAACTTAAGCTTCTTTATTTTTGTGTACTTAATATGTGCTTAAACATCCACCCACAGTGCACAAAAATGAGACTGATTGAATCTGGCCTTTCCAGAACAAAATGAAATTAACCACACTGCCCCCATCAAATGACTGAGTAAGTACTGAGAATTTTGCTCTGTCTCTTGCTCTTACCGTATGAGGTCAAGCAGGGCATCAGCTGAGCTCATGATGGGTTTGCCGCTGTCCTCGGAGTCCTCCTTCTGGGCGGCGCCTCCAGGGTGGATGATGGAGACCATTATGATGCCCACCACCACTGCCACGAAGGTAGTCCACAGGTAGTAGGAGATGGTCATGATGCCCAGGCGACTGGAGCACTTGGCGTCGAGGGCCGCCAGCCCAGACATCAGACTAAAGCCAGAGGAGGAGAGCAGGAAGGTATTAGTTGTGGGCAGAGAATATGGTGGAATATGGTGATGCAACTGCACAGTCACTTAATGAGAGATCAATTAATGAACCAGTTGATAACAGGCACAGGAAGTACAGAATTACTACTGGAAAGTATCTTGAGTGTAACCATTGAAGACTTTTGAATTCTATTGGTTTGTTTGTCATTAATTTGACAGCCTGTGGTAGTGCTATCCTTGCTTCCATAAACTACATCACTACATATGGGATTCAGCACCCAGTTAAGCTAGATGGTGTGAGTGCATTTTTTGACATGAAGTCCAATAGACATTAAAATAATGAACTTTGCACTTTTGAACTTTAGAACGCAATGCACGAGACAGCAGTGTTGGTGTGTGCAAATACTGGACTGAAAAACAAAGCTTTGCCAGTGAGCCATGAGAGGAAGATTTACATAAAATGCGAGATTCAATACAAGTCACCTCAAGTAACCTCAAGCTACTCCAGGCAGCTCTTGGCATTACATAAGGTATCACAGATGTTACCAGCAGTGCGTGATGCAAACTGATATCTTATAAGTGGAAGCTAGGGGTGGTGGGTAAAAACACTTACTGCCCCGCACATTCTACCCAGCAAGCCTGATGTAAACAGAGCTCTTACCGAACATGGTCACATCATTCGAAAGAAACTGTGTGTGTGTGTGTGTGTGTCTGAGAACTGTCAACGTCTAGGCTAATGATAGTATGATACTAACAATACTACAAAAAACAATACTTACACCTAGTTTAATGCAGCTATTGTATCAAAAGCTTTTACTTTGCTCAAATGAGGTGACACTAACCAAAGAATTGCTTTAAGTTCAAAACTGAATATCTCTAGAATGAAAATATGTACACAAAGTACACAAAGGATGACCACATTACACTGAACTTGAACACTACATCTTATTGATGCCTATGCATGTCCAGTCTTGTGAGACCAAATATATACCTTTCACCAGTAAAGTGTTTATGCTGTTCTCCATACTATAGGTCTAGCTATTTTACTGAAGCTGCTGTTGCCGCAGGGCTTACTTTGACACGACCAGCAGTTATTCACACTATACTTTACATAAAACAAATCTTTCTCTTTCCATACTACTCTCTCTCTCTCTCTCCCTCTCTTTCTCTCTTTCTTTGTCTCTTTCTCTGTCTGTCTGTCTCTCTCTCTCTCTCTCTCTCTCTCTCTCTCTCTCTCTCTCTCTCTCTCTCTCTCTCTCCCTCATGCATGTGTATGTGAGTTTTTTTGAGTATGTATGCTTCAGTTTATACTTTAAAGTATGATTTGGATGGCAAATTGATGCCTGAAAAACAAAGCATTTTCTAGATAGATAGATTGATAGATAGATAGACAGACAAATCACCCAAAAGGAATGAGTCGGGTCATTGATCAGGGATTACTTGTCATGGCGTCTGACCCTGCATGTATGCATGTGTTAGATTCTAGGAAGCAGGAGTGGGGCACCATCTGGAGCTTACTCCACCGCACCTCTGCTGGACAAGAGCATTAGAGTAATCCGGCCTTGAGATGAGAAAGTTGAGCTCTAGGCTCCTCTGCTGCGTGGCCAAAAGGAGTGTGGTGGTTTGCAGATAGACAAAGATGGTCATCAGAGATGCTCATCAACACTGACCAAATTGTCAGATTTTACCCAAAATGTACAGTACTAAGAACATATGATAGATACGAGTACTGTCTATCAATGTACCCTTGCACAATATCAACTAATAAACAGTAGTTCACAATAGCTATTCACTTGATATTTCATTGTGAAATCACAGCAAAGATATATGCAAGCTATAAAGAAACAACACCAAATCCATCTGTTAAGAACAGCCAAAAGGTTCTGGACTGGGGATCATTTGTTTTTCAAAGAGGGTGATGGTGATTTTTCCATGGTACAAAAAAGGGGACCAGGTCAGCAATCAAGGCCTTGAGAGTTTGATGTCATTGTCTGTGATTAGTTCTAAGAAGTCTATGATTATTATGCCCACATGAACATCACCTCAGAACACTATTTCAAATCAAATAGAATCTGAATAAGTACCTGGAAGGTCATTCATGCACAATGAATCTGCTAATTGGGCAAAGACATAAAGTCTCATCCTAAAATGAATGATTAAAAAGAGCACTGAGGCTTCATAACAACAGAGGCATATTAACAGGTTAAAGAACTGTAAGATAATACAAATTACCCAGCTCAAATGTGGGTCTCATCTAATGAGAACTGTGTGTTTTTCATTCAACAACAATAAACTACATATCCTTGTTTTGGTGTTGAGGTTAAAATCATATACTAGCATAGAACAGCACCAACACTGGAAGAACCGCTCTAGATAATGTGTGGGTGTAGTCACTATTTTCTAAGATTTAAACTAGTGTAATATAGTCTGAGATAAGAGCTGTGATTCTGTTGTGAAGGGGAAAACATAAAACAAGATTTAGAAGCACAAACCTCAAAATGCAGATAGACTTTACAAACCTTTTATCCACATACTTTTGCAAGTCTTGCAAGTGTGATTGTGTGTGTGTATGTGTGTGTGTGTGTGTGTGTGTGTGTGTGTGTGTGTGTGTGTGTGTGTGTGTGTGTATGTATGTGTGCGTGTGTGTGTGTGCATGTGCGTGCGAATGTGCGTGTGTGTCTGTTTGTGCACGCCTTTGTGGGTGGCTATGAAAAACATTGTGGATGTGGTAGCAATAAAACACCCAAACTTGTGACAGTGACAGAAATATTAATCACTGATCAAAACATAGTTGTAATAATCTTGATGTCTGTAGTTTTTTATTCCCGTTCACTCCTCTCTTATAAGTCATTGATTAAAAAACAGCAAACACAAACGGGGGACGGGGAGATAAGGAGGCAGCGCTGTGTTTGATCGTGTGGCTGTGTGCTCAGCCCATAATCTGGTGTAGGTCCTTGGCTGTGGGCAGATGGTGCAGAAATGGGGGCAGAGTCCGGCACTTGCTTTGGGTCTAAGCCCTCATGTACAGTTAAGCTTGCATGTCTTGATTACCACATCCTTTTTCCACCATGAGGGAGAGTGGAGAAGACAGAGGGAAGGAGCGTGTCAGAAACAGCGTCTGTTGTGTGCTGTGGTTGGCCTTCTGTACCAAACTGCCATATTGACTGATAGATGAAGACAACAGAGTAACTGAAGGTGTTTTTGTCTGTATAGCCCTTCATGTACAACTGCCTCAATCTGCTCCACCTTTCCAACAGTGCTTCTGAACAGCACATTGCCACACTGTTGCTGCATGGCTGAGATCGTTTCCACAGAGAAGAGGCCCTATAGTCCACATACCTTTGCTGGCTGAAATACAGCATGCCAAGTCTTGACTGTGGTAGCATTTTTCAGTGAAATTGCCTCACTATGGTTTTGAAAGACTGAAAGCCTAAAGTACTATCAACAATTGATGTAATCATGACACTTTTACACCAAGGGTCTTTCTTTGTTGTTGCTTTTGGGAACTCTAAAGCCCACGTAAGACAGCGAGCAAAAGGATATTTACAGATTAATGGCAATTAAGAGAGCTGACCTCCACGTGCAGGTGACTGCCTGGCTTAGTGTAGCGGAGTCAGTATGCTGTCATGAACTCCTACCGGCTCATGTGCCGCCCTGGCACACTGAGACACTGACCTCCACCTTCTGTTCAATAGTATGAGGTAGTGAGACAGGTGGTTGTTCTGTGTGTGTGTGTGTGTGTGTGTGTGTGTGTGTGTGTGTGTGTGTGTGTGTGTGTGTGTCTGCATGTGTTTGTGCATGTGTTTGTGCATGTGTTTGTGTGTGTGTGTGTGTTTGTGTGTATGAGGATCAACGTCTCATCCAATCTTTGCTGCTCCTGGGAGCTTAAGTAGCTTATGGCCAATAGAGCACCTCACATTTGGTGTGTGTGTGTGTGTGTGTGTGTGTGTGTGTGTGTGTGTGTGTGTGTGTGTGTGGAGGGGGTGGGGCACTCCATGCGAAGATGTTTAGTCTCTGACAACTGCCTGTATTCTGTGCTCAGAATAACTGTTCAGATAAGGAAGCAGGTTCTGTGACAAGCTTTGTATTACCAGTACCATCAACATTAAACTCTATGACCTAGAGCCTTTGCCCTCCTCAGCATACAAATATATTACTGTGTTAAAGGAGTGAAACAAAATCGAATTAAACTAAGTGGGCCATTAATGTTTTACTGTTCTGCTTAACCGAGACATACATTTGCTTAATTCTATAGGTGGGACTAAATAAGACAATCAATACGTAATTAAATGTGGTGGTTTGCCAGTGTAGCTATATGTACATAGATTGAGTAGGCAACCTAAGGACCACAGGGCTGAGCGATGTGGAGCAGCAAAAGCTGGTGTTGCCGCAGGGCTTACCTTGACACAACCAGTGGTAAGATGAGCATCTTCAGCATCCTCATCAGAAGCTCCCCTGGGAATTGGAAATACTTCACCTCCTGTGGCCAAGCAGAGATGGGAGAGGGTGTGGTGATGCGGCAGTCACAAGCATATATGCCAGCAACAAACATTAGGTTACAGTGGGTGCTATGTGTTACTGCTCAGTAACAAACTACTACCAGAAAGGTTTATGCAATAGTATGATGTTATTTGTAGACTTTGTTGGAGAAAATACACAAAGTTATTTCCTATTAACGATCTTCAGATTTGTTGGTACAATAGCAAGAAGCTGATATCACTGTGTAGTACATGTATACAAACATTCAGATATGCCTACATGCAGATAAACTGTCACTATAAAATGGACATTTAACTAGACATTACTATCATATTCTTCTGTGTGTCATTACCAGATCACATACTGGAAAAGGAATAATGAGAAGAATCAGAGAAAAATTCTGTTCCCCTAGCATCACTTATAATAGTGGAGATTCTGCAGCAAGAGACCACTCTTTTAAGTAGGCAAACAATTACAATTGGCATCGTCAACTTCAGCCAAATCACTGCCAGGTTGAATTCTGGATCTTTCAGACTATACTTGCAATGTACCCAATGTGTGTATGTGGCTAATAATGATGCATATATATTCAAATAGTCTTGTTTGGTAGTGTCAAAAACAGAAGCACATGGACAATGTGATTTTACTGTAAATGTATACAGCATTCAGTACAGTGTAAAAATGTATACAGTATTGCAATTACAAAATATGCTGAGATGACCTTTCTAAACAAAATGGTCATTAGTAATTTATTTGAGCATTATTCAGTATTGGGTGGCTTGAAAAATAGTATTCTGCTGATATTGAAACTTTGACATTTGCTTAAAGGTTAACTTATATCGTTATTTTTATTCATATTGCTGTGTCGCCACTATGGTTGAATGCATTGTGCGTCATTTCTGTGAAAAATTAGATAGGTTTAGCCTGCTCTGGTCTGCTCGTTCTGGTTAGCTTGACCCTTCAATGACCAGTAACACCATGAGGATCGAATTTCACGTCTTGGAGTGCTGCGTGCATATACTGCTTGTTGTGACCCACCACATTGTAAATAGAGCTACTCAAAGTGGTTTTTAGCGGAAGGACCCCTTTAAGGTTGTGTTAATCAGATGCTGAGAGAGTGTTCAGAATTAGATTTGGCATACACAGCTCTCGGAAACAGAGAGATGATGGTGCAATGACAGCTGCGAGGTAGCACAGAGACAGGGAGAGTGTGTGTCTAAGAAAGACTTACACTTACAGCATACACTCACAGTTGAAAATCGGGAGCTGATGGCCTGGACAATATTGCGTTTAAGAGGAGCAGGAAGGAGGCAAGGTCCGTGCTTAGGGCTTGTAAGAGCTTTAACTCTCTGCATTATGGCGGGAAAGGCGAAGGCACAGAGCTTAGACCTGCCGGTTCAGATCACCGTCAGTTCTGTGAAAAGGCTGGCTACCGCTGAAGCACAGAGGTGGCACAGGGAGCACATCACTGACCCACATAACCTGAGGCCGCAAGACTGTCTCTCTCTTTCTGTGTGTGTGTGTGTTTGTTTTGTGTGTGTGTGTGTGTGTGTGTGTGTGTGTGTGTGTTTGTTTTGTGTGTGTGTGTGTGTGTGTGTGTGTGTGTGTGTGTGTGTGTGTGTGTGTGTGTTACTGTGCAGATATGTAATGAATGCATATGTCAGGTCTGATGCTTTAGCATCCTGAGTTCAAAAGTTCAAGGGTTTAATCACTGCATTTACCACTCTCGAAAGCATAGTCTGCAAATATTAGCAGCAATGTATACCACTGCTTAATTATATAAACACAATTATACAAAAACTGAATGCCATGGGGTATTTTCAAACATTAAGTTAAGGCTGCAAAAAGTGTGATGGAGATTAAAATTAGGGATAATGTCATGTTATGCTTCAAATAAATTAGTCATTATTTTTTAGTCTAAAAGGTGTCTTTATGATTATCATGCTCAGCATTATGCTTATCATCATCATCGTCATCGTCATCAGTCCTCTTTGTCCTGTGGGTAAGATAGGGCCATCACCATTTCTTTGTAGCTGCAGCTGTATTTGGTGACATAATATTGTAATTCAATTTTCTCTGAGGGCAGAGAGATTACTCTTCATGTTTCCTCCAAATGTTTCTCCATATGGTGACCTGTGGCTCTCCATGCAAAAGCCACAACTCAGGGCACAAATCACTCTGATGCCACAAACTCGAGTCACACATTCTTTATCTCAGGTTCAAGCTAACAACTAAATAGCTGCAAATGGTTCTGCACTGTAGTCTCTCACTGAGCTCATCTGGGTCAACAGCAACCCTACAGCAGTCCCAAATGTCCACTAACCCAGGACCTACATCAGGATGAAGGAGGTACTAATGCCATGTTGTAAACAATGTCAGTATTGCCATACTGAGCTGCCAAACCCACCCAGCCTGTCCATTCAAAGTGTTGTGTGCAGGCACAATAACTGCCATGCTGGCATGCTCATATTTGTGCCTGATTTCTGAGTGGCTACAATTCAGGAGTGTTGAGATTTTGTCAAACCATCACACAGCCGATTGTCCTGACTGGATGGCTATTTCAAGACTTCATTGTTTGATGCTTTCCTGAGTCACTAAGCTTATGTGTGTGGACAAGGAGACAATGTGTTCTCACTGAATTTACACTGAATCTTTTTTTACTAGTATATAGAGCGCTTTTTACTAACATGTAGAACATGTATTTCATGTTAAAACTGTGGACCACAACTTCAAAATGTAAAGATTATAGAAAACTAGCATGATAAAGGGGATCAACGGGAGGTTTCACTAAGCTTCCCTGAATCTATCATTTGGGTGAGAGAAACACATTAAGGTTTACATTTCTGTCACCATTATTACTCTGGGTAATTCGGAGAATCCATTACAAGGCATAGACCAAAAGTGGGAGGAACACCAATTTATTTCAGGCAGTTTCAGATATTATAAGCACGGCTTAGATTTTCAAAAGGAGCACTGATATATGCTGGAAATGTCCTGTAAATGTAACTGTCACACGGCATGACAGAGCTATGGGAGAGGCCCAATATGGTCAGCAATTTCCCCAATACACATAAGCAGAAAGAACAGCATTGGATGCTGTACTGCAGGTTTTAAACATTTATGTTTTGAACTTCTTTGAAATGACTACTTATAAATAGTTAATTCTACTCACATCTTATCTCTAATTTAACCAATAACAAAACTAACTAAAGAAACTAAAGAAAACCAAATAAATACCACTTAGATTTTCAAGCTTTCTTTTAAAATACATGGGGAACCACACACAGGGGTATCCTTGATATTTTTGACAGCTGAAACACTGTGTTAAGCGAGTTCCAAATACCTCTTCCGTACTCTACTCCTTCACCAGGGAAAAAGGGTCTGCTCTACTGAGTTATTTAACAAAGGGAGGCTTACAGAAGCACAGAAGACTTTTGTGTGTGTGTGTGTATGTGTGTGTGTGTGTATGTGTGTGTGTGTGTGTGTGTGTGTATGTGTGTGTGTGTGTGTGTGTGTGTGTGTGTGTGTATGTGTGTGTGTGTGTGTGTGTGTGTGTGTGTGTGTGTGTGTGTTGTAAACTCACCTGGACAGACAGGTGTTTAGAGCGCAGGAAGAAACCCAGCAGGCACCCCACAACCACAGCCAGCACGGAGAGGATGAGGAGCCCATTCTGTTGGCACACATTTTTCACCCGACCCCACACTGCACCCAGCGCCATGACGACACGTCCACGCTCCCACTGCCCGCTCAATCACCCATATACGCACCGCTGCGGAGCCCAACTCAGCCGGGAGGAGAGGGAAGGGGTTGGGGATGGGGTAGGGGGGTGTGGGCTGGACACAGGCAGACAGAAAATAAGAAAAAGAGAGGGAGAGGGAGATAGGGGTTACACAGAGTAAGGGTGATGTTAAGGACTTCGAGGGAGGAAATAAAGGTCCTGTTCTGAGTGAAAGCTCTTTTCCGTCACTCCGTTTGCTCTCTCAGCCCCTGACTGAAGCCCACCACACTTTCCAGGCACACACTTAAGCACTTGCTCTCAATCATGCTCTTGTTCTCTCTATCTCTCACTCCCGCACTCCCTCACTCACCACAACCCCCTCCCAGTTCTTCAGCCTGGCCAATAGGGGGCTCCTGGACAGCTGGCAGTGTTGTCCCTGAGGTTAATACCAGCGATCCTATTAGGAGAGCACTGCATTAAGGGGATCTCAAGATGGATTAAGGATCGTTGAACAATTGGACAGGGGATTTTTCCAAACCATGAAGCTATGAAAAAACATCTTCAAGGACCACTAGCAATGCACAGTGGGTGGCCAGGGGTTAGGATGACCACTGGCAGTATTGTTGTGCCCAAGACCATGTTGTGGATGTGGCCAGAGGGCTTATTGAGGCCAGACAGCCAAACATCTAAAGCCCAGAAAGAGTGTATTGGATGTGGAGTTACTGAGAGTGGGAATTGGCTTCCCACGTCTTTCACTTATGTACACGTGTCCATGGGAATTTATATTGAGACCTAACAGAAATAGTGAAATTGAGAAATAATGAGAACATGAACTTTTGCCCCGCCTGACAGAGTTGAGATTCATCTCTTCATCTTAAGTAGTTTCCTCTCCTAATAATCCTTCTAAAGTGGAATATGATGTGTCGCCAAGGATATTAGCAAGGAAGAGACAGATTAGGCAGCAAAGGGAGAATAAACATGGTAACACCATTTTTCAAAGAAAGAACATTTTTACAAGCATGGAAAAGGACAAGATGGACACCATGGAATGATCACAGTTGGATGCAAAGACTTGAATGTGGCACGGAACTCAGGTGTCAGTGCTAAGTTATCCATTTAATTTAAGAGTCACACATTTGTGGGCAGAGGTACCATGGTAGTGACTATCAGACTATGACAGTCAGATGCCAGTGGGTGGGCTAAGGTCAGATAATGGTAAGATTCTCCAGAGAGACATGCACAAAAGCAACCATTGACAGCTCCTGGGCACTTAACAAATAAACATATAAAGAAGACTCCCTTCCACACTCACCCTTCCACACTCTTTTTCTCTGTGTAACATACATGCAAACATGTACCTGATGAGATTAGCCAGCCCAATCTGTGACCTCAGATACTTCCAGGATATAATCTGATCTGATTCCACCTGACCTGTGTGGATCTAAAGTATGCACATCCGCCTCAAATATTCTGGGTGCTGGACTAAAAAACAAAGTCAAAGAACCTGTTGCTTTTTGAAAGCCTTTTTGTAGAGAGTACCCTTTTACAATTTAATGCATAGAGGATGTTTGAATATCTATAAATACGTATATGTTGTTTGGATTGGATATGTATTGTGGGTAGTCACAGCATATTGGGCAAAATAGTATAGTGGGGAAGTGCAATATTAAGATAGTAGTAATAGCTACCATATGTATGAACGGGGAAAGTGCAATATTATATCATGCCAATAGAGAACTATGTGCAATGAATACATCAGATATAGGTCTTTTACCGTGTGTTTCAACTTTTTCTCTTGTGTTCAACGTCTCTGTATGTTTTACTATGGAAACGTACCCTGGTGTGTATTGTACTCCGTGTGCTAATCACTGTGACTTGGGATTTGAGACTGACATCTGTATATATGGGTGTTATTTGAGACTGACATCTGTATATATGGGTGTTATTTGAGACTGACATCTGTATATATGGGTGTTATTTGAGACTGACATCTGTATATATGGGTGTTATTTGGAACGAAAGCCATGTCTGATGAAGTGCACATACCCAAAACTGGTGTTGCAGACTTTGTTTCTGTTCTTTTACATTCCACCTGAAAGCATAGTGGAAATCATTTATAGTTTCAACCAATCATTACAACACTTGTTTCAATACCTTGCCCACTTTTTCAAAACACTTAACATCATATGCACCATATCATCAAAGGACGTCAACTAAATTTTGTAGCACTGCATCTCTAAAGAATGCATGCCAATAACGTACAAGGGATTTTGACATGTCAAATCATTTGGCAAATACTGTACGAGTCAATGAAATGATGAGATGTAATCAATTATCCCCATATTGAGTACACTTGAGGTTTTCTAACCATTAATTAGTTAGTAATATTAGTAATATTCATCACCCTCTTCATCATTCAGTGTGGAAAAAGAAAATGAATGAATGAATGAAGAAACTAGCACAAGTAAACAAAAAGTTATATAACACATGGCACAGACTGGGATTGACAAGCAAACTGATTATATTCAGTTTGATCTGACATAACATAATTACTTCTAAGATCGTCCATTGTGCTGGTGAAAGCATCTCCTACATCCCACTTTCCTCATCAAGCAGAGGCCCAGTGAATCTGTGAGAATGAAATAACGTTAATTATGCGGCATTCAGCAGCTGGGGCATGTACCACAAATGAATACTCATGCCACCTATTGGAATGAGCTCCTGCATTTCTCCCTAATGGCTCGATCCTGTCACCCTAAGCTGTGTATACGGGGGCTAATTTCATTTTCAGGGAAAGGGGAAATGAAATGAGCTTAATCATAGCACAGTGCAGGAAAGGCTCATTTTCTGAAAGACACAGCAGATCTTCTGCAGAAGCTGAGGCTGTCGCAGTGCTGCTGTGGTGTGAGTCTCACTCCTCCTCCACTCCAGTCCTCAGGAGCTGCATGAACACCAGAGTACTCAGTGTCTCCTGGCAGCATGTACACACTAACCTGCCGCTGCTCTCTACCTCTAATGCTGATGGCTGTGAAGGCAGCAGTTCTTCCTTGCCACTGTCACTATATGCTTTCTATAGAGGGTGCAGGCTATGTGCTTTGTTAGGGGCCTTCGTGCGATGTTAAACATCAGTCATGGTTTAATTCAATTGAATGTGTCTATTTTCCCTCAAAATGACGGTGCCCATTACCATTACATCTCATGCTTACTCATTCTTTTTCATTTATTACCTTACCATACACTTAATGCTATATGAATTTCAGTTTTTTTTTTACAACCAGCACTACTGACACGAAGGGAATTTTGTTAACGTAAGCCCTTGTATCTGCCAAAAACACAATAACTGTCAGCCTTTCATCAAATGTACATTATTTATTATGAAACCTTTTCTAAAAAAAAAAAATCTGACTGACTGCAGTTATCTTTCGCTATCACGACCTATTCACCATGTAACAATAGAAACACTCCATTCAGCTTGTCAGTATGATCACTATGGTCAAGGAAGCAGGTGCAGGTGAGCAGGTGTCTGGGCTGAACACACTAACTTTCTATAGACAATGGACAGATCAAAAGAGCTGAGAGGTGATGAGATATGATGACTGAGGGGCTCATTATCTCACAGTGAGGGGAGGCTGCGAGTCAAAGGCAATATGAAATACTTCAGTGGAATTACTGCATTAGATTTCCCAGCTTCTTTGTTAATGGGTTCCATTTCAATTTAATAGATTTCAAAATCTTCAGTGTGGTTTCCTGGACAACTCTGAGGATTCATATAAGAACCTTGCGTGTGGGGAGCTATCCAGGGTGCTGAAGTATGGATGTTTTCAATGCCTCAGAGGTTTTACTGTATCTGTAAGGCTGTTTTTGACACAAAAATACAAGAATGTCCATTATAGTATTGTACAAGGTTTTAAAATAAAAAAGTAACTATTTACTATGTGAACCTTTAATTTCCAAAATATACTCCATGCCAAGGAAGTTGTCCCCATCCTGCCTCAACGACTACCATCCGGTTGTGCTCACCCCCATCCTCATGAAGTGCTTCGAACGGCTAGTCATGCAACACATCAAGAAATCTCTCCCCTCCACCCTGGACCCATTTCAATTTGCATACCAGTCTAACCACTCAATCGATGATGCAATCTCAACAGCCCTCCACTCAGCCCTTACACACCTGGACACCAGAGACTCATATGTTAGAATGCTATTTATTGACTTCGGTTCAGCATTCAACACAATTGTCTCCCAGCAACTCCCATATTCAAATTAGACAGGCTATGGATCAACACCTCGATGTGCAACTGCTGGATTTTCTGACAGGAAGACTGCAGGCAGTATGGGTTGGCAGCACCATCCAGCACCATCACACTGAACATGGGGACTACCTGAGGATGTGTGCTGAGCCCCTTCCTCTGCTGACCCACGACTGCATACCATCACACAGCTCCAAGCTCTTCATCAAGTCTGTGGATGATACAACTGTGTTGGGTCACATCAGCAACAACGATAAGACACACAGGAGTAAGATGAGCCGCCTGGTGAAGTGGTGTAGTGACCAGGAGAGCACACTCACAGCACACACCCTCACCATCAACGGAGCTGCCGTGGAGAGAGTAAGCTGCCATGGAGAGAGTAACCAACTTCCTGGGAGTGCACATCTCTGAGGACCTCTCCCGGTCAAAAAACACTGCATCACTGGCCAGTAAAGCTGCAGCCGCAGGCTGAGGAGAGCCAGAGCCCCACCTCCCATCATGAGCGCCTTCTACAGAGGCACCATAGAGAACATCCTTACCAGCTGCATCACTGTGTGGTATGGCTTCGCACCTGCACCGTGTCCTGCCGAAAAAAGCTACACTGAGTAGTGAGAGCAGCTGAGAGAATTGTGGGTGGCTGCAGGACATCTACCACACCTGCCTCACGCACAAAGCCCTCTGCATTGTGAGTGATCCCATATCCAACAGCCTCCTCAGTCTGCTGCCATCAGGAAAGAGACTGAGGAGTCTCCAGGCCAGGACCAGCAGAATGAAAGGCAGCTTCATCCACCAAGCTGTTAGGATGCTTAGGATTATGTTTTGTCATCATGTTTTATTGTCATGTTTATAAGATGGTTAATGTTCACTGTGGGCCTAGGGAGCGCTGCAATTTCAAATCCTCTGTGCAACCTGTACATGTGGCTTTTGACAATAAAGCTGACTTTGACTTTGACTTTGACTTTGACTTTGATACTGTAGATCATTCAAAAATTATGTGCCAACCGCAATAAACCATAAAACCATTGTTGCACTGATAGCGCACAGTTTGCAGTCTCACATTTGTACATTGCGGTCAGACAGCTGTTTACAATTACAGATGCATGTCTAGCCCAAACACATGCGACCCTTAATCCTATGTTATGCACTACATTGTCTGCTGCTGTGGCCATGTGGTTTGGCATTAGTGGTGTGGCAGAGAGGGGGTGTGCAAGGACAGTGGTTTCTTTCCAGAAGCACCTTTGATAAATTCCCAGTGCCATGACTGGATTTGCAGAGATTATGTGGGATTTGATTAACCTAAGGAAACCAGCCCGTCATCCATTAAAATGATGAGGATCCAGCTGTATGTTGTGTGTATGTATGTGAATATGTGTAATGCTTTTTAAACGATTTCTTATGAATCTAAATAACTGAAGGCATATGAATGTGTGACATAACAACAAACCATTAAACATTAAGTATTTAATGTTTGAAAGGTTTTCAGATTTATGCTCAGATTTGTTATGACATATGTGAAAAAGATTTAGTAATAAAAGACAAAACTTGATCTCTAGGGGGAGTATTGTATACAATTTATGCAAATGGTAAAGTGCATATAACCAATTAAAAGATAAACTGAGCAGCAAAAATATTAGTATTACATTTTCAGGAATAAACATTTGGAGTTTTAACATTTTCAAATTTAAATTGTGTCCAGAGGCAGATATTTGAAAACATTGATTTCACTCTGGAGAGTCATATTCACATTCAATGCCATTCAAAATTGTTAAAATATCTTCAGAATTATTATTAAATGTTTATTATACAGTTGTGTGAGTTGTGTCAGTCATTCATAAAATTGTCAAAAATTGAAATGAATAAAAGATTTGTAAACATTCCTACATCAAGCAGTGGCAACAAAACTACTCCCTCACCTGCCACTGCTCATATCCATCATTAGAGGAACAACCAAGTGTTTCATTCCCAGAGCAGCTGCAACCAGTGTGTGCAAAGAAAATGCCATGCTGCGAATAATTTACAAAACAAGATGACAGTACTTAAAGTGAGATGGCATTTACTTTGATTGCTCTATCAGCCTAAGTCCACAAGGAACCAGCGCACAGGGCCTAATGCCTCTAAGGCCCTCTGACTCGCCTGCAAAATCATATTACATATATGTAATTTACTTTTACCACGATCTCAATATGTTTTGTTGATGAAAAACCTGTATGTCAATTCCATCATGCATAGTAAAGGTAATGTAAAACAGCTAATACATTATTTATTTTTTGTCATGTTTTCATATCACAACATCAATATTACATAGTGTATGCTTCATCTTGTTCCTGTTAAGAAAGCAAAGGGCAAAGCAACGTTGGCCACTTGAGAGCATGACTGATTTTATAAACACCTCAACAACATGAGGAGGAGTGGCCTAGACTGTACCATTCTGAGCTGGAGCCCACTCCTAATTCAACCCCCCACCCCACTCCACTTCCACACATGTGCACAAACCTACTGTGTTTGTGATGTACAGCTTACGGATGACAAGCAGCTCAGAGCCTGTTCCCTCATAGAACCAGCATTACAGAGGAAGCACAGTATGAGTCACAATCAATACAGTAGCAGCTATGCAATGGCACGTGAGCCTAAGTAGTTTTTTCAACCTTCAAATAATGTTTCCAAAATCGTTTCAATGGTTCATCAACTTGTAGCAGGGTGAATGCCACTTCTGAATTCGCTTTGCATCCCTCCATGGGCTATAACCTCACTATGCAAGTTTGCAGAAATGGGTCACTCGAATCTGTAGTTCAAATGAGACATAAGAAGTAGGCCTACATTTCTGCTTTCAACCTGCAGGGCAACCAAAGATGAAAAGTGTTTTAGTGTTTAGAGACACACACTCTTATGTAGACAAATAGGCCTGCTCTAAGAGTCACTGCAACACCAAAAAGTGCTTTTTTGATCTGTTAACATTATGACACAATTAATACATGATGAAACCATCAGTGCTAACATTGGTAAAAAATAGCCAGAAATGGAGGTAATAATTATTAGTAGGCCTATGGGCCTAGTAAAAGCAATACATTGTTAATGTTAAAAGATTAGATTTCCTTATGCGCTCATGAAATTCTATGCCTTGTCATTAAAATAAAGAATATGCCTGATCACAAAAGATGTTATTTACAGCCTATTTGCTGGCCCACTCTATCTGAACAGGTGGCCCATTTTACCTGATCCCAAACTTCAAAAGAGCACCTCACATTAAAACACTTTAATACTTACACTACCCGTCAAAAGTTTTAGAACACCCTAATTGTTCCAGTTATTTATTGCAATTCAAGTAGTGGAAGTTCAATGAATACCTTAAAATGGCACAAAGGTAAGTACTGAATAGGCAGGGGTTGAAAAAAGATTTGGTTACCCAAAACTGAAAAATAATGTACATTTCAGAATTATACAAAAAGGCCTTTTTCAGGGAACACAAAAGGGGTACCTGTTCAGCAGCAATGAAGGCTGAATCAGCCTTGACAGCTGGTGCTACTGATTCCTATAGGTGTTCAATAGGCAAGTAGGCAAGAGGATGGTTCGACAATGTGTGACATCAACTGTCAAACACGGAGGAGGAAGTGTGATGGTCTGGGGCTGTTTTGCTGGATCTAAGGTCGATGATTTGTAGAAAGTGAGCGGCATCCTGAACAAACTTGGCTACCACAGCATCCTTCAGCACCATGCAAAACCCTTTGGTATGCACCTAGTTGGTCAGGGGTTCATCCTCCAGCAGGATAATGACCCAAAACACAAGCCCAAATGATGCCAAAACTAGAAAAGAACAAGATGGTAAACTTGAAAACATGGAGTGGCCAGCACAATCTTCAGACTTAACCCCATTGAGCTGGTTTTGGATGAGCTGGACAGAAGAGTGAAAGCCAAGCAACCTACAAGTACCACACATTTATAGGAACTTTTGCAACAAACTTGGGAGGAACTTTCTGAAGAATATTTGATTTCTCTTGTAGAAAGAATGTTACGAGTATGCTTAGCTGTTATATCTGCCAAAGGGGGGTACTGTGATGAGCTAAAAGTTTAGAATACATTTTGGTTCATAACGTAAACCATATAAAGTGCAATTACACAATAAACTGAATGATTTTCAATACCAGTAGGCCTATTCCACAGTCTCCAAGTGTTTCCCAAAAAGCGTAAATTGTCTTGTGAAATGTGTAGACTGTCCATGGGCGTACATCAACAATGCATGGCTTTTTATCTTTAGGACTATATAAACTTCTGGGGAAATGGACAATTACATGGGAGAATTAAACTGGCCATGAATCAATAATCACCAGAAAATCCTTACAAAACTTTACACTTCAAAATTGTTCACAGACAAACTGTGAGAAAGGGAAGCACAATACTTGCAACCGACAGAATGAGGTTGATAATGATGGAACATGCCAACCCGCAAACGTGTATCAAACCTGATTGGCTATACTATTAAATTATTAGTAAATTTTCTTAATCTTGGTAATCAATCTTGTAAGTTGTGTGGTCGAATATGAACAGTCATTATGAGTAATACAATGTCCAAAGTAGTTGTGTGTAATGTAACACTCCTTAGCACACGCGCACGGGGAGGAGGGCGAGCGCAGACGCTAGACGTCTTGTGCTATGCATAAAATATGCTCTTTTCTTGCGGGTGTCCACATTGCTTTACACTGATTTTGTACAGTGGTCCTGTCCTTCCATCATAACAGATGCGGTGCGTCGTAGGGGGGCGGGGGAGAAACGATGAGCGTGGCAAGCAACATGAGGCTATGTGGAAACCTTACTCCGACGGAAAGTTTTGTCATGATTCTTTGGTGTGAAAAAAACATTTCAGCACCGCAGTCTACGCTTTATATCAACATATAGTTTGGCAAGACTTGTATGGCTCTTTCTATTTTTTTCTGGAATACTGGTAAGCATAGAGGTCTGTGCCCTGAAGATCACGATGACTGCTGTATGTTCGAGCTACTACAACGCCACGAATGCATTTGTGAACGGGTTCTCTTGTCCTAAACCAGAAAATGATGCTCGGGCTACGTTCTGTTGTGGATTCATCGACATCAAGTACTGCTGTGATGATCCGAATAGCTTTTTCCCCTATGAGTATGGTTACATGTGGTGGCTGAGGTAATGTTTACTGTCTTTTTGCCATTTGTCTTTTGGTGATGTGCAGCTACAGTTTTAGTTTACAGATGTGTGGGTCAGTCTAAATGAGGCTTAAATTCTTACACGTTTTTTTATTGTTTTGTATTAAAGTTTGAGAAAAACGTAGATATTTGAGGAATATAAATCAGCTGTAAAATCGCAAAAATGACAGGAAATTTGTGATTTTTGTGTGATACAACCAAAACCTTTTAAGTGATGTGTAATGTCTAATCAGACTGTGTTAAATATATGACAAAACTGGTTGTAATCTTTCCTGTCTTTCTCTCTCTCTCTCTCTCTCTCTCTCTCTCTCTCTCTCTCTCTCTCTCTCTCTCACACACACACACACACACACACACACACACATACACACACACAAACACACACACACATTCTCCTGGACAGCATAGGGGCACTTGTGGGCTTGTCCATAGCTGCAGTTGTTCTCCTGGCTTTTCTTGTAACAGTATGTGTCCTTTGCTACCTCTTCATTGTCACGAAGCCCACACACCCTGACAGTGGCTTGTCTCTGAGAACACCAGGTAAGTTCATCACTCAAGCAAACCAGTGCAGTGGGATGTTTTTCAGTGTTGATGTGACTGTAAGGCGATGGCATTTGATGTCAATGGTTGCCCAAACTTAATTGACAAAGTCTTACAAAATGAAAGTCTTGAGTATCATTTAAAACGGCTATTGATCTGCACACTTTTTAAATTTTTTCCTCAGAAGAACACAGACATGCAGGGCATTAAAAGCACAATGTATGCAATGTTAAAAAAACAGTCATATGTTTGAAAATGTTCCAGAACGTCCTGACCTGACAACAGATCAGATATGATGTGACTTGAATTATATAAGCACTATGCCAGTTAAATGTCTGCCATTAGCAGGGTAATATTTTTGAGGTAAAGTCATTTGGTTGTAAATGATACTTGCCACTTAATAGCCTAAACAAAAGTGTTTGCCCAGATGAAAATGTGCATGATCGAATCTGTGCCACATCATTGAATTATGGTGTAAGAACTAAAGAGAGAAAAATGAAAGAGAATCTGCTCTATCAGCTCAGTGAAGTGGTTGTTAGAATACAATACCAAATCCATTAAAATCTGGTTGGCTATACCATTCATGCCTGCAACATAGCAGTGCAAACATGCCAAAGCATGCACTGTAATGATAACAAAAATATAATGTTTGGATTTCTGAAAATGCACAACACTTATTAAAGTTTTAGTAAGTTGTGTGGCTGGGAGTCAGGGTTATTATGAAGCCAGGTTTGATTACATTTTTTGTTCTAGTCTCTACAAAGACAATTTTTTAGCTGGTAGTCTTTAGTCTCTTTAGCTGGGGTGTCCAGAGTACACTTTGAGTGCTCTGAATTGTGACACTGAAAAAAATGAAGGCCATTCCAAAGAGCATGCCGAAATTTGTGAAAGGTTTAAAAATACCAGCCTGTTCCCAGCCCTCAGTGTGGCAATTTATAAAATAGTTAATAGTTTGCAAAATTTGTGTGTGTACCTCATGAAATAAAATCATGCTGCATTCCCAGGGGTATGCATCTAGAACAAAGGTTTTTTTTTTTAAAACATGTTTCCTCAAACCTAATACTTTTTCTTTAATTTAATTAAATTACTCAATGTATTGAATGAAAACAACCCTGTATTTATAATTAAAATAACATGTAGTTTGCATGTAGTTTGTAGGGACTCCTACAAATGTGTGCTTTCACTGATTTAGTAAGGGCTCAGTTAACTCCCACACAGCCTCGTGCAGGAGCTAGAGAAATATCTGTGCTCGCTTAAAATTGTCATTTGCAAAAGACTTGAATGTGCCATGGTCTTAATTTAAATGACAGATGGCATGCTGATTGGTTTGTTGGATGCTACTCCCAAAACACACCTGTGGAAAAATTAGGTTAACAAGGACAACCCCTTAAGACTTAGTAGCTGGTATCTGTGCCATTTCCCATGCCATGTGACTTAGAACTGAGCAGCGAAGCCAATAAGCCACACCTTAAAAAATCACCTGCACTGTCCACCATATGCAGTTTGTTGTTGATCTGTAAAATGCAGCTTTTGATCTCTATTGTTGTTTCTCATACTAATCACTGCAGCTGTTGTTGTGCAATGTTTTAACAACAGATTTGAAAGCTCTCCATTTTCACAATTTTTTACACTATGAAATTTGTACAGGAAAAGAAGAAAAACAAAAGTTCTGGTCATAAAAAAGCTATTCATCAGCTGTGCTGAAAACAGTGTGCTATAAGTATCAGATTGGACAAAAGAAACAAAGTGTTACAAATGCATGGGTCTATCATGGTAGGATGTCCTGTGTTAAGGTGCCCACTGTGTGTTTTCATACTTGTTTAAAATAGAGAGGGAAATGTTTAAAAATGTTCAACTGTGAAACTTAAGTGTCATTCAATTTTCAATATTGTTTTACTGAATTATGTAATCATTTTCTTCTAAGATCTCACAATACTGCAACCCCCCCCCCCCTTTTTTTTGTTTTACTTTGTTTTAAAAGAATCCACAGCAACCCAAAGGAATTCTGGGATGGTGCCTACCCCAGAGCCTCAGGGCGTTCGTAAGCTGTTCCAGAGCTGTAAGGTGGACTGCGACAGTCAGGCATCTGACCCAGAGTGCCTCTTCCAGCGTTGCTTCACGGCAACTGTAACTAGGGTGAATGAAGCTGCCCCCTCATAAGCACTATGATGCAAGCTTTCTCAGGTGAGCCTGCTCACTTGGTGTATGGACAGGATAGTTGCTGGATATTAAAGGGCAACAACTGGATTACAAGAGCTGAATCAGTGCTGCTGCTGTATATGATGCCTTGCACATACATCTGCATCTGCTCAACTCATCAGCTAATTCCACCAGAGGCCTAATCACAGCTGACAGCATCTCAATGATAACTGACTATGATCAGAACAAAGGCCAGCAATCAAAATGAGCTCTATCACATAAATGAATTTGCTTGGCTTTTGAAACAAACTCCTTTGACTCTTGCTTCAGTTTGGCTTTAAAGGCAATCTGGACAGCAGCATGAATGCTGGAAAAAATGGTAAAACAAGTACTGTACCCAAGACAATTACAACAGGAACACATCATTTCCCCATTTTAAAACAGTGGAGCCACTTGCATAGGATCATGCTTAAAGGATGCAGTGCTCTTAACTGAGTTTTCAATAGTAGTGATCAAATCAGAAGTCTATTAATCCATTATTTATATACTCTGACTCTCAGCTAGTCAACTGCCTCTAAAATTTTCACCACCTGTTGTCATGGAGCCTGTTGCTGTGCAGCCGTTCTAATGCACTGTGGGTAGACAGTGCATCTGTGTGATTGAAAAATAAACAACAACAAACTGTGTTAGATTCTGAAGGATAGGAATCCATCTATTACCTATTCCATCAAACATGGAAGGTGTACAGTTGTGATATTGCATTTATTAACACAAAAACTCTGCTGTTGCTGACCCCCAAATATAGAATAAGCTAAGGAAAGAAAGAGAGATGATTGTATTTGTTTGTTTCTTTGTTTGTTTGGTTATCTGTATTAAGTATTGATTTTCCAAAGAATATATAAATGAGAATGTCAGAGACATCATGATTACATATGACCAATATGCTTTTTATTGTATTACATTTTTCTTTTGTCAGTAAAATAAGTGTGTTTTGGTGGGAGATTATTTCACTGGCAAAATATATACCTCCATCTGAAGATGTATTTGACTTATTGTGACATTGTGCATTTTGTTTACAGAAGTGTAAACATTTCTGCCTTTTATCACTTTATGAGTGTAAGTACTGTTTGGCTACAGAAAATGTGCGTCTTTTTCTATAAGTGGTTGATAAATTATTATTTTATGTATGTACTACTGCAACAAGACCACTATACACATGATGCCTAATTTTAAGACATATTGAAACCAAGTTTTATTAAAATTTCAAGTGATTGATACAAGGACTGATAGAGAATGTTTGCTATGATTTCCTCATGTACTTATTTGAAATAATTTTTTTAGGTTCTGATAAAATAGTCTGCTCTGGAAAGGAAGAATTTTGTCTTATTTGTGTCACATTAGAATGCATTATTATCTGAACTCAAAAAGATACGCAATTCTCTGTTACAATACCTCTCTTTGTCATCTCGCTGTCTGGTGTCTGTGTGCACTGTCTGGTGTCTGTATGCACTCAATACAGTTTTTATCTGGCTCTGCCAATAGGGGACAAACTGGGATAGATGAAGTAAAGGGGGAATTATTTGACTGAACTGAAATATGACTTTGCCTACCTGGATAACTGTTGGTATTGATCAAAAGCTAATAAAATGAACTCTCAAAGTAAATTTTGTCTGCATCCTACTTGTACCTCTGACTTTGCATTTTTATAACAAAATCGGAAAAAAGACAATACATTACAGGTATAATTTATAACATGTTTTAAAATAATGTATTGAGCACACCAAAAAGCCTGGTGTATTACCCCTGCCAAAAAAGTCATTATCTGAATGTATTAAAAGGCTTTCATTATCCTAGACCGGTGCCTATTCCAATTGCCAATTCCTTGTCCTATACAACCCTGGCGCAAGTGTCATAAAACTTACCATTGTAGTGTTTGCATAATCAACCGACCCACCACAAACTGTCAATAAAATGATTACAAGTCCTTGGTAGACCCTTAAAGGACTAAACTCATGCTTTTTGATGCAAAAAGAAAACAAAAGCAACAAGAAATAACATTTCCACAAAAGTCTCGGGGTCTTCTGACAATTTAATATAAATGCATTTTAGGAAACTGTGAATGTATTGCTTATTTATTTCTTATATGCTTATATGCATTTTTCAAGCAGCAGTACATTTTGCAATTGCATTACCCAATGATAGATAGTCATACTGGTGTATCAACAGATTGCAAAACTTGTCACATGAGTGACATGCATATAACAAGCTACAGGTTAATGTATGGCTGCACTATATTGAACATTATGAATGGATAACTTTGGATCATTTTATAAAACTTAAGTATTAGTGCCATTTTTATGTTTCCTGAGAACATCACCAGTGCAATCTGTTAAACAGTTCAGACATTTAGCTAAACACCTTTTCAAAGAGCTTTAACATTTGAACATGGACACAGCCAGTAGTTTTTCCTGTCCCCCATAATTCAGTGGAGCACCTGGGCCACATTCATGCTGAATAAACTTGTTTAACTAATTATTTATTTGGGAGATGACCCATGTGATGTTGGCAATAAATGGGTGGACCATTAAAGATGGTGATGAAAACTGGTCCATTGCTGCTCTGAGCATCGTGATGTTCAAACTATAACATGCATCTCAGGGTCACTGAGTGCCTGTTTAAACAGGCATTTGCATTGGGTCCTAGTTGAGCCATGATGGGGGAGGCTTTCTAGCCCTGCCTTTGCTGTCACAGAGTTTAACATCCATGACATGTTCTCCTGTTAAGTGTGCCCTTCAAGGCTTTTAAAAAGTCAGTGAGCAATTCTCTGTGATTTAATCATTAAATGATGACAAGTCATTAGAAATGAGGCTCTTTTTTCTGCCACTGTTAAAAAGCGTGTAGTTTCATAGAGTGATAATGGGCTCCCTACTGTTTAAATGACCATCACGATTAAGACTACTATGGAAAATATAGGAAACCTCATCTGTTCTTTAACATTCTTGCCCACTGATGTTCTTTTTTTTTTTTTTTTTAAATATTCCAGCCAGTCAATTCACGGTGGAGCAGAGAAGTGGTTGATCCTATCACTGCAATACTATATCACACCAGTCACACCATTTAAATTTTCCTGTGCTGCACCCTGAAAAATGTGCTATCTCAGTGGCTCTGTGCCAAAAGAAACTGATTTGTTACAAGGAAAAAGGGACCCAAGAGGGTGAAATGACTACACTGGCCAATTCAACTCTGTTACAGCAAAAACCCACACATGCAACCTTGCATGTGACCCACTGCCTAGTGCAAACTCCAGACTGGCTAAGTGCCACATCATAAGTGCTCACTGACACCTGCTGGACTCGGTTAGAACAACAGTCTATGGTGTGGCAATTTTTTCAGATCACTAAATTGTTACGTAAAGCACTTCTACATAGTTTTCAATGAAAACCTACTTCCACACAAACCATTTACAGCTTGTATTGGCGGTCCAGGCCAAAATGTGATTTAATTTCCATTTTCATTAAAGGCAGTAACAGAATCTGTGATCCAACCCAGCTAAAAGACTATGGCTCTGTTGGTATTCCTGCAACAGAATGTGTGGGAAAACGACATATAAGGTCCAAGAATGAGACTATGTCATTGGCAATTATTCTTCTCTGATTCCATAAGCTCCTAGATGACAGTGTCTCACCAGGAAAAACCACCTCAGATTCTGTACACTCCCTACACTACTTAAGCTATGGAGGTGGCAGTGATTAAGAATGAAGGAATGGTTTCTTATGTTGTAAAAGTTACTGATTAACTCAGCCATTGTAAGGCAGTTGCTTCCCATTTCCTTCAACCTTTGCACAACATGCTTACATATTATGTTTTGTCTTCAAGCTTAACAAATTAGACAAAAATAGTTTTATGCGGGGTTGTCTCTCAAAGGTGAAACTGTGGATTACCTACAGCAATCCTTTGGTATGTATGATTTATTAATGTAGAAAGGGCACTTAGAAATGTTACAGTCGGATCCAGTGTTTGAGATACATCACATGATTTTCATGTGACTGTTTGCAGTGGTGAATACCGCATTTAGCAAATAATGCACGTTATGGAGGTGTTTAATATATTTTATGTCAAGTTTAATATGCCGACAACAGCAACTTAAGTCTGAGAAAACAAATTATTCCAATTAGGTTGGGATTTAAGTTGTTTGGTTTAAAGCTTTTATGACTTAGAAATATATTTCAACTGTGTCAAATGAAAGTGTCATTATTGGAGGTGTCCATGACAACCTTCGTGCTCACTGCTGTATGTTCTGTCTGGTTATATTTGCAGTTATTTATTTGTGAAGCTCATAATATGGTTGCCATTGGAAACGAATAACAACAGCCATCATTCCTGTTTGACAGCTGAAACGTACATAAATCCCCTGTACTGGAGATCAAAAACACAAGTAAAGACTGTATCTTCCTATCTTTATCAAAAATTTAAGGTTACAAGGGTTAGACTATAATGTTTCACAGTTTCACTATGAAAAACCATAATGTCTCACAGTCACAACTCTCAACACCATCTGTAAACAGAGAATCAGAGAATCAGAGATTAAAATTATATGCAGGTTTACTCGTGGCTTTATTTTCTTTTCTTGAAATGGAAAAGTTTATTTTAGGCTAGGTCATTTCCATCAGAATCAGAAACAGAGTTGTTTAGAGGGATTGACTTTTGTTCTATTACTGCAAAAACATTTTCCACCACAGTGAATGCATCTGCAACATACATTGATATACATTAAACATATAAATTGTGCTTGTTTAGGGTTTTGTAGGGGTTACTCACAGATAATGTCCTTATTCATAGGAGAAGGAAAATTATACACGTCAGAACATTTCTGCTCAGAACATTGTAGCAGTAGCTTCCAAGCACCATAGAATATGAATGTGTGATAAGTGACTGATGATTTGGAATGGGGCGAAACACTTAACCCATGTCTGCTGGAAAGGAGGAATGTATGATCAAGACAGGGGTCAGTAACCTTTTGAAAGACCTAGACCACTTAACAGTATTTTAGACTGAAAAACTAAGACATGATGGCTAACTGCACATTAACAACCTCCACCGTATTGACCTTCATTACTCTTGAAAAAGGCACTGAATATTTCAACAAGACAATCAAAAAATTCTTGAAGAGAAAGATAGTGTTACAGCTCCATCAGACTTTATACCCTATAAGATTTTATGAGACCACCCCCATTGAGGAATGCAAAATCTAACTTATGTTAATGGTTTGTGAAGCCACTTGTCAAGGTCTCTTTAAAATCATAAGAAAGGATATAAATGTGGAGATCATTAAGCCAAGTTCAAGCTCAATATAAATTGTGATCCAGTATGACTAGGGTTTTCCCAGTGCATCCAAGTCAGGAATTACAAAACAACACACACCATAGATGTCAAATAGCCTGAGGCTTACTCTGCTATAATGCAGAACACTTAACATTTATGGTTAAAATTAAACCTTACAAATGGTCCCTTACCAATTAAATAAACACACACACACACACACACACTCACGGACAAACGCACGCACGCATGCACAAACGCACACACGCACACACACGCACACACACACTCACACACACACACACACACACACACACACACACACACACACACACACACACACGGATGAAACAAAAATTCTAACTCTATGGAGGTGATATTATATTTACAGAAATATGTGGAGCAGAGGATACCTTTATCGGTCCACCAAAGTAGCATGGTACCTCTGGGTGGTACTGGTTGGTGCACTCATGTGGCAGAACCCAAAAGTACTGTGCTCAAATATTGAAGGTAAGGATCCAAAATGCTAGTCGCTTCATCCTCTAACTAAAGCATGGTCTAATAGCTACCTAAAAGTTTGAGGACAGACTATACTGATAAAGTTTTGTTTGACATGTCAATTGTGCACCAGAAGATGGGACTGAAAACACCATCAAAGCATTCCAAAGCCGTCTCTTGGAAGATGGCAGCCTGTCTGGAAATGATACCACAGGTGAGCATATTAAGATACAGTCTTGTCTGCTGTCTGCTGTCACCTTTATGCCAATCCTAATAACATCCCTTTTCTGTTCTACGTGGGTGAAACGAAGGCACGGGCCCAAGCAGCAACACAGGCACCTGGCCGTACCTGCTGGCGGCTCTCCTCACTATGATCGCTGTCTTGCTCTTCATCTTCATGGCAGTCAGGTGCCGTCTCTTCCAGCGCTACCTGGACAGCTACCGCCACATCCTTTTGCCTGAGGGTGACACCGTCAGCCAGTGTGATCCCCGAGGCCTGGAGGTTGGCTTCGCTGCTCCGAGTGTGATGGAAAGGGTGCCCCCGCACCGTGGTCACCACGAGACTGATGACGATGATGATGGGTTTATTGAGGATAACTACATCCAGAGTGGAGAGAGAGAAAGGGTGGAGAGGGAGAGAGAGCAGGAGAGGCACACAGGGGAAGAGAGCGATGTTGACCTGGACCTTGATCAGTTCTCCATCGGATGAGGTCGAACTCATGGGGTTTGCCCAAGGGCTGACAATGCTGCTGTATTGATTTGTTTTAGGTCTGTTTAAAATATTCGTGCCTATTTATAGCTCAGAATGGAGTCAGCCAGTGGCAGTATGGATTTAAGAACATGTAATATATGTGTACACCTTGCCAAGAATCTAAATCATATCACAGACATTATGTAATAGGTAGACACTGTTGCAAATAAAAAAGTGATTTTATAACAAATTCAGCTATAACAAAAACATTCCAGTAAAGAAATTTTGTTTGCCATACTAAATAAAGACAATTGTGAGAATAGACAATGATGTCAGCAGGTTTATAAACAATATCAAAAAACATGAAAAAATAAATTAAGTCTTCATCCATGTATGTATTCATGTAACAGATGTATTACCCACATTTGTACACAATTAACTAAATGGGCACATTATTTTAGTCTGTTAAATTTGTTTAGTAAAGTACTTTTGACAAAATGCTGTATGCCTCCTGGATATTTTAAGCAGTTGCAGACCAAGAAAAGTAACCTCTGAAGCTGAATCTCTTCATGTGGAATGACTCGGATAATCCATGATGGTTTGTGTGTGATCTGCTTCCAGTGTGTTCTGATGAGGAAAAAAAGTGACGTTTTGGAGGGCCAGATGAGAAAGGTCAGGACATGTCAAGCACAGAGAGGACCACCTACCTCTTTATTCCTCTTCAGACATTCCCTCACTTTGTAATTCCTCAAATAGTCTTCTTCTCCTCTTGTTGTATCTCCTCTATGTCCATTCTCCTGCTCCCTTCTTGTCACTCATATTAAACTGGCCTGGCTAGAAGCAGAGTCTCTCCATGGCTGTGGGTTTGGTCCAGTGACGGTGTACACTCTCACCCTTCTCCGCCTGCCTCTCCTCCTCCTCCTCCTGACATCCCTCCGGCTCTGCCAGATCACCACAGTTGTGTACAGCCCCACGCCGAGGACCACAGTGCCCCCGCAGGCCAGGAGGATGATACCCGGGAGCAGCATGTCCTGCTCTCCCAGCCCCAGCAGGGTGGAGCCGCACACAGCCACCCCGAGCCCAGCGGCCAGCAGCAGTGCCGGGTCCAGACGACCGCCGGTACGGAGGAGCTCCACACGCCGCCGGCTGCGTACGCAGCCCATGTCCTGCACGGCCGAGCTGAGCAGCTGCTTCAGGAGTACCGCCAGCGCCAGCAGACAGAGCGTGGAGCCCACGCCCAGACGCCAGGCGGCTGAGCGCCCTGATGCGGAGGAGGCCGTGGAGAGCAGCCCTATCCCGCCCAGCCCCAAGCCCAGCACCAGGCCCACGGAGGCCCCGTAGCAGAGCAGGGAGACGCGGGGCTCCCCAAACCACCACAGCTCCACCTGCTCCTCCAGTGTGCGCCGCTGCACCCAGGCCAGCTCGGAGCTCAGACGGACAGGTGGGCCAGAGCCAGGGCCAGGGCCAGGCCTCGCCACGGGCAGGTGCTCCATCTCAGCCATGTCTCAGCCACCCACCTGGATCACTGGGTCACTGAAGAGCCTGCATAGGATGTGTCTTTCAGTCACATCCTATCATTTTATTTAACTGGTAAAACAATAAACAGCTATAGTACAGTATAGTAAAGTATAGTATAGTATTCTATAATAAAATAAGTATCTATAGTTTCAGAACATATGGACTCACATCAACTACATGCATGCATAATAATGCATACAATTCAACAGGCAAAGTTAACAGAAGTGGTTTTATTAAAGTGTGAATGTACAGGAGAAAGCTCTCTCAGAGCACTCACCTCACAAGTCTTCTGTAAGTCCCACCACCAGCGCAGACATAGAGCCTGATAAGACTGCTGATGAGAGAGCCTGTGTGAGCCCCTGAGCAAAGTTGCACCAAGTCCTCATGATGTGTCTTGAGAGTAAACAGAAGTCCGTGTCAGTATTCATGTGACATGCGCCTCTGGTCAGTGTCCCTCCGGCTCAGTCGGGGAGCTCCGCGGTGTTGCCGTGTTCAGTCTGTTTAACAGCATATTCCATCCATCTCCTGCCTCGCCTTGCTCCCTCCACAACTGTCATTGTGTGAGTGTTTGTTTGTGGACCGGTGAGCCTCTCACTTGCTCTCTGTCTGGGCGAGGGCGTGCTGTAATAGTCACTGGTGACAGAGCGCGGGTGCCAGTTTCACAGGGACACATGAAGCCAGTGCCAAGCGTCAAGGGCAGCAGCACACAACCACAGCTGTCAGGGACATGCTGTCACTCAAATATCACTCTTCACACACAATAGCAGCAGTCTCCTTTTCGTCTGATACAAAACGGTGAGTCTGCCAAATAAACACTTGCCCCCACCCCCCCTCAACACGCACAGGCAAGTACACAAAGAGTCTCTCTTTCACACATGCACACACATATACACACAGAAACACACACGCAGCATGTGGCTGGAAGGATAGTGAGTAGACTGTGCCCCAGGGAGTGACATCCTACCCAAGCATTATGGGGGACAATGGGTCATCGGATGACTGCAGTGGCGGGGGGAGGGGGTGGGCACCTCGCTGTCCACAGGCGGCCTGATGTCACCACGGCCAAATAATGGCCATTTTGTCATGAGCAGGATGGTGTCACTCACGTGATCTGCGGCTGGCGCTGAGGCCTTCCACAATGAGGGACTTTTTTGTCCCTTTTATTTTGAAAAAAATGCTGCTGATACTGGGAACATAAATCTCAGTTCTGTAGGATTTTAAAAAGATTAATGTAGAATGTATTCATGTGGGTGTTTTTCCATATGACCTGCATTAAAATTCACTGGGCATTTGTTGTATTTAAAAATGTGAAAAGGTTTACATTTTATGTTGCAAACTCCCATTGATGGGAAGTCAACACTAAATGCATTCACAAGACACATGACATGACAAAGATAAAATTATAGGTTAGTTGAGGTAAGTACAGTACATGTTGAGTGACCTCAGCACCATCTCAAGCTGTATCTACCCCAGCTGTATCAACTACATCTACATCTGTAGTTGCATTCATCTACACCTTTGATGTGCAAATTCTATGTACCGATGTTGAGATTGCTGTCTATCTGCGATAACGGGTATGACCCATGGGATCAATGCTATTAGCTGGTCACTTAACCTTGGCACAGCAGTACGAAGGGTCCATTAGTGCACTAAATGTTTGACCTGTTCATGCGTCAGTAGAACCACAGACACTGCAGGCATCTAACCACCCAACACACACTCACTTCAACCTACACAGTACCACACACACACCACACAGATATGAGATAAACAAAGTTACCCAAACATTTGAAATAAAAAATATTGGATTATTTTTTTTAAACTTCATCACAAAACAAGGCTTTTAAATTAGTAAAGCTGATACTTGCTAAAACCCAGTGGAAATCCTGCATTTAAAAAATCCAAATGTGACATACTTTATTAAAAACATTTATTTACATATCACACTCATAGACTACATTTAACATCTTTGTTTCATATCTCTTATCCCAGTAAAAACTGAATCTGAGTGTCACAGTACATATATTTTGTGTGGCATAATACACTTGCTGCACTAATGACATATCATGTACCCCCCATATTCATAAACTGACTAATTAAAAATTAGGAATGAAGTGTGTCCTCCGCACTAAGCGAGCTCAGGTGGCCAGGGCGGGGAGCTTGGTGTTGCTGGTGGGGGGCCGCAGTGCGAGCCCCTGGCTCTGGCCCTGGATCTCCTGCCGGAGCTGCTGGATCTCCTTGCTCTGCATCTGGATGATGCGCTCCGACTCCTCGTCCAAGTTAAGGCGTGGGATGAGGCAGCCTGTAGCTGTGTCAAAGGATGCTCTCGCTGTCAGAGAACATAAATCACATCATATCGTATCATATCATATCATATCATATCATATCATATCATATCATATCATATCACAATGCACTGTATCACATTGCATTGTATTGTATTGTATTATGTAAAAATAAATAATAAGCTTAATTTGTAAAGCACTTTCCAAATACAGATTCTAGCTCAAAGCACTTAACCAGTTTAAAGAATTAAAATTTATGGAAAAAATACCTATACACTATGGATGTTGCTAATAGTTTTCTGGAGTGAAAGCAAGCTGCTGTGTGTGTTTATGTGTAAGTCATAAAAGTGGACTGACATTTACTGTCTGTCAAGCTCTTGGGCTTGCTCCTCTTGTTGATGGCAGTCTGGCACTCGTAGTCATGGAGCTGAGAGCGCAGCATACGCAGCTCCCGCCGCAGGTCATTGATCTCCCTGATCAGCGAGACATTCTCCTGAGAACACACAAACCCCACAGACGCGCTTACTTCCTGTGACAGGACCCATGAAGGCAGGACAAATGGCCCAATGTTTATTCATATACAGTGGGGAATGATGGAATAAAGGAGAAGGACTGCAGAGAGGTACAGTTATACAGAGATGTAATGCACTTACACATACACATGCAAAAACACACATAAACACACCATCATGATTTTGTTGTTCTCTGCTCGATGAACATCTGCATCTTTGGCCAGCTTCTTCTTGAGCGACGCCACGTTCCTCTCCAGGTGCTCCCTCTGGCGGCTGTACTCCTGCTCGATGTCCATATCCACACCCACTATGTCAACCTGCAACAGGAGCCTGTTTCAGCTCACACAACACCCTCATGGCGACCACAACTACATCAAACTGTCCCCGTCAGCCCAGTGAATTACAGCTGTCGCTTTGTGCCAGAGAGGCCTGTGGGTGAGGTAATGCTGAGTCATGGTGAGGGGTAAGTTTGCTGACTCACCACGTCGCTCTGCTGCACGTAGCGCTCGTACAGCTCCCGGATGCTCTCCTTCAGCTTCTTCGGCTCCTGGATGAAGGCGACACAGTGATGCAGCTCCCTCTTGAACCTGTGCACCAGGGACTCTACATCCTTCACCTGCGTGGCAAACACACGCAAACCTCAACAGCTGTCTGGACATGTGCGGCTGATGCCAGCAAAAAAACAGTACAGCCTCCGACTCCAAAGAAATCTATATTATGTGATCACCAAACAAAATATTGCGGAGCACATTAAAAGGAACAGGCCCATCCAAACTAACCCTCCTCATCTCTTTGTGCAGCTCTTTGTCTGTGGTTTTTAGTTTGAGCTTCAGTTCAGCGGTGCTCAGCTCCAACTGTGTGTTCTTCTTATGGAACTTATCCAGTTCAGTTTCCATCTGGCAGAAGAAAATCATAGCTACAGTTAGAGTTGATAACACTGGATGATAACAACCATTTTCAAAAACTATTATATTAGGAAACAAGTAATTACAGTATGTAGTTACACGCCAACTTGATCAAAATGAATTTACTATGTCAAACAACTATCTTTCAAACAGTGACAGATGCTGAGGTGAGATATTTTAAAACTTATTCTTTGACAAGCAGGACAGCATTCCTCACCTCCTGGATTTGCTCTTTCATATCTTTGATGTCATTCTCCCTGGGCTCGATCTGTTTCTTCAGCTCTTTGATCTTGTAGTCTAACACAAATTTGAACTTTTCCAGCTCCTGATTCTTTTTCTTCAGCTCATATATTCTCTTTTCCTGCATGTGAGACAGTTGCTTGGTTCAAAAATCTTTATGTAAGCATGATGGCCACAAGATTTAACAAAACTTTGTTAATGTCAGGTATGACCAATTTAAATTGTGTGCACTATTGTTTTGTGCCCCTACCATCACTTCCATACTCAAAGAAAACCTTTGTGAGGATTTTCTTAAGTTACTTTGAAAAAAAGTCTGTCATCACTTAGCTTATGACTTTAGTGATAATAATTCATTGCGAGTTCTTACTCCAGTGTGCGTTTTTTAATGTGATTAAATTTCCCAATGTGTAAACTCACACCTATAGCAACTGTACTGCTTCAAAACACAGGTAAACTTGAGAGTGCTACGTTGGTTCAATTGTTTTAGGTATATCAAGTGCTTTTCAAAACGGTCATGAGAGACTTAAAAGGCAAACTTTGACTTTCCCCCTATGTAAAGATAAGGCCTAGCCAGTGGGTTACTTTGTTGTGAATAGGCAGTCTACAAAATCCAAAGATAAATTGAAATAATTAAAAATCCTTTATTATAATGGTTGTAATGCCTATGCATTTCAACTTGGACAGAGTCTTCCTCAGTGCAAACAGTGTTGTTTCCCACCAATATGTATTTTAACTGGACTCCATGTCATTTGACTATTGGTCACATGGCAAACAAATTAGACTCAGTATGAAAATAGACGCAATCATGCATACATAAGAAACAGTGCTGTAGAAATGTCATCAGTTCCTGAAGGCAACAAAAAGCCTAACAAGACACAGATATATCATTCAAACAGTATGGCCATGACAATGTCTTAGCTGTGTCCACCTCATATGCCTAGCTAAGAGTTCATGCTGGGTCTTGGGCCTGCCAGTATTCTGCTACATACCCACCTTGTCTTGGATGGTCTCATCTCTCTCCTGGATCTCCTTCTTGAGGGTGTGGATGTCCTTCTCCAGAGATCGGATCACCCCCTGCTGCTTCTGCATCTCCACCTTGTGCTTGTCAATCTCCATGCTGCGGTCATCGATCTCTCGCTGCAGGCTGCTGAACTACAATAGGCAGACTGTTCTTAGTGTTTGTGCATCTCCCCATTATTTACAAGTTATTTTATTTGTCTTAATGGTTTTGTATCCATATATTTTCATACCACGTACACACACACAAACCTGAACACACAAACACACACACACAAAAGTAGGCAGCCCTCTACAAGATGGATTTGGATTGGACAATGTTGACTGTAAAAAACTGCTAAACAAACTTTTTTCTTCATGATTCCTGTCTCCCCCTTCAGACATTGGTTGATCTCCCTCTCGTCCCTCAGCATCTCCTCGTATCTGATGCGAATGCTCTGGATTTCCTGATCACCGTCCTCCTCAATCTGTGTCTTGGTCTCCTCAAACTCCCGCAGTTGCTGCCGGGAGTCCTCCTGACACTGGCGTGACCAGGGCAGAGTGAAAGGCATTAGGAGTTAGAGTTGGTGATTAACCTCCCCTCCCAATCACACAATGGATGAGACAGGTTTTTGTTTTGTCTTAGGCCATTCTGGCATGAATGTAACTCTTCCTTTACACATTATAAATGTAGTGTGCAACTATTGCCCCCACCCCCAGACCATGTCTCTGGCTGTGCCCCTACCTGGGTGAGCACCAGCTGCTTGTCCTGCTGCTTGGCCTCGTAGCTGTGGGTCAGCTCCTCCAGAGCCTTGTACTTGCTCTGCTCCATAGCCTGCAGCTGCTGCTCATAGTCCTCCTGCATGCGCTGACACTTTAGCTGCAGCTCGTGGTATTTCTCGTACTCCAGCATCAACTTCTGGTTGCTTGTTGACTCTGTGGTGTTTACAGCATGGGTGAATGTGTTTGTGCACACATACGTGTGTGTGTATGTGCATGCCATCCATGTATACACTTATTTACTTTTTTACCACTAAAGAAGGACCTGTTTTGCTACAGAAATAAATGACTATAAAAAGAAATCTCAGGTCTCTTTGGCCGGTAGACCCGTCTTATGTCATTATGAAATGTAGCTGTTAAGCCACTATGTGTGTGTATAATTAGGTTAATAATAATGTGTGAATAATAAGGTTACAGGCTTCAAAGACAGTGGACTAGATCTCGCTTGGACCTCAAAGTGTGTGGGTGTGTGTGTTTTTAAACTGGTGATTAAGAAAATCAATATTTTTAGTGCTACACAACAACTTTTTCAATCCCAAGTTAGAAGAATAATCCAAAACATACCAAAATCCTGCTGTTCTTTTGAAAACTTCTCATTCACCTCAGACAAAACTTCGTGGTGAGAAAAATCTTGTTTCTCCATATCAGTTTTAAGTACCTAAAGATGAAATGAAAACACCTGCATTAGTGACATCTGTCCTTACTGTTGTATTCCTTTCGTATTCCATTCCTTTCGTATTCCATTCCTTTCGTATTCCATAATTTTGCTGTAACTACTGTATGTAACCATCCAGCCATTCCAACCTTGGCTACATTTAACTTCCTGTGTTATATGCCAACTCTTGTGCACTGCAAAACTCCCATTTAGATACCCGGTAGGCACAAACTTCTCAATGGACATGTGCACTGACCTGGTTCTTGGTCTTCAGAGCTTCTATCTCGTGAATGAACTTTTCAGAGAGCTCTTTGATCTTGTCATTGTAGTTCATGTCCTTCAGCCGTAATTGGTACTCGTTCTCCATCTTCAGCTCCTCCACTCGGGTCTTCAGCTCCATCATGATCTGATTCTGTGCAGAGGAAAATGTGCACATTAGATTGTAACCTTAAATGCAATTAGTGCTTTTGATCACTGAGCATTTATAAAACGTTTTACTCTTACACTACAGTGTATATGTAAGGCTGAACGACTACTAGTGTCCTTTCTGAATGGCAGCTTTCATGGTTTTATCTTTATCTGGTCATGGAATGGCCTGTTGTCCAAGTGATAAAGTGTGGCCCACTGAGTTACCTTCACCACCAATGCCACCAGGGGAAGTCAAGGACAGTTGGGCATAGTGAGTGAGTGAAAAGATGTCACTGAGAAAAACTATGCCTAGGTGTTTTTTTTCCCTTGATATTAATTGCCTAGATATTAATTGCTATTTTATTTTTACACACTACTCAATCTTCAAGTGTGTTGATTTACCAATGACATTTTATCACTGCTGAAGACTCAAGGCATTGCTGTAAGAGGTCTATTTCACTTGAATAAACCACGGCTGGTTACTCTGCTTTTCTTTCTGTGTTTTTGGCATCGTTATTTTGTATGCATTTTTAAATGATTTTTAACACACATTTTGTACGCCGCACATCTACACTTAATGTTTCTGAATGTCAAGAACACAATATTAAACACTAAATATGAAACAAGTTCAGAACAGCATATCATTCTGTTTTACAGGACCCGCACACAAATGAACTAGACTAACACCTGAGAATGACAGCACAAGAAATTATAGTGTTGCAATGGAGATTAGCTCTCATGTACAGGACTATTCTCAGCCTCCCGATGAAGAAAATAAAAACTCCTGTTTACTACTGATGGCGGCTGAGAGGTGTCGCCCGGGGCGTAAAACACTATAGAACCGCCACTGATTTAGTAAATTATTTTTGTTGTTATTATTTTTCATTTATGCTACATTGAAGTTCAGCTGAAAACCTTTTGCCATTTTGGAATGAACTAATCCACAGACCTTAAAAAGCCTGCCTACTTCTCTTTGTGTTGGGTACAACACTGCCTACAGTGAAAATGTTGTATTTTTTTAAAAACTAATGTGCTAAAGTAGACACCCCGTTAAGAGCAACCCACCTTCTCCTCCAGGTCAGATTTGGTGATGAGGATCTCCTCAGCATAGGACACATCTTTATCCCTCTTCAGGCCACGGCCCTCCTTATCGATGATCTTCCACACGAAAAGGCAGCCATCCTGAGACACCGTCAACAGGAACTGGTCATCAAAGGTTACGAGCATCTGAAGACAGAAAGAAGCCCTGAGCGAATTCCGGTCACATCCACACAAATCTGAATTTTCCGCATGGACAGTGTCAAACCTTAGTTATGGCAGACGAGTGGGCCTGATACTCTGTCCACTCCCTCTGCACGGGGATGGGGTACTTAATGGCCCTGATAGTCCCAGTGGAGGTGCCGGTGAAGATGGTGCGGCCCGATCGCGTCATGGTGACGGCTGTGTACATCACGTCCTCTGCACCCATCTCCCTCATGATCTACAGAGACAACAGTGACTTGGACTCGAAAAAGTATATCCTCCTTCATACATATTTTAAAGTTAAAAAGCAGAGTATTTTAGGCCTCAGTCAGGTTAGCACTTTGGCAATAGTCTGCCACTCTGAATGGGCCTTTGTTTAAGGAGTGTGTACAATGGCAGCAGATCCATGGCATTGTTCTACTATACATTTTAACTTAATGTGCTTAACTATATTTGAATAACAGTGTTGTAACAATAACAATGCCATGGAACCTTTGAAACTCTGATCCACTTTGTGGACACATCCGCCTGTCCCCTCTTCTACATAGTGCTGTAGAGTAATACTTTGACGGTTATTGGACAGCAGCTACCTGGCAGTCCTGGATTTCCTTCAAGTTGTGATCTGTGCCGACAGCAAAGATGTTCTTGCCATCTGAGGATATGGTCACACTGTTGTAGCTGCAGGACTTGAGCACACTCTCAGACTCTCGCTTGCTGGTCAGGGTGTTCCACTCATACACAGCACCATCCATGCCACACGAAACCAGGCGACTATCATCCATACTCCATACCACAGCCCGCACCTGTACGGGTTGAAGATGGTCAGGGTCACCTTCCGTAGCAACCATAACAGACAAACATGCAAAACACTCAGACTGCAGGTCTTTCTGAATGTAAACACTGCCCTATGTTTGCATAATTATGCTTTGCACATTCACTGTCTGGTAAAAAAGCCGCACACAGAATCAAACAATATTGTTCACATTACTTTGTGTTAACATCACACATAACACTTTCTCACTCGCAGTCTAGTAGCTCACCTTCCCGTTGTGTCCTTTTAGATTTAGCAGATTATCAAAGGTGGTGGTGGAGTAGATGTGAATGACATTGCCATTGGCAGCAGCAAACATGTGCCCTCCGTGACTGAACGCACACTGACAGTAGAGTCAACAATTACAGTCAATCATCACTTAAAAACAGCCACACCATCATCTATCATGTTAATTTGACATTTCAGAGTCTGCTGTAGTCTTATGTGCATCATATCATCTTAGTGATAAAACATCAAATCCTCTAGTGATCTATCTCTTTTTGTCGTAGTACTACCATGAATACAAACTCCTGGTTTAATACACATCAATGCTGTGAAAAACACCCCCAAATCACCATCTTTGTATAGTATCTGCACTCACCTCTCTGCAGCCACGCACAGTCAGCTCCTTAAAGTTCCGGATGTCGTCTATTAGCAGGTTCATCAGCCGCAGTTTGTCGGTGAAGCCGACCAGTATGAAGAGGCCAGAGGGGTGGAGAGCCACGCTGTAGGCCTCTTCCTGGAACTCTTTATACAGCTCTAGAACACTACAGTCATAAGACACACACACACACACACACACACACACACACACACACACACACGCACACACAGATTTCCAAACATGCATATATGTTTATTATTCTGTTCACTGAAACTTATGGCAATTGGACACTAGAGCCAGGGCATGCTGTAGTCACAGAGAGCTGTCTGGTGACATCAGTTGCTGCGATGGAATGAAACTTGAGAGCTCATAATTACCAGATTGATGAAGTCATTTACACAAAAGGGATTGCCATTCAGGTGGTAAAAGTCAACATCACTGCCAGGCTGCAACAACATGGCCACCAAATCTTCTATTTTAAAGCCATGCAGTGGAGTACAAAAGTGAAATTTTGTGTAGCTTTGGCTGATTATGTCTGTAGCCTAATATTACACCTATTTATACTGCTACTCAATTAAAGTACTGAAATACTGTTGTAAACACATTAAACATGACCCTTATTTAAGAACACCAAATGTTCTTGGGCTGCTGTGAAACGTACTTGGTCTCATAGTTCCATATGCGCACAGAGTGGTCCAGCGAACAGGTGGCAATGAGGGGTTTGCGAATGCAGATGGACAGGCCAGTGATGGCCTTGGAGTGGAAAGAGTGGGACAGAAACTCAAAGTGGGCTTGTTCCGACTGAAATCAACAAGAGCACAGTAACACACACTAATGTGAGAACACAACCCTGACTGTGGACCTCTATAAGACAATAACGTCTACACAGTTGACACATGTTGGCAAATGAAGGTGTCTTTAAACAACTAAATCGAGGATATCATCAGACTGCAGACATAAATCTGCTGTAAAAATCTGTATGTAGGCTTTTTTTTATTACAGTGAGCACATACACAACCATTTACCATAGCATACTTTCAGTATAATATTTGCTATGACATGGTATTTGGAAAGGTAATTACACTCATGTAAGGGAGTGACAACAGTCTGTGAAGTGAAGGCATGTTCAAGTGGTGCTGGACGTGATAGAGAGTACCTTGTTGATCTCAGCAGATGCCAGTGTGATGCTGTAGAGCTGCCCTTGGTCAGTGCAGGCAGATAGGCCCTCCTCCGACGGACTGATGCACAGTGTGGTGATCTCCTGCTGCTGGGCTTGGCTTGGCTCAATGCTGTATGGGTCTGGAGGTATCTGACACAGGCACACACAACACATAAGACCAGTGGTGCCTGCAGGCGCACAGCTGTATGCACTGTGCCTACCACTTGACAAAAGACTACACTTCTATTAAAATTGATCTTTGTCTATAATGTCACTAAGATGTTAATGCCAATAGAGAGACCCCTGTAAAAGTATGCACTGTTTGTGTAAAAAGTGCAGTTAGTTTGTGTGTGTGCTATAGGGGCAAGACAGGATGTGCGTAATCAAGAAAACAAATTGGTTGCCGGAGCCGGAATGTATCCTTTCCCCCTTGCTACATACCACTCTCTCCAATAGTGGAAAACAACTAGCCAGTAGATGACTAATCACTCGTTGGCAATGTTGTGCCCACCACTATAAAACACTGACAAGAAACCATTACTCCTTTGAATAAGTTACAAAACCTTGCTCTCTTATGTGATGTCACATTAGTGTGTGAGTGATACATTGTACCTACTCGCTCAAGTTTAGCCAAGTGCAGTTATGTCACTGTGACTAGATGCTAGCCTAGTTCCTTTTATAGAATGGCCTCCAAGTTAGACAACAGTTAGACAAAATCTGAATCTAATAACACCAACCAGTGCCTGCTGATTGGCTTCATGAACAAACATCCACAGAACAATGACACTGAGCATTGTATGTAGTCAAGTATGGGGTGGGGTGCTGCCAGTGCATACTGATTGAGACACAGAAGCTAATAGTACAACAAAAGCATGACATAGGCATACCTTTATCTCTCGGGTCTTACGGTAGTTGTCTTTCTCCTCTGTCTTTTCAAACAGACACACGGTGCCAGGGCCTGCTGAGCAGGCAAAGCCCTTGGAGTAGGCCGTGATGGCAGTGACCTGGGGTGTGCTGGGAGGCAGTGCTGGCTCCTCCTCTGAGGGGTTTGTCTCCTGCCTTGTGGATGACATGGACACTCAGGAGAATCACACAACAAGCTTCAGTTTGTACCTTACGAGCATGTAGTGACTTCCAAACACTGCTCACTTGAGTGAGAACTAAGAAATTACAGGTGGGTCAGGTTGGGTACAGCATGTTTTTCACCTCATGGGATACAGATATTCTGAATAATATGTTTTATTTTTTTTATTTTTTTAAAAAAGAAAAAAAAAAACAGGTTAAAGCCAAACACAGGAACTGACCTGTCCACCTCGTGTGAGGCCTTAGAGGTGACATTCATCTCCCAGCGCAGGTCGCCAGACTCAAACACCAGCAGGCGGCCCGTGTCTGTGCCAGCAATCACACGCTCCTCTGACATCCACGCATGTGACCGGAAGTTATGGGACTCACATTTCTGGGAGCTGCACTGTTTCAGGGCACCCTCTGAGTAACGGTACAGCTTGAACACGCCATTGCCACTCACACAGATCAGTGTGTTGTCATGGGGGCTGAAGCTGACCTTTAATATAATACAGAAAATCAGCCACATGCAAGTATCAGCGGCTGTTTCACATCAAATGGTGGGAAGATTACATTAGGATCATCTGCAGTGACCACACTGTACTGTCTGTCTGTTTGGAAGTATGTATGCATGGTTAAGTCACTTGCCTGGTAGATGTTGTTGGAGAGAGTACTCGTCTTGACTGTGGCTAAGACATGCTGTTTCTCCCACATCCAGTAAAAGAGGGTCCAGTCAGGGGCCCCAGACTGGCCTATAAGGAACTTGGAGTCTGGGGAGAAGGCCAAGCAAACGAACTCCTGGACAGGTAACTCACCTCCAGTTAGCACCTTCCTCCTGCGACTCTGTTCATGGTGTAAGTCGTACACGGTGATGGTTCCCTTCTCAGCTCGCTCTGATACTGCCAAGTAACGCCGGTTAGTGCTTATAGCCATGGCAAACATGCCCTGGCTTTTCTCTGATCCTGCAGGCACAGTGACAAATGGGTAGGTACGAGCGCAGCATTCCTTTAGAATTACCTATTGTTATCAGTGTTGCATTCCATACATTATCAATGTGATTTTGTGTAGCACAGATGAGCAACTTAATCAGCATTGTCTACAAATACATCCATTTATTAATCAGAAATTTGCATAAGGCATATGATGCACTGCTTGTTGAGATCATGGCTCATTAGTTGTGTATATCCTTTTTTCATACTTGCTTTTGTTTTATACTGAGCATAACATAACATTAATAATTATTACCTGGGATTAATCTCTGCCATTTTTGGTCAATGTTGTAACGCACCAGGTTGTTTCCACATGGAAATATTACTGTTTGCTCATCAAAGTAGCAAAGATTATTTGACACTCCAGTTCGCAGCCCGAATGTGTAATGTGAATGAGCTACAACCACAGCCATTCTTCGGCTTGTTGCATGTGGTCCTGAAAATGCAAACAAATGTAATGTAACTACTTTCTTGACTTTTAATTGCGCTAAATCACCTGTAAGTTAGCAGTATGAACATGGTCGCACCTACACTGTCTCATTTATCACACAAGTCTACACGATAACGACACTAGCGATATTTAAAAAGCTCCCACCAATACTCGTTTTTATAGTTAGACTAATATTATCTTTTTATTTATTGTAAATTATTGCTAGCTAACAAATGTGCATACTGGACAAATAACATACCGAGAAATCGTGATATCCTGCAGTGTCTTCACATATAAACTTCTTGAGGCATAGATGAAACAGTAATATGGCAATACTGTACTCCAAACTTCTAGCTTTTTTAATAAATAGCAAGACCTTTCAAAGTAGATATCTGACCTGTGCTTGATAACACTGACTACGAGAAGTTAGAGACTCTATTTAAAGTTGTCACGGTAACTTCAAACTGACGCGCTGCCATGGCGACGAACCTGGCCCCACACGCTTTAAATCTTTTTACCACTAGAGGGCAACAAGAGAACAGGAAGAATCAGAGTAGGTTGGGGAAAACACGTAGCAACAATTTGAACAACAAAACTCAGTCTGAAAGGATCTTAGCAAAATTCAAAGATTTTAAAGATGTATGTTTGAAATTATATATTACATTTGGAGCAATACATTTAGGTATTAAAAAAACGTCTGTTTTTGATATACTGAAATAAATATTTCGCCTACACGAGTTTTTTTTCTTTTTTGCCTAGGAACCTTCTAATGATCCCACTAAACTACACGGTACAATTTGCGTGGTGCACTTACTTCGTGGGAGAGACTCACATGTGTTAAGATAGAAATACTAAGGCTGTTGGGAAAGGGGAGGATTTTGTGTTAATAAACCTGTGTATTACAAAATTTGTTATTATGGACACCTCGGTGGACGAAACAACGTTTGGATTTGAATCCGAAGAAGAGAATAGTGACATGTCTGATGAAGAGGTGAGTGTTTCTAGATAGCTACCTGACGTAAACCAAAGTTGCTAACGTGAAATTAGCGCAGGAATAACATTAGAGCAGAAGTGGTGTAAATCTGAAATCTTGTTAGGTCATCAACTAACTACTTTTCCCATGAAATAGGTTTACTATTTCATGGGAAAAGTACAAACAATGAGTCGCTGCATTCGTTTGAGAACTGTGACGAATCCTACTTAGGTGTTCTTTGTCGCCATCAGACTTAATAATGTATTTCGTGGAAACTTGAAGTAAGCTATTGATTTTTTGCAAATTTGTCTTCCTTACTAAGATACAAGAAGCCTTCGCCAAGGGACTGCTGAAACCTGGTTTAAATATACCCGTGGAAGAACCAAAGAAATGTGTCAACAATACGGTAAGTAACAGGGTCGATATCAGGACTATAAGAATAACGATGAGTTTTAGAAGTCGTTAACATTTGTGGATGATGGAGCGCAAACCTCAACCGCAGCGGAAAGGGTCCACCATATCTTTGAGATCACTTTGAGCTCGATTTGGGGGAAAGAGAAAACACTAAAACCAATCTGAATGCATTCGCATTTACAGGAAGTCACTTTCTGTTAACACACACGACACACCTCGTCATTAAAATATCATTCACCTGTGTGAAAGCTCATGAATGAACTGGTTTTACTTCTATCCTCGTAGTAATCACAACTTAATGAACTAACTGCTCCTTGTAACTATGGGAGAGATCAGTAAATTAATTGAGTCACATGCCCGCATGTAATTTAACCTTCTTGTTACAAGAGGGTATGAAACGGTGCCTCGTTGACTTATGCAAAAATCTTCCTTGGCTTTAAAGATTCTATTTAAAAGCAGCGAGTGTATTGAGTGTATTTTGATCTCCTTGTTCCAGGTGGGTATGAAACAGTGCCTGGCTGACTTCCGCAAGGGTCTTCCTTGGGTAGAGAGATTGGACCTAAGCAATCTTCCAGTTCCTGACATAGTTGCCAAAGCAGAAGGCAGACTGGTGCCCTCTGACAGTGGGGCAGTTAATGCCGAAGATGATTTTCAGAGGGAGATGTATTTGTGAGTATGGCAAGCTAGCTGGATCCTAGCTTCAGCTCTGTAGTCTTTACTATAATAACTAGACATAAACATCCTTAAGTAAACCAATAGTAAACTATTTGCAGTTACATCATAACAGCTTCATAACAATTCACTTGAGTTTCACTTAATGATGGTTATATTTGCAAATGTAACAGCTAAATTGTGGGGTTTCCTTCATTCCCTCTTTTGCAGCTATCGCCAAGCCCAAGCATCTGTTTTAGAAGCCTTGCCGAAACTACAGAAGTTAAATATACCAACAAAACGACCAGATGACTATTTTGCAGAGCTGACGAAAACAGATCAACACATGCAGAAGGTCGATTCTGACTTCTTGGCTTGTCCTCACATAGTTTGAATGTGCCGGTGTTGTGTTTAAGACATCTGCTATTTTTCCAGCAGACTGTGTACTGGTTTATGTACTGCCACACCCGTATTACTTCAGTTACATACTTAAAACAAGTTGGTAGATTTATGTTGCAGGTCTGTACATGATTGTGTTGCACATGATACTATAGACAGTAGTTGTAGTTGATGTATAAAAAGTGAAAACACGTTAAAGAGTGCTGGTTTTATAGTCATTTTGTCTATCGTTGATATCCGTCTACTACATATTTGTCCATTTTTTGTCTATCACAACAACAACAAATGGTTACTGTATTTTTTGCAACAGATCAGGAAAAAGCTACTGATCAAGCAAACAGCAATGGAAAAATCTGAGAAAGCCAAGAAACTGAGAGAGCTGAGGAAATATGGTAAAAAGGTGAGTTTTACCCCTGTCAGATGTTACCAAACACATGTGAGAATTTTATCTAATGCTGACATAATGCTGATTTTTGTGTTTTTGCACCAGGTTCAAGTTGAGGTCCTTCAGAAGAGGCAAAAAGAGAAAAAGGCCATGATGTCTGCTGTAAAGAAATACCAAAAAGGTGCGTTTGATTCAAAGTTTTTCCTAGTTTGACAGTGTGTACCTAATGTTACTCAAATAGCTGTTTCAAGTTAGTAGCTATTTAATAAATGCCCAATGATCTATTTCATAATAGGCATGACAGACAAACTGGATTTCCTGGAAGGAGATGAAGACAAGTCGAAGAAAGGTGCAGGACCATCTAAAGCACAGATGAATAAGAAAGGGTAAGACCTCATGAAGGTTCTGTTTTTCGGACACCTGACATCTTTAGATATCATGAACTGGCAGATTTGTAACCTGAGCTGCTGTCATGAGAATAAGGTCATAGACACACACGTTGATGGGTTGAACTGACCTATGTCAAGATGAACATAGACTGTAAAAACACATTGATGAACTTGTACGACTTGTACTTCAACAATATGATGGTTTCTAACAGTACAGCCGTTGTACCTGTAAAATATCATTGTGCGAGTTCTAAATTTGAGTGTTCTTTCTGCCTAGACCCAATGCAAAAAGGAAGTACAAGGACCAGAGATTCGGCTTTGGGGGCAAGAAAAAGGGCACCAAATGGAACACTAAAGAAAGTCACAATGACATGTCTGGTTTTCGTCCCAAAGTGGCGCATGGGAAGGGGGGAAAGACATTTGGAAAAGGTGGAAAGAAGGGCAATGTAAGTATATAGTGGATCATTTCACACTCGTCTTTTGGTGGATCATTTTCCACTCGTCTTTTGGTGGATCATTTTCCACTCGTCTTTTATACCAATGCTCTTTGCTTGTTTACTAACCACCTGTATTTATCTGGCTTTCTTTTTTAATATATAGAAGCGGCCAGGCAAGGAAGCCAGGAGGAAAATGAAGGGTCGTAAATGAGACGAAGAGGTGACCTCGACATGCCTTTTGTCTTTGCACACATGGAAATTGACTTTAGTCTGGCGGTTTATGCATAATTCCGTTGGATATGGTTTTGACTTTGGGCCTCAGTTAATTGACAGGATTTGTTAACTGCCAATTATTTTCTCCTTAAAGTGTTATGTCTGTTTTTGTTTTAAACTATATTTGGGAGGGATGTAGTCATTTCAAATGGAATGACTTTCATTTTCACTTAAACAGAAGAGAATAATCTTTAAATCACATGAAGCCTTTTGGGCATGGTCATATTTTATTGTACACCATCAGTTTTCAATGGAAAGAAAATGTGGTAACTGAAATAATGCTTACACTATATGTCAACACGTGTCAACACATCCATTATTTGCAACGCCGGTGAAGGCGGTAGAAGTATGTGTAATGTTTTTGTAATAAAATGTAACATTTACTGAAGTTGTGGAGTGATTCATAATACACGGTACCTGGCTCAAACAAAAATTAGAGCATTTCAAAACTCTGTTTTTTGTCACTTCCTGCTTACTTGTGCTACAGATTGGCACAACCCAACATTCATTCAATTCATACAATGTGTTGGCAGAACAAGTCTTAAGTATGTCTTTAGTACTGATCTGCAGTAATGGCCTCATCCTCTGAGCAGCGCTGTTTTACAGCACGCCGCCGCAGACTGGATTCAACGTTGTGACGTAAGGGGTTAGGTGACTAGTGATGACTACAGAACAAGCCTTACTAATCACTAAAATGAAAAGTTGCCATCAAAGTAACAGTGCTTTATTTAAGAGAGAAATCACAATGTTTATTGTTTCATTGTTGAGCTTCAGACATGAACAGGACAAAATAAACTTTATTACACAGCAAGCTCATAGCTACTTTTGCGTTTATTTCTGTTTTAGGAACGATTGTATTCATATGCAAAACTGAAAGGAATATTTCTTACCTTAACGTTATCAAGTTAAGTCTCAGAATATGGTCTGGTCAAATAATAGATTGTATGTATTCAGTAATTTGCAGAACAGAACATTTACACCTTTTTATTTAAAACTGTTAAATCCTTCAAGTGATGTACTGTAATGAGGTGTCACTGAGTCAAAGAAATGTTGCTTTTTTAAGGATTCACTAAGTACTGGTGTCATGCTGTATCCTGGGAAGAGTCGTCCACCGATAGGATGTCAGTGCCTTGGCTGCCCTGCAGTTTATCTGCTGCACAAACAAATAGTTTTTAGTGAGCTAAACTGAACAACTTTAAAGCTGCGTTCATAACTGAGCCAAGAAACACTTGATCAGCCACCTGAATCAAACTCGGCCTTTGGCTCTCTCCCCTGCTGTGGGGGGTACAGATGGCGTCTCACGGGAACCTCCTCCCGCAAACCTGGACATGGCATTGAGTACGGAGTGAATAACGGAATGCAACCACCCTACAGAAGAAACGGATGCAGTATAGAGAGAGAGAGACAGAGAAAGAGGGGTGGGGGGTGGTGAGTTACGGAAACGGTAATTAGTTTGCCACCCACACCTTATAAAATCACATGGTGTTAATTTGTCAGCGGTTGCATTGTCCATATCTATAGAAATACAAAGATGTAGCTCAAGACAGAGACTTACCTGAGGCGAGATATGATCTGTTGTATAAACTAAGCCTCCAGGCTGAGGATGGGAGAAGACGAAGGGGTCCTTGAATGGCACCTGTGGCTGCAGGTTGACGAAAATAGCAGGACAAGGGTATCCGCTCGGGTAAGAATACAGATGTAGGGGGAAAGTCATCCGTTCACCCATGCACACATTAGTTTGGATCCTCTCGGTTTGCGTATGATCACCAGAATCTAGGAGAGAAAATGTGCACATCAACGAGGACAGCGCAGCACATGTTGGCCTGTCATCTTGTGTGTACGGATATTAACTGAGGGATAACAAGGAAATGTACTAGTGACCAATTAAGGGTTTTTATTAAATGTAACATAATTATGTGCCCTAAACAATGCATAACGCATGTTCAAAATCCTCTGTCATCTAGGAATGCAATTAGTTTTTAACTCATTGGTGTAACTGCTTGTTTCTTTGATAGATACATTGTCTAATAACTTCATGTGTTGGGGCGCATATGTGTGGATTCACTGTTGTTCGATGGTAACTTAATTGCTACGTGTTTGTTAGCTTGCTAATTTTACCACTCACTTTTATTCATTGCCAGGGTATCTCCTTGTATTCCATAATGCGGAGCAGAAGATCGTCCTTCCCCTAGCTCCTCATCCACTGTTCCACCAGTAGCTGGCCTGCTAAGATTGTCTTTCACAGCACCAGGAGCCACTCTGAATTCCATGTAGGTTTTGCCATCAGGTTCTGCTCCACCTACTGGCATGCCAGCAACACTTTCCGACCTGAAGTTAGCGTTCGATGGCATGTGTTCGGCTGCACGAGGCATTGTATCTTTATCCTGACCTGAGGTAGCATTAGCTTGAGTGGCTAAAACCGCCAACCCCCCTTTCTTCGCAATCTCTTCTCGTTGGTTTTTCTTGAGTCGACGCTGAGTGGCCATTATTTTCGTCCTCTCGGTTATGAGAGAGCACTTCCAGCATTTACACGAAAAAAACTGGCATTTACCCGAATGCCCTTTTAGCGGAACCACGAAGCCATGGTTTCTGCATCTTGCACATTTTGGATTGCGCGGTTCTTTCGGGGGAGCATTGCTCTTTACATAAACATATGCCATCAAAAAGATAAAAACGATGCACCAATATATGAATCCAAAATGTTGATGGGTAAGAATATTTAAGAAAATTTGTTGCAAAAATAATTCGAGCAATTTAAATGAAATCAGTTGCGATCCACTATTGCCAGTAAGTTTCTCGAATAATACAAAGTGTATTTGGCAGGGTTTATGTATGATGGACAGTATGACGTCGGGGGGAGGGGGCACTAAGCAAGTGAAATGAAACCTTGTATCTTTCTTAACCTGTGTGAATATCTTTGGCATGAATTCCCACAGTCTATGATTCCCACAGCAGTGCACAAACAAGTTTGGACATGTCTATGAGGGTTTGAGTTAGCCTTATTACATTATCCACCTGATTTATTGTTAATTTATTATTGACTTTAAATTATCTACCGGTATCTTTCTTATTTAGTTATCCACTAATCTAAAACTCTCTCTCTCTCTCTATCCCTATGCAGAAGTACTTATATCTGTTGTGTCTTTACTCTGTGTCCTCCTCTATTGCTTATGTCCTCCCTGATTGTAAGTCGCTTTGGATAAAAGCGTCTGCCAAATGCAATGTAATGTAATGTAATGTAATCCTGTAACCAAACCATATAATCAAAATAAACAGTGCCGTTAAAACATAAAACATGCTTCTTGGCAATACATTTTATACCATTGGAAAGTCAACAAGATTTGTCAAAATTCTTAAGGGTGCAAATCACATATTTTGCTCTTCTGCTCATCTCACAAATGCATGTTCCTTGCAAATGTTACAAATGTGTGTGTGTGTGTGTGTGTGTGTGTGTAACTGTAGTGTTTTAGCATGACTTGCAGCCCTTTACCAGAAAGAAATATATAGTTTAGCCCTCCGCCAACCTCCACAGCTGGATTTAGTGCTTGTAAAATTTATGTTAGTGTGGGACATGGAGTATCATTTGAGTTAGCAAGAAGAAAGTCTTGTGAAGTGCACTGTGGGGATAAGTGGCTAGATGTAAGAATGCTGAGTTACTAAGATAGTTATGCACTTAGTAAGAGTAGGCTACTCTTTGGAAAAAGAGATTCAAGCCTTCTTAACAACAAACTTTTTCTCCCAGCTTTTCCCATACTACGTCATGAGTCTAGGCGATTATTCTATGGTTGGGTTTGTTTTGTAATTGGGGGGGTCCAGTTGGTTTGTAAAAATTTCAGAACACGTCATCAGTAGTGCATCTCAGGATCTACAGGTGTTTCATTACAGTCACTACACACCCTCCCCTGAGACAGTTTTGGTTAATGTGATCAATCCTTATGTGTCCAGTATCCAATTAGCCTGTTTTCCCCCCCAGAAGTCGTAATGAATTCTGGGGAAGCTAAGTTACACAATAAAGCTATTATTAGATACTATCCCTGGCAATAAAGAAGGCCAAGCAACAATCAGGATGGTAGTGTTTTGCATTGTTGCAGTACAAAGTTGAGTGGTCACAATAAAAATTGATTGGAAACAAATGACACATTTGTTGGGGTGAGAAACTCATTTGCTTAATGACTTAAAAACTGACATTTATTGTAGGGAATGCCTTTGCTGCCACAAAAGCAGAGTCCAGTGATGATTTATAACCTAATTAGCCTAAATATGTAACCCTACATCTGCATCAGAGCAAAAAAAGGATAAAACAGTTCAACACTTTTAGAACCTCAGTTTCTTACAGCATCTGCATATCTGTTTCACCTACACCTTTGAAAAAGTCAGATTCAGAAATATACAGTGAACGGGAATAGCCTATAAAAAAATGTCCAAGCTAATAAAATTAGTCAAACTCAGAGGCTTGATGAGTTGATGCTGTGATCTGATTGTAGTCATCTTGGTACTTTGGGCAAAACTCGTGTTTAACCCAACACCCATATGAAGGCAATACTGAAGGAGGTGCTGGTCAGAAAATGCATACAGTTACCTCTGTAGAGTATTGTCCAGCAACATCATGGCCTATGACCTCCATACATTACTCATTTGATATCAGGAACACTAAAATGTTTGTTATGTGCAGGCACTATAAACATAATTTACTGACCTGGGGCAATGGGGTATATATTTGAATTTTAGATCCTGGCTGCTAATGTAAGAGTAAACGTTCTTTGCATTGCAATTCCTGTGCTGTGTTGGACTGACAAGCTATCAGAATATTAGGGTTGGGTTCCGCTTCAGCTTTCCTCTATTGAAATGACTGATTATTCTGTCAGCTCTGCTTGTGGCCTAGATATGAGTGACAGCATCATTTGTTGTTCCAACATGGTATGTGACGGGTCTCATAGAATGGAAGCATGCACTTTTTTAGTTGGTCAAGACTAAACTTAAAGTTCGATGTCTGTTGGCTAAAGTGTACACTGACTCTCTCTCTCTCTCTCTCTCTCTCTCTCTCTCTCTCTCTGTGGGAGAGACACACTCATTACAGAAGAAAGCCCACTCACTTCAATTATACGATACTTGACTAAATTTGTTGGCAGCCTTTTTAAAGAGTTAATGGGTTTTTTATTTTTCTATTTATTTTAGTTTTTTTTAGAATTTTAATTATTGGCCGTTTTATGCAATTGTGTATATTGTGTGATATTCATCATGTTGTGTGATATTCATCAATAATTCGTTTGTGCCATACAAGTATAACGGATGTTTAATTTTTGCATCCTTAGCTTTGCATCGGTATGTCGCTAATAATGCAATTTTACGCGGGTAAAGCCTAAACGACAAAACACTCGTCCTGCAAGATCCAGTGCCAGTCCCGTTACGTTGACTTAAACCCCGCCCACTTAACGATGTCGCCAATGGTTCAAATTGCCAGTGAAGCTGTAGGGGCTTCAGTGAAGTAGCACCGTCGCATCGGTAGAGGGAAAGAGACGGACCTGCTTTGTCTGTGAATGAACGTTGTAGTCTGTTGTAGAGATGTGGAGTGAAATCGGAAAACTGCTGTTTTTCCATTTGCTAATCATGGAGCTGCACTCAACGAAAGGTAGGTTCTGTTTTCGGGGGTCAACATAAATAGTAATTAGAAACGCAGTCTGCCAATGAGTGATTTATCGTTTGCTTCATAGCCTTGCCTCTAATTAGACTACTAGGCTACCGTTAGTGATGCCAGCGTTGTTTGTGTGCAAAATCAGTTTGTTTTCTGTTTGTATTAAAAGAAATTATAGAAGAAATGCAGAAATAAACGAATTCGGGAAGTAATTCATTTACTGCTTCTAAACGAATCTTGTAATATTTTGGGAAATAGTTGAATATTGTATTAGAGCCCCAAGATGCGGGCTGGTTACGCTATGGAAATGAGACATAATGCATGAGGACAGCTGAGTTATTGTCATAAGAACATCCAATTCATACAAGTAATTCTAGCTCTCAGTGCGTTCCAAGTAGGCCTAATAGCTTTTTGATCAGCGATAGGAACGATTTAAAGGACTGAGTAGAACCTGGAATCGATTATATTTTGTTTCCATTTTTATTGGTGAAATCGTATGGCCGAGTCACTGATAAGAGTCTCCTAATCCGTTCAGTCATGTGCTGTGTGCCTTTTTCTTTTCGTGAATGTCACGCACTTTTTCTTTACATTGCTGTTCACTGGGATAAAACAGAGTTGTGATGAAGCTCCTATTTTTTCTGTAACCCTAGGAACTGAGGAGGAGTGTGAGGATGGACAGTTTCAGTGCAATAATAAGAGGTGTATACCAACTATATGGAGGTGCGACGATGATGACGACTGCTCAGATAACAGTGACGAAGAGAACTGTCGTAAGTAATAGGCTATATATTATAATGTAAGGTAATATAGATGTACTGAATTAACACACAATTAATTTAGAATGAGTAACCTACACTCAAAAAATGTCAAACAACACCTTACAAATTTAAACTTTGAAAGGGAAAAGGAATGCTGTTTTTTGTGTGTGAGACACTTCTTTCATGTGATGTTGTGTGTAATATCATGGCAGTAGCCTCATTGGGATCAAGATGCATTTGAAGACTAGACAGAGGATATTTTGATGTATTTGTATTCTTTCTCAGGAGTTTAGCTTTGAGACATTGAGATTGACTGTCAGTTGAAATAGTGGAACAGAAGAATTGTGTGGTACACCACTGCTCACCTGGCTTTGATACCAGTCATGCTTAATTAACTCTTTAACTGTAGCGGAAAAGGAGAGGCGTACATATCATGTCATTTATGGCTATCATTTTGACAAGACCATCGATAAATAGCAAGAACATAGGATGTAGTATGGCTGGGCAAATACAGGTGCACCAGTCTTAACCGAACCGTCCAGGCCTAGTGTCTCTCGTTGCCTGTGGCCTACATTTATTTGGAACAAAAACAAAGAAAAACAAAAGAAATGGAATGCATCCAGTGATGCAGTCCATCACCATGCTTCACTCTTTTGTCTTGCAGTTAATTGCACCTCAAGAAGAATGCATAGCTTATTCTCAACCAATGTGCAGTGCACATTTTCATATTCTCTCTCTCTCTCTCTCTCTCTCTCTCTCTCTCTCTCTCTCTCTCTCTCATTCTCTCGTTCTTTCTCTATCTCTCTGTCTGTCTGTCTGTCTGTCTCCCTTCCTCTTTCTCACTCTCGCTCTGTCAATGATATGGATAGAAAAGTAAGTGGGGTGAATTTTGGTCATGAACAGGCACCTTTCTCTCTCTCTCTCTCTCTCTCTCTCTCTCTCTCTCTCTCTCTCTCTCTCTCTCTCTCTCTCTCTCTCTCTCTCTCTCTCTCCCTCCCCTGTTGTCATACTTGCAACTCATTCTTTCAATTCTGCTGTTTCTCTATGTACCACTGCCCACACACACACTTAGACTTGGTACTCACAGACATACACTTACTGACATGTGGTGGTGCCCACAGAGGCCTTGGCTATGCTAGTGTAGTGGAGCACCCGGCATTGAAACCAGTTGAATATGCTCCGCAGGCCATGGATAGAAAGCAGGTCATTTGGAGCATTTGTTCTGTTACATAATTCATGTGTCGTGTGGCCTCGTAGGCTTGCCGCAATCGTCTTTTGTTTGTCTCAATTTCTCTCCCTCTCGCTGATGGCATATTACACCTATTTCTGCAGGAAGAATAGCCAGGAGTTTCACATCTTGAGCTGCACTGAATGTGGTTTAATTAGCAATTAAGTAATGGGTTGTAAGTAACCTGGTAAATTGCCAGCTTAAAATGTGTGACCATTTTACATGTAGCATAGGCATTGTGTTTTTATTTCATATATATATGTATATATTAGAGGCATATGTCTGTTTTAACTAATAAAATAAGCAAACCCATGCCAACGAGATGGCATTATGTTGTTTTGTTTTACCTTTATTCTGTGCACAGGAGTTTTCGAAAAAGTCACCTATGTGCACTGTAAAAGATACAACTTACAACCAAGTAAGTGGGATCTATAAGAGTGAACACTGGCCTCGAACAGGTCTAAAAAAACAGACACAAGCCCCATGATGTGTAAGTACACATGGAGCAATGACCCTTGCATCCCTTGTGTGTTTCTCGGCTGAAATTGTTGCTCCAACACAATCCTGTCTTCCCATCCCCCCTCCCCCTAAACCCTGTGAGCCCCTCTCCACCCTCCCCCTCCCCTCTCCATCAAATTGAATTGTATGCTGTAACGTCAGAAAAGGATTGTGAATAAGCCTTCATGTTATTACACCCATTCTGTTTTGAGCAGCCTTTTTGCAATGCATACGTGATATAAAGTAACAGGCTCTACAGGCGGGGAACCCTCCAGAAGTGGTGTGCATAGTAAGAAATGCCTTTATTAAGTGCATAACACACAATACAACACACAACATCACAATACTCCGAAGAGATGTAATGCACACTAAATGGCTGTATGAACACTGTTTTCTTTGCAAGCTGATTTGACATTTAAATTTCCATCCAATTGAAAGCAGTCAGTAATTTCCACTCAGTGCAGTGGAAATGCTGAATTTTGAATGCAGTTTAAGATTTTATATGCATTGCTGTCATATACTGTAATTTTGCATTATTATAGGGCAGTATTTAACAATGTCTTTAGAGGCATAAAATGTGGTGTTGCAATGTGAAATTTAGATCCTGAAGATGGAAATGTTTCAGTTGGTTATAATTGATTCTAGTCATGTTCCTCAAACTATCTTAGGGTGATGTTGGAGAGTTAAATCAGATTAAGAACAACATCTAATGTTGTTCATCATGCCTTGTTGAGCACATTTAGATTGGCAGACTGCCCAATGTTGAGGAAAGTGTAATATTATTGCTGTGTTTAGCCACATTGGTTCTCAAACTAATGTGTGGTTCTCTGTGTGCATTTGTGTGTGTGTGTGTGTGTGTGTGTGTGTGTGTGTGTGTTAGTGTACATGCATTTATGCACATAGACTTTCTCTGTATTTCATATGTGGATGTGATTGTATGAACCTCGTGTGTGCACACGATATGTCATTATGGGTTTGGGAAAATGTCCTTAAATGCCAGTTCGAGTGTGCATTTGTGGTTATAGGTGCATGTTCACACAGTGCTACTCGTTCTCTGTGCACCTTCATTTTTCTTGACTGTGTATTAACATGAAAGCTGGCCAGTTGGGATATGTGGTTGTATTTTAGTTGTGCATATCTGATCCTGCATGGGGAACATTGCGAACCAAACATTGTAAAACATTTAAATTTACTTTCAAATAATGTATGCATTTCACTGAGTGACAATGCTAGAACGCTGTCCATTACATTGGATTAAATTTCTGTGTATTACAACACCCATTCATAGCTATTGTCTGAAACAGTTGGATTAAGGTGTAGTTAAACAAAATGCAATTCATTGAATGTCTGGGCCACTATAACAGTCAATTCCTGATCTAAGCAGTAGTAGTTTGGGAATTGGGATGCTTCCCAGTATTATTTGCAGAGTGTTAGGTTGCCCATTCCTAAAAAATAGATTGTACAGGCCAACTGATCTGTTTGACATCACACACAACCCTAGCCAGGCTAGCACTGTGGTAGTACTGTACCTCCGCTCAATAATATCTATAGTAGTAAAACAAAGCAAAAGATTGTGGTCCACCAGGCTAACACAACCCTGCAACACAACCCATGATGAAATTTAGAGGGTCTGTGTGTGTTTTTTATAACCCAGTGTTGATGCTGGACCACACTTCCCTGAAGAGTAGAGTGTCTCTGAGGGGGACAGGAGCCAGGGCCCAGAGGCCCTTGTGTCTGTGGGGAGGAGTAGTGTCCCTGTTGCCCCATGTGGGTCGTTCTGAAACTGCCAGTCCCCTCAGTGATGCCCCCCATGCTGCAGCAGTCACGCACCACTGCTGTTAGATAATAACCGGAAAGAGAAACAGTCAGGTGTCAGAGAGGCCATTTGCTGTACTAGGTTAAACAAACGTGTGTGTGGTGTAAATATATAGGTGTGTGAGTATGTGCGCTGTGAAGATGTGTGTGTGCACATGGCATTCTGAGCAAAATGCTGCAGAGCGCTAAAATGTATTTTGGAAAAGGATGAAAACATCAGAGGCATAAGATGCTGAAACTTAAAAAACAGATGGGTAGAGCAACATTTAAAGACAAAGAAGGTGTTTGATGATTTGTATGCAGCTGTGTTTGGAAAAAAGGTACACTTTTTGTAGACTACATTATTTTTTTCATCTTTGGGAAAAAAAGATAAAGTCATTTTGATCACACTCTTTAAATGTACATGGTACAGAGACAGTCCCTGATCGTGATGTAGAATTCATGAGAGAGTGTAGTCATTCCAGTATTGTGTTCTTCCTGATTATGCAGTTCAGTTATCTGGGTTGCTTTTGCAGCTGTGCCTAACATTCAGCAGATACAAACATCTTTAGAGACTTTTTTTATTTATAGAATTTCATAGTTTCTAGTTGCATGCCAGATACTGCTTTCATTCAAGTTCCTCTCATTCATAAATATACAGTTAAGACTGTATAGATACTCATTGTCCTTAATACTGTTAAGATGCTCATGCACTGTACATGCATGCTTAATAAACTTACCAGATGTGTTTGGTCATTTTGACTTTTTTTGAGTTTTTGATCCAGTGGTTTGACCCTGTGTGTTTGACCAATATCTTAGAGGATCCCGCTCTGGGGTTACTGTATGTCTGTGCTCAGTGGTCTCAGCTGTGTCTGTTAAGCTCTTGGCGCTCTTCCTCTCTGCTGGTCACCCTCCTGAGCCCTACCCTAATGTCGTTATTAGGGCCTGCGTGGTTTGAATCCCGCCATTATCTGCGATTAGTGAGAGCGACGCTGTTGGGAGATTAGCAAACTCTGAGGATTGAGGCTTAGTAACGTGGTACCCATGCAGCACAGAGGTTAACTGTCTGTCTCCATAGACAGTCTCACCGCGGGCAGTAGGCCAGTACACTCGTGTCCACCACTGACATACCCCCCTGTAGTCGACAGGGGTTCCTCCGCTGAATGTGAGTGATGGTGCAATCAGAATACATGTTGTTCTAATACTCCTGGCATGCTTACAGTAATCCAGCATGCTTCCCAGATTGCCCAGTGTTTTGACTATTCGTGTCAAATGCCTTTAAGAAAGCTGCTTACTTTACAATTGTGTTTGCAAATAAGCTTTTGGACAGGACACTGAATTGGGTTGTGTATTCCTTTTTGTGTAAAGATAGGTTAAAAGATTAAAAATGATGAAACTTTGTAGTGACAGTTACAAATTTATCTAACATTGCCTGCCTGTCTAAATGTGCTTGTTGATTTTGTGCACTTCTACATCTGTGGGATTATTATTGTGCATATTATGTGCCAGACGCTAATGTATGTGGGTTTGTGACAGATTTGTTTGCAGAGTTTGTCAAACAGAAATAAAGAAAATCTAACATGGTATTTAGGATGATCAGTAGAGTAAATATCCCCAAGGTAAGCTGAAGCCAATCACAGACACTTGACTATGTATTTGTTTTTCTCCTACAGTATGTCGTATCTGAAGGTATTAAACCATATTTCAGTTAAATCTGTTGCAGCGACTTGGCATATATATGTAGCCTGCGGGATTTTTCTAAACCTTGGTATTCACCATAAAAATGATAAAGAACTGTTAAGCAAAAAAGAAAATGAAAAATGAAAATTTGACTAGAGAAATTACTTTCTGGATGAGCACAGTCACAAAAGAAGAGAACAAAGCAAAATTGGAGAAAATAAATGTCTGACAATATGAGTAGAAGGAGATGAATCCTTCTTCCCCCTGATAAAAATGTACATTTCAAAGCAGGCAATCCTCTCTTAGCTTTCTGAGGCTTTTATTTCTCTCAGCTGCACGTGTGCATTTTGAACATTTTTGAATAAGGTCAGCTATTTTCCCTCTCTGATCCAATCTGTTTTCTGGAACTAGGCCATGCTGGTGTAAGTGGACCAGTTTGTTATCACAGAACTTGTGTCCCGTGCAACATGACTCAGCAGTGACCAGTGAAAACCTTTTGCCTAAAGGATTGCTTTGCAATCAACAAGCAGATTCACTGTTGTTAGTTGTTCATCATACATTTTTGACTATAGTTGTAGTAGTTGTACCAGTTTTCTTTTTGTTGGTGTTTTGATAAATAACTTCGGAAAAAACTTTGACAGTTGGTTGATGGTAGAAACATACTTGTCCTGCAGCCATGATATTCGCAGCAACATAACGTTCACCTTTAAGATCCTTCCACTGCACCCCCACCCCACTCCTCTTTCTCCTGTTGTTGGGATGTTTCAAAGGCTGTAAGCAAACCCACACTTTTGTTTTTCCTGCTCATCCCACACGTCTTTTCTTTCTCTGCTCCCCTCCACCCCCTCTCCTGTCTCCTCTCCTCTCCTCCCCTGTCCCTGGGGGAAGTGATGCTGCCGGCCTCTCCTTGCAGCACCAGCGTGGGTCTTAAAATAATAGCAGAGCTTAGAGCAGATGGGGGCACTAGCTTGTTTCTAGCGAGCGTGATTCGCTGAGAATACAAGTGCATGTTGTCCTTACACTTGTTTTCTGTGTGTGCACGAAATGAAGGTGCTCAAAAGCCACAGGGCACACACTGGAGGGCCGCCACCACCACCAGAAAAAACAAGCCCTTATGCACACCACACATCAGAGACACGTACACACGGGAAGAGTGTCAACTCCGCCTTTACTCCTGCTTTGGCCTCTTCCTTATTCTGCATCTTTGTCTGTTCCAAATCGCTCTCTTGAATGCCCTCCTCGGGCAGGGATGACACATTTGCTTTGGATCCCTCAGTGAAATCCCCTTGTCCCCCTCACTGCAAAGGCTGCTGGTTTCGGTGAATCACCTAGCCACTCGAGGGGGAGCTGGCAGAGGCACTGTAGCCAGGACTCCTCTGCAGTATGCAAGAGACAGAGAGAGGGAGCAAGAGACAGAGAGGGAGCAAGAGACAGAGAGAGAGAGGGAGAAAGAGAGAGAGAGAGTGGGAGCCAGAGCCCTGAGCCACAGCAAGCGGGGGCCACCAGCAACGGGATGCAAGAGTGGGGGTGCTGCCATATGGACTTGCTCCCTCCCACCTATCCACTGAACATCCCCTACCCCCACCTTCACCCCCATTTGACGCACACTGCGTGCTGTCCGACCCCTGTGGGGTGTACGCTGGATGATCAAAGCTGTGCCCGAGTCCTGCCTGAAGGAGAGAGGGCTTCAGCTGCAGTCAGCTTGGCCCATTGGCTACACTGGCTAGCGCCCACCTTGACTGCCAGTGGTGGTTGTAAAACTCCTATCTTATGTGCAATGATGAGCTACGTGACTAGAATTTCTCCCTATTTTTTAAGGCATACATCAGGCCAATTATAATGTTGGCGGATGGAGTGGAAAAAACAACACAGTGAAGAGTGATTCTTATTTTTGTTTTAAAATTCTTCTCTTGAATAATCTTTCCGAAGTGTTTCCATGGTGATTCTGGTAATAATTGGGCAATTTGAAGTGGATATGGTGCATTGCACAGGGAGTAGGTGTGTTTGTCATGTCAAAGTTTTTGTATAGTATGTCACATTTATAGACAACATTGAAGTTTAACAAAGGTCTCATCCAAGGTTTTCAAAAGTCATTATTGTTGCAAAGAACTCCTGGTCATAACACTTAATTTATTTATAGCTAAGCAACATTGACACATTTGCCGACGGGAGAAACTACTTGCCTGCGAGCTGCTGGCTAATGGATGCTCTTCAGATCTTGGGTAGTCCTTGTACCTTTGGCAGCTGGTAACTCCCTCAGGCTCGAGAAGTGCATTTTTTACACATCTTAACTGTGCTAATGCCCAAGGCACTATTTCACAGAGAGTTCAAAGCAAAAGGTGCTAAAATCCACATTTCCAGCCACTTGAAAAGTGGACCCATCAAAAAGAAATGTAGATGTGCACTGAAAGACCCAACTATCCTCCATTTTGGTGGGAAACATCTGGAATCTCTGGCCAGCACCTGTACACTATGTTAAATATGCAAAATAGTACATTTTTGTCCAAAACTCACCATCTTACAGCCATTAATAGCATTATTATGTGTGATAAGGGTTCATGCGGCCAGGTCAGACCCCTGAAATTCAGAGCTATGATTAAGTGTGCTCCCAAGTGTTGAGTAGTAATTAGTCTTGCTTGGCTCATGCAAGGAACAGTATGGTGTGCGTACGCTCCACTAATCACCTCGGCTCACATCAAAGAGCATATGCAGTGCCCTGCCCCTAAACACTAAGCCCTGTGTGAGAGCCATACACATCCATCACAGAGTCTAGTCCAAGACGACAGGGTCTACACGCACACACACACACATACGCGCACGCACACACACACATATACACACACACACACACACATACACACATAGTGTAGTTTAGCAACCTTAACATCAATATAGTTGTTTATTTTAAACACACAAACATGTGAATTTTATTGCAAGAGCTGTTCAATTTCAAGAAAATCGTTTTACATTTTCAGCTTGGATGTTTGAGGGGGAAGCATGAGTTGGTAGTGCATAAGATGCACATAGTTGCATTTTGTCCTGATAAGTCTGTGTCATACTCTAGGATGTGAAAACACTCAGGTGAATATTCCCCTCTAATGGAAACATGTTTGGCTGGAGTTTCGGTCATCAGCAGTAATTCTGAGATCCCCTTCCCACATCATATTGATTTTCCTTGCTTTGCCTGAGGATGGTGGTGCTGATATATCATTGTGTTGGTGTGGGCTACAAAAGCAAATAATTAAATGAGCAATTTATTCTGCAGCCCTTGAGTGTGTTATGCGAATGGAATCCAGGATCACATTTCTTTCAGGGGTTGATTTTTCAGCGTTATGGGAATGGAATCCAAGATTTCATTTCTGTGTGGTTTTAGTTGTGCAACACTCCTATGATCTCAGTGAACATGCTGTTTGAGACATGTTTTAGAACATTAACGCTGCGTTTCATATTGGAGTGTGGTGTATGATGAACAGCAGGATCAAATGAGTTAAACAATGTTAAATTGACAAGGTCTGGATAAATAGATTGACATAAACTGTACCTTTTCTCTGTTTATTAAATGGTAATCCATTCATTCTGGATAATATGAAGGGAATACCTGCTTGAGGCTTTGGTCCCACTGACATATATCTGACTGTAGCACTAAATGCGGTTGCCATGTTGAGCAGTGTATGGTTACCATTAGACAGGCTTGGATCCGTAGAGTGGCCATTCTTTTTTCAGTTAATAAAGGAGGGATTTAGAGACGCTCACTCACAATGCTGGAAGGAATGGTGCTATCATGTGGGTCTTACAGGGGATTCCTCAGTAGCAGGAGAAGTGATTGCTGTAAACTCATTGCTAACCAAAGCCCAGAATCTTCACAGAGAGCCGCGCTAATGTGATTTCATTTCCCAAATGCAAGCTATTTAATTTCAATGATGGAATTGGGAAGTAAATGTTAATCTTCTCTTTAGTGGGTCCTGGCCTTGGCTGCTGTAGGAGGATCTATTGTGAGTGTTGCTTCTGAATGGCTATGGTTTCCTGCTTTTTACTGTGATTTACTCAGCAGTGCTTTAGTGATGGACATGAGTGTAGAAGTAAACAGCATATGAATACACTCGTGTAGTGGTCAGACAGTATTCTTCATACTTTGTGTATTACATGTGAATAAGACCTTGTCCTTGAAAATTGCATTGTGAACGTGGAGCCACAGTAAAATAAAGCACCCTAAAGGGAAATGATGGCACATTGGTGTGTTATTAGCTTAAGGCCATCCCACTGATGAAATGTGGAGAGTCATGTGCAAAGCCTGGTGGTGACTACTGACTGGCTCTCGCCCTCTCCCTATTTCTGCCTTCTCTTCTCCTCTCTCTGTTGGTGGCTACCCTAATGTACTGCAAGATTTGACCTGCTGTCTGGGTGGGTGTAGATCATTGACACGTTTTTGAAACATTAAGTTCATACACTACACAGTGTTTATCCTTGCACTGCTGAATAATGGATACCATTTTCAGCTTGGCACATGCTTTAATGTGATATTTGTGATTTTGAATGTATGTTCTGGCAAGGCTAATTGCTATGAATTGTTAAAATAAGAATTCTTAGCGCAATACATCAGTACATCTAGCCATGTTCCTTTTCTGTAAGTCTTTTGAGGCTTCCAGCTCCTGTGGGTTAGTGGACAAATTTCAAAGGCTTATTGTGCTAAAATATCTCCCACCTACGTTTAGTCCACATTTTACTTCGGTTTTCTCCAACCCATTTACTGGTAATAGCATGACCTCCTACATGCTCCCTCTGCTCTTGAGTGGTCTGAAGCAATCCTTGATGGGCTTTACTTACCTCTGTGGGGTTTGTGGTACTTATCAGTGCAGTGAGAATTGATGTATGTGTATATTTCTTTTGCTTTTATTTTTGCTTTTTCTTGGCTGCTACCACCAAACCCACACACACACCGATACACACACATGTGATCAGCTGCTTGCTCCTTCTCTCTCTTACCCGTCTATTTTCTATTCCTCTCTCTTTCCTCTCTCTCTCTCTCTCTCCTCTCTCTCTGTCTGTCTGTCTGTCTCTCTCTCTCTCTCTCTCTCTCTCTCTCTCTTAGCTTTCACTGGTACTTCCATTGTTTCTCTTGATGCATATTCCTTTTTTCTTGATATTTTCCCTATATCCTCCCAATAGTACTGTTTCCCTTGCTTTATTCTGTCAAATGTTCTCTAAAGCCACTGTTAGAAATGCAAAGAGAACCATTGTAGTTGCACTGACATAATAGCACTGAATATGCACCACATATCATCCCCTCTTGTCTTTCATCTCTGACACCCTGGGACTTCATACCACTAATCATCCTCTAATTAAAGCAGGATGTGCACTCTAAAACAGATGGCCCAACTGGGCAGAGTTAATGTTGACCGGAGCGACTCACAGATACTGCTCAGGGTCACACACAGAGGCTTCCTCTCTGTCCTGTGCTACGACTTCCAACATCCCTGTTTGTCCGATAAGATAGGAGGAGTGATCCATATTGATCACACAGACACACAGAGACACACACACACACACACACACACACACACACACACACACACACAGGCATACAGTCACACAAAACAACACAGTGGACAATCAGGTTAGCCCTCCATTTAGTCTATTCAGTGATCTTGGTTTATAGGCAACGTGCCATGAGCTAGCTGCTCTTCACTTCATTTGCTGTCACATGATATAGAGCGCCTGCAAGTTTGGTCCTTTTTTTCATGTACAACCCACAGCAAAAAGACATTACATTTTTCAATACAATACCCAACAGAGCCCAAAGGCAATTTACAAAGAAGGGGTTGTGTGAAGAAAAAAAACAACCATCCAGTCTAGTGTAATTATGACCAGAGGTGAAGACAGCGTGAACGCTAAATGAGCTCGGACTGAATCAGCAGAGAAAGAGAAATGAGATGCTGATTTGATGTCTGTTCTCTGCTGGCAGCACAATAAGAGGTGAAGCAGTGGCCCCATTACAATGGGAGAGATAGCGGGGCTGCGTGTTTCGAGCTGAAGCGCTTCCCCATTAGCACAGCGAGGTAGCACATTTCATGTGTCTCCCCTGGTTGGCTTCAGACTCAATTGTGGGAAAAAGGAGCCATGTATTCTAATACTGCTGACAGGGAAGAGACGGTGAGGCACAGGCAAGCGGTTATGGTGGGGTTCCCAGACATGCTTCCTCCCCAGTAGCTCTTGCCTGAAGTGAACAGGTGATGGTTTTGAGGGTCTGCTGAGATTGTTTGGGGGTGCCGTCAAAGTCTAAGACCATCATGTCTGTCTGACCAGTAAGGGAATTTGATTGAACTACAGTGTTTGATAGACATTTGGTTGAGCTACAGTGTTTCTTTCTCTACACACCCACACATGTACATACTTACAAACACAGACATATAACCCCATCTACAGTCCCTCACAACCACATGATAGTATTTATGTATTGCTTGCAACTGATTGTAAGTGATTTCCAATCAAATATGTGGCAACGCTAATATCTTCTTCTGTGCGTTGCTATGGCTACATATAGGCTGCGACAGTTCTGTGATGTATTTTGTTCATCGGTGTCTCGTTCATTCAAGGGCCGTAATGAGAACGTTGTCATCTTGTCTGAAATCTCTCCCCTCCCACCCTCTCTTCCTCTCCCTCCCTCCCTCTCTCCTTCTTCCTTCGCTTTCCTTTGTCTCATCCACAGCGAGGAAAACGTGTGCACCCACAGACTTCGCCTGTCAGAATGGCCAGTGTGTGTCTGGCCGCTGGCGCTGTGATGGAGAGCCGGAGTGTCCTGACGGGTCAGATGAGGCTGACTCTATATGCAGTAAGTCACTCCTTTACCGCAGCCTGTCTCTGCGCCCCTAGCAGCAGCCAGATTGATGTTGGCCTGTCTGTCCGCCTGTCTGGTTGCCCCATTCCTCTGTTACGTCTCAGCAGAAGCCTGACACACACGGGCCTGTTCTGTTTTTTTTTTTTTTTGTCTGTTTGGTGTGGTTCCTGAACTACACTCTACAGAGCACTAAACCCTTTAGTAGTTAGTATGCTGTGGAAGGCAGAGGCATATAGGTATGTATACGTATGTGAAATCTGCAGAATGAGATCTTTGTGGTGAGGAATGCCATGGCCTTATAAAAGATGTATGGTGCTTCTCAGACAAACTGAAGTACACAGACAGGCAGATCATTCACTTTTAATGAAATGCTTGACCTTTAGATCTAGTGGGATAGATAGTGTCTAAAGTGTGTAATACATTGGACAAACTTGTGACCTAGACAAGGTAAACAAGAATGCAAAAAGGCCTTACTTTTTTAGAAATTGGTCTTCTTTTTGTTAGTTTTTTTTAATAAACAGGAAAAGTTATTCTCTCCTTGTGATGTCTCACACGCAGTATAGCTGCTTGAGGTGCAGTCCCATGAATATTTCAGCAGCGCAATAGACGCGTGGTTTTAATGTCACCTTCAGGAAGTTTAATGCGTGCCAGCCTCCAGACTAACTAAGATATCATGCGCATATGTATAAGGGAGTCCAGGAGGAATCAGGAATTGAGGTTGCAATCCATATTGCCAAAAATATATTCACATTTAACTTTACTTTCCAGTTAATTTTAATCTAATTGTAAACAGTGTTGGAATCATCTCCTCTCTCTGGGTTTTTTATGTGTGACATTTTAAGGAATCATGTTGGTCACAGGTATGCTTCTTAAGCATTCATCAGGTTATGGCACAACTAGGCCAGTATGTGGTTCAGCAGTGTCTAGGCCCTGCTGGCCTATTGACCCTAGTGGTCATACATTGACAGATATTTCACAATATTGGTAAATGAAAGAATGGTCTTTTCCCAGTATACTAGATCAAAGCTCGCTCTACATTTCCCAGTGTTAATTTCATGCGATGATTATCTGTGTGGTTTGGAGCTCTTGGCGGTGGCGGCCTGTCAGCATTTTTTATCAGCAGCCGGGTCATGTGGGAGGGTTTGGACAAGTAATTGAGGGAGGCCTGTGCCAAATGAAGCCCCTGTTGGGATGCATGCAAGCGGGCTGCCGTCAGCCCAGCGTGTCCTCCACATGGTGGTTTTCTGAATGAGGAGCTCAGGATTACAGCAATTTCCACATCTAACACACTCTATACAGCCCCTGCTCATGCCAGCCAACAGAGAGCGACGAGGTCACAGTGCTGTGACATGGATAGGAAATTAAGCGGGGTGAATTTTGGGTATGAACAGGCACCTCTCTCCCTCCCTCTCTCTCTCTCTCTCTCTCTCTCTCTCTCTCTCTCTCTCTCCCTCTCCCTCCCTCTCTCTCTCTCTCCCTCTCTCTCTCTCTCCCTCCCTCTCTCTCTCTCTCTCTCTCCCTCTCTCTCCCTCCCTCCCTCTCTCTCTCTCTCTCTTTCTCTCTCTCTCCCTCCTATAAGTCTAGGATAGTGACTCACTTTAATCTTGTACAGAGTCAAAAGGTCGTAGCTGCAACATGTGTCTGACTCCTGGGAGTGATTTCATTCTGAATGCACCGTCCAGGGGAAAAAAGAAAAATAATGATTTTATTCCATTGACTTGGAATGTAATTCAGGTGACAGGGTTTACTATAGTGGAGGACTCCGCAGCAAAGACAAGCCAGATGCATTTGTGAAATTAACTTTTTTTTTTCGCTGGGGCCCTTTTGTCAGAAGCACAATTACAGACTCCCTGAAGGTGGCTGTTTGAAACACTAACATGTATGTGTGCATGCAGAGTGCACTCACTGGAAAGACCTCACTGGCCCAGTGCAGCCGTGTTGCCCAGCATATACTCATTTCATGTGCCTAGCTCAAAACAGTAACACAATCCACACAAGAACAAAATCATGTTGTTAAAATACCAGAAAGCCTGTAGAATGATAAAACATGCTATAGCCTCTCTGTCCACTGCAAGGTGTTATGATTAAGTGCCTCTTGTACAGCATTAGATGGGAGCAAAAACAACAAGCATTCTATTAACAGCTACCAGAATGGTAAGGTACCATGACATTATGCCTAACACAAAACAACTTCCCAAAATTTGCACACATCCATAAATTGGGCTTCACTGGAAATTTGCGTAGCATTTTTTTTACTGTGTAAATGAATGAAATACATGGTGTTTCAGTTTGTGACAGAATGACATTTAGAGACAAAAATAGAGGGAGACATAACTACCAGAAACATAACCACTGAATCCCGCCACTTAACGAGAAGCCACAAGTTACCGCAGCATTACCTGTCTACTTTACAACAGCATGTATAGGGCATGTTCATTCGGCTCAACATTAAGGCCTCAGGAGACAATGTAAAGGTTGTGTCATCCCACTCCTCTGTGTGAGCTCGCATTGGGAGCATGGGACTGCCGATTAGCCATGTACATTAGACGGTCTCCCTCCAGTGATCTGGGTAAGGGTGGTGGGTTGGGGTCTCAGCACATGCATATACATGGCCCACATCTCTGAGCACATGTAGCTAATGAGTGATAACCCCCCATAGCATGCTCCACTTCCTGTAGGGCTAAGAAACACACACACACACACACACACACACACACACACACACACACACACACACACACACACACACACACACACACATACACATACACACACAGCAAAAGCTAATGCCTACAGAAGTGTACATTGCACATTTTACATTTATGTGTAAATTCACACACATAAACACACATGCATATAGACACACACACACATACATATACACACACACATGCATACACACAAATACACACATGCAGATTCAGAAATGTAGGCTCAGAGCTACATTAAACCTCTCAGCATATCTGATGCAAACACACACTCACGCTTACACACTCACTCACACACACACACACACTCATGCTCACACTCACTTACACACACACACACACACACACACACACACACACACACACACACACACACACACTTCTGCAGCTCAGGGCAGCAGCATGCATGCATGCTTGCACAATTTCATGCTGGAGTAGCCTTCATCTCATACACACGCTGAGAGTCAAGACCACATATGCCTGATAGAGTGGTTTGTACTCCAGACTGCTTAAAAATAAATAGCACCTAGCGGGATGTCATGAAAAAAAACGCCCCCCTTTTAAGTGCGCCAAAAAATTCCTGTAAGCCAGGCGTCACAATATGATTTTTTAAAAGACAAAACAAAGCATACCCCATGAGCAATAAATTAGAGACTTCCTTTCAAAAGGTGACAGAGGTTGACCCTAAAAATGTCATTCAGTGAGCAGTACACCTACATTTTTTGTTCAGTTTTATTTGCTACCTTTTTGCTGGGTGAATTCATCCTTCGCCACATGTAGTGCACATTAGGCAGACAATGATTAGTGAGAGTCTCTTTAATTGGGTCTTCATTTCTGCGGGGGGCCTCTTTGAAGATGTGAAGCCTGGAACCCCATAACAGTCCTTGTGCCAGAGCTACCTTTGTGCTACCCATTGCCAAAAAAGTGCTTACGACGATGCTCACAAATGTGGGCCCGTGTTCAGGAGCATGTAAGCCTTCAGGTATTTGTTGATAGAGATCCATAACCAATGCATTATTTACCAGGACGTCTGAAGAGACAGAGCCAAGAATTCCAGACATCTTTTAAACCATGCGCTGATGTTTTTGATGTCCATCTCCCTCTAAGCTGTGGGAGAGGGATTACTTGATCTGCCTGGGCATGAGTGATGTGAGTGTGTGTGTGTGTGTGTGTCCCTCCCTGGCTCAGGGCAGTGCTTGACCTCTGTTTGAATAGTGACAAATTAATGGAGCCCATCCAGTGCAGTGGCCAGGCTGACGGGCAGCCAGGTATCTCCCCTGGGTTCCCCCACAACACTCCCTCTATTTTTACCCTCCGCAGTGCAGTGCAGTGTAGTGTTGTGCCATGCCGTGCAGGTGACACTGATAAGGCCTTTGGGGCTGGTTGGGGGAAGCACTGGAAAGGTCACTTTCATTTTTGTAAATCTCCCACCATTTTTCTTCCTCCCATGTTTTTTTCACACTCTGCTCTCTCTCACCCCCCCTTCTTTCTCTTTGTCTCTCTCTATCGCTCTCTCTCACACACACATAGATTCTCTCTTACACACACACTGTCTGGTACACTCACCAGACCTTGTTTGGTCTCAAGAATGCACATCCTTTTTGCTGTCTCTCTGTTTCCTCTGTGCCGTTCATTCCCTCATTCTTCTTCCTTTTTTTCCTGTAAAGCCACGTCGCAGTGCCAGTCTGTCACTACTCTGTCACCCTCTCAGAGGGATGCTCATTAGTATTCAGTGCTCCAGTGGCCTTGCAGTGATGTATCTGTTTCTCCGAGGCTGCACAATACCTGTCAGCTTTTCAGATAGCAGGCATCATCTGGTGATGGGGCAGTAACTGATGTTTGTGCCACGCAACGGCCTAAGCGTCCGTCTAGCATTAAAGAGGCATTGTGTGCTGTGATGTGGATGGATGGGAAATCTATATGAGGAAACTGCAGGGTTTTTATTCACCAGACATAACTAGAATGATTGATCCCATCACAGTTTTAGAAAATAAAAGCGCTATGAGTGTGAGGGATCAGAAGGCTCTGTTTTGTCCATATTATTGTCAAATAATGGATGGTATTTTTTCCTGGTAAAGTTATTTTATTAAAATCCCTTCAAGATCTTTTGTTGAGTTTAATGCATGCCTCATTCCTTGGATAGGATGAAAGGCAGCAGTCAGCAGTGCGTGGTTTCCGATTTGGCGGGATAGTAGTTGACCAGTGGTTTGGGACAACAGCGAGACAAAGGAAATGAAGCGCTATAGGAAACGCAGAGATGTGACACTCTAAATCTCCTGTAATAGGGGAGGGCGGGGGACGTAACACATGACTGCCAAGCCCTGCCGGCCCATTTGATTCACAAGCAGCCATCAAGCCAGCAGTAGTCAGCAATGTTTTATTTATGCTTCCCTCTTTGATTCAGCACCCAGCCCGACTCACATCAACATCAAGTTTGCCAAACGGGGCAGATTTGAGTGGGCTCCACGGCCAGGGCAGACACAGAGGGGTAAGAGCCGTTTAGTCGATGGGTAATAGGCCGTTTCAGGTCCCACATTTTCACCCTCAGGAGGACCCTGTGGGATTTAATGAAGTGTGTAGCCACATAACTCATGCTGTGCACAAGCTGGGCGGGCAGTGATGGCCCACTGAGTGGAGTACCGAGGCTTCGTTCATTACCATATTAATTATCTAGTTAAACGCCTGACCCCCTTTTCCTCAGGTGCGCACTCTCTGAGGAAAGATAGTAGGCTGGCTGTCGCACCAAGCTCATAGCAAAGATCCCAAAGACAGGGAGTTCTCAGAGGCGGAAGCAACGGGCGTTTATCAAATGCCTCTCTATACTGCTGGACAGAGCTACAACCAATCAGACCATTGATTCCAGTGACGTATGTGTACGCTCATTTTTTATTGGTTCCCTATTTCAGGGGCAAAGGAACAGCAGGAAATAGACTGGTTGGCCAAATTGTCTTGAACACAGAATTCTGTGCAGCGTCACAGGCAGTATGGGCGAGCCCAGGCAAGGAGGATAGTGGAGATGATGAGCAAAAGAGCTAATGCAAAACTAGAAGGTATAGTGCAAAACCAAATAAAAAAGATATTGACAGCAGCTGTCTGAATTGTTGTCAGTTTTACGATTTATCTTTCCACCGCTTGTATGTGGGCTTATCTTCTCAGAAAAGACGATTCCCTGCTCATGCCCCTTTCCTCTCGCCTGCCCTCCCGTCCCTCTTTTTTCCACTCTTCTTCCCTTCCCCCCACTCGCTTTCTCTCACTCCTTGCCTGTCTCTTACTTCACAGTCCGACAGACATGTCCCCCAGAGAAATTCGACTGTGGCGGGAAGTGTGTGTCGCTGTCGTGGCGATGTGACGGTGAGAGGGACTGTGAGAATGGGGCTGATGAAGAGGACTGTGCGGCAGGTGAGTTTCCACCCCCACCACACTGCATAGCAGCACACAGAGGCACCCTTCTCCTGACACAACAGCACTGAAGCAAAATACATCATGAAATATTAATGTGCAATATGAATGTAAAATATAAACATTATGACAATGTAATGTAAAAATATGAACATGAAGTATAAGCCTTACATTTCAAAAATGATGTGAAGTGATACCAGCAACCATACAAGGAATAGTTCATACTGTATAACAGGCAGCCTTTCATACTCCCGGAGTATGAGTAATGAAGTGCAAGGGCAGATATGAATTCCTTCTGACATATAGGAATGTTTCATCCATAGACCGCAGATAATTAACTATGACTGGATATATCTCGAGTGCAAGTCCAGAGTATTTCAGTCGATAATGGTGATGAGGGAACAATAGCAACATCAGTCACTTAGAGGCATCTCTCCAGGGTTCGCGGGCTCACATCCTGTCAATCAAAAACAACGGAACCCCTCCAACCAATCAGGCAGCCCCTCGGACCCCTGCTGTGTCAGTTGCTGCCCTACTTACAAAAAGCCGTGGAAAATCAGCTGCTTGCTCCTTCTCTCTCTTACCCGTCTATTTTCTATTCCTTTCTCTTTCCTCTCTCTCTCTTTCCTCTCTCTCTCTCTCTCTCTCTCTCTCTCTCTCTCTCTCTCTCTCTCTCTCTCTCTCTTAAACACCAAGGAAATTGATTGAGGTGACAGCCCTGCAGGGGGTGAGATGTGTTGACTTTGAAGGTTTTAAATATCCCTCTTAGCAGCCTCAGCATAAACTGTTCCACGATCTTAAACATAAAACAGACAAACACATTAAATAAACATATACATGTACAAACCCCTCCCCCCACACACACAGAAACAAACACTCAAATAGACATACATCTTAGCTAAATCATGGCCAACATACACTCATTGAAGTTAGATCTTTGTTCCTGGTTTGTTTGTTGTCAGCACTTAGTTGAATAGCCTCAGCACAACTTATTCCCTCGAATTAATCCATTGACTTTGTGAGCCTTTAATTATTGCCCAGCACCGCCACCCAACCCCCAACCCACACAAACACGGTGTGCTCCTGGAGCCTTGCGTGCCTGCTTTCAGACAGACCAAACCAACCCTGTTTGCTGTGCGTGCATACAGGGCTATCAGCAGTCTAGCTTCCCGGGGCCATATTGAACACAGACACTGAGAACTCACCGGTGCGGTAGCGGTATTTCACCTGGGTTGCAGATAGTAATTGATTTCCTGCTTGCTGGTGTCTGTCTGGTAGGGTGTTATACAGCTCTAATTATTACCAGGCTAAAGCCTCATGACTTTAATCCAGAGGAGCTGATGCAGAGAAGGGGGGTGGGGGCACTCTCCTGTCCCACCCCCTGTCTCCTGTCTCTGTGCCCAGAATCCCCTGCCATATCCAGCCCTTTAAGGTGCTTTCCACTGGGGTTACATGAAGTCATAGTTCAGACACTTCTATCTACAGAACTGTATCATACATCACAGAGTAAAGAGGATGGTGAAATCATGTGCTTTGTATCGTGTGTGAACTCATCCTGAAACTCAGCACCAAGGTTACTTCAGCAGTTGGTTACTTTAGCTTCTAGATGTACTCTCTCACGCACTGATGACATAGCCTGTGCTGTCCTTGGTATTATTAGTAACCACGCTCTACATATTTTTGCAGTCTCACAGTCTATTTAGCTCTGAGTATGTGTTGTAGAAAGCTTGAGTTGATCATTTGTCTCAGATAAGTTCTACATTGCGTAGTAAATTAAAAAGGCATTACTGCTATAATGATTTACTTGTCTGGAGATATATTGCTAGGGAATTAATGACTTAACCTTCATCCTGAGGGCCTGTTTGTTTTAAGACACTTGCTTAACTTTTTCAGAAGTTTCTGTGTGAAACACAGGCTGGGGATAAGTAGCTGCAGGACAGCTCTGCCTCACACCTCTCAGAAGTTTCATATCAATTCAGCTTTATTCTCCTATTGCTTCACTAATCAGCAGTACAATGCTTGAGGCGCGCAGTTCAAATAAAGTCGGGCGTTTCCCAGTGCGGGCTAATTGAGTTGTCCACACTCTGAATTATACATGGGCCTCTCCGGGGCACCTGATTAACATGAAGATCGGAGCTTCACTTTCCCACTTGTGCTAGACTCTGCCGTTGAAAATGCTCAGGAGAGCTGGGTTGTGTGTGTGTGTGTGTGTGTGTGTGTGTGTGTGTGTGTTTGTGTGTGTGTGTGTGTGTGTGCGTGTGTTTGTTTGTCTGTCTGTCTGTCTGTCTGTCTGTCTGTTTGTCTGTTTGTAAGTGTGTGTGCATGGGTGGTCTTAAACATACTGCCTAAAGTCTCCTGTCTGTATTTTGTATGAGCACCTGTTAACAATAGAAACTGACTGTTGTTCTCTTCCTTCTCCATATTCAAACACAGAGGCAGACACATGCACTGAGACAAACGCACACACAAGCATGCACAAGGAACATTCATTCATACTAATCTGTTTCTACCCCAAATCTTAAGCCCATGCTAAATATCTGTGAACACATTTATGCACACAGTTATACAAAAATGGACATTGTCAGTTTCTATTTAGTGCCAGTTTTTTTGCGTAAACTCTAGGAGAAATAATTTCTGTAAAAGGATACCACAGCCTTTACACACTTCAAGTGCTCTGGTCTAGTCAAGTATTTAGACTTTCTTAGAAAAGGTCACTCATTGTGGTGCCTCTGCTGATGGAACTTCAACCTTGATTATTTTAAGTAGTCCGAAAGCCTCCTGATCAAATGAGTGCTCTGTCAACACACAATTCCACAAACTATGGGCAGGCCATAGGGCATAGTACTCACAGTGACAGTTCATGCAAAGCTAAAGTTATCCTAACACTGAAAACCTTGCAGAGAGGTGTGCACATAGATGACTGCATAGATACACATTTTGTGCACATACACACTCTCTTTCTCTCTCTCGAAAGGACCCTGTCATGGGTCAGTTTGTATGTCTCGAGTGGTGGTCTTGGCTACGACGAGAAGCTAATAGAAGTGGAGTGTCTAGTCATAGCATTCCCCTCTGGGCTTCCCCAGGCTGGCAGCCCTTCTCCGCTCATCATATCTCCACGCATCACAATAGCCTGGTTACCAGGGAGATGGCTTAGCCTGGGAGCATCCTACCCTAGCCTTCCACTCCAAAACATCCTGCAGCTCTCAGACCCAAATGGACAGGTCGCTCCACCAGAAAGCAGAAAGCCACAGGCAGAGACATTGCAGATAATTGGATAATCCATTTGGTAAATGTAGTACACAAAAATACAAATGAGGAAAAAGTAGTAATAGTTTAACTGTGATCCTAAAGGCTTTTTGCACTGAATAGTATAGTGCATAATTGGTAAAGATTTGAAGAGATTTTTGTGGAAGAAATGTATTCAGAGAGATGAGTCATAGCTTTGCAAAAAGGAGCATGGCAAATATTGATTTCTAAAAACAGTTTTTTTTATTTGTATTTTGCTTCACTGCATGTTTTTAGGACACGTGCATGTCTTCAGTGGTGTGTGAATACATGAGGGTAATTAATAATAAAAGTATTGTATAGTGGTGGAAGATTTAGAGCAGAAATTCTGGTTGTAATATCCTCTTCCCACGCAATATAATCTAAAACCAATCTAGGCTAATCTGTTGCCTTCGGCTCATGATATTGAGAATTGGCCTCTGCTTTCATATTGAGACTCTGCTTCTCTGCTTTTCACTTCCTTTGCAACATGACTGCATCAAGCTCAACTCTTCATTTTTTCATTGTCCCGGCTTGAAAGACATATTGCTTTTCATATACAGTATATCTCTTCTGGCTGATTTTGATACATTTGAAATGCTTTACTCGATGAATGTGAATATTCGGGAGCTGTATATAAAACAGTTGTGAGCATCCACTGTCTGTGTTCATCTATTTTTGTCCTGGCTGTTCATTTGTTCATGTGTCAAGATTGCCACATCTCTCAGAAAAATGGTCAGACTTGTCATTAGCTGCTTTCGCCTACGACAATAATGATAGGCCTTTAGGGAAGGACGCAGCGGAGAGCCAGGGTGCACCCTTTCCTTCGCCATACCCAGGTGTTAAGGAATCAGACTTAGAGGAGAGAAAGCACTTCATCATGAAAAGCTGTAAATGTGATGCACGCAGTCCATTAGACATAATTAGCCGTTTGAAGGCACTGGTATCTCTCTCTTCACAGCCGGCTCCCAGGTGCATGAGCACAGCATCTAAAGTTACCTGAGGTGGGAGGAGAGAGAACCTTGAAAGCCTGCTGAATTGACAGGCAGAGTCTGTGCTCTTGTCTCCCTAGTAATGTTTTGATGGAAGTCAGTGCAGGCTGCAGCGAATGTGGGACTGCACAGTGCTTGGTTGGCTTAGAGGAGAGTCTACACAGACGCTAAACCCTCTGGAGTTCCCAGCAGGTGGTTCTTCATCCGTGAAATAGCAGTGTAAAAGAGAGAGTAGTCATGATAGTAACCAGAAATATCAGAACCCTACCTCTTCCTTTCTTTCTGAAAATAATTTTCTGTTCTTGCTTTTTTTAGTACTGATGTGATGTCTCTTCTTTAGACAGACCTGAAGTGCAGATTTGCCCTTGTTCAGTTGTGGAAGTCACTTGCAAAAGTCAGCATTATGTAATTAGTACATAAGTCAGGCCTGTAAAATGTTGCAGATTACCTCTTTGAGTGTGTGTGTGTGTGTGTGTGTGTGTGTGTGTGTGTGTGTGTGTGTGTAGACCTATTTACCTAAAAATAATGTAGGAGGTTAATGTGTATTATGTGTTTTTCTTGTTTCTGTGTTTGTCTACAAAAAAAAGATGCACGCGCTTGCCCAACTGGCGAGTTCCAGTGCCAAAACCGGCGGTGCCTAGCGCCTGCCTACGTGTGTGATGGCGACGATGACTGTGGCGACGGCAGCGACGAGGCCAAGTGTGCCCCGCCCACCTGCGGCCCGCTCGAGTTCCGCTGCAACAGCTCCCAGTGTGTGCCGCAGCCCTGGAGCTGTGACGGCGATCCCGACTGCTCTGACGGATCCGACGAGTGGCCCCAGCGCTGTGGTGGCACGGGAGGTGGAGGGGGGGCAGAGGGGGGCGGGCGACCCCCAGCACCCCCTCCTGCTCGCAAGCTGGAGTGCTCGTCAGGAGAGTTCCGCTGTGGCAGCGGGGAGTGCATCCGGCCGGCCTGGAGGTGTGACGGAGACCCAGACTGCAAGGATAAGTCGGATGAGGCGGACTGCCGTGAGTCAACATCATTTCCTTTATGTCCCATGTTGCCATGCTGAGCTTCAAGTTTGTTCTTGGTGAAATTGAGCAGCAGTGTTAGTCTGCTGGTTGAGATCAGTTGCATGGTAGTTCTGGGCTTATCTCACCTGGCCTGCTATATGTGAAGAGATCAGTCTCAGTCTACTTGGAGACAAGCCCTGGTGTAGTTCTTCATGCTTTTCACCTCTATTGTCACTGGATGTTATTGCTCTGTGAGGAGACTAATTAGGGAACTGCTAATATAACCTAGAAAGACCAAGGGTGCTAGACTATGATATGATTCCAAAATACTCCCATTACAGTTTTACAAAGTCAGCACACAGTCAGTGTACATTCAAAGAGGCTTTATTAGCATTACCATAATACACTACAATAATGCCAATGTCAAAGTATCTGTCTTATCAGCTTTCGGTTGGATTATACATCTGTATGCACCTGCACACAGTAATAGAGCAGTAGCAAAAACATACTAATGCATTATTCCACAAGGCGGTGAGGTATGTGTACAGAACTGAAGTCCCTACAAGACTAGAGCACTGTAGTGGTAAACAGACAAACAAGACGGCAGTCCCACAGACAGGTGAAATCCTCCCAGTGCTGCAGAGACAGCTGGCTTCCAAAGCCATGCCCCTACTGTTTTAGTCAGCACCTAGGCACCATATTATCATTCTGGGCACACAGTAGCAGGTGGAACAGTTCCCTGGTTATGCACTCCCGTCCTGCCCGAACACATTTATAGATACAATCTATGAATAATAACTCCCCTGTAGTTTTCGCCTCCATTCTGTGCAGGCTGTGTGTGTGTGTGTGTGTGTGTGTGTGTGTGTGTGTGTGTTCCTGTCTGTTGGGCTTGTGTGGTAAGCACCAGCATTCCCATGAGGCCCTGCTGTGGCCTGAGAGGCTTGGTGGGGAAACGTTCCCTGACCCTGACAGGTCCTGATTTTAATTATGATGTGCCACCACATCACCTCCCACACAAGCCGGCTCTGCACACACCACCAGCACTGGGGCCCCTCTTACACAGAGCACTCTACAAGGGTGGCTGAGCGGATTTTGGTTTCCCCTTTGTTGAGCCCTCACATTCCCTATTCCTCTCACACCATTTCTCCTCCTCCTTCTTCTCCCCTCCTCTGCCTCTTCCCCATTATCCATTCCCCCCCTTCCTCCCTCCAGGTCCAGTATCACAACTTTTCAGAGGTCGGTTTGGATGTCACTCTGAAGGGGTAAAGGGAAGGTGTGTGTGTGTGGGGGCGGAAGGGGGGGTTCTTCACGTCAACACTGCACGTGTGACCGCCGGTTGCTAGGCAACCAAAGCGTGTCCTTGAGCTGCGAGGAGCCCTTTAATGTTGGCCGCTGCTGAGCTCAGCATGAAGCTAACTGATCATAGCTCTGTGATAGCCCTGGCCTTCGAGCCCTCAAACACCCACCACTCCCATCATCTGGTTATTATTCAGAAACACACCATCAGCATATTTGGCATAAGGACGTTGTAATGTGAAACACAGCAACAAAGCCATTGTGATCAGTGCCTATAAATGTTTCTGATGTAGACCTGGCTCAAAGGATTTGGTCTAAGAAGACCCTCCATTATTTCATTTCAAGCCTCCTTGTCTTGCTCAGAATTTTGCCCCAGTGTGTCTATAGATGACTTCCAGCATAGACTCTGACAAACAGCCTCGGCTGAATATCTGTGCACATCAAAGTAAGTGGTCCTTTGTTAGAAGCAGCAGATAGTGGTAATCTGATGGGAGATGTGCCATTGCTCTGGGGCGGAGGGGGAGAGGCGTGGGAGGTGTAATCTTCTTCTTGACTCTACTCCACCACTTTATGGTCAGCTACACTGCTTGTGTTCCCCTCACCACACGCAAACACACACGCGCACACACACACATACACACAGATACAGAGACATACTCACACAGATAGAGCGGGAGAGATAGATAAGGCCAAGTCATATTTCCAGCCTTATAGAATATTGCTTTTTCTCAACCACCTGACAGAAGCCAAAAGAAGTCTGTGTCTGTTTGTACATGCATGTGTTTCTGTGGCAGTTTTTGGGCATACATCTGTGTTTGTGATTATGGCAATGAGACATTAAATTATTAATGAAAACCCAGTTTTGATGACAACTGGTATTTTTTTGTTTGTTTTTTTTCATTTAGTGTATTCTTGGTGCATTGTTTGTGTGTTTTATTTTTAGCCATCTAAGAACACAGTTGTGCGTGGGCTTCCTTTAGCCCATATAATCTTCAGCTGTGTCTCAACTGTTTTTTTTTTCCTCTTGTCAGCAAAGAAATGCCATCGTATAGCAGTCTCCCTGCAATCCTGTTGTACTGTCTGAAAGGCCCCTTTGATCCCCTCCCTCATTTGCGGTAGCAACACAGTACCTCAACAGAGCGCTTGGCAACCCTTATATTCGTCTTTATGAGTCAAACACATAGTATTTGTTAAAAGGAGAGCAGAGAATGAGGGAAACCTTAATGTGGCTTGAAGGTGGCCATTGAGAACAATTGCCGGGACCCTTTGGCATGTAGTGTGCTGACTTTTGCAGTGGTTATAGAGTGTATGTCTGTGGTGGTGAATTTCCTGGTGTGTGTCCGTTTTGCCCTGCAGCTGTGCTCACCTGTCGGCCAGATGAGTTCCAATGTGGAGATGGATCCTGCATCCATGGCACAAAGCAGTGCAATAAGGTGCATGACTGCCCTGACCGCAGTGATGAGGCCGGGTGTGTCAATGGTACGTGTGTTTGTGTTTATGAGAATATAAGTGTATGTGTATGTGTTTTGTGAGTATGTGTCTTGCTGTATATTGCTATACATTTTACCTTGAGATCTCGTTCTGATGTGTGTGTGTGTGTGTGTGTGTGTGTGTGTGTGTGTGTGTGTGTGTGTGTGTCAGTGTTACCTGATACCTCTGTGTGCGTTTGCGCACTTTTCTGTATGCATAACTACATGCATGCTGTGTGTGCGTGTGAGAGAGAGACAGTGCATTCATGCGTTACACACAGACTGTTAATTACCAGATTATAGGATTAATTTCCACTCAGAGAAAATTTCAGGTTTATCTTCAGGTTTATCAGATGGAACAGTAATTAGGAAAAAAAATCAAACACTAATTTGCCCTTGCTAACTGTTGCCTGTGTCCTCTGTGTATGTTCACCTTTCCTGCTGGTCTTGGCTGAGGTAATTGTCATGTTTCTCCACTCAACCGCAGCAACCAAATGTGAGGGCCCCCACAAGTTCCTGTGCAAAAATGGGGAGTGCATTGACAGTGACAAAGTGTGCGACGGTACGCGTGACTGCAAGGACCGCTCAGACGAGCCCAAGAAAGAGTGTGGTAAGAAAATCGCCCCCGCTCCTTTCCCACGCCTATTTCAACTGCCATTATTCATGATGACACCTGATTACTGCATTGCAAGCTTTATCTCTGTAGAAGCCTTTTCAAGGTTGCTGCCACTCATACCAACTGTAGTTTGATCACTGGTGTCGGCTTTGTGGCTTGATTATCCTGGTGCTGCCTGGCTCCCTCCTGACCAAGCTTGTACGCAGGCAGTGGCAAGTGGCTTCCCTTTTTTTTTTTTGGTCTGGACTTTAGTACTGGCCCAGTTTTCATCTTGCCGCCTTGATGGAGCTATTTGCACTCATACATTATGAATCCTTCTCTCATGATTTCTGTGCTAAAAGTTGTTTCACTCATCCTGTGGTCCGAGCAGTTGTTATACTAAATGCAAAATTTTTGACAGCTGCTTTAGAATTTCTTTTTTTTCTTTCCACCCACACTCGCTAAAATATATCTCCATGCAGCCGTGCGTTACAGTCATGCATCACAGGGATACAGGGGACAATGGGAAACTGAGTGAGCATTCATTTATCAAGGTTGACATATTTCTTAGCCGAAACTTTTGATTTGTTCCCTGTACTTTTAAAAGAGCTCTATTCCCATAAGGAATTATACATATCTTTGTTTGAACTTGTAAGATGATTATTCCTTTCCTCTGACCTCCTTTGCTCTGCTAATCACCAAGACTGTGATGTGGTGTTGGCATAAGGTAGGAGGTAGCACAACGGGGCAACATGTGCCGTAATTGTTCTATCCTCTGGTCCTGGTCAGGTGTGTGTGTGTGTGTGTGTGTGTGTGTGTGTGTGTGTGTGTGTGTGTGTGTGTGTGTGTGTGTCTTTATGTCGTGTGTGTGTATATGTAAGAGAAAGAGAGAGAGAGAGAGACAGAGTGTGTGTGTGTGTGCGTGCGTGTGTGTGTGATGTGATGTTTGTGTGTGTCTGTGGTGTGTGTTCATGTGTGAGTGAGAGAGACAGGTAGTGTGTGTATGGGTGTGTGAGAATGATTACATGAGTGAGGGAGGGAGGTGGTCTTTATGTAAGCATTCAGACAGCCATGCCTGAATGAGAAGTGAAAGCAGGTGTCGGTGGTATTCAGCTTAATCAACAAGTCCCAGAAAGGAAATTCTGCCCAACTTAAAGTAGTGGCAGGTCAGATTGCCTGTCTGTATTGCTCCCATTTCAGTCAAATCACAGACCACCCTACCTACCACTCTGCCTTCTCTATCATCACACACAGCCGCCACTGAGTCAGGTTGATTGGCTGGAGACTGCCCGTGTCTTGCGCCTTGCCTTGTGATCCTCCTCACGTCTGGCTGGTGGCATCAGCCTCCATTTCTTCTCATTAAAATCTTCACGGACCGCTTGGCTCCTCAAGCTGCTCAGTCAACCCCTAAGTCACAAGATGTTCTTGCAAAAAAATCGAGCATGCACACTCGCATACACATCGACACACACACACACGCATACTCACACAGTCATTTTTATGTGAACACAAGCTTTCACCTAACACATCTGGCTTTTGATGCCTTTCACTCGCATGAAACAGTTACATTCTTTTGACAGTTGTTCTCAGGTGTTTCACTGTTTTATTAGTGGCTGCCTTATGACATAGTAGTATGCCAAGTGTTCATCTATTAGTACATGAAACTAATTTTAGCTACATGATTGTTTTTTCCTTAAATATTTACTCAAATATTTATTCAATGGATTAAATGGTTTGCCATCTAAATGACTGATATTAATCCCCTTCTTTTACAGCTGCTGCATTGGCTCTCTGTCACTACTGTGTGTACTACTACTACTACTACTAGAATTGGTGATTTGACCATAGCGCAAGTGTAAAATGTGGACTGTCATGGAAATTCTCTTATTTTATTGAACACCTGTTGTACAGAAGAGCAGAGCACACAGCAACAATACATTTTCTGATATTTTATTTCACTTGCAAGCAAGGTGTCAGCTCGTTCTTGAGAACTCAAAATGAAGACCTCAAGCAGATGTCCCACACTCTTTTATCATAATCCGTGATAACACAACCCATATTTCAGTGCAGAGTTACTGTTGGCAAGGGGAGCCATGCATCAGTACAATTCCGCATCTGTCTCAAGGGCATAAACATAGCTTGTCTTCTACAGCTAAGAGGGAGTGGGTTTCAACACAGATAAGGGTAATTGGGAATACAACACCGCATTGAAAGGACCACATCCTTACCACCTTATCTCTCATCCAAGGAATGTTTCAAGAGCAGACAAACACCCTCTAACTTTCAGCTACAGGCAGGCTGAAGTGTTAGGTGGAAAAATAAAATGTTAAAACATTAAAATTTCCATCTCAGGGGTGTCATGTCTCTGATGGCTGGCTGTGGTGTGTGTCTCTTAAAGAGGTAACCTCCTGGGTCTGCTTCCCCCCTCCCATCAGGCTTGAATGAGTGCCAGCTCAACAACGGAGGCTGCTCGCACGTCTGTGTGGACCGCCCCATTGGCTTTGAGTGCCAGTGTCCAGCCGGCTACAAGCTGCTAGACAAGAGAACATGCGGAGGTGAGACCTGTCACTAGCATACCTACACAGTATACACACAAACAATTTGGCCTTCTACAAATTGAACTTGGTTATTGTGCCTTGGGTGTCAGTGCTGAATAGATCAGTTATCGGTTTATTGTTCCACTTACATTGCCTTTGCTTACAGAAGAAAATGTATTGTTCAGGAATCTCTTGTCAGTCACTAAAAAACGTACTAATGGCCCACACTTAAACTCTAATTTTCGACCCTTCTTCCCCCTGGTCAGACGTCGATGAGTGTGAGAACCCTGACGCTTGCAGCCAGATCTGCGTCAACCTCAAAGGGGACTTTAAGTGTGAATGTCACCCAGGATACGAGATGGACCCTGTCAGCAAGACCTGCAAAGCAGAGGGTGAGATGCTAGCGTGCTTAACCAACAAACACATTGGTTACTATGGCAACAGCATTGATAAGCCCCATCCAAAGCAGGCAGAGAGCGTGGCTAATACCATGTTTTGGTACATGCTGTTGCACAAACTCTGCACACAAAAGCTTATTCTATTCTAACTCAGATTTCATTTTCCATTGTCGGTTTCAATTTACAATCTGTAACAGGTAACACATGCACACCCCTCTCTGCCCCTTCTATAACCTCCTCAGACACTCAATTTTGACTTTCTCTCACTGGTCATGCTCATCCTATTATCCCTGCATGTGTCCTTTTTTCATAGAGCCCACAGCAGTGTAATCAGACATAACACATCATAAATGGAAGAGCAAATAGAAGGCACTTCGCTCATTCTTCCTGCTGTGTAAGGGTACAAGCGGGTATAGAGTTAAAAACTAGGGGGGAAAAAATCCATTCCATCCATTTGAACACTGTTCATTTACGAAGAATGGGAGACATGGTGATTCTAGTAGGCCCTGCAGCTACAATATCTGCTTCCTTAATGACATTAAGACTCCTCTAAAGTGCTGGTATTTAGTGGAGAGTGGGTGGGGTGGTGTCATTTACAGCAGGGAGAGCTGGAATGGAGAGGAGCGCAGACAGCCAAGCAGAGAGACTACAGAGTAATGAAGGTCATTACAGAATCAAATGTGCTCATATGAGGAAGGCTGATCTGTGAGGCTGTCAGCGTCCCCATTAACACCACACTTAGCCCAGTCTCACTCAGTGGAGCACTGATGCTTATGTCTGGTATCTGCCAGAATTGAGTCTTAGCAAAAGCCCTCTTCACAGGACACCACGATGAGGTACTGACTGTTTTGTCTGCCCTGCCCTTTGACAGGGAAGAGTCCGTATCTGATGTTCACTAACCGCCATGAGATCCGACGCATCGACCTGGTGAAGAGGGACTACACCCAGGTGGTGCCGACACAAAAGAACGCTGTGGCCCTGGATGTGGATGTAGCCTCTAACAGGATGTTCTGGTGTGACCGCTTCCACAGAAAGATCTACAGGTACCTGCAGCTTCCGCCTCAGTGCTGCTGCAGGGCAGCAGAGAGACATGGAAGAGACATTGGGCAACATAGAGACTAGTCTTATCTCTGACCAATGTTTTAGTTTTTAAAGTGATACCCTTTCAAAGTTGGCAGTGACTACTGGCACAGTCTGATTAGGCATCTACGCCTGCAACAGCATCTACGTTTGCCAGATGTATGTTTTGTAGTTTGCTCAGCATCTGGTGAGGTTGATATGTGGATTGTTTTGCAAGGACTCTAAGTGGTTCAATAATGTTTTCCGTGATTGTACTGCATTAGACTAAACATTACAGTCCCTGACTATCAGTCATTCGTTTCGCTCAAATTTGATCCATGAGCGGGTATTGCTACCTGATGTCCATCTCAGGAGATTGCTCTAATTGGGGGCACTTACTCCTAATAATAGAGACCTCTCTGGATTTGTCAAAAATGAAGTAGGGATTGCTATTAAAATATTCCGAAACTGCCACTCTATAAAAATGAAAGTGCAAAGTCATTAGCCTGTGTGAGCTGAAAACCCATTTGGTGTATAACATGCTGTACCCATAGAGAACTAAGGTGACCACTGGCAGTAAAAAAAAGTTAAAAAGGTCTTGTTTTTAAAATTCAAATCACATTCCAAACCTATTGAAATCGCTAGAATATGACCTGGCTATTTGTGGCCATAGACATCAAATGATTGTCACTAGATTGTTTATCATTAGCGTCTCTGTCTCTGTCTCTCTCTCTCTCTCTCTCTCTCTCTCTCTCTCTCTCTCTCTCTCACTCTTTCTAATTGATCCTAGTGCTTACATCCATGAAGCCAGCGACCCTTCTAGGCAGCTTACAATGATAGACTCATCCCTGCACTCTCCAGAAGGCCTGGCTTTGGACTGGGTCCAACACAACCTCTACTGGACTGACTCAGGAGACGGAACCATCTCCGTGGCAACAGTCGATGGAACAAAGCGGAAGGTTCTGATTGACAGTGACCTGAGTGAACCACGGGCCATCGCAGTGGACCCAGATGGAGGGTGAGGGCAGGAAGAGAGAGGAAAAATAGAGGAGGGCATACTCTCCTTCACCAAATGAGCACAGTGCGTTTGTATACCAAAGTGTCCTACAGAGTGTGCTGTACCCAAACATTACACGAGTAAGCCACTGCAGCCTCTAGTGGACTTTTGTGTGGTTATTCCTCTTGTGCTCAGGTCACATTTATGCAATCTCATGACTGTAGGGACATCATTACATAGACCCTTCTGCGTCCCTACACTACCCCTGTGTCCCTACACTAATCACTGGCTAATATTAGAGTGTATTTTTAGCAGGAACTGCAGGACCTTCAGATCACTACTCCCCTTGCCTATGGCACAGCATGCAGTTTCTCCATCAATAACTGCTGATGACCTGTGCACTTTTTACTGCACCACACATGAAAACATGCCACAGCCATATTGTTCATTGACACACACACAGACAGAGGGGATGGTGTGTGTATGCTTTTCCACCCTGACTCCTTTTCTGCACTCCTACAGCTTCATGTACTGGTCTGACTGGGGAACCAGGACCAAGATCGAGAAGGCAGGGATGAACGGAGTGGACCGGCAGACCCTGGTGTCTGAGGGCATTGAGTGGCCCAATGGAATCACTCTGGGTAAGGCCGGGGGCGAGCTGAGAGTCTCTCCTTTTTCGTTGTGGTGTTTGAGGAGGCTTCTAATTGAATCTGCCCACATGGTGTCTCACTTGTCATTCAGCTGCTGAGGGACCTTTTCTTCCCACGCTGCCAGGGTGTTGCTTTTGTTGCCCCCTTGGTTTCATAGCAACAGGGGTTTAAACAATGAGTAGCTAAATGTTAGTGGTTACTTTTCACTTCCCTTTTTTTTTCTCGAAAGGCTGCCATCCAGGCGCCTTTCTATAAAATGTCTATTATTACATTCAGTAGCAATGAAAGAGTCACAGGAAAATAGCACAACTTCACACTGTGTACTCAGTCTGTATCCGGTCCCACACAATCCATGCACACTGCTGTCTCTATATGTGTGTATACATTATACAGATATTTAGAGTAACAGCTTTCCCTTGACCCGTTCATTTTTTATCTCTAGTTTGGGGCTTTGCAGGCTGCTGTTCCATGCTTTTCTGCTCAACTACTGTCACAGCTTTGTCAGACTCGGTTGGACCAGCCTGACTGTGTGTGTGTGTGTGTGTGTGTGTGTTACAGATCTGTTGAATAAGCGTCTGTACTGGGTGGACTCCAAGCTGCACCTCATCTGCAGTGTCGACCTCAGTGGAGCTCAGCGCAGGGTGGTCCTAGCTTCCACAGAGAGGCTGGGTCACCCTTATGCACTGGCTGTCTTTGAGGTAAGGACGTGTGTGTGTGTGTGTGTGTGTGTGTGTGTGTGTGTGTGTGTGAGAGAGAGACACAGACACAGAGACAGAGAGAGAGCAAGAGAGAGAATGTGTGAGTGTGTATGTCTGTGCCACATGCAGCACAGCACATTTCTATTACAACAGTAGTCAGGGGGAGTTGTGTGTATATATGTGTTAGCATGCATCCACATGTGTTCGCATGCATGTGTATACATATTAAAACTGTAATCTTATGTTGTGACTTGTGTGGCTCTTTGTTCCTGTGTCTGACCATTTGGTGTGTGTGTGTGTGTGTGTGTGTGGGGGGGGGGTTGGTCTCCCCTTTCAAAGCTGATGCAGCATGCACTCCTACATTAGCATTTGTATATTCATTGCAAGTTCCAGCACTTTGTGTTAAAACACATTCACATTGAGAGACACACACACACGCGCACACACACAGACTTCTCACACTCTGGATTTCCATTTTGCTTTAGGTGCTTTTGTTTTTCTTTTACATCTGCCTAATCTGAATGGTGAATGCCATGCAAGTACTCTATTGTGCGCGCGCACGCACAGACGCGCCTGTCGGGCAGTGAAGCAGTGTACTGCCCTTTTGAAAATCCTCTTTTCCTTTTTCCACTCCATGAGGTAGAGATTGTTGCTCTGATCCCATGAGACTATTCCTACCTACCAGTGCATCTGTTTTCACACAAGTGCATGCAAGAAAATACCCCCCACACACACACACATACACACAGGAAGAGAGAGAAAGAGAGACAGGGAGAGTGAGGTAGAGAGAGAGAGAGAGAGAGAGAGAGAGGGTGCGAGAGAGAGAGAAATGCACACACAGACACGGATTTCAATGGATACATATTTCTCCTCACCTGCACATTAAACACCCCCCCTCCACACACACACACACATGCACGCAAACACACACTTTTACCACAGACACACATGCAGTCATGCACAAACCTGACAGCTGTCTGTGTTATCTACAGTAGCCATCTATTTTATAGGTGCCAGCCTTTTTTCTGAGCTGATAAGGTAATGCAATGCACAGAACTTGTTTATCATACAAAACCAAAGACAGTAAAACAACAACAAATTGGCTTAGATTGCAGAAAAAAAGCTTTCCCATCTTTTATCTTCCTACCAAGCAGGTGTGGTTTGAAAAGAGACAGAGAGAAGAGGATGGGGGTGCAGAGAGCGAGGAGGAGAGAGAGAGAAAAAAGGGGGGACAGAAAGAGAGTGTGAGAGAGAGCGGGCCTTTGCTGGGTCTCCCAATTACTGCTCAGTCCTTCCCCAGTGGAAGCAAGTGATTCAGAAGTCTGTTGAATCCCTCCTGACACAGAGCAGGGCTTTCTCCTCTCAGCCATGAGTCAGGTCAGATGGAGGCATTTAGCCCAAACAAGAGCCATGTCAGCCAGTACCAGCACCCAGTCATCACACAGCATTACCCACTCAACCATATTTCTTTGCTCACTCCTCTTATTACTTACTTGCTCTCACTTTTTCATTCACTCTTTCATTCACTTACTCACTGACTGACACTCTGTCACAGAGTTGTGTTACTTCCCTCCTAATGGGATGTTTTGCTCACACTTCTAACTGCTGTGCCTAATGCAGATGTTGCCTCTTTTTACTGAGAGGTTGAAGGGGTGGGTGTCCACTAGGGATGAGACAATTAAATTAAAAACGTCACAATTAATCAATCGTAAAATATCCCCAAAATTGTCATGACGACATTCTTAAAAATGTATATGTATTATGCCAGGAGCCGTAACTTTAGACCAAGTGGCACAACTTGCACTGAACAAAAATAAAGTTACACCTGCAACACACACATTTGGTCGTTGTTTTTGGCTGCAGAATCAGGACAACTGCTGTGACTATGGCAGAGGCAACATTAGCAGCAGATTTATTTTCTCAAATTGCCACTGTGGCAGTTTTTTGGTTATTCCAAGAATGACAGTGGTGTCAGTGGTTTCTTTTAAATTAAAACAAAATTTATTTTACATTTAATTTACGTTTACATTCAGTAAATAACAAAACATCAAACCATGCATTGTTTCTGTGATTTCTGCTACTTGTTTTATTATTACGTAATAATCGTATAAAAATTATTCTTTTTTTAGACGATAATCGTACTATCAAAATCTGTAATAGTCTCATCCATAGTATCCACTGTGATAAACTGTAATGTAGTTTTATCACCAAAATATCTCAAACCCTGACACATGCACAGTCAATAAAAGGGTACATTAATTTGCCTAATTTTGTCCCTGCAGTGCTGAAGTGGGAATGATGTATGAGGTGTTTGTGTGAAAGGCTTTCATTAGTAAAGGTGTGTGGGCCTGGCATCACCATCCTGATGTAGATGAATAAAGTGTGTCCTGTTGTGTGTTTGTGTTTAGGACCGTGTGTACTGGACTGACCGGGAGAAGGAGGCCGTGTATAGCGCTAACCGTCTGACTGGACAGGAGCTGACAGCCCTGGCTGAGAACCTAAACGACCCTCACGATATAGTGGTGGTGCATGAGCTCAGGCAGCCAAAAGGTGTGTGCATGTGTCTGTACTTCACTGCTGTGTAGAAACTACAAAATGCAAGTACAAATGCATGAGGTTTTGTACATGTACATTTGTGTTTATTTGTTTGTTTGTTTTGTCCTTTTTTAAAATACTGGCATTAAAAACATCACAATTGAAATGTCTTATGTAGGATCAAACCAAGGCTAAGGCTTTATTTATATATCCCCACCGTATCTATATACACACATGCTCACATGTAGGTGTGTTTATATGTGTAAAGATATGTATGAACAGGAATATATTTTTGATATCATGTTCAACATCGCAAAGACCAAAGAGACAATTTTGGACATTTTTATAAGGCTAGAGTCCTGTCCTACAACAGTGACATTTGTGTGTTGTCCTGCAGGTCTAGACAGCTGTAACATGGGCGGGGAGGAGAATGGCGGCTGCGACTTCCTGTGCCTAAGAGCGCCGCAAATCACTGAGCACTCACCCAAGTACACCTGCGCCTGCCCGCATGGAGAGGAGCTGGGAGAGGACATGCGCAGCTGTGTGCTTGGTAATGCAGTCAGAATGCCCGACACCCACTCCGATCCCCCATTAGCACACACACACAAAACCCTCACACACACACACAAACACACACGCCCACATTCACAGAGACACATGCATGCAGATTCACTTTGCATATAGACACACACACACATACACACATACACACACACACACACACACACACACACACACTTACACTCACATACACACACATACACACCCATACACACACATACATATTTATACACACACTTATAAAATGCGGTTTCCACCAATGATATGCATCGATATTACCATATTAATCACTCAACTTTTTTGCCTGTTTACTGCAGCACACATCTGTTACAGAATAACAGATTCTCATCACTGTGAACTCTTTCCACAGCTACACCATCTGTCCAAGACTCAAACTCTACTGCAATGCTGAACATGTCTATGACTGGCATCACAGAAACCGCATTTGAGACACTGAATTTCACCACCCCTGAAAGCCCCGGAGCAGTGACATCACATATCGCCACAGCGACAGGTCTCACACCTGCACCCTCCCTCACCAGCCTCTTCGATTCCCAGGAGCCGTCCAACTGGACTCAGCCACCTGGACGTAGCAGCACCTTTGGTGGAGCCATCACCACAGTCCCCGGAGAGATAGGCAATCTGTCCCATCACGGTGAGGTCCTTTGAGAGCCCCTCTCTATGCAGTGGCATGTGTGACACATCAGATGCACTGGGCCCCAGTTTAGATGTAATATGTTTGTTTTTGTTTTATTATTCTTTTTTCTGTAAAACATATATTTTAATATATGTAAGTAAAACACGTTTTAATATATCTTTAACATTACGTACATTTTATTATATATTTTATTGTGTTTTGGAGTCTGTCAAATACTATAAATATAAGACTAGTTAAAACTGGTTTGTGGTATCCTGTCTCTTTATCACTCTCCATGTCTTTTATTGTATATGTTTTTTTTTCTCCTATTAGCTGGCAATGAGCTGTTTCTCCTTGGCAACAATCTGACGGTGGCAGTGCTGGGCATTGTTATTCCCATAGGTAAGTATGTCTCTTCTGCCTCAGCTGCAGTCCACTGTGCTATTTATAGACCAGATTGTGTGTTGCTCATTCATTCTGCAAGTCCAAGAGGTGTGTGTGTGTGTGTGTGTGTGTGTGTGTGTGTGTGTGTGTGTGTGTGTGTGTGTGTGTGTGTGTGTGAGTGTGTGTGTGTGTGTGTACGTGTGTGTGTGTACGTGTGTGTGTGTACATGTGTGTCTGTTTGTGTGTCTGTGTGTGCAGAGGGGGGTGTACATCTTTGTATGTGGCTGCTGTATTTGTTTGCATTTTTGTCATCATACAGGTTGACTGTGTGGAAGATGTCTTTAATTTGAAAAAAACCCTTTCATTGATACTTTAAATCAGCACCATTTTACAGCTCAGTTAAAACCATCTGGTCAATTTCATGGATGAGGGGGAGAGTCTGTGTTAATTAGACGTGCAGTTTTCATTTTGGACAGTGGCCTCAGTAGACAAAGATGCAAAATTAGTACCAATATTACCACGATTATACAATTTGGGCCAGATCAAGTAGCAGCTCAGGTAATGATTAGTAAAAGTTTTTACGTTTGTATAAGGTAATATGGCATTTGTGACCAGAGTATGTTTTGCTGGTGAACACCTTAGAATAGTTGTATAAATGACAACAGGTGCAGAAATATATTGGAGAAAATGGTATTTAAATTAAGGTTTTGTTTGTTTAAATGGTTTCTGTCTTGTATAGCCTAGACAAAAAGCGGACTGACCACAAGCACAGAAAAATGAATGAGAGGTGAAGTTCGATCTGGTGTAATTACATGCATGTAAATGCAGCATAGCTAGACGTTTTAGTGTGGCAGTTATCTCATGATTCGTTCTAGTTACTGGCTCCAATACAGACTTAGCTCATCCACCAGCTCCAAAAAGAAATTGCTGGGGAGGCAATATGCCAAAAATATTTCTCCCTAAATTATGTCAAAAATATTAACACTCCCAGAAATAAGTCTTTCTCTGTGTAATTTCCTTACAACAATAATAGCAGTCCTCTGTTGTACTTTGCCAAATAGCATGCTTCAGTATTTAATAATGATGCAGTTTGTACGCCTATATTTACTCTCAGATGTGGGTAACCAGTGGGCATGTGCTGAGTCAATCTATTTGCATGTTCTCCTCCCGGGATTTTGCAAACGGGTAGAAATGCCCTTACTTGCATATTCATCAAGAGAAACACACAAAACTGACAACACATGTTACCTTCCATATTTGGAAGACGTAATCCTGATTGCATACTGTTAATAGAAGGTCTTCCACATTGTTTGTAGGTGATGTGAAGTTTACACACATTTTTATACCCACAGACCTGTAGTAAATCTGGCCTCACGTTAATACACACACGCATTGTGTTTACATTTAATCAAAACACCAAAGGCAATGTGTGCTTTTAGACTTTAAAGTAAACTTACTATTCAAATATTTGCATTTGGAGTACTTCATCTCTGTTTCAACTATGAATTATTAACAGTAAGCAAAGGCCACATGACATTACACTAGACTTCCCATAACATAGTGAAATGTCTGTGGGAAAGAGCATCGCATTTGCATTGGTCATCCATGTTGTTGCTGTTTTGTCTCTAAATGACATGACATGGAGTCTTGTGGAGATCGCGCCTTGTCCGTCTCTCCCCTTTCCTGCCCCCACCACCCATTACCGTCCCCCCCCACCTGCTCTCTCCTCCCAGTCTCTCTAGTGTGGGCAGAATGAAGTAGCACTTCTTTGATGACTGTACTCTGCTGACTAGTAGGAAATCTGAGGGGTGCATACACTGTATTTCACTTTGAAATAAATACTTTATGCAGCTATACTTCATACTGTATATTTTTACTTATACTATTTATACTATACTATAATGTACTGTACTATACTATACTATACTATACTATACTATACTATACTATACTATACTATAATATACTATACTACTACTTTAAACTTCTATAGTATATACACACATTAGGGGAGAAATGGTACAGGAAATTCACGGTTTTATTTGCACTGCCAGTTCTGTATAAATGCAGTATGTCTAGCAAAAAATAACAAAAACAAAAATACTTAAATTTATTGTGCAAATTAAACCCAGTTGGAATAAGAAGTTGGACAGTTTTTTACCTTAGTGATTGGCACATGTGCATGATGTCGTTCAACACGCATTGCTGCATTCTATTTGTTTCCTCTTACATACCCAATAACTACCAAACAACAGCGACACACGTATAAATCATCATTCGTATGAATAATCGCGAACTCGCTGTCACTACTGTACAGTAATTCACTGGATTGTGTAGCTCCTGTGGATCATTTCCACTTGCCGTGCTCATGTCAATAACTATGAATGACTCAGAATGCATCCATTAATCATTACTCCAATGTTCCATATATTCCTCTAAAGTGTATTATTTGTATGACGGCAGGAAATGATTAAATACAAAAACATGTACCATTTCACCCCTAATGTCGACACTTATTAACGTAGTAACGAGTGTTACTTCTCTAACTTATTTCGCTAAAGAGCTTTCCTGTGCCCGAGTGCTTTATGGGCAAGTCTTTATTCTGCCCTCTCTGAGTGAGACATCAGTCTCCTGTGTCTGGTTGACTTTGTCACTCCACCGCTGTATGACCATGTTAACGCTTCACCCTCCTCCCCCCATCCCCTGGCTGGCTGTGTGTTAAACGCATGCAGTTCCTATCGTTGCCACAGTGGTCTTCGGCGTGGTGTGCGCCGGCGTCTACCTGGTGTGGCGCAACTGGCGAAGCAAGAGCACCAAGAGCATGAACTTCGACAACCCAGTCTACCGCAAGACCACAGGGGAGACAGAGGAGGACGAGATCCACATTGGCCGGACCGAGGGCCTTGTGCCGCCCCACCACCACCACCCTTATCCCGGCCCGGTCGTGGGCATGGCCAACGTGGCAGGCTCCAGCGGCGGTAGCGGAGGCACATGTCCACCCTTCATCGCCCTCCCCATGGGCAGCGGGCTGCCTGACCCGGCGACGCACTGGTACACGGAGCAGCCCACCATCGCAGGCCCAAAATGAAGCTGGCAATCCACCACCCCTCATAGTCAGGATTTGTGAGACAGCATGGCTGCTAGGCCAAAGATTTAACAAGCTAGCCTAATAGCCAGATTGCCAATGTGAGAATCACTTATGTGATATTCCTGAGCAGTGGGCCTGTGCTCAGAGACACCTTACCCCACACCCCCATCCCCCCGACTACCCCACCTCTCCACCCCCACACGTCACGTCTTACTGATGACACTCATTGAACTGGTCCTGACAGGCAAGCTGAGCGAGACGGGTGCAGACGACCTTCATATGACCCTCCTGGGTCTGGAGACTGATAGCATTGGTAGGCATGAGGAGACTTCACCAATGACAGCCCCAGCAGGCTACCGTCAGACCTGTTCATTTGCTGTGTGCTTTCCTAAGGATGATGTGTCTGTCATTTTGCTTTACTGTATTTCAGGCTCCTTCAGGTAAACTGTGATCGTTTTCTCCTCACTCTCTCACACACCTGAGACACTGGCCCCTGGTTTGTGATGTGGTAAAGTGCCAAAATCTGTCTGTATTTTTTCTGAGCTCTTTTCTTGTCTTTCCACCTGATTATCAAGTGGCACAGAGGAGCTGTTGTTTTTATTGGTTTATGTTATAATTATTTTTTTTGTTTAAAACAAAAAAGAAACCGATTTGAATTTGACTAACCAGTGCTCATCATCACACTAGCCCCGAGCACAGAATACAGTGGGCCTGCGAGATGTGTCTGTTAACCCCTGTCTTTCCTGGTGCACAGTTGTTAGCTGTATGCCTGGATCACAGGCTGCTCAGTGGGAGTGGATGAGGGATAACTTCTATGGTCCCTAGCCTGATTCTGTTGCAGCAGAGAGACTTACATTCCTGTTAGCACTTGTACATTAGAGATTCCAGTCACTCAATAATCCCTGGTTTCTCCCCAGGCTTTACTGGAAAATAAACAACTGAAGACTAAAAAGACTATAACACGTGTGAAGGGTATATAAAGATTTTGAAAATGTGCAGGGAGGCAGCAAAATGTGTTACATATCCATGGAATAGAAGAAAGTCTGTGGCCTTAGTGCATCTCAGACTAAAATAGATGTGGTTTTCATGTACAAATGGCACTGAAGTTCAGTGAATGCAGCCAAAATATTCGAACAGGGGAAAATACAAATAATACACGATGCTAGGGCTGTATATTGGGGAAAAATATCACTATGACATGATACAGGGGTACCAATTCCATTTTATTGCAATGCTTATGCAAGGTAATGTATGGGATTTTTTTCTTTTATTTAATGTTAGAAGGACTGTCATAGTATAAAGACAACACCTCTATATGCATTAAGGATGACTGCTATTTAGCAGGAGGTTTGTACATTGTAATGGATCTTTACATGTAAACTATAAATTAATAGGAAACAAAATACAATATTGTAATACCTAAATTCATCTTTCATTAAGTTTTTCATAAAGTTTAAATCCCCCAAATTAGGCCGGAGTTTTTGCAGGGTGGGCACATTTGTACATATTTGTGAAAAGTCTAGCTTTAGCACGCCACGTCTCGTCTCGCCTCCTTCCGCTGTGTGGCCTGACGGCCCCGTGGCTTGGGGAACGGAGTGACACAGCGCTGCGCTCTCCTCCTCTGTGTTTACCCTCTGCCTATGATCTTACCATCTGCTTCCCTCCACCGCATTCCACACTAGCGTATGCCACTCGCTCCCCCCGGGCCCTCCAGGCTACGTGTGTGTGGGGTTCCAAAAGGAGGGAGAGAGGGCTTGCGCGTGTGCCTTCCAGAAGACTCACTAAGCTAACAGCTCCAGTTCGCTGACGCCAGTGGGGTAGTTTTGGTGGGGAAGTTGATGGCACAGGCATGGAGAAGTGATAAAAATCTTGTTTTGCCAAACAATCTGCCAGTCTGTATGTGTTATGTTATGTGTAATGTCTCAGGGAAATGGAGCAGAAAGAGTATGTTAGGAAGAAGGAGAGGACAGCATGTGTGTGTGTGTGTGTGTGTTTGTGTGTGTGTTGGTTTGCGTGACTGAGATGCCCAGAGAAGTGTTTTCCACAATGTAGAGCACACATCAAGAATGCCAGCTGCTTTAGAATGCAGTGTAGAGAAACACATCAAGGGCTTAACTACAGGCTAACCTGCTGCCATTGAGTACTGTTAACTGCACACCTTTTACCACAGTACACGCAGCATTTTTGTTTCCTAGTGTCCCTGCAACACTCTGTATGGTCAGTATATTGGCATTGTGTGAACTCAGACCAGTAAGCTTACTATAGCCCGTTCTTATAGTCACAACATCTGTGCTTTTTTCATCTTGGCTTCTCCTATAATGTTGAAAATAGGAGATGAATGATTTTGTGGTTAGTTGTGAGAGTGTTGGGTTTTGTGTGTGTGAGTGAGTGAGTGAGTGAGTGAGTGTGTATGCATATGCATTAAATTTAATATCAGTGTTGTGAATTTGTGTTGTTTTTGAATCCAGATGTGTAGATATGTTTTCATAAGGGATTTTTGATACAATGTAAAATGCTGTACATAAGATTTTAGATAAAAGTTAGTCCACACATTAATTTATTTGTACAAAAACAATAGAAAGACACACTGGATTTTTTATTATAACTATGAAGGCTCATTTGCCAAAAGTGTTTTGTGCTTACCATGTTGCTTTTTTGTCACTGGATTTTTTTTTGTCAGTTTTCTTGCCCGCACATTCACTTACATTGAGGAATTGTCACAGTATTACCATTTCGTGTAAATGTATTTTTATTTGACAACTGTGCTTTTTCTGCCTTTTTTCATTTTAAATATTTTTTTCAGCAGTTATGTTTTTATTGATGGAAATGTCTGTCTGTACACTAAACATATTTACTGTTTGACAAATTTATTTCATATTTCTATGAAATGTTTCAAATCAGCTCTCTATATATTGATATATAAAATGGATTGAAAATTTCATGTTGTGTTTTCTACTTATTTCATGTTTTTTCTACTTATTCAAATTAATATTAATATTGTTTTTTACAGAAATAGTTTTGTTTCACTGCACTGGTTTTTAGAATGCTTACAAATGGACCTAAATCAGTCAGCTCCATGCTGTGGGTCCCCTTTATGAAACACTGCCAGTTTTTTCAGCATGTAATGTTTGATAATGCAGGCCATAATGTCTAGTCTAATGTATGTGTGGCATTATGCTCATGTGGATACAGCTTGGTAGAGGGTGACCCAGATTGCAGCCGTGCTTCTTTGCGGCGTCCGCGGCTCCAGTCCGTCGCCGCTGTGCATGTTATAGGACACCTGGGCACTGGGCTGACCCCTCCGCCTCCTGTACCCCTCCGCCTTGAGCACCCAGCAGACTGCAGAATGCCAAGATGATTTTAGGAAGCAATCAATTCTGCACGAGCACCCCTCCCCTGGTCCTCCCCCACACCGCCTTTGTTTGTGTCTTGCTCTTTCATTTCATCCTTTCCTAGTACAACCTCTCCCGCTCACATATCAATGACAGCTCAATACCATCTCATCCAGAGAGAATGCTTCAGCTGAACCCAAACCACAAGGGAGCAATACCCAGAGATTGCACTGGTCTAACAATAACAACAGCCCTTTTAGACTAACATTTCTTGTTGCACACTCTTTCTGAGTGGACGAACATTTTTCCCATTATGGCTCGGATGTGACTACAATATTAAAAAAGTTGTATAAAAAAGATTTTTGTAGATACAAGTGTGCCACCAGGGACAGACAATAGTTTATGAGATTCTCCCAAGGAGCAGGGCTCAGGAAACAAAGCATTTTGAATAAACAAAATGTATGATATGATGCAGGGAAACAAAGTTTGTGTGTAAGAGAGAGAGGGGGGGGGAAAGAGATGCTGCTGAGACAAAGCAAGGGGACATTGAGACACAAGGAAGCTTGGTATGCTGTTTTGCAGGCTCAAGCTGCATTTAGTGCACAAGTGCACCGCATCATATGAGGAGCACCCCGAAACCCCCTCGCAGGCTAATAAATGGTTGTATAATATTTAATTAAGGTCTGAATTTTTGAGTGCTTAAGCTAGAGCAATTCTCTGTGTGAAATCCAGAGAAAAAAAAAAACAATTTAAGGCTGTATAGTGAATGTCACTTCATATTTTGCATTTAATGAAAATCCATTTTATGAAGGACAATTTCATCACCTACCAGGTGATGTCAACAATAAGTATTATCAGCATTGTAACTGTCAGCATATAATGAATTTCTTGGTGACAATGTAGCTCCTCCTTTAGGATCTTTCCATGGTCACCCTCTAAGTTGTTTTTGGCATCAGACTAGACCATCAATACAGTATGGATGAAATTATTTGCTAAAGAGAATTTTGAAACACAAAGGGCCATGTAAGAAATTTGGCAAATATATATGAGTATTATGAGACCAAACCCTCCTATATGACTGTGTGGTTACTGTATTGTATGATAGTCAATTCTGTTGTACTGGTGGTGCATACACTGGTACTGGTATAGATAAACATACATCAGAGTTGTGGTTGGCAAGTAACTCCAAGCATAACACTGTGGCTCATACTGCTCTACAAAGGCAAAGTGCAGTATCTATGTGAACATAGAAACTGAGAAAAATGCCTTTAAAGTTATCATCCTGCATAGTCAAACATGTTGTATACATAATAGTGGTGATGCTTTTATCTACTTTCTTAATATTTCTATTTTACCAGTCTGTGCATATGCTGTATTGATCTAAAGCAACAGCATTCCTCAAAGGCCCTTGAATGTGATGCCCTCTTTTATCTTTAATATCTTCATATCCTGTCCCAGGCGCAGGGCTCTGGGGTGTTTACACGGATTTCATTTGGTCTATCGGCGGATCGATGTATGTATCACATTTGTCAGTTCACAGAGAACACGGGAATGTTGAAATAAACTCCACTTTAATTGTGTTTCATGGCAATACCCTGTGTGAAATTACATGTACACTGCTGACTAATGAAAACAGTTATTGAAAGACAGAAGCCACAGCAATAGATAAACAGTTTTGAGGAAATTTCATGGTAGTATGGTGGTCATTTCGTTTTCTGTGGAAGTGCTTGTTGCAGGCATCAGCAAAAGGCAATATTACAGCAAAAATACTGGGAAAGATAAATCATAGATATAATGGACTAAGGCACTGCAGATTATTTACTTTTTAGCTCATTTGTACAGTTCTCTTCTTACAAAGAACTTCATCCAGTCAAGGTCAGACACTGACAAAGAAGTGAATGTAACCTCAAAGAGTCACCTGACAAGTCAAGACACAGGGCTTTGTTTCCACTGATGACAGACTGTGATCCTTCTCTCTCCTTCTCTGTCTTTCTCACTCTCATTTACTGTCCTTATATTTTCCAGTGTGTCCATGTGCATGCCTGTGCATGCATGCCTGTGTGTGTATGTGTGTGTGTGTGCGTGTGTGTGTGTGTGTGTGTGTGTGTGTGTGTGTGTGTGCGTGTGTGCATGCACATGTCATGTCTGAGATGATGTTATTGATGTACTGTCTTTTTGGACAACTTCCATAAATATCTGACATTCTATCGTATGATGGCTGTTTGAAGTTTAAAATATATGCATTATGTCACACTTTTAGTCCATACTGGTTGTTCTTGACAATTATGTTTGTATCCCCTAAAACCCCTGGGTCCAATTTGCTGCCTCCTCGTCTTTACAGTTATGTCTGCTGGAAAGATTCTGATCTGGCTGGTGTTATGCTGTCTGAGTAAAGACAGTGAGAGAGAGAGAAAGAGAGGGAGAGAGTGTGTGTGCGTGTGTGTGTGTCACGCTTGCGGGTGAAGGATCGCGCTTGAGTATCAGCAGTGCCTCAGGAGGCCATGTGTGCTTGAAGAAGGTCAGCCAGGTCGGTATAGGAAGCTTTCAGAGCTATTGACAGTGCACTGCGTCCCTCCTGCAATACATAACCAAACAGAGGAAATTATGCAGAAGTCAGATAAGATGCTATCTCATCTGGAGTAAGATATTTAGTCATACCTGACGTCTAAATTACACTTAGAGATAAATGATAGCCATGCAGGCACCTCAGACACCTCGGCATAGTCTCATGCATGTAATCACGGGATCATTATATTATCCTTTTAGTTTCACATTGTTGGAAGGACAGCTTTTGTCTAAAGGAAGGTGTGGATCCCTTCAGTGTTACAAATGAATGAAAACAGGCGTTCAGCACAATAAACACATGTCAGGCATACTGCACAGCAGTCAAACTACTGGACAGACAGAGGTGCTCGTTTGCATTTCAGTTTAACCTTCTGAGTCAAGACAAGAAGCCACTTTGACATGTGCATGTGTGAAGTCAGGCCCACCCTGCCTCTCTGACTTTCTCCAAAAGATAAGGCATGTTGAAGGGGGATTAACTTAGTGGTGAAGCTTACCCTCACAATAGGAGTGATTAAGCTTGAGCTTTACAGAGCTTTCATTTCTAGTGAACTTTGTTAAAGCTCTTTAAAGGCTAATCCTCACTGCTATCATATTGCTGTTATTCACAAACATAAAAAACTTCATCCATCAGCAGTACTGTGGGCAGCAGCTGAAGAAACTGTAGGTAGGTTGACAACTTCTAACAGCTTTAGAAGTCTTAGGTCAGATTACTAAGGGAACCTTGAACCCAAGAAGCTTTACCAAGAACACACACAAAAAAACATTGACCTATTTTTACACTTCTACTGTTGCTGTTATTTGGCCACCTGACTGATGATGTATGACTGGGGTTTCATTCTTTGATGTTCAGTCCCATTTATTTTTGTCACCATACAGTTACAGACTGTTCCTTTTTGTGTGTGTTTGGGGGTGCATAGCACACAGTGTAACAGAGAGAGGGGAAACTGACCCTATCAGTGAGCACCAGATCACAATCAGCTTGCTGCAAAAGGATGGCTGCAATGTCGCAATGGTCCCTCTCGCAGGCCAGCATGAGGGCTGTGCTGCCGGCCCTGTCTTGGGCGTTGGCATCGGCCCCCACAGCCAGCAAGAGTGGCACAATGAGCCGGCGCCCATGCCTCGCAGCCAGGTGGAGGGCAGTTTGCCCAGCCTGTGGAGAGAGAGAGAGAGAGAGAGAGATAGAGAGAGAGAGAGTGCCAAGTGACATAGTTAAATAAAGAAAAGATGAGCACATGGTCCCTGTTTAATAAACAGAACTCCACAAAACAGCATAATGGACATTTCAGAGTGGTTATAATTAATGTTAAAGCTGTAGCCTATGCTGGCTGGATACTGTAACATTAAAACTGAAAATTGAAAGAATGAGGTGCTCTAAATGTTGCATCAGTTGTCATGCACTGCACTGTGTGCATGCCTTTTGAACAAACAGGGCTAGATCCCTACTCAGTAATATTACAATTAGGAGAGTTTATATCCAGGAAAGGCATTGATTCCCTTCATTCCTGAAACAGCTCATTATTTCTCTTCTGGATACACTGGGCAATAACATATTATGACAATGCATAACTGCTGTTGGGCTGGTGCATGGTGGTGAGTGTAGAGTGCAGTTTTGTACTGGTGGTCTACAGCATGTGGGTGTGGAGGGGCAGCAGGCAACCTGCTGCTGCTGCTTTGCTGACCTGGCCGGCTTGGACATTGACGTCTCCTCTCTGCAGGAGCTGACACACCACTTCCAGGTCCTGCGGCGAGCTGGCAGCGGTGAGAGAGGCCAGCATGATGGAGGTGTAGCCAGCCTTGTTTCGCACGTCTACATCACAAACACCTGGACACACAGAAAGAAATTCATTTAGGGCAGGAGACAACACACACACACACACACACACACACACACACGAGGCAAAGTAATGTATGTTTCGGAGGACATGCTTGACACAAATAAATTCAAAATGATCACTGGTGCCAACTCAAGTGACTTCTGTGTTTATGCGATGACAGAAGCTACAGGAGAGTCCCCTTATTGACACAAATCTGTAAGTGTACAGACATGTTGTTATTCCTTTGTGGTCTACTTACAAACACACACACACATACACACACACAGCCCCTGAACTAAACACATCAAACCTGTGTTCAGCAATGTCTGAACGATGCTGAAGTTAGAGTGAGACACGCTGTAGTGCAGGGCAGTGTTGCCGTTGTCATCTGCCAGGTTAACGAGGAACTGCAGAAGCGAAGGAGCTGCCTCCCTGACTCTCCCCAGGTATAGCGCCACCATGTGGGTAGATGAGTCCTCCTCAGCCGCCACTTGGAACCACTGCTGGAACACCACAGTCAGGGCCTGCCTCTGGGAATCCAACATGGCATATGTCAACACACTCAGCCACCACAAACTCAAATATTCAATTTCTACTATTCATTACATTACACATGTGTTATTCAGGCTTAAATAAAATATAAAAAAGGCATTGATTTCTTCAAACTTTAAAAGGACAGAGCAGAACACTAATCACTAATACACACAAAAACACTAATCATTAAGGGGATCACTGTATAAAATTACAACATGAAACATTAAAGCCCCTTAACCTTTTCTTGAGTAACACATGAACATTTCCACATTTTCACCAATGCTTATTAAGACCCAAAGAGTGTTTGTTATTTGTTGTAAAGAAATATTTATTACCATATCATCATTGAGATTTGCCATTTCATCCATGTGGTCCTTCAGGTAAAGACATGCAGCAATGAAGGCCTCATCAACTCTTTCAAAAGATGAAACAACATACTGTTGAACTTAAACCACAACATAGAATGTGCACAGATAAAATAAAACTCCAATGACAATTCATATATCCTATTTAAAAGTGCCACAGTGAGGCCATCTATCACACATCATACTGTAGTGATTGCAATAATAATAGAAAGTCTCTTTGTTCTCAACACACTGCCTCACCCTTTAACTTCTATCCCTGGCTGCTCCTGATGTTCCAATCTTCCCTGTGGTCCATCTGAATTAGGCTGTCTGTCTGTCCTCTCTTGCTGTGCTGCAGAGTGTGTAGACGCTCTCTGTGATATAGGTTGTGTCTGAAAGTCCTGGTCTCCCTTCGTCTCCTGTTCTGGGTTCTCTGTGTTTTGGTGTATTATCTTCTCTAGAGCTTTGCTTGCTTTTGTCTCCTCAAGTGAGTGTGATGCACCCACTATACCCGTCTCTTCCAAATCAGATGGCCCACTTGATGTGCTTTTGTTGCTAAATACAAATAGTGAAATTGTAAAGCTTCTTTAAACAGTAAGTATAGAATCACCACTTATTATAACATGACAACATCCAGCTGTCTAATTTTAGGATTAAAAAGAACTGTGCTTTACACAGGACTGGAATGGTTCAGGCTGTATATAACTGTGTTTTCATAAACCTACCTATGGCTGGTTCCCACACTGTTGATAGCCTCATCCTTCACACCATCCCCTTCCCTCAGTACGGAAGTGTCAGCTTTAGAGAATGAGAAACAAATAAGCATTACATTAGTTCTTTTACAGCACTTGCATAACCAATAAAGCAAATACAGAGCTTGAATTTGTTTCTGTGGTTAACCATAGTTTATCCTGCCCTGTTGCTGGCCAAGATGTTTATGCAAGATAATATCTATCATTTGTATATCTGTATGTTGAGTGTTTGTACAATCAGTAGGAGGACCTACCAAAGAGCTTGCCTTCTATGCCACTCTTCTGCCCAGGAGCCACATAGGATGCAAGGGTGTCCACCAGCCTCATCAGCTCCTTCTGGATGAAGGAGGCTCTATGGGGAAGGTGATCTGCTGGCACCCCCTCCGAAATCTGACCTCCGCTCAGACACTCCCACTGCTCCTGAAGGAGCTTGCGCACTCTACCCACGTGGTGGCTCACATCCACAGGTTCCTTTGCCTCCTGTCTGCCAACACTCTCCTCAGCAACTCTCCACTCCTTTGGGGTGCTTTCAGAAACATCCCTATTTCTAGTTAGACCTTGCTTCTGCTCCGAACTCTCCATTTTAACCCAGATATCTGTATTGTTGGTGAGTTCCTCTATTCTTTTGTCTTTTAGACTGCTCTCTGTCACTTGATTCTGTAGCATCATCTTGGCCGTCTGAAGTTCCGTCTCTGACTCCTTGAGCCTCTGCTCCAGGTTAGCAAGCCTCTTCTGGAGGACCTCCACAGGTTGGTGGTCTGTGCGCTGACCCAGCCCAGAACGTGCACCTCGGGCCGATGACATCAAGACCTCAGTCTCCACTTGCACAGATGAGGCTTTGACCTTCTCCTCAAGCCGTTTTAGTTCCCGACTCATCCAGTCCTCCTCCTGATCCTCCAAAGTGTTTGAGCCACCTCCCGAACTGTGCCCATTGCCCCAGTCGGCCAAGCCGCCCGTGGAAGCCTGCAGCTGTCCATTGGCTGTCGAAGCAGGTTGCATTGCCTCGTGGTTGTTCTGTGGACAGGAGTGGAGCCTCATGAGGAGCCTCTCTCTCTCCTCCTGCAGGATGCAGATCTGGGCTTTGAGCTCAGGAATCACCCGGATCTCCTCCTCCAGCTCACCGACCCGCTGCAGAGCACCAGTAAGTCGCTGCAGCATACCTGATGTTGTCGTCCCACCCACCGCAGCCCTGTTCGAGTCACTGAACACGTCATCCGAGGAGCCGTTCTCAGGCAGCAGGTGGTCCCTGGATCCACTAGGGCTGGTCGGATCATCGTTGGACTCCGAGTGCTTCCGTTGAAGGACGGTTGCAGGTAGGCTAGAGGTCCGCAGCAGGTTGGGTCTCACGTAAAGCCCGAGTGGTTGCTCATCAAAGGCTCGCTCCTCCTCCAGCTGAGCATTGGTCAGGGACCTGTACGGGGTACTGGGATGCCTGGCACAGGCATCTATGGTCCGAGACTTGGGCCACAGGGAGCCAATGGAGCTCCACTGCGTGGGGCCGTGTAAGCGTCCATAGCCAGGAAGGCTGCGGTTGTGGACCAAGGCACTGGCACTGGAGGGCCTGTTTCTCCTCTGCACTGGGACCCTTCTGAGGGTGTTCCCTTTTTCAATGTCATCCACATACTTGAGGAAGTCCAGGTCCAGGTGAAAGCCATACGGTGTCTCCACAGAGTAGGATGGCAATCTTTTTGAATTCCCATTCATGTTTGGAGATATGCCATTCACTAAAAATGAGAATTAATACTGTGTCAATCAGATGCATTATCAATTGCTACAACTTACAGGCAACAACCTTGCTTTTTGCTAAATTCTTATTCATTGTAAATATTTTTTTAAATAATTGAAAATACAGATGGTACCTGTTTGTTTTTCCATCATTTGTAGGCTTCTGTTATGCTGCTCCTTGGAGGGTACTTATGACCTGAAAATAATCAAGTTATTCAATCAACTTCTGTTTTTCTCATTTGATACACAGCGCTTTCATAACTGCCCCATGTGCTTCCCTTTACTCTCTTATTCTCACAAACTATTCTATATGTCTTAAACATACTCTGTTTTTCCTGAGATTTTATTTTCTATTCTCTCTTTCTCTCAGTGTTACTGCTTCCTCCTGTAACTCTCCCTCCTCTGCCTCCCTTTCCTATCTCTGACCACATGCTGCAGCAAAGGCCCTGCTGAGGCAGCCACAACCCAAACAATGTCAACTATGCAATAAACAGGCAAACAGAAAAAGCAACTGGACTCTCTCTGTCTCTGTCTGTCACACCAACATCATGCAAGCACATACACCAGACACAATTTACATACAAATTGCATATCCTATATAACACACATATTTTTTTTTCTTTTTCATCTCAGATTTTCTCTCACAAGTACACAGTTGAAATCGCTTCTTGTATATCAAAATACATTCGCTCTCTCTCTCCAGTTGTCATTCAAGGTGATATGATATGAAAAACAACTTTTTCACATGGAGGTTATATTCACTGTTGCAGTGGAGTATGAAATATGGGAGTTTCAGTGTGCTGTGTCATTAGAAGCACACTGAGCGTGCTGTGCCTTGAACCCATTCTGTTGTTACAGTAATTTTTCACCTCCTGAGAAAGTGGACACAGGGACCGCCTGGTGGAAATGTAACTCAAAACAGTGTGTCCCGTTCATCCTGAAGTGTTGAGTGGACATATTGTATCGTTTCCGGACTGGGGCCATGTTTGGACTTCAAGCGATTCCTCTTTCTGACATGATCCTTATAACTTATTCCCACAATCAACACACACACTTACACACAGATAATACGATACACACACACACACACACACACACACACACACACACACACACACACACACACACACACACACACACACTTACACACAGACATAAGATATACACACACCCAACACAGACATAAGACACAAACATCTCTAGGTTCCCAGGGGTAGCAGCATAGATGAACCTATAAAACTGTTTTCACAAGAACATTTTGACATTCCATTCCTTTCCTCAATACCTCACGATTTTCATTTGAAAACATCTACAGTTTTTAAACAGTCTATAGTGCTGGCATGTGAGAAAAATAACATCAAAAAGATGACTGGCTCTGAAAACTAACCCTGGATACACAACAGTCAGCTAGCTGGTCTCTGGATATATGACCCAAGGTCTTTGACAGCGTAAAAACAAAGCGCCTTTCTTCCCCTTCACTGTAGATCAGAGGCTGGGTCATTTTTTGATGTCTAGCTTTTCAAAACTGAAACATCAAATGGGCACTTGTGGATTGTGGGTTTTGCGTGTATGTTTTTTTTCACTCAGTTGTTGTTATTAATATGTTATGTAGTCTTTATGAAGGCCTTATATACCATCTCTGTTTCCCACAGAGTCTGCTGACATTTTCTCATGAGGGTCACGCAGAGATGCAACTCCCCTTTGAATCGTGTAGCTTTTGATTAATCAGTAAAACAGAGAAATATTAAAATAGCAGCATCCGCTCCAAACTGTTCCGAGACAATGGAAGGAAAAGATCACTTCTTCTGGCCGCAGTCACTCTCGTCTGCTAGCCAAAGGGGAGAAAAGGATGTTTAACTAGAGCTCTGCTTGGTCCCTCTAACACAGTCCTCACTTCTGTCCTCATAATTATAGCTCTTCTCGTGCAACTATACTTGCTGCGCCCTTTGAGAAAAAAATGGCACTCATTAAATACATTTCTTTCCATTGCATTCTTTTGTCTACCACAAATTGAATTTGAACTCATGACAATTTAGAAACTGCTGGCTCCCTCAGAAATAAACTTTAAAAACAGTGCAACCTCTGGGAAAGAATGGCTCATTTAAGCTTGAACTTGCAGTTGGAGGAAGAGAAAAAAGAGTAAGGGAGAGGGAAGAGTAAAAAGAAAAAGCAGGCGAAATGGAAAGTGCGAGGGACAACGTGAGAGGGATAGCAAGGAAAAGAGAGAGAAGAGTGACTATGGAACATTTGATGCCAGTATTGGCACAAATTGTTCTGTTAGATTTAACCACAAGGATTCTGAAAAGTACAGCCATGTTAAGCTACATGAAGAGATCATCTTAATGCCTGCGGCGCTGAACTCAGCAGGCTGTGAGTGATTCAGCGCACAGCACAGCCATAATATTTATATCGATCTCAGATGGCATACGCAGACAGATGTACATAGAGACACACACAAACACACAGTTGGCTTTATGGTGAGAAAGAGGTATTTTATTCTTCCTGTTTGGCCCTCTTGACCAAGTGGTTTTTCCAGCACACAAACTCATTCCTGCTCAATTTGGAGTTGGTTTAAGGACAGCTGCCAACCTCTCTCCCGCTCCCTCTCTCTTTTCTTCCCTCTCTCTTCCTCTCTCTCTCATTCACTAAAAATCCCCTCCTGTCCATTGGCTTGTGTTTGAAATTGAAGGGGAGAGACACAGAAGCAGGGACAGGCCCTGTTTTCCATGCTGCCTGCTCTGTCTCTCTGAGACACATCTCTGGTCAGTTCCACCACTGGATGACCACGGACTGTGTATGCTCAGAGCCATATATCAACTCTGCCATCACTCTTGTTTCTCTTCACCCTTCCTCCAGAGTCCCCAAGCTAAGTTAGCCCCCCCCCGCCCCCACCTCCTCCCCAAAACACCCACACACACGCACAAGCACAGACACACACACACACACACACACACACACACACACACACACACACACACACACACACACACACACACACACACACACAGCCTTTCTCCCTCTTCTCTTTCTATTTTCCATTCTCTCTGCACTTCCTCTGTTGTTTTCTTTGTTCATCAACGGCAAAACTTCACAATTATCTGGGCAATATGCCAAAAGCAATAGGTCATGCATGTGTCCAAGTTACATGACATGCTGCATGTGAAGCCGTGTTGTTATGCAGAAAGGTATGTTGCTGGTTTCACGTTACTACAGAAACATTTGGCTGCTCTGCTCTTGACAGAATGCAAGACTGGCACACGGCCTGTGGTGGAACATACAAATAAAATAAGTAAATAAATAAATAAATAAATAAAGCTGCTTCTGGTTCCTTTTTTGATTCCATGAACTAAAGACTGGATCAATTTAGAGCGATTTGCTCAGAGTAGCCTTATGTTATAGACAAAGTCAAGTATGGTAACATCTATGTGTGTGTGTGTGTGTGTGTGTGTGTGTGTGTGTGTGTGTGTGTGTGTGCCTGTGGGCCTGTATAAGTGTTTTTGCATTGAGTGTCTCTCTCTGTGACTGTGTTTATGAGTATAACATTGATTACCTAAAAAAATCAACCAAAAACCCAAAATACATAATGACCATGTGTGACTATTCTCATATTACTTCACCACATTTCAGCCTAGTCACTGGTAGGAAAGTTGCATCATGGAAAAGAACAAACTGACCTGAGAGCAAAAACGTGCAAAAATAATCTACTTTACTGTTCACTGCAAAAACACAACACATACAAGATGAAGTTTTCTTGTTCTAGGGCAGGAAGCTTGCAATCCAAGTTTCCTCTCATGTGGCTCGCTTACCTTAAATACCTCAGGTTTGGCATGGCTTCTCCTCCTTTCCTGTTTGCATACGCCCGTCTCTGGCCTCTCTCTCTGGTCCAGTCGAGCCCTGTCTCCTCTCTCTGTCTTGCACTGGCTCACTCTGAGACAAGGACAGCAGTTTGACACCAGTTGGAGTGGGAGGCAGCCGCTGCTCAAGAAAGCACAAGTTAGAAATTCCTCCAGAACATAAAGCACTGTTATTGTGTGTTGACAATAGGGGAGGGTAGGTGCTGCCTGTCATGCCTCCCCTCTCCATCTCCTGCCCAATGACAGGCAGTGGGCGTTGCTGCACCAGGGACTGTTCTCTGCTATTGTCCAATGAAAGTTAGAGGGTGTGGTCAAACAAAGCATTTGGAGGGGAGGTAGCTGAGTGGCTATGCTTTGGGGACAGTTCTCATAACATGGCTTATGGCTGAGGGTATCAACAGGGGAGAGGGCCAACATTTCAAAAGGCTTTCATGAACCCTGCCACACACGCACGCACGTGTGTGCACATACCCCTGCTCCACACATACTGCACTGTAACTCTATCCAGTGTTATGCGGGGCTTGACTGTCCTCTGTAATCATGAGAATACCAGAGGGGGCTTGGGGGATTTGGACTGTTCAAGTCCCGGGGGACATGCCTCTCATGCTTGGGGTATCTCCTTACCACTCTTCCCCCATCTTGGGCCACAATCATCCCCTCATCCACAGTCATCACCGTCCCACACACATAGTAGTCTACCCCACCCTGCTTCCCGTCATGTCCAGAGCGTTGATGGCATTTATCACCTTGGTGTCTACAACACTGTTTACTGGGCTGATTCTTATGAATTCACGACAAATGTCACTATCCGGTTATTTTCTCTTTTTTTGAGAACAAGTCTGCCTTTCATGTAGAAAATATGCTAATTACATGCATTATTACTAAATTGATGTGTGATGGTTAGAGTGTTAAAGCTGTAAGTAGTCAGTTGATAATAAATCCTTAAAACTGGTTTGATGTCAGCACAACCACAAGCATTTGTTTATTGTGGCTTTGTTCAAACATGAGAAATTCTGACATGTTAAAAATGATTGCTTCCCATGGGATCTGAAAAGTGTGGCTCTTTTCAGTAGAACATGAAAACAAAATCGCTTTACTTCATAACAAAGGACAATTGTTTATATCCGAGTCATCTTCATAGCCTATACCTATCTTCACACAGAACCTACACAGTGCTTCTTAAATGGACTTTATGGACTTTACAGTTGCGCACAGTGGGATGAAAAGTCGCGATAGCCATGCTAGGTAATTGCGATACCACAGATAGCCTTAGTCAAGTGTTTTATTGAAATCATGAAGAAGGTTTACAATGATGCACAAGATGAGAGACAAAATGGTTCACAGATATACAGTGGAGTGCACCAATGGACAGGAAGCTTGACTTTATGAGGAGACTCACCAGCCTCTCTGACCAGACACATAAAACAGTCAGTTTACACATAATTTCAGTCTGATCCGACAGCGTGTTGTTGATGATGTGATCAACAGCCAGGGCCACAGGCAAAGGCCCGGTCATTACGTCACGTCGAATTGGTTACTACGGCTACCGTTTCATTTTACTGTCCAGCAGAGTGAGGAGATACCTTACTAGTAGCTACTTAGCCGCTCCTTCTAAAAACAAGCAAAGGGATCATACTTAGAGAGGAAGAAGATTAAGCGGAGAACAACCGTGCCCATTGTTTTTTAATGAAAGGTCAGTGCATTTGTGTGTGTAAAGTGTACGTTTGTGTGCCGCTAGGCTTCTTAACTAGTTAGCTTTGCAAACTCCCTGGAATCCGCGCATTTTAAGGATTGGTGCACCGCTTCAATTTTGACCCTTGGCTTTATGGCCCATACAATGCAACAAGAACTAGCCTAGTGCTTGTACCGTGGGAAGTTCTTGGGCTTAGGTTCCTGAGCTGATGGCACAAAGAATATACCGGACTATTTTAGGCTACATGTTACCAAATGATATCTAAAATGTGTGTAATTGTCTACACTGTTAGCTACATGAGGTATTGCATATTGCATACATCCATATCTCATAAGACATGGGGTAATACACACTATGCACCCAGAAACAGAAAAGTCTCTTGTCATACATGGAAGAACACACAAAAAGCTGATTTTGGCACTTGTTTCAGTTTCTGGGAAGAGAACATGAGCACTGTATGAAAGAAATCATTTTATATAAAGGCAAATAAAAGCCTGAACTGAGTTAATCGTGGCCCACAAAACTGAGTTAATGGTGGTGACGTCCAGGTCACTGCTCAGAGAGGCTGGTGATGTGGATGGCTGTTCTAACCCCATCCCCAGAAGTCTGCAAACTGAGTGGTCGTCATAGCACCCTGTCATTCCAGTCCCATACCAAAACCTGTAGAACCCAAGATGTTCATCAACTGTCTCTGCTACAATTATCACAAAGCCTGCTCTTTACCATCTGAAAAACATCTTGAAACTGCTGCCTTCACTCTCAGTCAGGATCTGAGACTTTAACTGAGACTTTATCTTCTCAGGTCTGCCCAGCAAGGTCCTAAGAGGCTGCAAAATGTCCAGAACTTAGCTTCCAAGGTACAGAAGGCAGCATATCACCCTAATTCTCAGGCTGCTTTACTGACTGCCAATCAAATCCTCACCTATAAATCACTCCACGTACTTTCAAATCAATACCTTGCTGATATCCTCCAACCCCTGCACTCTCCAACAAGAACCAGTTGTCCATCAACTGCACCAGACATTTGGGGACAGCCCCTTCTGTTTCGCTACCCCCACATCCTGTGTGCCCCTTTTCTAAGTGTGTTAAAAAAAGTACCTCAAAGCACATCTCATCTGTTCATAGAGGCTTTGGCCTCTAACATCCACTCCAACCCCCCTCCCAACATACACAGACACACACACACACACACACACACACACACACACACACACACACACACACACACACACACACACACACACACACACACACCTCCTTTGTAAAATGACCATGGGTATCTTGAACGGGGCTATATAAAACAATAATTCTAATGAATCATGCAGAAACCAAAAAAAGATGTTATAGAGAGTTAATGTGTGCCATGCTGTCATTTTGAAATGATTTGCTTTGATATTACGTAAACCAAAGTTAGTGGATGGCTATAAGGTCATATGCAGGAGCCATCCAAAGTAGATTCTGGCAATGTGCCCTCTGTAATGCGGTCTGGGTCTCACAATGACCTGAAGGCCGAAGACCTGAAGAGTACCTTGATAATTGATTTACACGGGACCAATTAGTTCATGAGGGGACAGATTTTGCCAGCGGTTTAGTATATCATTTCCAGACTGTTAACTGTCACCCAGTAAACATTTTTGTTCGACTATGTAAATTTCATTTGTGTAGTAAAATAAAGTGTGAATCTGTTTAGTAACTGAAATGAGAAAGGCCCCAATGCTATTTTTGAATCCTGTGCCCCTTTCTTATCAAGGCCAGCACTGACCATGGGAAAGCTTCCCTGGCTAAAAAATATTGGTTACTTGCATCAGATCCAACTACACTCAATGTTCCCAAATGCAAAATCCAGAGGTTTTGTTTACTGAAATTTACCTGCCAGGTATTTCATTATCTGAGAGCCAAAAATCTGAATAAAGCATGACATGTAGTCTACCAAAGAAAGAAAGAAAGAAAGAAAGACATAAAAGAAACAAAGAAAGAAATCCTTGCACAAAATTTCTTGCAACCTGCTTGTCATAACACAAAGTCACACACACATGAAGAAATATAAACTTTTATTAGGGAAATGGAAATTAGTTGACACAATTTAAACATAATTCATAGCACTATATATCATGGACTAAGATGTATTTTTTTATTTTATTGTTTTTACTTTTCTTAAACATCACTGGCACATTTTACTTTACAACCTCCATGTTGAAAAAAAAGGTTTCAAACAATGCTTCAGATACAACGGTATTGGCTTGTATTCATTGTTATTGACCCTGACCCCTGCAAACACATCACAGGACTAAAGCCAGCCACACTCCATTTCTGCAAGAAGATAATTTAATCTAGTTGGATAAAGCAACAGTGCAGCAGCCATTGCCGTTTCATCCCTCCCACACACCCGTCAGGATGGTCCCTGAGGTCAGCCTGAGATCAGGACCTTGGTCAGTGTTTGCTATGCCCAAACTAGACCACACTAGGGAAATTAACGTCTTACAACTGCCCCTAAGTGCTTAACAAGGTGAAAAGAGGTCTTGGCAACCTTGGACACAATAAATGCAGTAACCTTGACATCATTAAATTAACATACTATTACCCTTACTTCATCATTAGGATGGACACCTAGAGGCTACCTGTGATGGTTCAAAGGTTATGAAGCTTTTTTTGTTATTTCCCTTGTTAGAAAATTCCCCCCATTAAAAACAACCACGAAATAGGCAGCGGTTACATTTGCTTGGTCTTGCCACGTACCCGAAAGTCAAATAAAACATTTAGCAAAACAGCAACAACTATTGATTCCTCCTGGTGTGTCATCTCATCTAAACATGATTGCCTCTACTCTGATGCAATGAGTAATTTCCTATGTGTGCTTGGCTATTCAATAAAATGAACATGATAAAGCCTGAGCAGATTCCAGAACAGCTGCATGTGCCTGAAGGTCACAATGACACATGAGTTGTTATGCTGATGATGGCTGTTTGTGTGGGTTTGGTGAAATCTGTTTAATAACAGTGATATGCCGTCAGCATACTATCAGAAGCAAACATTTAAGTTTTTTGTGCATTGTATTGGGTCCAAATAGATAGATAGATAGATAGATAGATAGATAGATAGATAGATAGATAGATAGATAGATAGATAGATAGATAGATAGATAGATAGATAGATAGATAGATAGATAGATAGATTGATTGATTGATTGATTAGGTGAATGCACCACAGTCATGCATTCTTTTCTTTCTTTTATTGACATATAAGCTGGCTAACTTTAACTATACCATTTTCTCCAGGTTTAGTTGATTAAAACGTAAACATATCAATAAGGGTAGGTCACACAGCATCCTGTAAGACATGAAAATATTTGCCCGAATCTTTGACCCTTTGGTATGCATGCAGACTTGTAAACATGACCCACTTACCCAGACCCCTATCGCTACGTGACAAAAACTTGTCTCTAAGTAACCTAGACCTTCAACTTCATGTTGAATTTCAGATTACAGATGTCTTTCCAATTTTTTTAAACAGCTGATGTGTAATTATATAACTGCCCTGTAGACATGTTATTACAGCTGTTTCTCTGGAAAAACAATTCAGTCCAACTACAGAATACATTTGAAAACATTTTTCCCAATAAATAAAAGAAAAACATATTGCCCATGTCTTAAAAATTCTCACAGACACAGTAATGTTTTTGTTTCCTATGTTACTTGGGGTTCAAAATTATCTAAGCTTATATTGGTTACATTTTTGTATAGTTTTAAAAGCTTTATTACAGCAGCTGTTCACAACATCTGAGGAGATAAGGGTCAGGTCTAGGACGGTATTGGCCTTCTCTGAACCCGCTGTTTGCACACTGAGGATCAAACAGTAAATGTGAGGGCTACTAAAGTTCAAACTGAGGATTGCTTAATAATCAACCCCCCCCCCCCCCCCGAAGCAAGTACTATATAAGCTGACATGCCACTGACTTGAGCCGTCTTTCCTTTAGAGGCGACAAAGAAGCCACGGGCCAGGCGGACACCACAGACCAAGAAACAACAGAAACCATGAAACTGCCACTTCTGCTGGTGTTCGTCGCTGTCACTCATGGCTTCCCTGCCACTGGTGGAAAGGAAGCAGAGTCCCGGTCCGCCTTCGCCCCTCTGGATGATGTCCGTCTTCTCGCCAGTGGCCTCCTCCAGCTCGGCCACAGTCTAAAGGACTTTGTGCAAAAAACCAAGGGCCAGATTAACGACATCTTTCAAAAGTTGAACGTATTTGACCACTCGTTCTACCAGCTGGCCACACTGGCCAGTGAGATCAAGGAGGAGGAAGAGCAGCTTAAGCAAACCACCGTTGTGCTAAAGGCCAACAATGAGGAGATCAAGACCCTGTCCCATGAGATCAATACCAAGGTGGAGGACATCATACAGGAGCGGAGCAGCCTGCGGAGCCAGATGGACGTGCTGGAGGAGAAAATGAGCGGCCTGTCTCAAGGCCTGCTCTCCTCGGACCAGCTTGCGGAAATCTCTGCTCTCAAGGTGAGTCTCTTAAAACAGTGCAGTTGGCTGCCATCCTTACCTACCCATAGCCTGTCAGCATATATTGTTTTAAAAAGAGCCATTTGTCATGTGTGAGAACAGCCAAGTACTATAAGTACTCATGCAGAGTTGTGAACTCATTTAAAACAAACTGATTATGTGCAAAAGTTGGGTGAAATGGAAACTTGCTGATGTTTTGCCAAAGGAAGATACAGTAAGTGCAAGCTTAGCATTTCTGGGCCTCACCTCTTACAACAGAGATGAATAAAATAAAGTGAGTGTTCTAGAAATAAAAAATGTGCGTTTAGAGACAATGAGCGGTGATGTGTCTCTTTGCAGGAGGTGATTCACACCCAGGAGAGAAGCATCACAGACCTCCTGAAGGCAGTGAGGGAACAAAGTGAACAGCTCAACCTACAAAGGACCCAGATCAAAAGTCTGGAGAAGAAGGTATATTTTTTCTAGCGACATCATCATTATTAAACAGTGAATCTACACAAGATTATCAAAAAAGGGGGGAGTAACAGAGAGTAACATGCCAAGTAGATAACTGAAATAGATAGCTGAAAATAGCAATATTTTTTTTACTTTTATGCTCCCTTTATCTTTGAAGTATTGATCATGGCGGTTTTTCATGATCATGTTTTTATTTAGTCTCATGCTGTGTCCTAAGCAATAATCATAGGGTCCTCATGTCTCAGATCAGTGACAGCAGCCTTCAGGAGACTGGTTTTAGGTGGGTGTGGAATATGGAAACTTCCAGTGTGTCAGGGTACTTGTTGAACAACTCCACCAACGACAGCTCTCTGGGGGATGGTATGTGTGACTGTATTGTTTGTAGTTTTTCTCTTTTTTTGTATATGCTGGTTTGCCATTAATGGAATGTTTGAATCCAGTGAAATGTTGCTAACATACATTATTAATATCTACATTGTAATATTTATTATATATGATACATCATAATGTTTAGTGCTACATTGTGTGCCTGTCAAAAAAGGACCTTATTCTGTTGTTAATGCCACCAGCATACCCCACCTGTGGATATGCAGAGTCCAGTTTATATGTAAACAGCCAGCTCTGACTGTGTTTTCCCTTGTCTGGTGATGACATGTGACAGATCTCCCAGTGCACTGTGGTGATGTGTATGCAAGAGGCCAAAGAAACAGTGGGCTATACCCCATCAGGCCAAACCAGTCCCAACCCTTCCTAGTGTACTGTGAAATGACAGCTGGTAAGATTTGTAAACAACTTTTTGTGCAATTAACATGTTAGAAATGGTTTGATATTAATAAAATGCATGCACATTTTAGACATGTTTTAGAATTGAAAACTCTCCTATTGAAGCCCTGCAAATTCAAATGAGATCAATGTAGTTTTCATCATGAAATGTTGTTTACTAAATATTACAAACTGGGTATGATGTTTTCTAGTTATTCTGCCCTTTACATTTCTTACCAAATGTCAGCAATGCAGGCATAAATGAAGTTCACATGAGGTGTCTCTCTAAATGAGTCTTAAATGTCAAATTAGATGACACTACATGCATTTTTTTTTAGCTGAATAAAATAGTCAAAACTGTGAAATGGTAATTCAATGCTCAATTTTTCTTCTCAGATGGGGCCTCTACAGTCATTCAGCGCAGGCAGGATGGCTCTCTGGACTTTGACCAAAGCTGGAGAGGCTATGAGGAGGGATTTGGGAACTTCAAAGGCATGTTCACTGGGTAGATTGTGGTTGTGTGACTTGCCCTTAACTGACGGCAGAACTCACTTGCAGTAGAGTCTTCTCTGGCAGGTAGCATTGCTAGTGTAGTTTAGTGCCCGAGCCTTTTTAAGATGCTTTGTTTTCCAATACCTGGTGGATGTGTTTGCTGGGAGATAGTGTTCCATCATACCAGGAAGGTCTCTTTTTGCTTACCTCACTTCTAAGGTTATACAAACCTGAAGTGCAGTTATTAAGACATCAACAACATTTCACATATCAAAAGAACACTGGAATGTGAACCCATATGTCACTTGTGAAATTAAAAAGCCACCCGAATATATGCAACATAACATGTGCCTGAAACGATTTTTAAGAGCCAACCAGTGTGCTACTGTCTGTCCATAGGAGAGTTCTGGCTCGGCCTGAAGAAGATCTATGCCATCGCACAACACAATGACACCATTGTGCGGATCCAGGCAGAGGACTCAAAGCAGGGGAGGCATGTGGTGGAGTACCACCTGATGATGGAAGATGCCAGCTCCGACTACGCAATCCACCTCCGGTCCACAGACACTGACCTGCCTCATACAGTGGGAAACAAAACCGCCATCAAGTTCTCCACCAAGGACCACATAAATGATGTCCACCAGGACCCCAGTTGTGCCAATGACTACACAGGTAAGAGGAAGGGAAGACAGTCTTTGAACAACATAATGTCATGATTAGTTTTAAAGCATACTGTCAATAAATTGCTCAAGAGTCATTTTGAGGGAAATGTTTAAAATGCCCTATTAAGTCAGAAGTCAACATTATTATATAATAAGAACTGCTCATAACTGTATTATTAGGCAGTAAATAATTAGAGTTGGTGATCAGTGGAGAAACAGTAGACTGAGGCGTTCTCTTCACAAACCTCAACATTGGGATGCTTTATGTTTGTAAAATACATGTAAACAGGAAATATGCATGAAAACATATTTTGGTATGGTAGTCTAGCCACTGAGAGTTGCCCATTAATCTTCCAACTGTGTGTCCTGCTACAACACTGAGTCCCAAGAGATCAAAGGTTTGATTGATTTCCATGGTTGTGCTGCAAATCTATATCTCATTTCGTATACGCATATCCCTCTGACAACCCTACATACATCACTGTGTACAAAAACAAAGATAGGTGTGTTACACTGCACCTATACTGTTATGACATCAGTGTATTGACTGACGTGCATACATTACATAACAGTGTGTGTTATTCTGATTTTTAGGGGTATTTATGTAATCGCAGGCTTGCATAATTTGTACACACACAACTATTTTGGAAGTGTAATGTTCCACCGTTCTTATAATAGTGGCAAAGCTGTCAGAATTCAGTGCACTCACAAGCCGCACCGCTATTGCCATCCAGTAAACAGCAGAAGCAGGCAGAAGTCTCAGGGGACTGTGGGCAAAGTGTTCAGCAGGCTGTGGGTCTGACTGTTCAGACGGGAATGTCTTATCGTTGCCTGTGTTCCTCCTCAGGGGGATGGTGGTTTAGTGCTTGTGGCGACATCAATCTCAATGGGAGGTACACGCACGGCAAGCCACGAGGCCGAGCCGATCGCAGGAAGGGAACACACACCAAGGCCCACGGATGGAGCTCCTTCTCACTCAGGTCCTCACAAATCACAATACGACACGCGACAAGCACACACGGCCCTCCGCACGGAACGCCCAAATAAACAGATTATATCCTCATTCACTTTGACCACATAAGCTTTTGCACTGACTGTCCGGGCAGAACACGAACCTAATATGTAATATGCCATCACTAGTTTCAGTTATTGTTACTGTTACTGTATATTGCAGCTGCATTATGAAGTGAAGCTTTAGCAACACAGCACTCTAACAAAAAAATCACATGGTAGAAATGTCACATGTGTTGCTGGTTGGTTTGTATGGTGCTAGAAAGAAAAAGAGATCTCGCAGTGACCTGAAGATTATGTTCAACATAAAGCAGAATTTCATGCTTGCTCAGTGTATCGTTTGTCACTGCCTTTTACAGAGGTCAGAAGTGCAGGGCAAGGGCCTTTGAACTGTGGGCTCTTAATATGATACAAACTTGCTACGTCAGTCAGTCAGTCGATCAGTCAGTCGATCAGTCAGTCGGTCAGTCAGTCAGTCACAGGTTTTTCACTAAGTCACATTGACTTTAATAATACACATTCATATTGTATATGTTTTGTAGCGTGTTGTGCCATTTGTATTGAGCTTGGAAATAAACAGTATTTTTTAAAAACGAATACATGGATATGTGTATCTGTATGTGTTTATTTATTTTTTTATCTGTGTAATGATCACTGTTGAGACACTGGAGAGTAATGTCATGACCACACATAGAGACACACACTCACATGCACACACACAATGAATCATCACATTCTGAGGGTTGGTGGTTGCCACGGGCAGCCTGTCACTCACGTTGCAGGACTGAACCAGAGGCTCTGTGGCTCAGCCTGTCCCCCCATAGCAGTGGTCTCAGCTGTTCCCATGGCTAATGAACTCAAGGCATCCAGAGGCTCTGTAGCGTCTGGCAAAAGAAGCAGAGACATATTGCCACATGCCTGGAACAGTCCTGCTGCCATTATTTGCTGATATTGCACTGACTGACTGACTGGTTCAAGGCCAATGAATTGATATCAAGAGAAAGACTTTTCTTGCTACATTTTTTAAAATCACCAGTTGAGTTCCTTTGAATTGTAATTCTAACTTGTTTTCTTACCCTAGAGTTTCTTTAGGTCACACAGTTGCCTGTGACAACATCACCTAACAAGAGATAGTTATTCTGCTAAACAGCATGAATCATATTCGACCAATGTGCATGTAAACAAAGACTTACAACTAGGCAACATGTTGAAGACAGTTCACTGTGTATTGTGAGTTGGGATATGGCTCTAAAATAAGGCAGTGTCTCCCTCTGCTGATGATTCTTCTCTGTCATCTAACAAACCATTTTATCGAGACTGAATGTAGGCGACTATAAGAAAAACAAATGCACAAAGCTACTAATAAACATACATTTGAGGAAATATTAATGGTACAAGTTACTTTGTGAAGTTTGCATGACCCCGTATGCCCTTTACATTATATTCATATAATCTCAAATACTCTAGAAGATGATCTTCAAATGCTTAAATATTTAAAATGATGCATCCTTATCTCTACACGTGAGTTTGTGCTTGTTCTGTGACCAACGACCTGCACGTTATGATGATGTGGTCAGACTGGAAGGTCATTACCCTCGGGGGCCAGCCCAGATCCTGGCTGAGGAGGTGAGGGGGCGGCCATGCCGTGGGTCACACTACAGTTCAGAGGCACTTCAAAGACTCAACATAGGTAACTGGCAAATTAGCCCAGGAATCTAACATACCATACCACCCAACAATTTTTTAACATGAGACAATTTCCCTATAGTTAAAAGATTAGCCAACATCCATGAACACTTTTTAAGTTGTCACACAAAGGATGAGCCACAACAGATGTTATATGAATATGTTACAAAATACACTGAGGCTTTTTGTTAAAGAATCAATTATTATTATATTAGCTCATTGTTCATTGTTCATTTTCAGCTTCAGGATGGCCATATAGCAATGCTGTATTTACTAACAGTAGTCACAATTTAGGATAGTACATGTCACATGTACATCGCTTCTTGCTTCTCTTAAATATCCAATGATTTCTCCTGCACACTTCAAACAGTTCCACCAATACAGAAATTGTTAAAATAACATCATTCATGCCACGAGAATGTGAATGAGGGGAAGTAGGCAAAACATTTGACTGTTTTAGCCTGGGAGTGACTCACTGTGTCGTTAGTGTGCAATCAAAGCGCTCCTCTTGGACCTCAGGGGTGGGTCTAGCTGCCCTGGTTACCCTGGGCCCCCGGGGAACGGCCGCCCCTGACAGTGATGCCCTAACACATGTGCACAGCGACGTCTTTAGTTACCAATCCGCCTTTCCGCTGCTTTATTTTTGGCCCCTTAACTATCCCAACTGCCAGTGTCCAGAATGCCTGGGGCAGCCGCAAGGCTTTCCCTTCCTCTTCCCTCCCACTTCCTTCTCCCCTCGAGGGGGGCGTGCAGCAACTGCCTTTGCTTTGTTCCCTCTTCCTCCCTCTTTCCTCCCCCAGCCCCACCAAACGATGGACGATAGCCCTCTGCAGGTACTGTCAGTGCCCACGGCCCCCTATCCAGACCAGAGACCTGGGACCAGTGGCTTAAGGAAGAAAGTCTATGTCTTCCAGTCCAACAGGGACTATCTCCAGAACTTCGTCCAGAGTGTTCTTTCCTCCATAGACCTGCGTGACCGCCAAGGATCCACCATAATAGTCGGTGGAGATGGACGCTACTTCAATCGTGTGGCCATTGAGGTGATTGTGCAGATGGCTGCAGCAAACGGGGTCAGTTTCACCACCACTAGCTGAACTGTTGCAGTTGCATGTGCAGATGGTGTGAGGTGACTGCATGCTTTCACAAATTGCTGTTGTCATTGCAAACAAATGACTTGGCTTTGAACACCTAATCAGCATAAACACTAATCAACATCCTTTTAAGACTGCATTTTTTGACTGTAGTTGTCACCCAAATACGCGTGATGTCCAGAAAAGTCTACAAAGAACACTGGCAATCTCAACCAACAATAGTGGGTCATTACCTAAAAACATATACCTAAGCAGTCCTAACAATTTCAGTGGAAATTTTATGCATGGTATTTGACGCTTATGGCAAACTACAGCATTTATCCCCATAGAGCATAACCAATATAAATGGCGCATGCACATGTAGAGTTGTTTCCTCTTGAAATAGACCCTGGATTTGGCACCTTAATGCTGTTTGCACACTGCCTGTTGAACACAGCCAACAAACTTGGCTTCTGATCAGGAATGGATATTTATAGGCGATTGAGAGTAAATTATGTGATGATACATGTGCTTCTAATTCAGTCAATTAAAACCTTAGCACACAGGTGCATGAGAGATGCCAAGGCTCTGTGCCACAGATGGATTAGTGGTAGGTCAACAGGTTGGACCATGTTGTTATGTTATGAATATATGTAGATACACTAATAGAATCATAGGCATCAAAGCAAATAAAAGTAGGCATTAGGTTAATTTTGTAAATCGCATGAATGGAATGTGTTTAGAAAAACAGATATCCATCTAAGCCAGGCAAACACTTGTTCTGACACTAGACCTTTTGTGGGAATGACATCTGGCATGATGTAGTTAATTTAATTGATCTCAGAACTTCTACTGCTAAACACCTAAGAGAATCTTTTTCAAACGTTGGGTATTTTCATTTGAATGGAATTTGGGAATAACCCTGTGTAGCCGTCATTGTAAGATAGGGTCTCATTAAGTCAGCATGTCACTCCTAACCTTCTGCTGCCCTCATCAGGTAGGTCGCCTACTGATTGGTCAGAATGGGATCATGTCCACGCCGGCTGTGTCATGCATGATTAGAAAGATGAAAGCCATTGGAGGCATCATACTCACTGCTAGCCACAACCCTGGGGGACCCAATGGTGACTTTGGCATAAAGTTCAACATCTCCAATGGTGGTAAGCTAATAATGTGATGCTTAGAGGGAATACCGATGGGACTGTAAAGATGAACAGTTATACTCTGGGCAAAAGACTTCCTGTAGTCAAGTCTGTGTTATTTATAAAGTGCATAGTGAAATATATTTGAGTCATATTACAACTCATGCAGTGGTTAACAACATGACATAAAAACATGACAGGCAACTGTAATAATGTAGTATTCATTGATCCAGTAAAAGTAAATAAGTAATAGTGGCAATTTCTGTGTTTACATATTGTTGAATTATGGTATTTAAAAGATAAATAAACTAAACTAAAGGATGTGTCTTTTTAGAAAACTCAAACCTTTGACAGAAATAGTGCATTTGTTGTGATTGAATTGTAGAAGTACCTTATGTTTAAAGACCTGTTTTATCAGATAGAATAATGACCTATCAGGTATTTACATATGCAATATATGGTTTTGTTTTGATAGCAAAGATTAAGTTGGACGTTATGGTGTTTTTAACTGAATAAAATGAATCAAAACTATTGTTATGAAATTAAAAACTGCACATCACTGCGTCAAAAACATGCTGTGCAGCAAGCTTTGACCTGGTGCATAGGCATGGTTATTATTATTTCATCCTAAGCCTGCTACATTCTGTTTAAATTGAGCTGAGAATGAGTTCCAGTACTGTTGTGACTAGAATAACAAGCACATAAAGTCATTCTTAGAATTATTTTTGATGTTCTTTTGTACTATGTGCGCCAATTAACCTTTACATTCAAAGACTTGTTAAATTATTTAACATCTCAGGACCCGTTCATTACTTTTTCACAGTCAAGTTTTGATTCGAGGTCTCTGGGATACTTGATACTGATGCAGTTGTGTAATAAGTTTTCATAAGATTAAGAGTTTTTAATTTTGCAATGCCATATAATGACATACAGATGTTAAAAATGAAATACTATCGGGCTTTGGCACTCAACATGACCCTGCCTATCCTTTGCTTAATCCAACTCACACCATCCAAAATAGGACCTGCTCCAGAAGTGGTAACAGAGAAAATCTTCCAGCTCAGTAGGACTATTGAGGAATATGCCATATGTCCTGACCTCAGAGTGGACCTAGCCACTCTCGGAAAACAAACATTTGACCTGGAGAACAAGTTCAGACCCTTCACTGGTCAGTACTACTTCTATGCCATTGCCTAGAGACTAAGGTGAGCACCTTAATGTTTAGATTTCCCGCTTGAAAGCATGCTGTTCACTCTCTGTAGTGGAAATTGTGGATCCGGTGGAATCCTATGCAAACATGCTGAGAAATATATTTGACTTTGCTGCACTGAAGGAAATGCTGTCGGGTGATAACCACATCAAGATTCGCCTTGATGCTATGCATGGAGGTAAGAACCTAAGTGGTACTCTTTGTGGAATGTTTGTACTGGGCTGTAAATACACTCTAAATAAATAAGCAAAAAGATATTGAAGAACAGTATGTGACCAGCTGACATGGTGGTGAAATCTCACATTCAAAATTTATTCAGGAGCACATTTTTTTGTTACCGCTCACTCAGAATAGTTAAAAAAGTCTTGAGCTAATAGATATACAAGTAAGAACATTCATTTTTTATCATTAAAGCGAGAACAACATTAGGAGTCTGTGATTTTAAAATGTTGATAATTGAGGATCATATCTTTGGTAAAAGATTTAGCACCACTATTGCTGAGAAAATAACTTTGACTATTAATACATTAGACGACCATCATTCGCACTGGATTTAATTTATGGTGATTGTTATTCATACATTTAAGGAGGCACATTTGGATTCAGCTGCTAATGGCCCATCCTTATGAGAGCAGAGCCAATAAGACAGTCCTCTTATGGGATATTGGGTTTCCTGGCTCATGCTGATCTCTGGGCCTGTGAGATAACACTGAAACCAGAGACAGATTCCTCTGTCACCCACGCCTTCCCACCCACTCACACAGTTCCTAGAGCCTAGACTCTGTTGGCATGGCAGGCAGTTCTGACATGACTGGAACTTTAACCAGACTCGACGGCCAGCGCCTTCATCTGCTAGTCTTGTTTTATTCAGAATATCAAGAATAAGCATGTGAAACACTGACCTTCACTCTGCATATTAACTCCAGTCTAGCAGTCTAGATCTTCTAAAATACATGCTATTCACTGTACTATAACACCACCATTTTGCTGTTTGCCTGTTTCCACAGTAATGGGACCCTACCTAAGGAGGATACTGTGTGAGGAGCTTGGATGCCCTGCAAATTCAATCATCAACTGTGTCCCTCTGGAGGACTTTGGGGGACACCACCCAGACCCCAACCTTACCTATGCTGCAGAGCTAGTTGAGTCCATGCAGAGTGGCCAGTACGACTTTGGAGCAGCCTTCGATGGTGATGGCGTAGGTGTCAGAATCCTTCAGAGTGCTCTTTTGTGGCACTGAATATAGCTCTGTGAATCAGCTCTTCAAAACATTGAGTGATACTTAGAGCACACAGAGGACAGACTTGAAAGATTCCCGTACTCCATTGAGACATCACATGAGTTTGTTGTGGGTCAGGTTTAGTTTAAGTAAGACCAAGTGTGCCTCTTGGCTCACTTTCTCTCATCACTCTCGCTGCCCCTTAAATAACCCCTAACTTGACTCTATTTCTCTCCAGGACCGTAACATGATTCTCGGGAAGCATGGCTTTTTTGTCAACCCGTCAGACTCTGTGGCTGTCATCGCTGCAAATATTTTCTGCATACCTTACTTCCAGCACACGGGGGTGAGAGGATTCGCAAGGAGCATGCCAACTAGTGCAGCCCTTGACAAGTAAGGGTCTGCACAAGATCTGACAGATGCTTGCATTTTTGTGACTAAAAAAAAAGTGATGTGTTGATGAGCTGTAGTTTTCTAACCACTGTATAGTTTATAGTATAATGTACTGTATACTGCATTGGGCCTAAAACAAAGTTGTTTTTAACCATTATCTGAATATATTATGGCCATAAAACAATTGGGGGCTGTAAGCAATGCTGGAACTTCAACTCAGTGGCCTCACAAAAACACCCTTTCCCTTAGCTCTGGATATCAAATTGATGGATAGACATTGGCAAGAGAACATACATAAAATAACCTGTCACCATGCACATTATTCATTAAATATACTGAATCACAGCTTCCACTGTGCTGCGCACAAGCGTTAACCTTCCTCCCTCCCTAATCACTGATTGGCTACATTACTGTTGAGGGTCACTCTCCAAAAGGTCCATTGGATCTGTTTCACCTTGGGACCCAGAGTTGCTAACAGTACCTCTCAATGCCTAATTCCCAGCATCTATAATTGTCTCAAACAGATAATGTTACGTAAGATGACCTTCTTTTGTAAATATGCCTGTATTATAGTGGTCAATCCTATTTTGTCCCAATCCTACATTCCTCTTCTTAATGAACCCCAAAAGCATTTAAATACACATCTTTACAATTGTCTGTGTTCAAGCGTGGCCAAGGCCACCAAGATTCAGCTGTATGAGACGCCAACGGGCTGGAAGTTCTTTGGCAAACTAATGGATGCTGGCAAACTTTCCCTGTGTGGCGAGGAGAGTTTCGGCACAGGTAGCTTATGAGTGAGTGAACAAACATGAAATCAAACAAATGCAAATGTGCAGAAAATCTTGTTAGATCTTTCTCACAGTGTAACACTAAGGCAGTCTCTTGCCCCATATCCGTATAGGCTCTGACCACATCCGCGAGAAGGATGGGCTGTGGGCTGTGCTGGCATGGCTTTCCATCTTGGCCACTCGGCGAGACAGCGTGGAGGAGATCATGACGGAGCACTGGCAGACATATGGCAGGAACTTCTTCACAAGGCAGGAGTTGCACACAGTGAACAGATCATTAGTCAGCTTTGCACTTTAGTTATGAACAGAACCCAATACAAGCTCACCTCTACAGTGGCTGCACAATGTTGAGAAATGCAAATTTCCTAATGATCTCATGCAGATTACCAAATAAATTAAAAAAATAAGAATTCTGCAGTGGCTGGATATAGTCTGTTAACCATATATATATTTTCAATAAACACAGAATGTTGGTGTAGATGTGAGTGTATCATAACTTTGCTGAAGTGAAACCTGGCCATGAAGGACATGTTTGTCATTTGTTAGACAAAATCTGAAATACAGCACGTCTTTACCACTAAAACTAAAATGGTTTCTTACTTGCATGGTTCATTCTCAACAGATTTGATTATGAGGAAGTGGACATCCTCGCAGCTGTGGAGATGATGGAAGATCTGGAAATTATGATGTCTGACAAAGCATTCACTGGACAAACCTTCTCAGAGGGGGAGAAGATGTATAAAGTTGAAAGAGCGGATAACTTTGAGTATAATGACCCTGTAGATGGAAGCATAACCAGGCATCAGGTGACAATTCCTGACCAACATGTTTGTGGTCTTCTAAAATTAGTATTTATTTTACACATCTGCTCCAAAAAAATAATAACAAATTCTCCACTGATGCTCCTAATACATTTCCACCAGTCACTAAACCATTTCTTAAATGTGCTTGGATATACAGTACGATATGGCCACAGATGCTATATCTAGTGACTTGCATTCAACCCCAAGGAACCTCACTCATGTAAATTTTTCACAGGGTCTGCGAATTGTGTTCTCAGATGGTTCACGTATCATCTTCCGTTTGAGTGGAACAGGCAGTTCTGGGGCCACTATTCGTCTCTATGTCGACAGCTATGAAAACGATGCAGGCAAAATATTCCAAGACCCACAGGTAAGTTTTAAGTTTTGACTTAGAACCTGCATATTGGCACTGCCTTTGACACAAAGAAAAATGACTACACTGAATCTGTCTAACCAGAGAGGTCATTGTTTATTCATACAGGTGATGCTGGCCCCTCTAGTGAATCTGGCTCTCAAGATGTCAATGCTGCAAGAGAGAACAGGTCGCAGTGGCCCCACTGTCATCACATAGTCATAACCTTTGTCCTAATAAATCAGACTCTTCACAGAAACTCTCTAGATTTTAATGTCCGTTTACTTATCTAGAAACAAACAGTTTGTACAAAAATGTTAACTTCAGTAAAACAATTTATTAAAATATGAATAATAAACATACCAATTACTTTGTGTAATTGCTTTTCTACTGTTCTCAGCATTCACAACGGCCAGAAGGTCTCTGTGTTAGCGTAGACCTACGAAAAAATCATTTAGAAATTGAATAAACATTTTCCCAGCAACAGACTATGTATCAGACATTTAAGACAGATGAACTACAGCATGTGTGGTGCTTCTTGTGTGCTCATGCTGCCTCGGTAGCTTTTTTTTTTTTTTTTAAAGAGGGGACACACTACATCACAAATACTAGACCTATATCTTGATTTCACAGTGTGCCTTATGTTAAAAGCCTTACGTGTCTGCACCTTTGCAATATGCTCATTCGCTAATGGTGAATAAAACGTGGGGAGAAGGTTCTTCACGTGCACATGCAGGAGCTGTTGCTTGACAACAGCAAGTAAACAAAGTTAAAAAAGTAGTTTTGGGGTAACCAATGACCGTGTATATACAGCCATTGGTGGTCACTAAGCATTTCATTGGCGGGTAAGGTTGGTATGTTTAGTCAAACTAGCTAACACCTATGCGTATTTGTCCAATGCGCTCTACAGCTCCACCGTTGGATGGAAAGGGAAACAGCGAGGCCGAAACGCTAAGACGCCAAACATCTGTGAGTGAGCAGTGTAGGCCTATGTGAGACCACATGGAACTAGGGTTTGCCATTTGTATTATTAATTAATAATACAATAATTATTTAAAAAAAATAATAAATCATCTGCAACAGGAATCGGCCGCCTCTCTAAAATGTCGACTGGGTATAGAAGCCAATCCTGTTAGACCCGATCTACTTGAATGGAATGCACAAATCAAAGGATCACAAGATACGATGTGGGAAGGCACTGTAACAGACGTTTATTTACTTGATTGCCAAGGACTGATATTTTTCTTGGATAAAGGCCACGCTGCGCCAATATTAACTGGAAGAATGTTTATTTTCTGGCACTAGGGGGCGTATTGAGTTTGTCATTGTATTTCTACGAGCGGCACAGCCAGCTCCCACCGTATGTTGTTTTCAGCACCGTTCCTTTTCATCCTAATGGTAAGAATTTAAACAAACAAACTGTATTTACAGACCTATTGATGTATATCAGAAAAAACACTGTCTCTTTTATGTTCCTTGTCTTTCAAGTGGATAGAAACACAGGAGAGGTGTGCGTCGCTTTCCCCCATAATGGAAATGAATGGGATCCCAATACCTCTATATTCAGCATCTTACAGTATATACAGGTAGCCTATCCTTAACAATCCACTTGACTTTAGTGGCAGATGCCAAAAGCTGATGTTTGAAAGTGCAATTGAAACATGAGATAGTGGCTGTTGTGAGGTCCGAACCCGTACAGTTCATTTTTGTAGGTCTACTGCTACCATCAAGATAACAGTTTACTCAGGCCCAACCCTGTCATACAGACTGTTGAGTCCATACAGCTAATGGTGTTGTGTTCTGTGTCCTCTTTGGTGTCCAATGTAGTATGTGCTCTCCCATCCTATTTTGGAGGATCCTGTAAATGTGGAAGCTGCTGAGATGTTAATGAATAAACCACACATCTACCGGAAGGTGGTTGAGCAATGTGTCAAAACCAGTCAAGCACTGGAACGAGAGGGTCTTGGTAGTAAGATCACATGATAAGATTTGTTATTTTGTTGATCATGGAAGCATAGAAATGTCCAAGTAACCATTGTCTCTTCCTTATGCCCAGTGACCAAGGCGGACCCCAACCAGCCTTTGGGCTGTGACAGGTGAGATAGTCTAGTATAGGCCGCTGGGGTCTGACAGCTGAGATAAGTCTGGCCGTAGGTGTTCAGAATGTTGTGTCATGTTATCTTGTTATCCACAGGATTGTCAGGAGGATCTGTTTTGAGGAGTATCTACAGACCTGGACAAAATTAGCTACCAGCAAAGCAGGATCTCTGATGGCAAATGAATGTATGGAAGCTTTTTTTCCAACACAAGAAAAAAGTAAATATACCTGCAACATATATTACTTGGGAGTATGGCAATGCTGCAAAATGTTTGTCATGTTGCATAATTATAACAAGGCAATGGCATATTACTGTGCAGTTTTAGATTTAGTATTTATTGATAAGATCAATGAGGCTACTCTGATGATCTGAGGACATGAAAAAATGTTGAGTTGTCAAAGTACATAACAGGCTATATGGTGACACTGAATACAGCAGGCATTGTGAAGAAAAAAAAACAGCACCATTGCAAATGTGAGAAAAGTAAATTCCCTAATTGACCCAAATATTTTTTCTAAATTCTAGCACTGGGCAATCACCACTGTGGATCACCACCCAATGAATTAATACCTTTTACTGAAGCATGTATTGAAAGGTAAGTTTGTCTTTCTTGCAATGCAATTATTGAACATTTGAAATGTGTTGTGATGCAGCATATGGTACAATTATTGTGCTTCCAGTGCATTTCTTACTTTTTCTCAGAAGTACACTGTGCCTACTAAAAGGGAAACTGATGTAATTTTACCACACTCTAGTAATGAGTATGAACAGAGAAAGTCAGCATATGTGGTCCCCTTGAAACAAGTCCATGTCCACTGCAGTTGCAGATTAGTGTTTTTACTTTTTGCAGAGTCAAAGAGTTGATGTATGGACCACCACAACAGCATCAGAGAAAAGTGAAACAGAAACAGGACAGACTACTGCGGATTCAACAAATGAGGACGTTATATCAGCAATACAGCACAGCAGGTACTTTTTTCACATGAGAAACAAAAAGTTACAAGGGAAATTCTCTTGCCCTTTAACTCCCCCTGGGCAATCTGACCCACAAATCCATCTATCCATCCATACCTCAGAACCCCTAAAGGAGAGCCCAGCTGCACCACCAACCACAGCTCAGTGTCCAGTCAGGCACAAGGACTTGGAGGCAGAGGTGGACATGCTGGTGACATGGACACACACATTATCTTTGGAGCAACTCGAAGATGACTACTAACCTTATAAAGTGCATCAATACTGATGTCCAAGCTTAAAGGGTATGGCTGTATTCATGTCATGGTACAGGGGTTTAGTAATGCAGATCAACTAGATTAGACCTGCCTGAACATCAATCATGTATATATAGAAATAATAAATATCTCTCCCCACTCATGTTTTGTGTGAACAATTTACAAATCAAGACTTTGTAGTAAATTGTAACAGTTTATTATGATAGATTACAGTGACAAAGAAAGGGAAAATTGTGAAGGCATGATATCATCTTAAAAAACTACCAAGCTCATTTAATTATTATTATATATTTTATGACAGCAAAAAAGTACATTTGTTAAAAAATAAAGTGCATGGTGATACATAATCTGTGGTTGAATGGCTTGCACACAGGTGCTCTGTAAACACACTCTCACTTACACACGCTTACTCATTCAAGCGCAAACATCTCTATAGATGTTTTGGGAAAAATACAAAAACCTGTTCTTCAGCCTGATAGGCCAAAATGTCATATTGCATTTCAAAGTACATATTCAGAGGCACTACATGAATGGTCAGAGGTGTCGGTCCCAACCTCATAAAGTAAAAACCCTGCCATGTAATCCTTTCTTCCTGTGCCCTTAACGCAGTTGAGTTCACTAATTAGCTGATCTACCTGTCTGATGATCTGTCTGTGCATTAGAATCAGCTAGTTAAAAAATAGATCAAATATGTGGCAGGGTTTTTGACTTTCTGAAGCTGTGACTGACACTTCTCTAAGTTTTATTTATGCCCACTTCACCGCTGTGAAAAATATATGTGGACTTTTTATGCTGGTTATGTCTTAAAAATAATGACCGCTGCGATTATTGCTCCAGGCTTGTTGACTGTATTCATTACTCAGACAGGAGACTCCCAAACGCACTGATGAGGCCTTTGAAGTCGATACGGTCCTCTGGGGCCAGCTCCCAGCATCTCCTCATCAGGGTGTAGACCTGAGTTGGCAACAAGAGTGCACACTGATTACAATCTGTTTGTCCCAGGAATACAATTATATTGCAAGTGATACATGTACCCTGCTGAGTATATGAATATAAAAAACCTAACCTAACCTATAAAAAAGAACTGAAAGGTTATCTGTTAATTACACCTGATTCTAACAGCTGGCAGCCAGCACACAAATAAAGTGGAACAGTGTCTCTGTATACAGGTTTAGGTTTAACTGTTATCATTCAAGGGTAACTTAGTGTTATTCTTCGTACTGTGTCAGGGCAGCCAGATGGGCATGGTAATCTTCTTCCCTTCTCCAGGGCATCAACCAGCCTGGTCACGATCATTTGACCATGGCTCCGACCAATTATCTGTAAATACATCTGTTTGGCAGAGAATGGATTGTTAGGGCAAACAAACCACACTTATTGCATAACAAAAAGAATAACATAGCCAATCTGCAGCATTGTTGGTTGTTACTGTAACCCAACCTTTGTAAACATCGCATTTTCAGCATAAAACAGGTAACAAACACCAGCCAATCTAATACTGGATTTAAAACAGATTATAATTGATCCACCACAGCAGCCAACACAGGACAGTGATTCTCTAAAAAAAGCTCAGTGTTAAAATACACCAGCGATTCTCTGTCTCTTTCTCTCTGTCTGTCTCTCTGTATCTCTCTGTCTCTATCTTTCTCTCTCAAACTTCAAGGTTTGAATAGGGTCCTCCCTTTCGTATAGTCTTCAGTGGCCTACATATGGTGCTCCTATTGTCATATACATTCAAGGGTCTGGCTAGGGTGCTACTTGTCTTATACGTTGTGGAGAGTAAGAATCAGGTGACTTTGAGGAGAAAAGGCTTACCACTGGAGGGCTCTCCTTGACTGCACAGTAGGTCATGATCTCAAAGAGAGTCACACCAAAGGACCACACATCGGAGGCTCGGTAAAACTTGCAATGCACAAGGCACTCAGGTGCATACCTACAGGGAAGAAAAAAATGAAGACTTTGTACAGCTGAAAAAAATCATACCATTCATGAAAGTAAATTGTATTTGATCCCACAAAATGTTTCGACTGGTATGTGACAATAAAAAAATACTCAGACCCAACTAATGACAACAGTGTTCAGGAAGTTCTCTATTACCTGTGACAATGTTTGACTGCTGCCTATTTGATACACACTGTAAAGCATATTTCAATTCTGTAAACACAAAGTTTGTTATCTGTATTCTTACCAATAGATTGGGCTGTCCTGTTCCTCTCTGACCCTGTAGTAGTTTGCCTTAGCATCTTTGATGCTCTTGGTCAGCCCAAAGTCTCCTATCTTAACCAAATTTGCACTTTCCACCAACACATTGCGTGCTGCCAGGTCCCTGTGGATGTAGCTTTGGGTCCCCAAATAATCCATTCCCTGTTGACAATAAATGTAAATAATTTCTATATCATAATGCATACTTTCCACTTTATCAAATGTATACAATCACAGTTCACAAGAGAAACACATATGCTGCTTGTTTTCATGGTTTGATAATTTATGTTGTCAACATTTGATTATCTATATCAGTGGATGATCTAAATGTCTTACCTGACATATTTGTTTGGCATAGAGAAGCAGATGTCTGTGGCTGATCTGAGCCTTGTGGGTGTGCAAATAATCTTTAAGACTGCCCATAGGCAGGTACTCCATGATCAACTTGAATGTCCTTCCTCCTGAAATATTGAGCACATTGGCATGCATGTTAATATTTATAGGTGATAGCAGGGGGGAAGTGATTATATTCATATGTTGAACTCTGACTGTCAGCTGATGTTGTCCTTGCCCACACTATAAGACTTTTCAAGTTTTTCCATCATGCTCAAATTATGGTTTTTAAGGAAATGAAGAAAAAGCTGCTGCTTTACGGAGTCATTGCTTCATTGTCTGGCATGCTGGCGTTTCAACACTGAGCCTTCATTGGAGTAATTATGCCAAAACAAACTGTGCAAAATGTCTCCATGTCCAAAAAGCGCATGCGTTCCCTAACCTACTGAACAATAAATATACAAAATGAAGAATATCATAACATGCTCCTCCACCCATGCTGTGTATGCAATCACTTGTCTGCGTGGTTTAGTGTCCTTTGAGGTAAGTATATCCACTGAAATTAAATGAAAAAAAAAAAAACTGCACATGCCTCAGAGGCTTTACAGAGATTATTCTAACAGCTTATAAATTCCTTGTTTGTACAGTATGACAACTTTAATCACAGTAATAGTAATGGTTTAAAAGTGCAATCAGTCATTAAAAGAAAGTAAACATAAAAGTACAATCAAACCCAATGAAAAAAAGTATCCTATTGTAGTACATTTTAAACCTCAAACATAACATCAACACCCTACAAGTGTATGGGATTGACCAGCTCAAAATACCAAAGACGTGGTGTCATAGAATCATGAGGCCTTCTGTATATATACCTTACAAAATTTAACAAATGAACCCAGTGAAGATTTATGTTTATATGTGATGCTATAACTTTGCTTGTATTCTTCCTAGTTCTAAGGGACATTTGCAATTCGGTATGTCTGCAATTTTGTATTTCGTTGTTTAAGCATTGAAAAGGCAGTCAAGCTTAACAATTAGAAATGTAAACTGTACATTTCTATTTAACAGTGTATGCATTTTATTGCCTTTCACACCAACAATTCAATTATTGGTTGGACTTCCTATTGGATGTCCCCTGTTGTAAGCCTCTACAAATGAGGTTCTCCATGAGCATAATTACTCGGATGATGGGTTAGTGTTGAAATGTCAATATGCCACACAATAAAGTGGTGACTTCGTAAAGCAGCAGTGTTCCTTAAAACAGTTTCCTTTTTAAAATGCTGCACCTGCAAGGTGTGCAGGCCCTCTCTAACTTTGTGAGTCAAGTTAAGTTCTTTTTCACAAAAACCTGATTATAACTTTTAATTAATCAAAGTGTACAGTGTATGTATGACAGAAAGTGCTCTAACCTCCTTCGGTGCACACTCCTTTATATTTCACGATGTTTTCATGGTAGAGCTCCCGCATGGTGTTGATCTCGCGCAAGAGGTTGATGCTCTCGGCTCCCTCACTCTCTGTCTTCAGGGACTTCACAGCCACCTGTTCTCCGGTGTGGTCACCGCGTGGATCGTACAAACATAGCTCCACCTTGCCAAAGTGGCCCTAAGAAAGAGACAAGAATTTAAGAGCCTACACACACATTTACTGCTGCAATTATGTGCTGGATGATCTCCAAACACTTTCACATCCAATGAGCAGTTTGTAAACAGTGACTATTCTGTGAGGTCTAATGTGGCAATTAAGATCTGTTTTAGCATTATTCCAGTGTTGTGTTGGCTGGTGTTTGTTAAAGTACATGCCTCTCCCAAATCTCTGATTCTTTTCAGGAATCTCTTCTCGAACACAGTTGGGTCAAGCACCACGTCTGGCATTTCATCTGAGACTATTGTAGGGTCTGTGAATGTGGGATAAAAAAATAAATGTTTTGATCTACACACATGACAGTACCACACATAAACAGGGTCTTACTAAAGAGCAAAACATTAGTGATAAACATCACTTTCAACTGTCATCTACCTCTGGGTTGAGAGCTATTAAAAATTTGTAAGCACAAAATCCAAAACCCTTACACACATAACACTCAACCACTGCAGTCACACATTGGAGAGGTAAAAAAGGCACACCTTTCTCCTCAATCCAAAACAGGTCCCTGGTTATTCCTCTGGAGGATGGCCTCTGTTTTGGCTCGTAGTTCATGCATTGGGTCATGAGGTCTGCCAACTGACTGGCCTGGTTGCTTACCAGTGTCCCTCCGGCTGCGTAGAAGCGCTCCTTCTGCTCAGAAAGGCAGGGATGTTCAGACAAATCTTAGATGCATGAAAGCATAAATCCAACAGCATTTTATTTGCTTCATTAAATGGAAAGACCGACAGGCAAAGGGTATTTGATGCTACTATCTTGAAAAGATTTACATTTTAGGAATATTTGTCAATAATCTTCTTTGACCATGCAAGTATAAATGCTGCGTATGCTACAACTGTACCTTGTAATTTTACAGCTTTTGTCACTTTGCTTCATTTCTCAAACCATTATTTGAAAACTTAATGAGATGCATGCCTAAGCTATTTCAAGTGGTTCATCTAACCCTTTAGACATTCCCCTTCACATGTCAAGATACACCACAGGGGAATTTCACCAAAGGGGTCTTCAGTAATGAACATGAATAAAATAAGGTTGACAGACAGGCAGACAGACAAACAGGCTCAACACTTTTGGATGTAAAAACTTATGTAATGGACAAATTGCTTAATTGTAAAGGGGGTACAGCTATTAGACACAGAACCAGTAAAATACATTTTAATCAACTTCATAAAAGAAAATGATCATGTAGGGACAGCAGACAACAAAGGTAATCATTGCAAAGATGCCCCAACGCTATTAATGAGCTTTTTTGCTATTTGCTTTTTAGCCCAAAGATAAGAAATAGCTTAAGAAATAGAAAGTTGCTTTTTTAATGTACACAAATAATACTAGCCAGTGTAAAGGCAGAACAAGTGGTTTTGAGAATTTTTAAAGTGACTCAGAACAACTGTACATGGGGCTTTACAGATACACACAAACACTTTCTGCATCAAACTGAGACATAAATTCTTCTACACTGTAGAGTAGGACGAATGGCCATACCTCAATGAGTTTCTTGTCTTTCAGGGGGCGCTCTCCATTATGGCAAATCTCCCACAAAGTTATCCCAAATCCCCACTTGTCAGCTGCGATGCTCACCACCTGGTGATTCTCCACACACTCAGGTGCTATCCACGGGATCCGGTCCAGGCGCTCTGCACAGGGAGACAGAGAAAAAACAACCACAGAGTTAGACAGAGATAGAGAAGTGGGGGGGGGGGGGGGGGGAGAGAGAGAAAGAGAGAGAAAGAGAGAATAAAGAGAGGAAGTAGTGGGTGTGGGACAGTACGCTCCTCAGTTGTGCTCTAGTCCACATCACAGACATACATTCTTCAAAGACTGGTTATCTCAATGGTCTGCCGCAATAAACAGCTTACTGTAGAACCTCAAAATGGCCAGAAGCAGGGCGGCATTATTCATAGTTTTCTTGTGATATCACAGCCTATTGGACAATGCATCTGGGAGGCAAGCCTACACTACCTACACTGCAGAAGGAAAGGAAGTGATGTGGGTAAGTAACAGTAACAGTGATTAACAGTGGTTTTCACAGTGGCTTTTAGCTTGAATTTTATAAGGTATGTAGCTTGTCTAACGTCAGCAGCTACAGGGTTGTTGTAAACCTAACTAACTGCCAGGGTGATCGTCATGACTTTTAATGTGGACTAACTCCATCTAGTGCAGTACCTTCAACAAACTATTTCATGAACTCACATTGATCTGTTAAATAAATGGCTAATACCATAAATATACTGTATGCATATTACATTTGACATAGCAGGACTTCATGTTACAGGACATCATTGAATATTGATGCTAACAAGAATGGTGGTTGTTTGTGAGCTATGTGCTTTTAGTTACCTTCTCTTGAGAGAGAGGTGCTGGGCACTCCAGGACCACTAAGCTTCATGAAGGGAAGGCTTCTTTCCATGCCATCTCTGGCCAGCAAAATGTTCTTGGCACACACAAATCCATGAACCAGCTTCTTGTCCTCCTACAAAAGACATACTACTGCATGAGAAATACACAGTATTTTTCCAAGGATATTATTCTTTCTGATTCTCTCTCTCTATTTCCCTAAAATACACTCAAATGTGACACCTAAAATCTGAAAACATGTTTGAAGTTTTTTCAAATACCAGCGGTGTTTCAAAATTATCATTGCACAAAGCAATTCTATGTGTCATTTAAAATATTTGTATTCCTAATAATCTATGATCAGTCTGCCTGTATATGTTGTCACCATCAGAAACAGCAAATCCATTACTCTAGAGTGATAACATGTCATGATGTGTGTATTTCATTGCAACAGAAAGCCAGCTTACCAGATAGCTCAGGGCACTAGCGAGTTGTTTGGCAACCTGAAACTTCCAGGCTGGGGTGAGCCTGGAGCTGTTGTTCCGCATGAAGATGTCCAGGGGGCCATACTGCAGAAACTCCTCCACCATTATTACTGCAACAGAGAAATCAGGCAGCTGGGTCACAACAGATTCAACATCAGTCACCACTACTAAAAACATGAAAGTGTGTGCAGTAAGATTTGTAAAGACCTTACAGTGTATATCATATTAGTATATGGTATATATTAGTATATGCACTGCAGTTAAAAAAAACTCCAAATGCCTCAAAGGCTTTACAGAGATTATTCTAACAGCTTAAAAATCCTTGTTTGTATGTTTGTACAGTATGACAACTTTAATCATGGCAATAACAATGGTTTTAAAGGTAAATTGCAGTCATTAAAAGAAAAAGACTGAACAATGGGAAAGTGTTACTCACTGTCCTCACTGCGGAGGCAGATCCCATACAGCAGGGCAATGTGCCTGTGGGAAACCTGGCGCATCATACTGACCGTTTCCAAGAAATCCTGTCAGGTTCACAGAAACATGAAACGCTTCATTAACACTTTACAAAATCCTCATAAGAAATACCCCAACATGACACATGAGGATATACACGCATATTGCAACTAAGGGTGTCAGCAAAGTCTGAGTCACATGTAAAGAAAGACGAGTGACGGAGGGTGAATGGAGAACCGGGCAAGGGTCAACTCACAGACATGTCCTTGTGTCCAGCACTCAGAACCTTCAGCACCACCTTCATCTCCTGGTGGCGAGGGTAGTCATCTTCCTCGCACACCTTCAGGATGCCCGCGTAGATGTTGGTTCGAGTTCCACGGCCCATGTGCTCCTTCTGCTCAACAGAAACACATACGGTGGTACTGTGACTACAAACTAACACAACAGAGTAAAGCTTGCACAGAGACTCTCACGTCCACGCACGTGCACGTGCACACACACACACACACACACACACACACACACACACGCACACGCGCACACACACACACACACACACACACACACACACACACACACACACACACACACACACACACACACAAACAGGAGAAGCAACATTGGTACTAGTAGTATTACCTGAATTAAGTCCTCTTTAAGAATTTTGGGGAGCACAAGGTTGTTTCCAATGTTTTCCTCCTCCTTTGCTCTTGTTGCTATTAACAAGTTGGAAATCTCTACCGAAAGGTAAACCACAGATTACTACACACATTACTACAGTTTTTAGTCTTTTACAATCATTTTCACACCATGTTCACTTGTTAAAAACACCATAATCATAGTTGTGTTCTACATGAGCTAAACTGAATATACTTTTGCATTACTTTGATACAAAGCACATACAATAACCACTTCTTCCAAAACGTATGAATAGCACTTTCAGTCAATGTTCAACACCATTAAAACTGTAGAACTACAACAAATTTTGCAGGAAATCACAATCTCTGTTTAAAACTGTTAACTTAGAGTTTAAAAATGCAAAGAGATTAGATTAAATTAAAATATACATTTTAAAGTCTACTCAGGAGTTATTGACTTTCTGGGTTTTTTTTTTTACAGATGATAACAAGTTGGTAGCAAAATCCCCTCAACTGGATGAGTTTTGAGCGAGAAGATTTTTGCATTTACAACCGAAATATCTTATAATGACAGTAAGCAGGGCACCGACAAATGGCTATTTTTAAACCACTATAAGGCTCAACATAACATTCTGTGGGGAGAGGGTTTCTATAGACAAACAAAAGTATAGTGAACTTTAAAGTGCTTTTAGTTTTTCTAGAGGGAATGCATTAACTGAAGTAATTTGCCAAATGCTGCTCCAAACACTTCCCAAACTTCCCTTGGCCATCAATTTGTATCGTTTTGTTGTATTGTACTTTTTCTTAAGATTGCATCAACAATGAGATGACTTGAAGAAAATATATGTTTTGTTTGCAGCCTTGCTTACTTTAGTACATAATGGTCATATTTCCCCCAAAATATGCATATCTATCGGTGATATATGAATATAATTCTCACTGATGACAATTTTCCAGAACTACTGCTGTGTATGTCATAGGCTCTAAATGGCCGATGTATGCCCAAGAAAGCAACAACGGACAATTTGAAAACCTTCAAAAAATGTGACCTCTAATCATGTGTGAGACGGTAAGAGGGAAGTGGCAGGTACCTTTGGGCTCGGGTGGGAACCCCCTGGTGAGCTGCAGGGTGATGCTGTCCGAACGCAGCTGCTGTCCCTCCAGCAGCTCCATCAGCTCCCTCAGGCTGGGCTGCCGCACCTCTGTGCCATCCAGCATGTAGCCATCGGCATCTTTTGTTATCTGGAAGTTCTTGTAGATTTTTGTCTTCTCCAAGTCCTTCGAACAAAATGTGATGGACAGTATGTCAGATACAAAGTCAAAAAATGTTTGTGCCTTAAAAAGTGTATTGCAGGGATCGCCATTCGATTATTATCTTTATCTGGACTGTACATATTCAAAATCTGAGCACCTTGGTCTGATGGTCTTTACTCTGCCATCTTTCCGTTGCCTGATTTTTAAATCAGGTGCAATATCTATACATGATTCAATTATGAATGATGTTGGTGGGTGGGGGGTGGTGGGTGGTAGGAGTTGACTCAGTAAACATACTGTAAATACAAAAGTATATCTCTCATAACTTAGAAACGCTGACAGGCGGGTGAAATCAGTCCTCAATAAGGCAGTGCTTAGTTTGAGTTGCCTCAGGTAGCACCACTACTGAACCCTACCTCACTGCAGGCAACAGTCAGCAGAATGTGCTCATAGTCGGTGCTGCTCCAGCGCAACATATAGTAGCCCTTGTTGGCACCCTCCCCTTGGAGTTTGTGGATGGCATACTCCGTGCTATGATAACAAACATGGGAGAATTATTCATATGTCTTAATTTGGCACAGTTTGTCTCACAGTTGTATAGTTAGCATCAAAATGAAAAAGTCTGAAGTCAGGCTTTTTGAGAAAGCCTGGTATTTAAACCTAATGTTTAAGCTCCGGGAGCATGTGTTGTGCTTACCCGACTGGCCCGTGACATCCCTCAAGCATGTTCAGCTCAACAGAGGGCGGGGCTACCTGTCTGCACAGGAAGTGATGTGCATCTGCTGTTAGCCGGAAGTACCCATCCACGAGTGTGGTAAAGGACAACGCTTTCTCATGCTTTTCCAAGTCAAGTTCCTGTGAGTGTAAAATAAAACCAAATTACACACCTAGGAATGTAAAACATGACATGAAAGATGCAGTGCTAAATTCATATTTTACTAAAAACAATATAGTTATCAGCAATCTAGAGCTGGAATTAAGTTGTTTGTTTAACATCAAATTCGTACTTCAAAGAAAAAAAAACAATATAAAACATACCATCTGTTTGTTATCCCGTTTATGAATAGTCACTAATGACTCTTTGATAATAATATGAGTGATCTCGTAAAAGTCGGAGAAAGTGGTCCAGTCCTGGCTGTCTTTAGCCTTCTCTGTTTTCAAGAGACGGTCATTCTTGCTCTTCTTTGAGTTGCCCTCCTTCAGAGGCATTTCACTCTATGGAACAGTTCAAGTTTTTCACATCAATAAAGCAATCCAGACTGCTTCTGACCATATCCCACAAAGACATTTTAAAACAGTAACCAGGACCACAGTTTCAGCAAAGCTTAGAGTAATTCAGGACTAGTTACCTACTTACCATCTTCATCACATTGAGTACCTAAGCCATGTTAAAATTGTTAAACTTGTCGAGTAGGGCCACCCCTCTCGACCATTAAGAAGCTTGTGAAGGCTCTCCTTTTCCGAGAGTGTTTCTCTTCCTAACAACACTAAACTCCACTAACCAACACTTTACCTTTGTGCCTTTGTGTATGTATGTGTGCGTGTGTGTAGATGGGAGGGGGTGTGTCTGAAGTGTGCCTGCCCTTGGGAACTTACCTAAGGCACATCTATCTCCTTGTGCGTGTCTGTGTGTGAGAGGTGTGTCTGAAGTGTCCCTGCCCTGGGAAACTTACCTAAGGCATATCCATTTCCGTGTGTGTGTGTGTGTGTGTGTGTGTGTGTGTGTGTGTGTGTGGGCGGGGGGGATTTGAAGTATCCCTGCTCAGGGGAACTTACTGAAGACACATCTATCTCCTTGTGTGTTCCCTCCTTGTGTGCACCCTAGGCTGCTATAACTTTGCCATTCCTTTGTTGTCTCTATCTTCCTCTACACTTCTGTTAGCTTATTTGTTTCCTCCTTTTGTAAATTGCTTTGGATAAAACTGACTACTGAGTGTTATGTAATGTAAGGTAATGTCGACCAGATTTAGTGGGAAATAAGTAGCTGTTTGAGAATTTAGAGAATGCCCTGTTCTTTGTAAACATGCCAGTCTAGATGTTCTTCTTACCTTTGCTGGCTTCAGGCGCCACTGGATGCCCACCACACCTGACACCAGCACCTGGTAGCGCATGGACTGCTTCGGAGGCAGTCCTTCGGCATTGCCCTTGCTGTCTGAGGTCCGGAAAGAGACAGGCTCAAATAGTTCGCAGCCGAATGCTTCTGTGAGTGTTTCTAGAGTGGCAATGTACTTCAGCTTCAAGTCGAGCTGGGTAACGGCCCTCTCCTTCACAGTCATCTGGCTAAACTGGTCAAAAAACCTCTTGAAGACATTTGATATGCGAAGTCGTATGAAGAAGTTGCGCTGACAGATGGACTGCTTTAATGATTCTGGAATGTGTCTCTTGTAGCTGAAATGGTTAGTGGTAAAAAGAATAACATGAATTTATTTGACATGTGTTTTTTGCTTACTTTTCTATTAAACCATCCAATTTTATAGTTGAAATTATTACGCTTGACTTATCTAAAACCATACATCTGCTACACATTTATGTAATATGTAATATGTGTGTTTGTGGAATGTATGTTTGAGTGGTGCCACAATCTTACCTCGTCTTCAAAGCAGAAGAGCCTAAATCAGAGTGCTCTTTGTTTATGGAATCATGTGAGATAGACAACACAGCCATCCCAAGACACTCATTCTCAATGTCATGGCAATCCTCTACGTCTTGGCCAGGACGCACTGGAGCCATACCATGGACAAAGTCATGGTGGCTCTGTGGAGGGAGAGGGTAAGATTACACATTTTCATTCAGACAAGTGGCAAAAAACATGCCTGGTTGAAACTGGTTCTAACAGTGTGGAGGACGAATTACAAAACCAATGAGTTAGAGGGAAGTGACATTCAATATTACTAACTCAGGACAGCATAGTTTAAATCCAAATACATAGTATGTAATTGCACATGTGGAAACACTGACTTAACACACCCATTTGAAAGCTGAGGAGGGGTAATGTGCAAAGGGTAGTGGGTAAAGGGTGCTGATGCAGAATAAATACAATTTATTACTATACTATACAAATAGTTTATATAATTATATGCAAATTCTGTTGTTTTTTTTTTTTTTACTATTTCTATCATAATATACAGTACATTTAGATTTCACTGTCCAATAATAATGGAAAAAAGTTATTGGGGATAGGCACAAAACTTTAGATATGTGTGTTTAGAATTTAACTTTGAATTTAACTGTCGTAGGGTATGTGAATTTGAATTGATTACAAACCTGTGCATAGAGGTAGGGTGTGTGAATTTCAATTGATTACAAACCTGTGCATAGAGGTATGCCAGAGAGGTGGCATCCAGGATAGCAGTGCCTTCAGGAGATACCTGCTTCAAGCTGTGCCTAGTGATAAGCTGCTTATTTTGATGCAGGCCATGCCAGTTGGTAAAGTAAAACCTGAGGTGCCAAAAATATGCTGGTAAATATCTTATCTTTCTTTCAGTATAACTAACAAACTCTTTTAGACTACTTACAATGTGTGGACATTGGGACACAGTTGTTTGTATCTTACCTTAAGCGATAGTACAGCTTCAGACTGGCTCCATCTGCTTTGAATGTGTGATTTGGAGGGTACCACATAGCCTTCTCCTCATCATACAAAGCATACAGACTGTGACAGAGGGGAGAAATCCCTGCAAAAAAAAACCCAATGGTGTCGCCCTTAGGTTAATCATTGTAATAGTGCTAAAGTGACATGAGGAACTTGCACTGGACAGGTTATCATTCTGTAAATTGAAAAAGGAAGTTCCACTCTTTTATCATTACGTTACTGCTTAAGTTCAGCAACTTTGGGACTATCATTAGGTCTAACAAGTAAGCTAGATCTCTGCATACATTTCATACAATAACTCACCAAACTGTTTAGCACACTCAATGCACAAATCCTCAACAGTGTAGCAACCTCTGGACTTTATCAGTGGCTGGATGGCAGGAGTGTAAAAGTGAACTTCTAAGCCTTTTGGGCCAAGTAGACCTGTGTGGTCAGTCTTTCTCTTTTTTCGCATCTTTGCCAAGAGTTGTCTCCCTAATTCCATGTCACTCCCTGTTCACCGAACCACCTGAGGATGGCACAGAGAATTATAAGAGCACACAGGCTGAACATGTAGGCCAATGCCTAAACTCAAGGGTCAAACAATTGAAGCAACATTCACCACAACAACATTTGTATTTATTATTATTATTATTTTAATCCTTCAACTTTTTAAAGAATCAAAATCAATCCGAAATACACCCCATAACCTGCAATAGCCTATACAGATGAGTCTCGATTTCATTTTTAAAAAGGGGGAAGGGGACATTGGAGATAACTTGTACATTTGGAATGCTGTCAAGGCAAACAAACAAACACACTACAACAAATTAGAAAGAAAAGATGTCAACAATTAGGTGATCAGGTGACTAAAGGTTTTTTGTCCAAGTTAAAGGCATGAACTTCATGCAAGATTCTAAAACGTTATTAATAGCAAAGACGTTGATACCGTAGGCTACCCTGGCAGGGTTTCCTCACAAGACTGTTTAACGAAAATCTACACAAGGCAGCGTCATGACTATAACCTACAACTCTGCAAAGTAGGCTAAGCGAGGCCTTGCTGGACATGGTAGGCTATCATGAATCATATTATTGCAAAGAAACAAAACGAAACTCACCAGTAGATGGAAGGCAGTTCACTTTCCCGAATGTAGGCTAGAATACAGTAAGTACTAAACGGTGCGTAGGTTTCGAAGATATACAGCCAATATCTAATTTTTTAAACAATAACTAAAACGTTTTCCTCAGTATTTTCCTGGGCAACACATCCAGTAACCAGATCATATGGCTTCCTGAAAAACGGGTTTACGATTATGTCAATTCCCGTAAAGTCTGTCAATATGGCCCCGCCTCCATGTACACAGACACCCCTGATTGGTCATAGTTTCTAAGTTCGAGCTATATCAAAATAACGAAAATATTAGCCTACTTTCGACAAAGCGACCATGCTTGCCCTTAATTGGCCTACTGAGATTCTCATTAAGTTTCGTCTCCAGATTTGTTCTTCAAATATGTACAAGATTGATCTGTCTCGACCCAGCTTTATTTTGAAGTACCAAGATCAATAATTTTTATAAACATGCTGTAAAAATCCTGTCGGCTGAATAATCTTTGTGAGCCTATATGCTACGTCTCCCCTCTCCCCGAAGTATACGCTATTCGAATCCAAATGATTCGCACAATATCATAGTCTATGACTTATGAGAACGATTACATTTTTATTAGGGTTAAAAATGCCCAGCATTTTGCATGGAGTAACAGGGAACCCTGTTATACAGTATACATGGCAAAAACCTTAAACCTTATACATGGCATGCCTGGTATAATTGAGCTAAATCAAATATTTCTAAAATGACACGCAAAGTGTCTGTGGCGGAGCTAGATATGACTGCAATGTACGTCTGTAGTGTAGTGCAACCTGTAGTGCTGCCACTTCAGAGGCTTCTGTGGCTGTTTCTTTAAGGACATCAGCTGGTGGAACACTACGAAAAGGAGGAAATAGGAAGTGGATTCTGAACTGTTCGCACAAAGAAAAGAAACTGGTTGAAATTGCGAAACATGGCGGGTATTAAAGGTAAATATGTTATTGTGGTAGCTTTATGTCGAGCATGTGCTTCGGTTCTTTGCTTAAATACGTATGCCAGAGGAGTTGCATCTCTTTACTAGGTTTGTTCGTTTAAGTGTCAAGCTCATTTTTGTGGAATAACGTCGTCACACGGCAACTCAAACCAGTCAGGGAGCACACATTTCATGGTGAAGCGTTTGTAGCTTTGTTCTTGCTTTAGTTTAACTTTTTTCAAGAGAATTTCCCACAGCTTGCATGTACCTTTGTCAATTTAACAACCTAACTTTTTACAGTCGAGCAAGGTCCACAGGTGAATATTAGTTGGATTAGTCATAGAAGTCCAATAATAAGAGCAGGCTGTGATGATCCGTTAAAAAAAAACAGTAAACGATACTACTATTCCTTAAAACTTCTCATAAAATTAAAGTGCTAGGCAACAAGTTACAAGGGTAACATTGTTGCAGTGTTCTGCATTTACATTAAATGCCCTCTAGGAGGCAGCACAGAATTCCGAATGAACAATTTGAAATGGTGCGCTTTTGCTGTAATGTATTTTTATGTATTTTATCAGTTTTTATGTACCACGTTACAGCAAGTGTTTCTCTCTTCTTTTTTCTAGCATTGGTTGGACTATCATTCAGCGGGGCTATTGGTTTAACGTTCCTGTTGTTGAGCTGTGTATTGGATCAGTATGGGTAAGTAGCCAACAAGTGATTAATGTTGGACAGGAAAGTAGTGGCAGAAAACCGCATTACAGTAGGCTATTGTCAGTTGTTCTTTGTGGAAATTGAATTAGGGTTTTTGTGTATTTTTATGCTTTATGTATATTTATGTTTTGTTTCTCTGAGAATCTAGATCGCAGCCTGTTGTTGGAGAGGGTCTAGTGTAGGTATAGTTTATTTTCAGCCATCTGCTTAGTGATCATGTTCCACAGTGCATGATTACATTACATTACACTTAGGAGTCACTTTTATCTAAAGAAACTTACAATAGAGGACACTATTCAAGCTAGAGTTATGCAAAGGAGAAAATAGAGTGAGCAAGGGACGTTACAGAGTAAGTGCAAACAGATTAAAGAAGTGTCCTTGTAGATTGTTAGAAGGTTAGTGTTGTCAGGAAGGGAGGTGATGTATATAAATTTGTATGTGTGCATTATGTGGGTAGCTTCTTATTCTTTTGCATTGGTTAACATAAAGAAGTACAGTTACTCTGTCCTATGTTCCGCAGGGTGTACTGGCCATTTTTTGTCCTCATCTTCTACGTACTCTCCCCCATCCCTCACTTCATTGCCCGGAGAGTCAGTGACGATGGCGACTCAGGCAGCAATGCCTGTCGTGAGCTGGCGTATTTTCTGACGAGTGGCATTGTGGTGTCTGCTTTTGGCCTGCCCATGGTTCTTGCCCACAAAGAAGTGGTATGTGTTAGGTGACCAGTACTAAACTTTCAGTAAACACAGTTGTTTTCTGGGAACGGCCATTCATTCACTTGATACCGCCCCTCTGCCAGTGAAAAGTTGAGGGAATGAATGTCTAGGGGTTCTGTTCACAGTGAGAAGAGTAAATATTGAATGTGTCATCATGGCTTTTAGTAAGGGTTTTTCAAATTGGACTATTGGCATGGCATTTTGACGAGACATTATAATTAGCCCAGCAAATGTAAAGCAATCAAAACTTTAATGCCCATCAATAAAGTTATGTGGTATAAAGAGAAATGGCACTGGTAAAAGCAAGAAAAAGCGATAACCCAAGGCTTGGAAAAATAAGGAAGCAGCTTGAATCTAAATGTCCATCAGGAAATATATACATACAGGAAATATTAGCCCAATTATTACATTTTGGTGGGCTACAAAAAGGGGTTTTGTCATTACAAAAGTGTTGTCCAGAAACATCTCATAATGGGTAAAGGCAAAAAGCCTTCACCAGGCACTTGCGACTGTATTGATGTAAATACACAACAATGTAACTGTTGAAAGACATATTTTAAAACTTCTGACTGTTCTAGTAAGTACCACTGGGGCCGCTATCTGCAAGTGGGAGGAACATCTCTGCACTGAACTAGACACCCAGAGGATTTCTTGCAGGTTTTCTATTCTGGGAGTGAAAAGGATTGCCAGAAAAGTATCTGAAGAGCCAAATACCACTCAGAGAGATCTCCAGGACTTGGAGGTAGCAGATACATTTGTTACAGAGGAAAAAGAAGGCAGTGTACCTCCCTGCCATTTGTCTTCCCAATAAAGCATTTAGTTTGATTAATTTCATCAGACTACAATCTCAGAGTATTTTATGGCTCATCCAAATGCTGCTAAAAACTTAACTCATGCATTTTCTTCAGTAATTGAGTGTTATGGGGTATGCACATGTAGAGGGAATGGCAGTAAAATACATTGCCTATTGTGTTCTCTCTAACAAGTGTACCTGTTGCCTTCACGCCCTCATGGCCATTGGCTCTTGAAGCAGAGGTCTGACTATGCGTCTGATTTCCTGAGTAGAAAACTTGCAAGAAGCTCCTGTGTGTGTTCAGTTGATGGTGGAGTAATACTCCTTCCACATGTAGATAATAGTTCCAATGGTGCTTACTGGAATGTTTGGAAATATGTCTGCATTAGCCTACCTGACCGCTGGATTGATATACATTTGCAACTATACAGTTACAGATGTCTTTATAGAGCTCTTTCCCTTAACCACCCTGAAATATTGTTGTGCATCACTTTGGTATGGAGTGACTGTTTAGTCTACGTTCAGACGTGATGGTTTCTTATAACAGAAAACACCTGTCCCGGGTGGTTTTCGAAGAGAGAAAAAAGCCTTCCAAAAAAGCACGGGGGCGGTGCCTGTGCTAACATCAGCTGATAGACCCATCGACTGTGGATAGACCGTAAACGCTAACGGTTAGCATAGCTTGTGATGTGAGCGGATGAAAACAACTGAAACTAATACCTACAGTTGTGTCCCAAAAGTGCCCCAATCGATCTCCAAACGGTATCCTTGTGGTAGACGTTGTGGTATAACTTATTTGCCATGTCATATAGCTCTGTGTGCTCACTTACGAGTACCACCAGTTGTTCGGTTGGAATTTTGTTTGACTTGAGAGGCTTTGTTTTCGCCGCCATGTTTCTTCTTTGAAACTACAGAATTCCAGTCGCTCATTGGTCAGTTGTCAAAAAAGCACCTGACGTAGGGTGCTTTTTCCGGGGCGAGTTCAAATTTCTCAACTTGAAAACCACCCGGGGTGGGTGAAAAAAGCACCAGCGGCGGCGTTTTAAAAAACACCCAGGATGTTTTTTTTTTTTTTTAAAACACCCTGTACCATAGGAAATTAATGTAAACCATCCACCGACGTCTGTAAAAAACCATCACGTCTAAACGTAGCCTTACTTGGCTTACCAAAATGGATTACTTTAACTGGTTTGTACTCACAGGAAGTAGAACTACAGTTAAAGGGTGGTTGCCTTGGGTGGCTTGCCTTCTCTGACTCTAATTTACTGATATTTCTTGGTGTGTTGAACCCCCACTGCCATTTCACTTTATTACACATAACTTTATTTATGGGCGTCAAAGTTCTTGTTTCTTTACATGTGTGGATTTCATTGGAGGACACCAGCATTTTATATCAGTGGTCAAATTGGAAATACCTTCACCTAAAAAAGGTCATGCGTTCAGTACTTATTCTCCCCTGTGGACATTCAATTTACTGCCTAACTATTTTAATATTTATTTACTTACAATAAAACCTAAATACCAATCTTTGTTATTGCTGCTGTGATAACACTTTTTTTAAATGGGAATCTTGCTCTTATTTTAACTAATTCTTTTCTCATCTCATGGTACCTGTGTGAAACAGATCCAGTGGGGCGCCTGTGCACTGGTTTTGGCCGGCAACACGGTCATCTTTCTCACCATCCTGGGCTTCTTCCTAGTGTTTGGCACTGGGGATGATTTCAGCTTTGAGCAGTGGTAGGACTCCTGACCTCCATGAAGACAGACATCCAGAGAGAGGAGAGTGACCCCCGCCCCAACCACCCTGCCCCTAAACCCCTATATACACTGCATCGAGGTGGGGGAAGGACTGTAATATGAGAACACCAAGGCTAAACTGCACTGCTAATGCAAAATGTTACTATGCTTTTCCAAAAGAGAAATCCCCCTTAAAGGGAAGAGGAAGACAAGAGTGTCAGTCGGTTCGTGAGGCTGAAATTGGAAAAGGGAGGGATGGACAAAGGTGGACCGGTTTTCACCATTTCTTCTCACGGTCCGGCTGCTTGGAGACTGCGGCCTTCAGCTAAGCCCAGGCCTTTGTCTGCCTCTTCCACACTTCTCCCTGCACACCCACACACACATGCGCCCAGACACAGACACACACACAGCCCTGTTGTGGTGCCTCACCTTTATCTGTCACTCAGCCCTCTGAGGTCCTTCTGTTTCAGCAGAGGTGTCAGCTTTCTCTCACCCCCTGCAGTTGGCCGTCTTCAAATGTGTGATGCCTCTTGATGTTTTTTTTTTATATAAAAATACAACGGGGATGGTCCTACTGGTTTGATGTCCCCATCACCACTTTGTGTGGTTGTTGCCTTTGTATTGTCTGCTTTTGTGATGGTCTTTGTAATATGATTGTTACCTTATACTTTTTTGTGACTGGGTGGCATGTAGAAGTCACTGTTATGCACGTTAAATGAGTTGACATCAATCTTTTTATTGACAGTTCATCAAATGTCAGTTATATCTATTGATGTTGACTACATGATTATCAGGACTTTTCATCATACCTCTTTGTAACATTGGAGGTTTTAAATGCAAACGTTTACACTACAATAGCCAAAGCTGACTGGGATTATGTTTAAATCTACGCTCTCCTAAAATTTTACATCTTAACAAAATCATGCCATAGGATGTAAATCATGTCCATATATATGTATGCATTAACACATTAACAAAGGGACTTACTTTGACTGCAATACAGCACACAGCTTTTGTAAAACTGACAAACTGAATATTTTGAGTTCAAGACTACCTTTGTTAAATGCAAAGAAAGTTAAACATTAAGAACACATGTACTTCTATTTCAGCTTGTGTGTATTTCAGTAAATATATTGCACTTATTGTAAATACAAATTTCCATGGTAATATTTATTCAGTATTAAGGGAAGCAAATTGCATTTTTAAAAATCCTTATTACAAATCATAATGGTTTATTAATAGCCGATCAGCAATTGAAGACACACAGCTTTGGTAATTAACTGGTGTTTGTATAGCTATGGTAGCTAAAAATTAAATAGATAAATACATTAGAAAGAAACAATAAACAATAACAAAAAAACACTGATGCAAAAAAGGGGAAGTTGTCATACAGCTTACTGTGCAAAGTCAATAGATTGCCAAACTGATCATTAGGATTAAAAAAAACTCTGCTACTGCTGTGGCAGAGGGCTTTCTGAAGTAAGAAGACTTGTTTTACCTGCATTCGTTCTGGATATCAAACCTGGAGAGGCAATGGTGTGGGACTGGAAAATGGGGACAGCAAGTTCTTTGTAGCTCACTTAGAGATGCAAGGAGGGTTTGGAAGCCTCTGTGATTATAGAAGGTTCTCAGTCACTTTTGGTCTTATCTTTCAGTCCTGTTGTCATCCCTGAACATGACAGTGTGGTTCAGGCTGAGAACTAAGAGTTGCAACCTGATTCTGAACTTGCACTGCCTACAGATTGACAGTCAAATGAATAATATGGGGGTTACTTTTCATTTTGCCAGTGACACAGGTATAGCCTACACATGAATGTGAATGTGTCTGTCAGGATTTATGTACGCATTTGTGGACCTGGTTTTTGAAGTAGTGTATAAAGGACCGAGGTGGAGATCCCAGGTTTAGGAAAAAAACATGCCACATATTTTATCTTTTTTCTGAACCAGCTGATCCTGAAGAGCGCACAAATCATCAGACAGGTAGATCAGCCGATTATATAGTGAAATCACCTGGGTTTGGTACACACGCAGAAGGAATGCATTGCAGGGTTTTTACTTTCTGAAGCAGGGATTGACACCTCTGGTAGGGGGTAGGAGGGACTATATCACCACCCAGTCCACTAACAGGTGGTGTACTCCCCTGATGTCTGAACTGCGGCCACGAATGATGCTGTCAACTCTGATCTCCTGGATGCTCACTCACCTGTGAAGGAAGATGCATTGGTCTGTGAGCTTGGGAGTGGTGACATGGCTCTGCTGTGTATTGCTGACGAGGGCCACTGTGTGCGTCTGTTCCTCAGGAGGGTACAATAGTAGCTGGGAAAGGTCTCAGATGACGTGCAGAAGTTGTTGTCTGAAGCATTCTCTGAGTATATAGGCTTGGGGTTTCTGTTGACTAGCTTAGGATGCATGGTATTTTTTCTGTCTGCTACTATGACTCACTACATAGCATTCTGACATACTATACACATCTTTATGGTTTACAGCTGTTTCTCATACCTGTACTTTCAGTGTCATTCAGAATATGGTGAGGAAAAAATAAAATGACATTTACATATGTACTGCTTAAGCATTATTGTTGATTATTTCTAACATAATTTCTGCAAACATGTCTTCTACTCAATCATGTATTTTAGAACTGCTTGTCCCCAAAGTCTCTCAATCTAGCCTGTCTGCTCTGTCTGCAAAGAAATTATTAAATGGCGGTTTTTCCCAACATAGTGTTGCTTCTGTAACGATGTCCTCTGTTGTCTGCAGATATTTTTAAAGAAGAGATCGGACCCGGCAAAAATAGACAGCGTAGATTAGGAACAAGCTTTAAAATGTGTGTATCAGATGGAAGCCTAAAAATGATCCCTTTGTAAGAAGACTTTGTATTGATGGTAATGTAGTAAATATTGCATGCAGCCTGAGGCTATGAGAACAGTTCTGCTTGAATACTAGGCAAGGCTTTGTTTCTTCCTTTTGGCTTGGGCTCATTTTTAGTGCACAATCACTATGATCTGATAATGATCAGTGCCTTTACAGCTGTCCACTTCAGCATCAGTGGGCAAATACATCCTTGATTGCAGCATCCTAATTGATTCCTCGACTCCCCAGCTGTTTAATTTTTGACAGCTTTTACAATGATAAAAGGCTAAACGCAATCGATTTAGGCACTGAGCTAGGGATATGGAACCTTGCAAAAATATAATAAGTTTTTGGATATTGTTTTGTAGCCTGTACCATAATTAGGATAGCCTGGTAATTCTATATTTGTGAGGTGTGTATAAAAGGGAGAGAAGGAAAGAGAAGTCTAAAAAAAAGACACTGTAGAAAAGTGCATAGTTTTAGTTTTATATACAAGGGCTGTGGTTTCCCAAAATTGCCCTTATTTGTTTATGTAACCCTACACTTAATCTGACATTAAACTAAAATGGAAAAGCAGGCCTATTTATGCTATTGTTTTTAATCCATCATACCAAGCTATGACCATACATTTTTTTCTGCAGAACTGTTTTCACACTAATCTGGCTGCTTGCTCTTCAAAAATTGTAATAACACCTTTACGCATCAAGTGCTGCCATAGACTGCTAAATGCAGGTACAGGGGACTGGATTAGTCATTTCAGTGACGTATTATGGGACCTTTTTAACTGTTTGACTTACATTATATACTGTTAAATCACAAGCCCTTCTGTGGAAGGAAAACTCTTTTGGTCAAAAATACAATTTCAATCAGAAGTAAATGTCATTTAACGGAATTCCTGCCTCCCTGACAATTCCTGACACGATTTAGCTGTAAACCTGTGTTGAGGGCCCCTTAATTTTATAAGAAGTTCAGACGGTTTCTCCGTTTTGTGACTAGGCTGCATGTGGCTGGACTATCTGAAAGCCAATCACAGTGATGATACAGGACATAAAACTCCCCCCACCCAAACATGAACCCACCGTGCCTGTAAATCGAACGTCTTCCTGGGATAGCTGTTTATTTCGGGTCGTTTATCACGCACGAAGGTCCCTGGTACGTCTCATAGGAGTATAATACAGGTATGCATGGACCAATCGACAGGCTATGATGCTTGCTATGTGGGCTTGCGCCGTAGCCTACTCTCGCAACGAATGAGACAAGGAGCCGGTACTGGTTCGTCTGCTCAGATGGGATGCAGACTCTAATTGCTGCGTTCACTTCTACACCGGCCGTTCTCTGAAGACTACTCAAAGTGAATAGCGGGTAAGACTCGTAGCCACATTTCCAATCATCTTCCAGATGGTTCTTACCTTTTGAAGGCAATGGTGAAATTGCTTTGGTCATTTCGAGTAGACAAAGAAACTGTCTGGGATAGGGTTAGTTACATCATGTTGGAAGCGAGTAAGTTTTCAGTAGCCCACACGTGTAGGCTAGCCCACGACATCGTCTCGTACACCGTAGACATCAATGATTTTACTCACTTTTTCCAGTACTGCTGCATTATTTCTATCGCTTTAAACTTGCATGCAGCGGTTAGGTTATTGCAGCTAGGTTATAAAAAGATGTCTGCAGGTTTTCCCCACAACTCAGACCAGTAGCAGTTAGGTGAAATTATTTCATATGTGAGTTAATGTCTTCATTTGGGGTCGTATTTTCATACTATTTCTAAGTTACCTTGTGTCTATTTGCAGTGTTTTAGATTAGCTTGTCACAATGTTGTGTTAGTTTGCAAATGTGTATTCCCTCGTAGTAGTTTTGCGTTCTTTAGCAAACTCCAGCAGAGGTAAGTCGACATTTATTGCGAAGGAACCCAAACGTTGCCAGTGAAGACAAATCAAATGCAGTCTCGGGCTCTGTGATGATCTGCACAACCCCTTACGTTAATGTCTTTTTTGTACCCTTTTCTCTGCATACTGTTTTTTCTCACTATACATTCATTGCTTCAACTTAAAGGTATATGGGGGGAAAGAAATAATATTGTAAAATAATCCAAAAGTACATCTGAAAGCAGATTTGTAGCAGAAAACAACCTTTCTTGTTCTGAGAGCTTGGTGTGTTCTTGGGGCAATGTGAAAGTTAGTCTGTAGTAAAGCAAAATGTATTTCAAGGGAAAAAATACAAATCACCATTTTACGCAAATCCCCAATGTCATGATGGTTTGTTGTTTTGTGGCTTGCGCTGGTCATGATGATCAGTCTGTTTACGGTAACAAGCATGCACAATGCAGAGGGTACTTTTCAGAAAGGGCCTTTTTACAAGGTGGTATATTTTACAGAACACTACACTAGTGCAGTACACTATGTACCTAAATAAACAAAAACAAAAAACAGTCAGCACAAAAACAAAACAAAAAACAGTCGTTAACATTCCATATCAGAAAGCATTACTGGGCCCCAAGTGTTATTATTCGGGCAGTTTAGGCAGTCCAGTGATGTAATAGCCAAGTGAAGTACTTCTATGTAAAAGTGGATGCCACATACAATGTCTTTTGCCCAGTATAATTCATCCATATAGTTTGATCGAGCACTGCCAGTCTATGTTGTAGGAACTAGTCTCTTGGGGAGTCCGTGTTGATACCTGTAGCCATGGATGTAGCCATGAATGCTGGTTTGTGCAACTGATGGCTCACTTTGCATCCCAGATTTCACTGTTGTGGTATATGCTTGAAAGGAAACCAAAATGGTGGGTGTTCTAAACTTCGTCTGATATCAAATTCTGCATATATGAGTGTGACTTCACTTTCAACATCCAAATGGATCACTGAATTACATGTTTTCGGATTAGTGCCGGCCACAAGAAACTGCCTACATGATCCCAATTCAGCATTGGTTTTTGTAGTGTTTTTTTCCCATAACTTGTCCCTTATAACGAGATAACCTTATAAGTTATTTAGAACCTATACTTTGGTTAGTAACTAAGCTAATAAGCCTGCTGTAGCCTGCCAGCTTGTTTGACCTGACTGTGGTAGGTATGGGCCAGTGAAAGACTCTGATGGTGTGATAACCTGAAGCAAAAATAAAGGGTGGGTTGTAAATACCGGACAGCGGGCACATTTTAAATGCTAGTATCTTGCTAGTATCTTGTATTATAAAAATAACATATACTACTACTGATGTGCAGGGCTTTACATATAATCTGATATAAACAGATTTTCTGTTTCCTACAGCCAGTTTGTGTAGTGACCTTCACAACAAAATGGCCTCCAATACACAAGAATGGCAAAAATGACAATTTCTCCTCAATCACATCATGTACACTAAATTAAAGCTCATTTAATTCTCTTTCCATTGATATCATGATTCAAGACCATGCAAGCAATGGTGTGACAACCACATCTGCTGACTGCTTGAATTAAGCACAAGGCTTTGACTCCAGCCTAAAAAGTCACTTTGGGGTCTGCCCCTGCTAAAGGTTATAGTAAAGGCTTATGTCCCATCCATGGTGTTGCGATCCTCACAAACAAATCATCTGGCCTTGCCTACACCTCACACAGGGAAATCTCAGGCTAAACTCTTCTCCCTTGTTGTTCCTCAATAGTGGACACTTTAGGCTGCACTACTATATATTTATTATATATTTTTTAATATTTATCATTCTACTGCTGTCACATTTTAATGGACTACACAAACAAACTTCTTAGTGCAGGTGTGTGGCTCAAAGTGGTTAGGTTGCCGGTTTCATGTCTGTGTGTCTTGTCTTGTCTTGTCTTGTATCCTTATATTTTACATTGCTGATCTCTTTTTAACCACTGATGCAAACCAAATTTCCCCCTGTGGGACAATAAATGTCTGAACTGAACTGGTGAAACAAGCCACCAATTGCTACGAGAGTAGGGTCATCCCTCTGTACCTTTGAGAACCTCATGAAGACCCTTCTTTGTACAGAGTACTTACCTTCCCAACAGAGTACCTACCTTCCTTACCCTTCCTAACAAAACAAACCTCCACTCACCAACACTGTCCTGTACCTTGGCTGCACTAACTCTCTTACACCTTTGGTTACTCTGCTTTCCTCTGCATATCTGTAGCTTGTGTATGTCCTCTTTTGTAAGTCACTTTGGATAAAAGCATCTGTAATGCAATGTAATAATGTCAATTTGAAAAAAATATTTTTAAATGGGCATGGTCATTAACCATGATATGACCGAATAGAACTAAATGAACTTTAATTTGCATGGTTCGTCATTGTGGTAGCCTTAATGGTTGAGGAGATATAGTCATCTAAAAACAGTCCAGTATAATGTCATGGACTCCAAAAAAACTTTTCTGCAAAACATCCAATTCAGTTTGGAGTTTACCAACGCTAACTACTTCTAAGTAACAGCAAAATCTTAGATAATATGTGAAGCTCCTGTATATCAGTTATGTAATAATGTAGTAATGTAGTAATAATTTGGTACTACATGCCATTTTTATAATCCAAGATACTAGCATTTCAAATGTGTGCCTTATTCCGTAATCAGTATCTTACAACAGAAAGATTTAACATTTAGGGGGAGTCAGCCACAAACATGGCATGCACTCATAAAAAACAGCTAATGGTGCAGGAACAGTTCTCTCCAGGACCTATTACCTTTCTGTGTTAAAGAGGTTTGTATGTCCCTGGAAACCTGGAAGCTGTGTTGTGTGGAGCATCCTGGTGGGGTCTCCCGTGGTGAAGAGGTCCCAGGGAAGGGGCTGGAGTAAGTATGGTTTGAATGGGCAGATTGGGCATCAGCAAGAGGGCATTCTCCTCTTCTTGTAAAAAAGCTTTGCTTATGGAAACATGAGCTAATGATACAGCTACCCATTTGAAACATAACAGAGATGAGTGGAGGCCCTGAGCTCCACAAAACAAGGACTACATACCCAAGAAAATTTCAGTGTTTTGAAACCTTAACATTTTTAAAACCCCAATATACACTAAAATCTCTTTGGCCCATGCTTACTTTATGGCTGTCCTTCATTTACCTTTAACCGGTTGTGGAAGGACACAAGATCAGATGAAGTGCCAAATTGAAAATTGAAGAAGTAGCCTAAATGCTCCTTTTGCAATCGCCTAAGCCAATCTAAGTTTATACAACCAAATAATAGCCAAGCTTACAACCTAAACCGCTATTTTGAATTTATAATTAAATGCATCGTGTATTAGTAAACAGGACATGTTTATTTAAAAGCAGCATTGCCTTAAGAAAACTTTTCAGAAAATTGTAATGGCAATTTGTCAAAGATGGTACCTCTATTATGGTCATAAGTCAATGAAAAACAAGAACAGCGCATTTGTTGATTACATCAATGCTCTAGATTTCTTATAAGACAATATATTTTTAGTATATTGTCTTTATGTCTGTACATAGTGTTTCAGTCTGTGGGCAAACACGTAAACTACCTATTTAGCTTTGCAATATTGCCCTGGTTCTTTGGTAATTGCTAGTCACAGGTAGCTATTTAAGAGACTCACTGGTCATAGGGCAATGACATTTGCTATGTATAGATAATCACATTATCTCTGATATACTCTTTACTTTGATGATTTTAGACATAAGGCTGCCGAATCCATGGTACCAGACAGCAGCATCGCAGTGGGATTTAGTGTAGGATTCAGCATTATATGACAAGTGAGTGGTTTTACCCCTTATTGAACTCATTGTTTAGAATTCATTTGCTGCAAGCTTATTTAATTGAATTGTAAGGCAGTTTTATACATGATGACTCTTGTGTGTTGGGCAACAGAGGCCCTCTTTGTGTAGGCTTGTGATGACCTTACAGCGTGATGGTCATTCCATTTTTCCCCCCACAGACTTTAGGGAACTTTGCCTAATGCTGGGATTTTTCTGTGGCTGACACTGCTAGCTGTGTTTATGTTAAAACGATAGCCTGGGCATAGGTTTAGGGAAATGTAATTTAATTTCTAAGACATTTAAAAATATGTCCAGAATACAGGGTTTGGGTGACACCTGGTAATTGTGTACTTTGAAAGGACAGACAATTTGTCCGCGCACTAGTTTTTATGTGATGTATCTATCTTGCCTGCTGTTTTGTCCTCTAACATATGGGACCTGCCACCTTTGAGATGCAGTGGCCTTTCCTTGACCTCACCGAGCAATCTTCACCACCACTTTGGCAGTTGATGGCAATATCCTAGCTGCTGGATCTGTAATTGAAGGAGCCAGACCATCAAATTAAAATGACATGGAAATGTCCCTGTTGGAACGATACCATTAAAGTAAAATCTAAATTGTATCAAATGAGATTTCTCAAGGGATGCACAAAATAATTTACCATTTACCAGGAAATGAAATTGACAGTATAAACGTGAAGTCTTGAATTTCATTACTGTAACTCTTAAAGCTGCCTTTGTGATGAATTGCTCCTTAGACATTTCCAGTAGTTACCATCAGTTATCTTCACTGTTCTTGGAAAGAGATTTGGATAAGATGGTTATTCAAGTAGGATTTTTAAACTTTGGGTTGCAAGCATGTTTTTGCAATATCCGCATCTTAATTTGAACAGTATGTCCCTGTGGAGGAGAGAAACCACAGATCTGTCATCTTCTGTCATCTGTCCTGACTTGTTTTTTGGCTCAGAAAACGTGTTCAAATGTAAAAACTGCTTTTACAGCAGTACATTGCCAAATACATCACTGACATGTATTGGTTCTCATACTAACTAGATTTTATCTGTATCAATTGTGCTGTTGTTGGTTGCAATTAAAGTCTCTTGGTTGAGATCACAGTTTTAGACACAAATATCCCAGTTACATTTCAGCCTGATTAATTTCCATTCATCACTTGTACACATTACAGCTGCAACTAATGGAATGCAAAAAGAGCACAGTCAGGGTTGTGGCTAGGTTGTACTTATTTTCATCATAATGAACCAGTAGTACGCAAATACACTGCAGACTGTACCACAGTGGGTCAAATATATTTAGTTTTTAAGCAAGACATTATTGTACATCTGTCTTAGTATGATCATGATGCTAGGCATAAAAATGCACATCTTTCTTTTTCAGGGTGTGATAAATGGCTCCTGAATATGCCTACTCAAGAAGTGAAATGACAGCGCATTATGTAACATTTACATTTTGCAGATGCATTTATGCATAGAGACTTTACTGCATGGTACACTTACTCATTGTTATCATTATGTGTGCTCCCCGGGCACTAGACTACGTGTTTGCACACTGCTCCAAAAGAGTATAGTCATAGCAGTACTGCTGTGTTGTAAGAGAAGCCTACCTAAATGTGGTGTCTGCAGTGTGGGCTGTTTTATCCTTTGTAATGCAGCTGTTTCGTGCCACAGTTAGTGAAACCCTCAGACCAGAGATGCAGATTTTTGGGAAATAGAGTTCTCTGTATGCTCTTGTGAGGCTTTCCCCCCAGCAGAAGGTCAGTTTGACCTTTCTGATCTGAGGAGGAATCATTGCCAGACTTTGATCTCACTCCATCTTTCCTGCTTGATGACTCAGCAGAACCTTTTGGACTTCTTTGGGCAACTAGCTTGGATATTGTTTATGAAAATTATATCACTTAAAATTTAGCATGTTTTCTGCACAGAGTGAAAAAAACATGTGAACCTGTAAGTCAAACAGTGCAGTAAAAGGTAAGTTAAGGTAAAGACTTTGAAGAAGCTGCCATATTGTTTATGGATGAGTTCAGGAACTACTTAACAAAGTATGTGTTATTGCATAAAGTAAGCTCTGACAATAAGATCGTCACTAAATCCACTGTGAGTGACCAGAAATAAATGAGCACAGTGTGCAACATGTGTGTATAATCATGTATAACAGACTGTTATTGTACTCTGCCTTTGCCCTTTCCCAGGGGTTCTCTCCCGGTCCAAGTTTTAAGGAGGACGAGGTGTTAGCTGCACTGTGTCCGTCTGGTCCTTGTCAACATGAGGAAGAGTCACAGTGCCCTCGCAGTGACTCCCAGTGAGGTGAGAGGAGTCAACTCCCTGTCCTTTACCTTATTATCACCAAATGTGTGGCCTCCTCAGTCTCCCTTCCCATTGTTTATTCCCCAGGATGCAGGGGAATAAACAATGACTGTATGTACAGTAATGAGCAGCCACACCTAAGCTGGGCAATTGGCAAGGGAATGAGGGCAGGAGTGTTGTTGATGAGTCACAGGCACATGACCACAGGAACAGACTGGCCACCCACAGGGAGCAAGAGAGTGACACAGAGAAGGCAAGCTACCCATCTGTTTATCCTCTCACAGATGAATAATCATAATGTGTTTCGTTTTATTTTGCACCAACATGCATAAAGCTTAAATTTGTTTTGCTTACCTTCCTCTCTTGTCATGGGATGGTACATTTCAGTCGGTAGCTCACTGGCATAGAATATTGAAAAGGAGCAGCGGAGGTTGCCATGGTAACCTCGCTTGTCCTTGAGAGAGAGCTTCTCTGTAGTGTCTGACAGCTTCCTCTGGTCCGAATATGTTTCAGATGATTCCAACCTGGCCTGATGCAATTGGACTGAATTCGTTCATTGAAATTGTATAAAGTTGTCAATAATGCAGGCTATTTTATCCAGTAGCAAAATAATATAAACCCCTTCTTCACTTTGTCTCTGTTTATCTCTCTCTCTCTTTCTCTCTTTCTCTCTCTTTTTGTATCTCTCTCTCTCACACACACACACACACACACACACACACACACACACACACACACACACACACACACACACACACACACCAAAGCTCTAGCACAGCATCTCTCTTGCAGTCGCTACCATTATTTTCTGTAGATTCTAATAATTCAGTTTTTTTGTCTATTCTAGTTCCACCAGACATGAATATTGCATTGCTCTGTGTCAGGTCAAACTGAAGAAATGATGAATGATTTGAAATTACAGTGGCACCATTGCAAATGCTGTACATCAAACTATAAATATGTGCCCATGTGTCACTTTTAAAAAGAATAATACATGAATAGTGCTGGCTGAAGAACATGATAGAGACCTAAGTCAATGTCATTGCCCATGAATAATTTAAACTTCTCCAGCAAGCCATAGCTTTGATACATAAAAACTAAAGGCTTACACCAAACCTCTTTGCAACCGCACAGTATGTACACGAACACCAGTAGTTAATTACAAAAAAGTTACAAAAAGTCACTATTTGACATTGCAGTAATAAACCATTTTTTGTGCATTAAATTCGTAATTGCTTATGTGAGTTCTTGACTAAAAGTAGTGCACAGTTGTATTAAAGACTTAAATATATGTAATGAGATACAGGTAGAATATGTTTAACTATTCTGTTTTTCTTGCCTCTATGTTTTTGCTTTCTGTGACTTGTTACTTCTAATACTTGTGTCCTAGTTCCCCAAGGAATCTTAGTGTACATCAAGTGACTTTAGATGAACTGGCCACCATTCTTCAGTATGGCATTGAGTGCCCCCTGGTGTTGAAATGAATTAAAGACAATGTGCTTGGTCAGTTTTTAACTTAGTATCTTGGGGTGTTTTTTCATGAGCTGTAAAAACACTACATTAGTCACAGGTTATATCCTTAACTGAGTTTCCAATACTGCCCTCAATAAGGTATGACATCTCTTAAGGATACTCCCATAAGGTTGATATAGAAATTGTTAGCTTTGTTTGTGTCTAAAAATTTGCACTGTGATGTGAGATCAAGACGTGTGTTGCAATACATTTTGTCTCCCACTTAGTATTTACATTTAACTAAATCAGTATGAATTGATTAGCCTTTCATTTTTAATCCAATGTGAAAGACAAATAAGTGACTAACCTCAGTTCCTACTGTAACTAGCATAGTACTTTTTATCAATATTTATCCTTATCTTAATAAATGATAATTTTTAGGGGTGCAGACAGCATCTGACCAGCACATTTATATTCTGAATATAATGTGTAATGTGAAGTTGTAAAAAAATAGACAGACTATTACTGATGTCATGCAATGTAAAGTGGTAAAGTGGTTAAGTCAAGCTAATTGTACAGCATTGCTCATTAATTAGTTTTCACCATCTTTAGCACTGCTCTAGTAACTGAGACCATTAGGTCAGCCTCTTGCAGTCTTTTCACTGACACAGTTCCCTTCATAGGAGAACAAAGACCTCCTGGGGGTGCACCCGCCTGGCAGCACGCTGGGGGTAGACCTCCGCCGAAACCGTAGGCGCCACTCGGGCACCCTGCAGCTGCCTCCATTGTCATGGCGGCAGGCGGAGAGGGCACGCACCCCGGACGAGGACCCCGTGTCGAGGCCCTCCTCTCTGGTTTTCCCCAGCCCCCCACGTATCGACATCACACCAGTTTCCTTTGAGGGGTGAGTACCCCTGTCACCCGTCAGCCCGATATTCTCAGACATTCTCACACATGTCGAAGGCACCTAATGTGTTGGGTCGAGCATTTAACTCAGATGTGCTGACAAAGAACATATTATACAGTCTGTATTATTCTGCTTAACATATAAACAAGTACACAAATTGGCCATACTTAAATCAGTTGGTGAAGTGATAGTAGCAAATACTGCTTGTAGTGCCTACTTCAAGTTATTAGCCTGTTACTGGTCATTTTTTTCACTAGAAGACTGACAAATACCCTTGTACCCCTACCAAATGAAACTGGATTTGGTTATGTTGTCGCTTAATCATATCTGTTGGAGTTCCAAGTCAGATGGAAAAAAGTTTTGTTTTGTCTTTCAACAGACTTTTGAACAGTTGTGTGTGTGTGTGTGTGTGTGTGCGTGTGCGTGTGCGTGTGTGTGTGTGTTGTAAAGGCCTGGTTACATTACACGGGAGATATTTTATGGTGCCATATTTCATGAGCAAGTGTCTCGCAATTCACAGAGGAACAGAGAGATAGAGAGGGGAATGCAATAGAATTCATTCTTCCCACAACTACCCTAGATCTAGTGTAGGGCAGAGGCCAAACGGCAGAAGCATTCAAATGGACTAACCCAGACGGCGAGACAGCAGTAACACTGCAGACCACTGTAGAAATAGATTGAGGGAGGGATAAACAGAATGAAGTATAGTATGTCCAGATCACAAAAATACTGATAATGAAGAAAGAACAGAAAAGGTAATGTTGTTGGTGTGGTGATGCCGTTGTTGTCCTGCTACTGGTGATGTGAACATGTCGGCTGAACACGTCAGACCAAAGACCTTCGACACAGCTGCTGATCCTCGGTGTGACCATGAACAAAGCCCAATGCAGCACAATCCAGAAGACCACCAGCAGGTGCCTAACAAGCCTTTAGTACCTGCAAAACAGGCTGAACAGGAAACTGTGAGACCCTCCAACCCAGGGAGCCGGTCAGCATCTCTGAAAGTCTCGCCTAAAAGCTCACCTAGCCTCTTCCGCAAGCTGGTAGTGAACAAGGCTCTGCGTCAGCGCCGGCGTTTCACTGTTGCCCACACATGGTAAGGCTGACAGTGTCTCTCTAAACACGGAGAACTCTAGTGAATATTGGCTGTTGTCTTGATAGTGGTCTGGTCATGGTCAAAACTTGGCTCTGATTTTTTTTGTATGACATTGAACAATGAAAGACATCACTGGTATATTTTAGCAAGGGTTAGAGCAAAAGAGACTTTTTTTTACAAACATTATGTCCTATAAATACCTTACTTTATCTGATGCTAGATTCAATAATCTTAGGTTGTTTCAAAAGTACATTTAAGCCATGTCTCAAAAAACATATTAATATATAATTTTAACAGTGTAGTTAAGCTTTTAGTTGCGATTTCAGATTCTGTAGTCTGTCTAGTCATCACACTGTACGAATGGATGAATAGATGAATATTTGACAAAAATGATTTAAATCAAAAATAATTTTCATTACATTCACTTTCATTGCTAAAGTTCTCCAGAGTATAACCATATGTGTCACTTTTGCAAGAATGTTTTAAGTTATACTTTAAAAATTACGGCTTATCAGAAGTACCTTAAAGGCCCTGGTCTTGGCAGAAACAAAAACATAGAAACGTAGGGAACATGGAAGACTGATCAACATTTTGATTTGAAGAGCAAGAAAATGTTTTCCAATTATTGTCTGGCCTTGAATGTTAAATGTTTCTTGAATGTTGTCATCCCAAGACTGATAATCTGTTTTCCAGAGATTGGACCACTATTTGGTCTACTTGCCTTTGGTCTTCCTACCCTCTGCCTTACATCTGTTGTAATACTGGAACGTCCCCATCCTAGGCTCCCCTTCTTCTTCCTGTCAGCTTCCCACTAAGCTAAAATGCTGCAACTCTTTGAAGAAACCACAAAAAAATCTTGCAACAGCAAAAACTACAGAACATTTCTGTTTTGTATCCTATTGCCTATTCAATTCCGGCAGTGTTCATGTTTCAGCATCACAGTCATAATCGCTGCTTTGTCAAGATTAGTATGACAGAGCATTGTGACGTTAAAGCACTTTAGATATAGCACAAGAGACTAACAGAGCATGAGAGCGAGCAGGAGGGAGAGAGAGAAAGAGAGAGGAGTAGGCGGGAGAGAGAGAGAGACAGGACTGCAGTCCATTTTCCACTAATCCACCTCAGACCTCCTGGCTCGTCCCCTGTGCTCTGTGCACTGGCATCCCTGTGGAAGTGTGTGGAGGGCAGGAGGTGGCAGTGGGCTCGGGAGGCCCCTGCGTTAGCGCTAGGGCTGACATGTTCAGGGTATCCCCACGGCCCCGGGGCTGGACTTATTTTGACTTCAGTGAGGAGGTTGTCAAGGGAGCTGACCTGCCCACTGTTAGGTGAGCTGCCTTGCTGTCTATGTGTGTCTCTCCTGAGCTGAGTTTGCTGGATTTATTTTTGTTTTGATATTCATAATTTCAGAATTGTGCCTGGGTATTTACGCTGTGTTTTGCTTTCACTGGTCGTGTAGCCTTACTTGTTGACTGTTGCTTAAGTGATGCCAGTGTCAGAGTTTCACATCACATTCGTGGCAGCACAAATATGAGATGCCGTGCTCTTTTTCATGACGTTGTGGCTCCTCTGCCTCAAGCAAGTGTACCAGCGTTTTTTGCCCCATATTCAGAGTGTAGTCTAAGGTGTTGAGCTGTTAGTTCCATGTAACTGTGCGTAGATAATCCCTCATGCTCAGACTAGTGGGGGAAGTGGCATAGAAAATTTCATTTGACTGAAATTCCATTACCATGTTGGATTGTCCTAATCCAGCTACCAAATGACAAGGGATTAAAATCATATTAGTGCAATGGAGGTGTTTGTGGTGGAAATCATGGTGGTTGGACACAAAGAAGAAGTGAGATTTGACATGGTTTCATACAGTCATGTTATGCAGTTACAGTAACCAGAATGCAAACAGAAGGTGTTTCTCTATTGTGTTTTTGTTTGCTTGTGTTAGCCCTGTCAGCTTAGATTATTTATTATTTTATGATGGAGTCAGATTGGGGTCAGTAGGCATCTTCTTGTAAATTGGAGCTCTGTGAATGTCAGGATAGGGAAACATGACTGATGTGTTTGTTTACTTGTCTGTTCTGTTTTACTCTTTGTCTATAGTAAGTAAATGTAGATTAATAGTATTAATAATCTGTCTTTTTACCACAATATAGTGGCCTTGTGGTATATTGCTACAGCTGTATACTTGGTGGGTATACAGACGTTTTCAGGGTTGTTAATGGTTACACATTAATTTTCGCACACAGTGATTTTTAAGTCCACTGAACTTACGCTGACATAAATTTCAACAGTGGCCACTGCCAAAGCCAGGTCATTGTTTAAACATCAAGCCCTTGGACAGAGTTTGGTAATTGTTGTGCTTTTACACACACGCACACACACAACCACACACACACACACACACACACACACACACACACACACACACACACACCCTTCAGTAGGAAGATTTTCTGAAATGTTTCTAATGCAAGTCACTACACAGAGAAAATACACGTGGCCATTTAATGACAGTTTTATTACTGTTGTAGATCCAAACTAAAACAGGAACAAGTTTGTTGTGCACTGCACTGTAATTCCACATGATAAACACATCACACTGTGATGCGAATGACACATTGTACTTGTGCATGCTGTATGTATGCTGTTACGTTCACTGAAGTGCAAATAACGTACATCATACACAATCATTCATCTCCTGCATATTTGTGTTGCAGTTTTGATGTTGAAAATGGGGCGTCAGGCAGTTGCAGCCCTCTGGACCCGCAGGTGTCCCCCAGCTCTGGTCTGGTGCTGCACCCCAACATGGCTAGTCACGGCCAGCGGCGCGAGTCCTTCCTCTACCGCTCCGACAGTGACTACGATCTCTCGCCCAAGTCCATGTCCCGCAACTCCTCCATTGTCGGCGAGCTGTGAGTTTTAGGCGCAGGCACACACACACACACACACACACACACACACACACACACACACACACACACACACACACACATTTACATCCATTCATTGTTCCCCTCTTAAAACCTCATAAAGCTCTTAGGTTATTCAATCAGTATATTAGACATGTTCATGTTAGCATTACTGTTACATATTGCATATGGTGTACACAGTCTGCTCAAAGGCCATAACATTTTCTGTGTACTATCATGAAATTGGATTGGATTCAGAAATTATGTTATTTGTAGTACTAATTCAGATCATCAAACCAACCGTTTCCTTTTTGTTTGTTTGTGTATTTTCTAGACATGGTGAGGACCTGATTGTTACACCATTTGCTCAGGTTAGTGACTTTTAACGTTTGCTAAAGGTAAGTTTCAATGTGAATAAGAAATGGATATGTTGACTCATTTCCTTTGGTACATGTTTGTAGGTACTTGCCAGTCTTCGAACCGTGAGGAACAATGTCACCGTCTTGACAAATGTACAGTGTCCATCAAACAAGTAAGCGTGCTAACTTATTTGTGAATATTATTGTTTTGTTCTCAAAAGTTAACTTACTAAACTGGATTGTAAATGCATCTGTGAGAATGTGTTAATTTCACACATTGCCCACTAGAGGGCACAAGCACCCCCTCAGTGCACATTGGATATATATTTTTTACTAGGAGGTTTCTGGAGGGACCACTTCAGACAGCATATTCAGGCAGGGTCAAGAGACACACTTCAAGCCCATCGAACCCATGTAAATATACTATATGTCAAGTTTGCAGTTCTGTAAAAAAATATATATTTGTATTCAACACACATAAGTTTGGCTTACCTTGATGCCTTATACAATTAAGCCGTGTGCAACAGGGCTAGCAATGGTGGTACTGGCAAGACAATGTGATTGTTTGTGAATTAGTATTAAATAGCTTGATTTGGTTCCTCTTCCTTTTTCATGATGACTTTTAAGATGACTCAGCAATGGTTTGCCCTAGTGGTTGTCAGGCATTCGTTGTTTGTTTTCTCTGTGGATGTCAAGGCCATGTAACCATCATTCAGTTTTGTAAAAAGCCTACTTAGGAAATCGAGTTTCTGGAATTATTAATTTGCTCACGCATTTGAGGGTTGTGTGTGTGTGTAATGACACATTTTAGTTCTGCCCTTGTTACATCATAAACTAAAAAAGTAGGTTTCTATGATATACAGTTGCCCCCAGTCAGCCAAACCTACTCTGTCACTAAAGAGACAAAGTAATATACAACTTCACAGTTTTGATTATTTAATTGCCTAAATTCAGGTCAGTAAAAGCAGTGAAGTGGCACTTTAGGTTTGCTTTTCAGTGACTCATGCTGTTCATGCAATTCTTACTAGCTTTTTAATGGATTCTTTTTCCCCATTAACTGGATTCATTTATCAGAAACCACTTAATCGTTAAGTAACAAAACTGATATTTCACCCTGTGTTGTTACAGTGACACTATTGTGTGTGGTGTGTATGTGTGTGTGTGTGTGTGTATGTGTGTGTGTGTATGTGTGTGTGTGTGTGTGTGTGTGTGTACGTGTGTGTTTGTTCGGGTTGGAGGTGTCTCAGACAGAGATATTGGGTCAGTTTACTGAACAAATATGCATAATCCAACATGAACTCAGGTCACGGTTTACTTGCTGGAATGATCATGTGAGTGCAAAAGAGTTGAAAGGAGTAGCGCAAAGTTGCTACACCCGTGCCCGGCAAACCTAACCTTTGCTGCCTCCAAACTCCCACAGAAGTCTCTGTTTGACAGTCTGGTGTCCATTTTGTCGTAGGTTACTGTTGGGTTATGTTGGGATGACCACATGCTAATGCACTGTCTGGAAGCTGGGTTTGCGTGTGTCATATGCATTACATACTGTTGAAAATATTTATTTGATCTGAACATGCGCGAAGACAAAAGCGTAATCTTTTTTAATACAAAAAACATGTAAGAAAGCAGTGACAAGTGTTGTAGCTTTATGCTTAAACAAGAGAATATATGTGGTGACAAGGCTTTATATTTTAACATGGCAGTCAGCTGCAGCTGGGAGCTCAACATTTAAAGCTAAAATTTATTACTATCTGTGTCAGATGCCAGTGTTACAGCAGCTGGGAGATTTATGGCTGTATTTGTGGCAAAGATGACAGAATTAAGATTTTATCAGTGTTGTCATTTGGGGGGGGGTTCTAAATATGCCCTTTTCATAAGTGCATTGATTGTATCACAGAGCTGCCTGGAGGTACAGTCCAACAAGAACAACAGTGAGCTGCTGTGTCTTCCAATGGGTAGCATGCTGGCGGGTAAAAATGTCGTTCTCGATTTGTTTCTTTTAAGGAGGTCCCCAGTTGCTAATCAGCCTGCTTCCGCGAAGCTCTGTCCATCAGGTGAGTGTTATTTCTTATTTCTGTGAAGGTGACTCCATTACAGCATCCTTTTCTCTTTTAGTATTTTTCTCCGTTAATTTGTTTATCTAATGTGTGGGATAGTGATGTATAAGGGGTTAGACTAGGGCTGGGCTACATGGCAAAAAAATCATCACAATGAAATTTCCCATACTGTCTGATATCGATTTTTATCACAATTTTCCCCTTGACTCTGCCAGTTTGAGAGCAACTGGATTAAAAGTTCTCTTTGAAGGCACCAACATATCTCACCTACCAGCTTTACTTGCTCCATGCCACTGTGGCCATCGGCCCACAACTGACATTATGTATCTTTTTTTTCAACAATGCCATCAGCTTTGAGGGAGAAGTCCAAGTTGTGTTCAACATCATTTTCACTGTCCAAAGGCAGACTTCAGTGACTGACTAGCAGTTGTTGCGCCATTTCTGCCATGTGATCCATTAATATGCCCAAGGCTGATCATCATGATTGACTTGAATTTCAGCACAATGACCAATCACGAGTGATTAATCGCCCAGCCCTAGGTCAGACATTACATTGGATTAGTTAGTAACTTGTCAGATGGTTTCCCATCCACAGCCACCGAAAGAAGGCTAAAAAGAAAGGCTTTTTTTATCCACACTTTCTGTTTATCTGTAGACGGGTCATCCCCTGGAAAGAATTGTGCTCTATTTTGAGGTTTGATAGGTTAAGGTCTGATACATGTGATAGACATGGATAAAATAAACCATTGTATAAATTCCTAGCAGTGTGCAGAGAGGACGGAAAGGCCTTTGTGCTTTGCAAAGGTAATGGACGGTCTTTGTGTAATAACACTAGTAATGAACACCCTAGCATTTGAGTTTCTTTCTTCTACTATGCACTTCTTACCTAGCTCTTACCTAGTTATTTAAAGAGCTTACTGTTAGATCCCATTCAGTTCTGTAGCTGCTAGGGTGTTGCTCCTTACTTGTAAGTCACTTTAAGTAAAAGTATTTGCTAGTTGGTATGTAATGAACATTCCAATGTAAGTAGTGTTAACGTCATTTTCAGTTCTAAATCAGGAGGTGATAAGGTGATAACACAGGTTTGTGAAAGTTCGTTAGAAACTAGTCCTGATTTCCTCTTCTCCTTCACTTTTAAGGAGAACTCACAGTTTCAGTTTATCATTGACTGACACATTTGTCTGTGTATGTCACTGGGTGTGCAGATGAACTTCATGACAAAGCCTGACAAAAGCTTTCCACAAAGGCTGTGAGTAAATGTTTTTGTGTGAGCAAGAGCGTAAGAGTGTGTGTGTTTACCATTCTCGCAGCACGTGCAGTGTGCTTACACACTGTGTGTGTGTAAGAGTGTGTGTGTTCATCCACCACACTAGACCAGGTGGAGGTAGAGGAGAGAGGGGGATGTTGTTTCGGTTCCTATTTCACGGGCACATTCAGCCTCATTGACGTCAGCCGCGGCCTACTCTCAGCTCCCTCAGCTTCCTGTCTGCGCAAATCAGCACACACTCACGTCCTGTGCAAGGAAAGATAGTGTACACACACTCACATACACAGCCGCACACTCCCTCCCTCCCTCCTTCCTCCCTCTTTCGCTCTCTCTCTCTCTTTCTCCGTCTCTTATGCGCGCACACACACACACACACACACACACACACACACACAATAACATGGTCTGAGACAGCATATGAGCCCATGAGCTGCTTAAGTGCTGTAAGCATAATAGAGCACACACACACACGCTGTGATCTACCCTCCTGAGGGCCAGATTTGCAGACTGGCTGCTATGTCTGTCGACTGTACAGCAAACGAGAGGCTCTTTTAGACGTCATAACGCTGCCCTTTCTTGCCCACACATGCACTGAAATGAGGGGTTACGCACATGAAGAACATGAGCATGAAAAACCCCCACAGCAGTCCTTAGAAACCCCTCTCCCCACCTGTGGCTTATGAGATGGAGAAACTGTGTGTACGAAAGGCTACTGTGTCTCCTAAATCAACAAGTTATGTTTTATGTAGATGCCAGTTGCTTTTTTGGTAGTGTCATTGTGTTTATATTTATCAGAAACCTCTCTCAGTGTTATGGGTGAGGCGCTTGGATGAGGGTTGTGTCATACCGAGATAACATGTCAAGCCTCTGTTGGCATGCAATACTGATACTGATCTACCCATGAGCGAAACAAATGTTAGGTAGTAGCTGGGAAAGAAAGAAAGATGATGTGCATTCCTGCTACATGTGAAGCAAAAGTAGTATGTTCTCACCAAAGTGCAGCTGCTTTGTGAGTAATAGACCTGGAAAACAGTTTGGAAAGCATGAGGAGAAGGAGGGGGAGGAGGTGGTTGCGGAGCATGACCCCATCCAGTCCTCACTCACAGCAGCCCAGGAAGAGCGGCCACGGCTGCTGGTGGAGTGCCCCTGATGACTGAGGTTTTCCCTCAGAGGCAAAAGAAAGCCAGGATTCGGACTAAGGAGGCCAGATGAGCCTCCTGCTTAGTGCACGATGCCTGCATGCATGTTTGCACGGGAGCGCCTGCGGCCGTGCATGCAACTGTGTACACAGTGACTGTTTAGTCTGAAGCCTGTGTACATGTTAGAGACTTGATATTATCTTTGTCTGTGTTTAGTATTTAGTGCTAGTGACGAGTGTGTCTGGGTAATGTTGGTGCTTGTGTGAAGCAAATGTGCGGGTGTTTATGCATGCCTGATGGCATTTAGTGCAACTTGTAGTGCTTCGCAGAGCATGTCTATACGTTTAACACTGAGTCACGGGTGCATGTGTTTGTGTTTGCGTGAGTCCATGTATGCGGGGGGATGTGTGTGTTTGCATATGCTTGTGGGAGGACTGTATCTATATGCCGTGCGTGACTGTCAGCATGCCCATTCTGAAATTTAGCACCTTCATGGCAAATGTGTTGGGTCAGCACTAGCCCCAGCCGACAGAAAGGTGATGGGACTGCTGTTTATGCTCTTGACACAGAGGCATGGAGGGGCCTGACACACACACACACACACACACACACACACAAAAGCTAAAAGCAGACTATACATGTTATTCAGGCAGCAGATATGTGCTGGCTGTAGGCATTTACATCAGTTGTGATTTAAAAAAAAAAATCATACTGTATGTAAGTAAAACCCTTTTTCAGATAGTATTAGGCTGGATTTTCCTGTCACTGCATAGCAAGATCAAACTGTCTACATTTCTGACCCTGATAGGAGCTACAGGCTCACCACTGACAAAGTGGATTGATGTAATGGATTACCCTTCTCTCTCTGTCTCTCTCTATTTCTCTTTCTATTGCCCCCCCTCTCTCCCTCTCTTTCTCTCTCTCTCTCTCTCTCGCTCCTTTTTTTTTTTCTTTACTGCTTGCTTTCTCTCCGTCAGCACAGACATGTTACTGACATCTCGCCCAGCTCTCCTTGGCCTCCAGCTCCGCACCACACCCGATCCGCTCCAGGTCTTTGCTTGGGCCCAGCCACAAAACTGGCTCCTCTAGGCTGAAAGCATGCACCCTGGTTTTTGTTTGAATTATGCCATTGACGTCAGCAGAGCTGTAAAGCTGACTGCGGCCCTTCCCCAAAGTAATCCCCAGCCAAAAGAGCTCCATGGCGCATTGTGGAAGCTGTCAAGCAGACACGAGAATAATAGCAGGCACGGAAAGGAGGGGGGGTAGAGAATGAAAAAAACTAAACTATGGGGTGCGGTGTTAGTCTGTGCCATGTGTCATTTTGATGCTAGTTGAGATAAAGCCTCCAGCGTAACCTGTATTAAAAAAACACTGTTTGTGTGTGTGTGTGGCGGCGGTGATGTTGTCATTGAATTCCTGTGAGAGGAAGCACTCCATCAAATGTCAAACTTGAAACAATAACAGTACCTTGTTTGTGCTGTATAAGATTTTTTACATGACTTAAGCAGCTATATATGCAGTTGTAGTTTTCTGTGTGTTTGTAAGACAACATGTAATACAGAATCTCACCCCCAGCCAGGGGTCACCCAAAATACAGACACTTTTTGTCAGCCACAAATAAAAAAGAACTTGTGAGATGTGTCTGTACCGGTCTTAAAGAGGACTTCTGGATGTACAAAACTGTTCTAAATGGTATTCTTCATTCTGAGCATCCGGTCAAGAGGGACAAGTGTCTGATGTGTCACCCACAGCTCATATCCTACCCCGGGATAGTCAGAGCAGATGACGTAACTCCGCAAGGAGGCATCAGTGTAGGTCTGCTGTTGTCCCATGCCTCTCTTACCACCGAACCTGGCCACCGGCCGGACTCACGGGCGCATGTTTGGTAGCGGCACATTGCCACTCGGCTGGTAGGTCCTTAACTCATTTGTTCTTCTCCGCTAACAATTGTGTGTGTGTGCCTGTGTCTGTGTCTGTGTGTGTGTGTCTGTGTGTGTGTGTCAGTGTGTGTGGTGGTAGTTGGGGCTTTGTCAGCTGGGGGCTAATCATTTGGCCTGGGGGGGGGGGGGGGGGGGGGGTCAAAGGCATGCGTGCGTGCGTGCCTGCCTCCTCTGGCCCTCAAACATGTTTACTCACACAACTGCTCACGCACACAGAGCTGTGGCGGGAGGTGTCTGCCAAAACACTTTCTTCAGGGTCAGCCACTGTGTTTTTTTTTCTCAAAGTACACAGCTACAACAACAGACTGAGGCCAGAGGAAATGAGTGGTTTCACACCAGCACAAGGGTTCGCCTGAACAACACGCTTCCAAGGTCACAAAAAAGGAACTGTCGGTCCTTTTGAAATAAATAGTAGGGAAAGTAAGACAATAAGAAATCAACATTTTGATCCAGGCAATATGGTGCCTTTAGTTTTCAGCTCCTGAGTTCCATTGTGTTATTGTGACCTGAGTGTTGCTCAAGGTGTGCAACCTTTTGCCTAGTGTTTAGAGAGTTGGTCTTGCGATCAGAGGGTCGCAGGTCCAAATCCTGCTCCAGTTGGAAGAATGGGGGTGGGTGAGTAAATAACCAGTGCTCTCCTGCATTGCCATCGCCAAGGCGTCTTACCACACATTTCTCCAGGGACTGGAACTGGAAACCTGTACCTAAATAACTGTAAGTCACTCCGGATAAGAGCATCGGCTAAGTGTAATGTAATAATGTGTGCCTCTTTATGATGAATCCAGTATGAAAATGCATTCAGCTGTTTTGTATTTTAGTCAGCGTGGTAATCACCAGCACTGTTTAATGGTTATCCCACATTGTTTAGACATTACAACAGTCCTTGGACTGCAACTAGATGGTACATCATCCAAATTAAACCATCTGCTCTTAAAATACTTCCTCCTGGCATAGAAGACCATCACACTCAGTGTGCAGGTGCTCACCCCAGCACAGCTGACAAAAAAAGACCGATTCCAGGTGCCCTGCAGACAAATAAAAATTGAATTTGGGCAATCCTACTGTAGCACTTAGTAAATGTGTACATCATTTCCAGAACTCTTTACTTAATTCTGGGGTTGCCCAGAGTTTGGTGAGCTGTTTGGTGACATTCTGGGCTGTATGACTGTGGCACAGCAACAAGATGGCAGCTGGACTAGGAAGCAGGTAGCGTGAGTAAGGATGGGGTAAAAGTCCCCCTGTTTTTAAAATTGAGTGTGTACCTTTAGCAAGCGGTTATCCTTCATCCCTGTATAAGAGAGAGGGTATATACTTGTGTATACTGTGTTTATGATGACAGTTTAATATGCTGGGAAATGCGTAGAAAAACAGATTGTCCTCACAAAGGAGCTGTTTGTGGGCTTGAAGTATTTGGGCTCTGGGGGGAAAACCCACACTGTGGCCCGTTGTACCTAGACCACACAGTGTAGAGTCAAAATGAGGCCTGACTGTGTGTGTGTGTGTGTGTGTGTGTGTGTGTGTGTGCGCGTGTGTGTGTGTGTGTGTGCATGTGTGTGGAGGAGGACCTGAATGACCAGGTTGTCATGAGCAAGAGGGTGGCTTTGGTTTAGAGTCCCAGCGTTCACCAGCCCCCTCTGAGGGAAGTGCGTCAGAACACCAGGACCAAGAGTGCCATTGTGGAAAGGCAGCCTTGCCATTTCATTAATAATCAACATCAGGCCTGCTACGTTTAAAACATTCTCTGCTGAATAAACCAACGTCACACGTCTGGACAAACAGGTCACTGGTTTGCTATTTCTGTCTGTTTCCAGTTATGCATCGCCTGTGTTTGAGTTGATGTGACATTGGCATTGAAGTGACAGCACTTGAATTTGGGACTTACCTCATTTACAAGGGTCATCTCAATGCTAACTACTCAAGTGGGTCAGCTTAAACTTTATTTGCTTTTTTTAAAAAAGCACCTTTTTCCACCACAACTGGAGCGTGCAGAAGTCTGTTGGCAGGCAAACCTCATGTGGCTGATATATAGTAATGCGCATGAATTGATGGTTTCCATCAACACTTTAGCCAGTATGAATTTGGGTAGTTTTGCCAAAAATGTTTCATTAAACGACACACACACACAGACGCACCTACAAGTGCATACGCACAAGACGGGCACACATGGTGCTTTTCTCCTCTGATGTGGCTGCGCGAGTGTAGCTGCGCCAGCCGTATGATTCCCACATGTGGACCGAATGGACTCCATATGTGAGGCGCATGAGTCCGACACGGCCGCCCCTCTGTGTTATGCCCCCGCTCCAGAAGGAGGGATGGCCTCGAGGTCTCTGCTGACGTAAGCACGGCCAGCCGTTAATGCCATGTGGAATTGCCTTTGTTTGTTCACTAATGGCAATTCATCTCACGCTCTATCAAGTTGTAAACTCATAATAACCTGCAGTCCAGACACTGGATATTGTTCATTTGTACAGTGCACATGATAGTGGTGGACAGTATTTTAGTGACCTTTGCAAACATTGCAAAGTAAGGTCACCCTGATTTTTTGTTTAGGTTGACCGGAGAGAGCACTCAGAATGTCACTGTAACCAGATGCCCTCACTCATACATGTAGACACCTCCAATGTCACCACAGCTTGACATCAATAGTCAGCAGTTTAGAGAGCCTGATTCTGTGGAACAACGAGAAGTGAAGAACAAGAATTAGACACATTCAATCTCTCTGCCACTGTGTCGTAGAAATAAGCATGATTATGTATGTCTCTCTGTGAGAGGGACAGACCTGTCATTAAGGCAGACTCATTGTACAGGCTACAGGCTTATGAGGGACTGTCACTCCTCCATGACTCCACTCCAGCCTTTGGATGTGTCTTACACAGAGGGGAAGTGGATCTCGTTTCTTTGGCAAAGATTCAGCCGGGGCTGGACTGTTTCCAGCTGAGGGAGTAAAGTTTGCCTCTTGTGTTGCTCATGCAAACAGAACCCTAACTTTGAATTTGCCCCCCCACCCCATTTTGGGTGGATCAAAGGAAACGGTGCAGGCTCATTAACTTGCGTCTTTCTACTTGCCGACGCAGATTTGAAGGGTTGTAGCGTGGAGTGGGAGCCCAGGAACATCTGCCTCATGTTACTGAATCAATCTCTGCCCCCCCTACTCTCTCTTTTTTTCTCTGGCTCACACATGCTCCCTCTTTCTCACTCTTCTCTTTCTTCTTTTGTTCTCGTGATTGCCCTTTCTCAGTTGTTACACTAACTAGTCACACCCAGTCTCTCTTGCCGTAATACCTCATACTGCTCGACATCAGACATAACCCAGTATGACTGTCATCCAGCCTCCTTTGTGCACACCTGAACTGGTTTGGGATTATACTCTGATTTTGAGGCAGACGGTCTTAGGAGTCTAACTCAGTCAGTCCTTTCTTGGGCTGTGAGCTCATTGACACACTAGCACTCCAGGGGGACCGAGGGAGACCAAGAGATGGAAACACAGGAAGGGAATATTAAAAAAGAGAGCGATGCTCCGTAGTTCAACTGAAGAGCAACAGTCCGGGAGGGAATGAGCCAGCAACAGCAGTCCAAGAACATGAGCCTCTGAGAAACCGAGACAGAGAGAGGAAGAGGGGAAGCAGGGGCAACATACCACAGTTCACAGAGAGCGCAAGCCTCCCGAGGTGACTGGTGCACCAGAGGAGATCTTGGCTGTTGAAAGAGAGGGAGAGAGAGACCACAGTTAAGCCCTCTCTTGTGCTGCCTCGGGCTTTAGCCTGGCCTGGTGGGGGCGGGCAGCGTGCTCGCAGCACCTGGAGCCCCTAAGCTCCCCAGGCCTGTGGCGCTCTGACTGTGTGTTCATGTGTCTCCTGCACCCAGACGAGTCCTACCAGAGGCTGGCGGTGGAGACCATGGAGGAGCTGGACTGGTGCTTGGACCAGCTGGAGACCATCCAGACGTACCGCTCCGTCAGTGACATGGCCTCCAACAAGGTGAGTCTTAGAATGGGATGTGGGGGTGTGTGTGTGTGTGGGGGGTGTGTGTGTGTGTGTGGGAGGGAGGGGGGGTGTCATTGTAAGGTCAACCATGTGATTAGTGACTTTCACTTTTTACTACAGTTGTACTGAATAAAACAATTAACACTAACATGTTTTAGTTAAAAGAGCCAAGATTGTAGTATTTACATGGCAACATAGACCACAACCAGACAAACAATTCAGACTATTTTAGATAGAGAGAGAGAGAGATAGTGACTGTACGTGTGTGTGTGTGAGATGAAGACCTAAATGTTTTGTGGTGCTACAGGCCCACAGACTAGTGTTCATCATGCTGTTGTGTGCGAAGTCTGCAAACCTGCCACATTCCCACAGGTCTGGCTGTGTCATCCTCTGGGGGCAGCAGTGAAAGTGGCCGTTGCAGGGGGGCGGGTGATTGCTCCGAGGTGTCTGACGTGTGTGCAGGGTGGTCGTGCACTTCTCACTTGCCACAGGCATGGGTGTATGGGGGTGCTGTAAACTTTCCCTGCATTGTTGATTTACATCGAGAATAAGGATTTTCATATAGGGGGGTGGTATATGGTTAACTGAAACCCACTCACTGTTTAACATGAACACTGTCACTGTGAAAGGTCAGTTGGTTTAGAGGGGAAAGAAACTCTTGGACCTCTGACAGTTACAGACGGTTGCTGTAAATGACTGCACTCTGAACTTGGCAAACAGATTTCATAAAACCGGCAGCGCCACAATGAATAATCAGTTTAGTATTAGTTTCAGCTTTGCACGAATGGTTACTATTATTTAGTGGGTACCCACCTTTCATACAGTGTTGCTAAAAATCAGTGATTTAGTGTATGTTCTTAGCTTTACTGTAGGCATACCATGGTGTATACAGTGAAGGTAGTGTTGTACTACTCATGCAGGTTAAAGATGAGAAATGAAACTGTTGTAATGAAAAAGCAAATTAGAAATTAAACATATATTATATTATATTATATTATATTATATTATATTATATACTGTAACCATGTTCTTTCTTGAGTGGTGGATTGGTGGGTTTCGCTGAGGTTTCACTCTGTTCTTTTTCTGGGTTCATGGTTAGTCGTGCAAGAGAGGAAATTCTTTGGCAGTTTCCAAATTTTGTTTCGGTAAACCTTTGTACCTTTGAACTGTTGTCTCTTGTTTGCATAATTACTCAATATACTAATAGCAACCTGTTTTAATAGTTTTTATCAGAATCATAAATAATGCTTCTTTTAGGCAAGGACATGGCACATTTACTCTCCTGAAACTGAGACCCTTGTCCCACCGTAAGCTCAGGGCTATAAGAAATGAACTGGCCTGGTTCAGTAAGGGTCTGACCCCATTATGCATGAGGCTTGTTGCATTACCAACAGGTCAGGCACCCATCCCAGTGCCATGTCATCCTAAATCACAACGTCAGGAGAGGAGAGAAGCTCCTGTGGAAACACCACAGTGTTCCTCAGCTTCTCAGTTCCCTTTGATTGTGTGTTTAAAAAACCCTCTCAGACTATGTGATAACAATATAGCAAAACTGACTCCCAAAACTATCAAGTCTATCTGAAATATATAACTCAGGTCATTCAAACACTTTAAAATGACTATACCCTCCCCTCTAATCTAATTTCTTTAAGTCATCTTGTTAAAACGGTAGGGGACGAGACAGGTGTGTCCACGTGGGACTGCAGACACAGAAAGAGGTGGGGTGTGTGTGCGTGTGTGTGTGGGGTGGTATGGTGTAGCGGAGCTTGCAGTAACAGTGTGAGCAGGAGTGTAGTGGAGCCAGAGGAGGAGTTAGGCGGGAGGAACTGTCTGTGGCGGGGTTGAATCAGCCAGGACTTTGTCTCATGCACTTCCTGACAGCCGTCACAGAGAGTAGTCCTGTGCGAGCGAGCACAGCGCAGCACAGGAACACACACTCACATTCACACACACTCAGACGCTGGAGCACTACTTGAACAGACATGGGATTGTGTTGTTCAGAAAAGACGCAGAAACCTAGAGGAGTAATGAAGGGCTGGAGAGAGGTGAGTGGACACAGCGTTTGTAGCTGAGCTTAACGATTTTCCTCTTTTAGACTTTGGCATTTTGGCATTTTGTGACAAAGTAGGAACTGTGTTGAAAGGCAACTTTTGGCAAAATGTCTTGTCAGTGCTGCTGTTTGGATGTGACGCTGTGTACGTATACCTCAACTGGAAATGTTTAGTTGAGCTGGTTCTAGATTTATTTCTTTATTCTGTAATGTGCTCTCAAACTTTAGAGGTGTCTGTCATGGTCTGCAATTTTTTATATCAGTCTATGTGGCTTATTGTTAAAAAATGGTGGGCATAAAAAGGAGATTGCTTTTGAATGGTGAAGTGTTTTGTACCTTTTCTAAAGAAACAAATTAATGCTTTAGCAGAATGTCCCACTAAATTGCAAGTACAATGACTGCATAAATGCCACATTGTTTGATGTGGATTATAAATGATTACGTTGATTTGGGATTTTTATTAATTTTTGTGAATGTGTAATTTTCATTAAATTACTTCCTGATTTTAGCTCTGAATGCATGGACTCATATAATTAAAGCATGTAGTGAACTGGCTCTTCCAAGAAGAACAGCTTAACTGAAGTCAAACATGGTGACATGTGTGATTTCAGTCTTATTTAAAGTGAACTTGTGAAGGTTTTAGAAAATCATGCTTGATCCCAAGATGTGGTTTTGAAAGCCTTCTTTGTTGAGCCATGTGATATAAACAACTGAGCTATGTAGCCCAAGTTGTAACCTGATGCAACCATAAACAAGGTTTTATAAACCTGGATTGCTATTGCACTGTAATAGTTGTCACTGCACTGCATGAGCAATGGAATAGAGAAAAAGCAGAAAGTGCAGGGAGATTATATTGGAAATTTCAAAAAAAGACAAAAAGAGAGGGTGAGAGACAGTGTGTTGGTGTGTGTTTGTGGGTGGGTGTGTACAGTTGTGTGTGTTTAACCTTTTTGAAGAGGTCATGACTTATCTAATAGGGTCAAGTCAAATGACTAATAACTTGAGGTGTAGGTGAGGTGTTTGTGCATGTTTCAGTGTCTTTGAGTATGTTTGCTCATACACTCGATGTACTTAAAATGTCAAGATACCAAAGAAAACTTATATGCTCTAGTTATGAACATCAAAGATCATGATGTTGAAAGTAAAGATGACAAACAATCGACAAGAATGTAACTGCAGTGGTCTGTGTATTCGACATAGATGAAACCATGGGTCTTCTTGCAGATGCAGTGTCTCACATGTCAAAACATTACCTACAAAAGATGCAACTAGTCATGGTATGACTGACATGGATGAAACTGTGTATTTTTGTATGATGCACATTAATTAACATCCTAATAATTTTCTGTTGTTGATGCGTCACCCCAGAGAAGATGGCAGAGAGGAGGGTGACAGAAGCATGTGTGTGTGCGTGCGCGTGAGAGAGAGAGAGAGAGAGAGAGAGAGAGAGAGAAAGAGCAGTATAGGAAGGGGAGAGAGGGAGGGGGTAGCGGAGGGCTTGCTGGCAGTAGCTGTGTGCTGGTGTGCCGACAGCATCCAGTTGACTCACAAAGACAGAGGGATACAGAAAAAGGGAGAAACGTTATTTTTGTTGTTGTTGTTGATCAGCCAGCAAGAGGAGATTATTTTTTTGCCTGTGATCGTTTGCCAGTGTTGTGTGGTGTGGCTGCCGTGGCTGGAGGAAACAGGGAGATGAGGAGAGGGAAGCGCGGGCTGAGAGCAAGAGGGGGCGTGGGTGGCTGGATGCTGCTGGGTGGTCCACGCGTTTCTGACAGAGAGACAGTCATCTAGATTAGCCATAGTACACTGCGATTTCAGGACATCAAAATGCCAGAAGCCAACTATTTACTCTCTGTGTCATGGGGTTACATCAAGGTGTGTGCAGTCGCTGTTTGTGAGAGTCTGTTTGTGTGCAGGGAGTTGTTTGTGTGTCTGCATGTTTTGATTATATTTCAGCATGCTAGTGCATGGCTATGTACACTGTTTTTGTATTATTTGGAAGAACGCATGCAGGTTCTAGGGTATGTCATGTTGTGCCCAAAGATTCCAGTTTCAATGTGTACATTACCTAGCAGGCTGCAGACTATCCCCGTTTAGATTTTACACTAGTTGATGCAGCAGAGTTTATCTGTAGTCAGACAGCCTAATCAAACTATGCAAGCTTGCCTGACCTGACCCTGTCCTCTCTCTCGCTTTCTCTCCCTCTCCCCCACACCAGTTCAAGAGGATGTTGAACCGAGAACTTACTCATCTGTCTGAGATGAGCCGCTCTGGGAACCAGGTGTCTGAGTACATCTCCAACACCTTTTTGGGTAAGTGCCAATTAGCATAGTTATTCGCTGTGGAAAATACCTTTTTAAAAAAAGCTCTACTCACACCATAAGTCGTGCTTTATCTGTGACCACAGCACTGAGATATTAGTCAGTGGATGTTTTTTCGAGCAAAAGGTTCTGATGGTGTAAGCAATGGCATGCTGTGGTGGGCATTAGTTTTGGTGAACTTTTTTTCACTGACACAGACTACACAGACACACACAGACAGAAGGCTCTGAAGAGGCCATGCTTCTCCCAACAGGAGTGTCTGAGAGAGGCAGTGAAGGAAGGCGAAGGAGGGTTTAGGAAGAGAGGGGACTGGAAGAGGGGGTGGGGGGGCTCCTTGTTGTTCTGCGGTTTTGCCTGCACCACTGTTCTCAACCAGTCTGATCTGGTCTGCAGCTGCTGTGCAGCCTGTGATGAAGAGTGCCTGCATGCACACACACATGTGTGTGCATATCTGTGTGTGTTGTGTGTATGTGTGTATGTGTGTGTGTGGGTTTGTGTGTGTGTGGGTTTGTGTGTGTGTGTGTGTGTGTGTGTATGTATGTGTGTCTGTGTGTGTGTGTGTCTGTGTACTGGTTTGTTAATGTGATTGTTCAGGGTATCCATCAGAGGATGGCGAAGTAAGTGTAGGCTGGCTGTGTGCCTTAAAATTAGACTGTGTAGGCCTTCTCATTACTGTGTGACATAGGAGTGCACAGCATTGAAAAGATCACATGGCGGGGACCCAAAAAAATCACTCTCCCTCAAGTCTAACAGCGGCATGCTGCACAGCAAGCATGGGTTGGAAGACAAAAAATGAGAAGGAATTTCATTTATTCACAGGAACCAAAATCCAACATGTAACAAGCCCTGGGATTTTAAATGTGGGATAATTCAGCCTCAGTTATCACATTCCTATAGTTATTTTCTGGTTTCCTGTCTAAATTGTTTACAGGCAACATCTTCCAGTGGTCCTCGAAACGTGTTTAAACGGAAACGTGACCTCGAACTTATTTGTCTATGTGTATAGGTGTGATGATGTTAATGGGCTGTAACAGTAGCCGTTTGCCTGAATACAAGTGTGCTGACTTAGGTTGCTTGGTCATCTGTAATGCCAGCATGAAACAATTCCTCGAACTTGTTCCTTTAGTCCACATTTAAGCATCCGGTTTTCTCTGTATTATTTAGGGTTTCTGGTTATGAGAGATAGAGGCATGTTGACCATATCGACAAGTCAATAGTGGTTTCTTTTGCATGGGGCTGTTTCCATGTGCTAAATCAACTAAGCTGCACTCTCAGGAGCATGTTTTATGTCAAGGAATACTTTTGTATATTTACACATTTGTGTAAATGAGATCACTCAAAATATGCAAACACTGTGAGTGACTTATATTACATTATTTTATACATCTTTCAGTATCACATAAAACTCCCCTCTCCCCTTCACACTTTCCTTACACAGTTTCCTCTGGTCACATACTTTGCTGTCGCCCTCTTATTGCCTTGTAGAGTCACTTGTGCCCTGAACGGAACAGTAAATCATTTCCTGTTGGAATTCTTCCTTGTTTTCCTCCAGACAAGCAGAATGAGCTGGATATCCCCTTGCCTCCATCAAAGGCTCGTGAGAGGAAGAGAAGGCATCAGCAGCATCATCAGCAGCAGCAGCTCATGATGAGTCACATCAGCGGGGTGAGGAAGGTTACCCACGGGCCAAGCATCACTGGAGGGTGCAGCGTAGCCCGATTCGGGGTCAAGACCGACATGGAGGACTTGTTGTCCAAGGTAAAATACCTGTGGTGCTGGAACTAGTTATGCAAGGCTACCACTTACATTTATTGTTTATAGTTATTATGACAGCATTCATTTTCCTAAATTCATAGTCTTAACTTATAACTTTATTAAATTGTCAGGAACATTTGGAGGTTGCCAGGAGCATTTATGTGATGTCGTATTTATTTTTTCTTACAGGATCTTGAGGATATCAACAAGTGGGGTTTAAACATTTTTAGGATAGCTGAGCATTCTCATCGGCGGCCTCTCACCTGCGTTATGTATGCCATCTTCCAGGTGAGTCAAATCCTATGACCTGATGACTCCTGTCATCAAAACAACAAAAAAAAAAACAGTTACTGTATGTTTGAGAGTAAACGTAATGGCTTAAAAAAAATATGCAGCAGGCGTTAATGCAGCTTTACTTTATTTCTCCAAGGAGAGAGACCTGATGAAGACATTTAAGATACCCATGGACACATTTGTGACGTACATGATGACCCTGGAAGACCACTACCACACGGACGTGGCGTACCATAACAGCCTGCATGCAGCTGACGTGGCCCAGTCTACACACATCCTGCTCTCCACTCCGGCTCTTGATGTAAGGACACACACTAACCCGCACAGTCACAACAGTCATTAAATAGCTGCTTGCACCACTGTCATTTCAACTGGTGTTTATAATGCCTTATTGTTACGTCTTGTTTCAATTGGTGTTTACAATGCCTTACAGCTGAGTCAAATCCTTGTCAAAGATGAAGGGGTGTTGGCCAGACTTCAGTTCTTTGTTTGTTTTCTCTTGCTGTATAAATCTAATACAACTGTAGATGAGTAAATATACTCATATTTGTCTATGAGGGAGGGCATACTTCACATGATCCAGACTCATATCCCAACTGTATTGTGCGTAAAAAGCATCAGTGTGATTTAAACCCCATTCTTTAAATAATCCCACTGTAATATAGCCAAACAGTGAGCGCAAAGCCACTTGGCTTTATTGACGATATTCCATAAACTGAGCATTGGTGCATCTGAAGTAATAGAGTCAGAAATTACCTGAAGAGTGCGGCACTACATATGACCCCAGACATAATCCCTAAACATTACATAATGTTTTGTATGAAATTAGGACTCGCAAAACATTATCTATGACCAGGGCTTGCAGACATCAGAGCTTTAGGAGTTAAGTGAGACTGGTGACTGTTTAGCTCTTGCCCTCTCTTATACAATGTTTATCTTTTGCCCTTCTTTGAGGCAGGCTAGATTGTGTGTAGACTGTATTGACCCCTGTTCTCTTTCTACCCAACAACAGGCAGTCTTCACTGATCTGGAGATTCTTGCTGCCATCTTTGCTGCTGCGATCCATGATGTGGACCACCCGGGCGTCTCAAACCAGTTTCTGATTAACACCAGTGAGTAGGATTCCCTGCAGTTCCACAGTGCTGCTGTTTGGACATCGTAGGCATTCTAGTGGCATTTTAACACTGTCTGGAGACATGTACAACAACATACATAGATTTACAAAATAATATTGACCTTTTGCTGCTACTTGTATTTTTTGTATGAATCAGAAATTGGGCTGTGGCCTAAAGTGAAATGTTGCGGGTACACTTTTTCGCACTGTACTTACTGCTTAATATGTTATTGTGTAGACTCAGAGCTGGCCCTCATGTACAATGACGAGTCTGTGCTGGAGAACCATCACTTAGCTGTGGGCTTCAAGCTGCTGCAAGGGGAGAACTGTGACATCTTCCAGAACCTCACCAAGAAACAGCGACAGACACTCAGGAGGATGGTCATTGACATGGTGAGACAGCAGCTAGTCTAGACTGCCTGATGTGATTCTTCATGGGGGGTTTGCTTTCATTGATTGTGTTGTCTAATTTGTGTGTGGAATTTTTTTTCTCAGGTCCTAGCCACAGACATGTCAAAACATATGAGCTTACTAGCAGACCTGAAGACAATGGTGGAGACAAAAAAAGTCACAAGCTCTGGAGTGCTGCTGTTGGACAACTACACGGATAGGATACAGGTACATGGTTAAAAGTCATATGTATTGCTCTTTCTCATTTGATTTTTTTACTACATCATGTTAGCAGTAAGTAGCAGTAAGACCTGCCCTAAAGCATAATTCCAGCAAACTTCTGTGTTTCATAGTTTCCTTTCTGTGCCTGTCTCCTCCCTACTAGGTCCTGCGTAACATGGTGCACTGTGCTGACCTCAGCAACCCCACCAAACCCCTGGACGTGTATCGCCAGTGGACGGACCGTATCATGGAGGAGTTCTTCCACCAGGGAGATCGTGAACGAGAGCGTGGCATGGAGATCAGCCCTATGTGTGACAAGCACACTGCATCAGTGGAAAAGTCTCAGGTGAGCAACAACCTTCATAATGTATTTGTCACTGTCACTGTCACTGTCTTAGTCTAACACAAGTGCAGTAATCTGTCCTTTTTCGGTTACATAGTTTTCAGTTTCATATGAAGTCGTAATGAGTGCGCCTTGTTTTGTGGCCGAAAAAGCATCACATGAAAAGAGCGAAAAAGTAATTTAGCAAAAGAGTATTGAGTAATAAGTGAGAAAGTAATCTCTCTCTCTCCCTCCCTCTCTCTGTGTTTGATGTAGGTGGGTTTCATTGACTACATTGTCCACCCGCTGTGGGAGACCTGGGCAGACCTGGTGCACCCAGATGCCCAGGACATCCTGGACACACTGGAGGAGAACAGGAACTGGTACCACAGCATGATTCCCCAGAGCCCGTCCCCCCCATACTGTGATGGTGAGGATGGGACTTGTGGGGACGGGGACAAGTTCACGTTTGAGCTGGGCTTACACGGAGACGGGGGAGACGAGGGGGAGCAGCTCAGCCCTCGGCCGCACCAACACGGAGGCCACACATCTCCGCCACGTGTGGAAATTGTCACGCCTTCCCCTGTGGACACGTAGTGCTGTTCTCAGCGGCCTGCTTGTGAGCAGGGTCGAGTTAAGAATTTATTTTTATTTCTTCGAAAGGAGAAGCAAGGGAAAGAATCTCTTGGTCTGGGTCTTCAGAGGAAATGTTTGAGCACCTGAAGACTGTCGGCATGAGTACAGGTGGATGTGACGCCGCGCTTGTTTCGGCCTCTCAGGAAGATGGGGATTTCCCTCGCCGCCAGACACAGTTCTCTTTTCCACTGCCGAGTCACAGAGACCTCACCTGCGGATGCAGGAAGTGAAGGCAAATTAACTGAAGACGGGTGAGAGGAGAGGACTAACTGGTTCATGAAGTAACCCTTTGGTATGCTGTACTGGGACAGGAACTTCCAACCACTAGGTCCTGAGATTTTGCATTGGACAAGTTTACTTTTGTACCACAAGCCTAAAGGACTTCTACAAATGATACATTTGTAATTTTTTTCAAGTAATTTATTTTGAATTGTGACTCCTATTTAACGAGTCTTTTTTTAAGTGCTATCTTGGTACTGAGAGCAGATGTCTTCCAGGATTTTGTGCAAGAGTGGTTCATAAATAGCTGTTCCACTTTCAGTAGATGACAGGATAAAACACGGGCACTTCATTTATGTGCACAGCGCACAAAAGGAAATCAAGCTATTATTCTGAAAAGGATACTGTAGAAATTGGTTAATTCACAACAACAAAGTTAAATTCATAACGTGGGAAATCCTACGTTTCATGAACAAAAGCACTTTAGAAGTGGCACTTGGACTACTTTGAGAGAAACTTATTAGCATCTAAATTAGATGTCCAATTTATATAACACGTAACATAATTTTGAAATATTCTCAACTAGCTAAGAATTCTCTGAAAATTGGAGATCTTATACTCATGCAGTAGTGAAATATTTAAGTTTAATGTTATAAGTGGCTTTAATCATGGAATCGTATAGGAGAAAAAAGCATGCCACCACCTTTTTGGGAGTCATAAAGTAAGTTTTTCGGCAAAGTTTAAAACAGCCGCAATGTTATGCCTGGCATGCACTGGATCAGGCTGATTAACATTTAGTCCTTTGCTAGGATTAAAGTGACCACACACCACTCATTTTATGTACTGTTGATATAAAACATAATTTACGAAAAAAGTAGAACTTTAATCAAGTACTTAACTGCTGATATTTCAGCATTAAATTGTATGCTGTATTTGTAATAACATTTTTCATTGTGTATGCTGCTATCCTAAGCTTTGGTATCCCACCCTTGTCCATGTGTACAGTTTGTCCATCTTTAATTCCTTTAATTGTCAGTGTTGGTACACAGTATTTATACCTGGGGATCTGTCATATTAATTTGTGAAAGATCCACTGTAATTGTCTTATTCCAACGACAGAATGCACTACTTTGGTTATTATGAATGGAAAACTGCGGGAATCGGACAGTCTTTTCTATGTTTTTTATATTGTTCATTGGTAAACTTTGAGTAGTTCCTAAATGATTCATTGACTACACCAAACAAACAAAAAAAGAAAGACTATCATGCAGACGTAAACAGTGTCATGGTTTTTTCAACATCAGCACCCCGTATATCTGGAAATACACAAAGGTCTTGCTGAAGGTTTAAGAAGATTGCCACAATCTTCTGAAACTGGCTCCATATTTGTTTTTTTGTTTTTTGACCAAAAATCACATGCAAAACCATTCATGAAGCTCTGCACTATCTGCGCAATTTGTTAAAAGCCGTTTCCTGTTTTCAAATAAATGTATGAATATACAAGACGTGTCTCTGTGTTTACTGTCGACTTAAGAACCAGGCAGGTCAGATTGGACAGTAGAGGCTGAGAGATATCCCGACTGATAGTTGAACAATGACGGGTCGGGTATTCTTGACGAGAATGCCAGTCACAAAAATGACAGGGTGCCACACACAACCAGCTTAACCTGCGTCACACTTTGGGAGGAAGGCTGACAGTGGTTTATCTGGGACTGTAGAGATAGTAGCAGAATGCGCTAGCCCATCTCTGGCTGTCTCTCTCCCATGACAAGCTACAGATAAGCATCAGTGGACGTGACCGGTTGCTTGAGTAGAAACTTCCGACCTTACTGAAGTCTTCTGGATTGAATGCTTAGATGTTAATGTGAGTTGAAGTTAAGGGTATGTGTATTTCATGCATAGATAGAAATTGACTTGTGCTGGCAAGTAGAACTTCAAAAAAAAAAGATAAAATGATGTGACATGTACATGTTCTACAGGCTCCGGCTGTGACTAGACATGGGCCAGTACGCCATAGTAAGCCAATTGGCAAACCAGCATAGCGTCCTGTTCTTTGGTGACAGAGAGTTACTTCTGTCATGTCTCTTGAGACCTGTAAACTTTAGAGGACTGTTTAGCAAATATGCAGTGACCCCATAGACCAGCATTTTCCACCCTGATCATGGAAGCAATCAAGTGTGTGTGTGTGTGTGTAAGGGAGGGAGGGAGTTTACTGACAGAGTGCTGTTGAGACCGGGCTACTTTCAAAGGAGTGGCCCAACAGCAAATGCTAGGTTAATGCGAAGACCCTTCAGATTAACACCCAATCTTTAAGCTTCCTCTGCAAGAGGGGGACCTGGGTCTTCTCATCACTTACTGCTCATATCAACAAGTCCAAGCATATACCAGAAGAACCAGACAAAGGAGCCTCTGTATTGATTGTTGACTTATCTCTTATCTGGAAGCCATACAGCGCTGTATGTAGTAGAGATCTGTCTGTTGGGGGTTGGAATACAGCTGTTTATATTTTCTTGAAGTAAAACATCCTACTGGGAATCAGAGTGCTGTTTTAAAAATACATGGGAGGCCTAGTTTACAATAAAAACAAATGAGTGATTTATTAGATTGCTAGTCCTCCTGTTTTGTGTGTGTCTGTGTCTGTGTCTGTGTCTGTGTGTCAATAACATTCTGGACTTTCCTTTTAGAAATACTGAAGAAAATTCAGTCAACAGAGTTGAGATCTTTTTCATTGCAATACAACTTGAGGTGATACTGTAACAAAATCTAGATTGCTCACTCTCTTCAAATAACTAATAAGTTTGTATTTACAAAAAATACATTACATTACACTAAACAGCTTCATCTTTCTTGAACCATAGCAACAACAGGTTAGGGCCTCAAATGGCACTCATTAGAGCAGCTGTTTGTGTTATATGGTTTTTAATTCTGTGGAAGGTCCATGGTGGCAGTTGGTGATTTAAGGACCACCCTTTAGCCTTCCTGTTTTTGGACAGTTCCCTGGCCTCAAAGACACAGCACGGAATTTAGACACAGCACAGACATTAAGGAAAACATGCATATGCACACACACACGTATGCTCTCTGTAAACAGTGGCAAGTGAGTGTGAGACGGGGGGTGGAAGTGGGAGTGGGGTCACATTTAATCAGATGTTTTCCTCATCAGATAATTTGCTGCATGAAGTGAGGTAGCAGAGATGCCTTCTGGTGTTTGGGAGGGCGAAAGCAGCATGCTTTCCCATCCGTACATACACATACTGTTTTTTAATGGAAGCCTTGATGGTTTGACTGTAAACACTGACAAATGTCTAAATGCAGGGATCTTAACCACAGGCTTCATTTATCAAACACTGCAGATTTTAAGACACTTTTTATGTTAGTGTGGTACTCTGAAGGAAGCACTCTGTAAGTTAAATATAAAGTAGAGAAAAGCACCTTGCTTGTCATGGTTTGGGGTAAAAACTGCATATTTGCGTTCACATACTGTGTGTGTGTGTGTGTGTGTGTGTGTGTGTGTGTGTGTGTGTGTGTGTGTGTTCTGTGGTACTGTGGTAGTTCAGCTTCTCTGTTACTGGTGTACATATATCAGTGTAACCTCCTGACAGCGGTTTGGAGAGAGAATACAGTAAACAAGCTCTGGTTTGTTCTGCAGCACGTATCTGTGGCTCAGGAATGACACTGTCAGTCTTCACCAGCGTAGAAATAATCTGTAAACTAAACGATAAACATCTGTGATAAGACATCTTGTGCTCTAACTGCTCTCAGGGTAAAAACACTGCATTTCCCCTATCTGCATTCCATTTTCAGACTCCCCATGGGAGAAGTCCACGTAGTAAACACAAATGTGCACGTACATGGTTTTGGGACACCCGCACTGATCCAAAAGCAGTTGGCTCTCCACCATTGCAGCATGACTGAGTGTCAGCCACAGAGGGCCACTGACCCTGAGTCAGATTTGATCTGAAGTTGACTGTGGAGGGGAAATGTGGTGCTCTGTGCATGCTGCAGTGTGTTGGGTGATGACATGTGTTGATTGGGTGCTCTTTTCTCCCTCACCAGCTCTGTCTATTACCAGTACAAATATATATTGTATGTAAAATGTATGCATGAGGGCTTGTTTGTTTATGCAAGAACATACACCTAATCTACTGAAATGCACAGCATGTAGTCAGAATGGTTACTTGTAATGGCAGTGTCATAACTCAAAATCTCTTTTGCCGTTTTGTTGTTGTTGTTGTTGTTGTTGCTGTTGTTGTTGTTTTTGGCCTTTTAAAGACATACAATCCACCAAATACTGAAAACCGTGCTTTCAACAACAAACCTTGGCAGCTAATGAGTAAATTGTAAAGGACGACAGGACATAACTAGTTTGCCTCCCTCTAGTGGCAAACATATTGCAGTAGAATGCGAGTAGAGTTCTCATTACCTCTTTCACAGGAGAAAAGAATTCAGAGACTTTTGCAATGTGACAAAAAGACAGCAGTTTATTTTAACACAAAACAGTCGGCTCATTCTGGCAACATATTTTTCACATGCCCAAAATGTGTGCAATACAACTGTAATCACATAACATTTTTTATACTCTTTTGTGTTTTGCTAACCATTTAAAGAAAGGACTGAAATTTACATAATACACATTCCATCTTTGTTCATTTGAGGATCCAAAAGTGAAATGAAGCCACCTTTGTATTAATCATGCTGCTGCATGTGATGTAATGTCATATGCACATGTAGGATCTACATTTAAAGGTGCAATATCCTGTATGATTGTTGTCAACAATGTTGTCAAAAACTAAAGTATTCTTTGTGTATTTTTGTGTATTACTGAACATTCTTGCCAGTTGATGCAATTATTTACATCTCACCAGCTACAACAAGTATTAAGCAATGCACCAAAACTAAGACAAATATCTAACTGTGATTAGTCTGTAAATGATTTAGTTTTAAAAGAATACATTTGTTTAAAGTAAAATAATTTCTGGAATTCCCATAATATAAATTCTTAAAATGTTATAAATAAGTTATTATGTATTGTTTTGATGTTTCTATACTGGGACATCTGTGCTTCTCTGATGCTTTTCTTGCTTTTCAGTCATGCCACAATTGCACAGCACTGAGATTTACAGTAACACTTTGCAAATATGAATACACAGCTATAAAATTGCATGTATATCCCAGAGGCATTATTAGAATGTAGGAATGGTGTTTGGGGCTTAGCCCCAACACACCACACAAGACACACGGTCCTCAACCATATACAGCCATATCTCAATTAATTAGATCATAAAAAGGTCATTTTTTCAATGCAATGTAAAATGTAAAAGCAAGCCCCTAACTACTGAAGACATAAACCTGAACATACTTTTTCAAACGCTGGCATTTCTGTCATTTTTTAATGCTCTGATGTAATATTCTAATTTTCTGAATTTTGTGTTATTAGTTGTAAGCTGTAATTATCAAAATTAAAACAAATAATGATTTGACATATTTGTCTTTGTGTGTAAGGAATAAATATAATATATGGGTAAAAGGTTTTGAATCAAATTAATGAAATAAATCAACATGTGCATAATATTGTAATTTATTGAGCTGTGCCTACTGCAATTGTGCCAGACCCCAGAACCTGTGATATTGATATTGAAATTGTATTTGCTATTTTTAGGCTATAGTTCTTAGGTTTGTTGAGTTTAAAAAGTTTTAGATCCTGTGATCGATGCAGGGGCTATTATGAGAACATCCGGTGCTATAGACCTGACTGCCCAGGTCAAATAAGGCCGCTGGTATCCTCTGACCCTTAAAAGTAGATAGTATACAGAGGTTATGAGGCATTGGACCCCTAGGCACAGATGCATAAAAACAATCACTGCAAGCTACAGTGTGACACATAGCAAACACAAAACAAGGCAAGAAATGTATATTACCAACAACAACTTCACACAGTATGTCAGAGAATCTCAGGTCCCTGTAAAGGCTTGGGCTCCTGCAGTGGTTAGGGCCCACTGTGTCTGTTTACTATCCCCACAGTTGATAAACAGTGTGGAGGTTATAATCACTACTGCCTTAGCTTAAGGTGATTACTGTCCCGCACTTGGCAGCACAGACAGAACGGCTGCTTTCTTAACCCCGTGTTATATAAGACCTGCATGTCCTCAGGAGCTGCAGGATAAGATGGTAGAGTGCTCACACACTCAAGAGGCTCACGCTGGCGCACGCATATGCCCATGCGCACACACATACACACACAAACTGAGCCCCCACGTAAACAAACATACCTCACCAGACTACCCATGCTCTCTCTCTTTCTCTCACACACGACTAAACTGTGTACGCATTTTTCCTATCCTTCTCACCCTTCTCATCTTATAAGCTAAATGCACTGAGTTGACTTTAGGCAAACAGGCTGTTGTCAGACTAATACTTGCCCATACAATTTGCGAATTTGTGACAAAGCGATGGTGAACAATCAAAAACATTTTTGACATTAAGTTGTGCCTTCTACCTTCTGTTGTGCACCTTGTCAAACGCTTTGCCCTACGCGAGACATCAAGAGACAAATGCCATGTGACAAAAGTACCGCACCTCTCCATTGGCTCAATGGGAATGTGACATCAGCATCTCCCTCCTTTCTCCCTCCCTTTCCTTTCCATCCCTCCTTCTGGCTGTCTCCCGTACTTTCTCTTTCGCTGGCGTCTCCCCTCTCCTGTCCTCAAAGTCCCCCCTCTGTGATGGCGTGCGTCTCTGCTGCTGCAGCGGCGACCGGGGCCTAGCCAACGGCCTTGCCTCCGTCATAGCCGGCATCTACAGGAGGTAACACGAACCCGCGGGGTTGGCGCGAGCGCTGCACGGGATAACCTATCTACTCCCTGGCTGCCTTTTAGAATTATGAGCTGTTCAGCATCCTCCCTTGCTGGTATTTGCACGTCCATCTCCCTTCAGCTCTCGTGAGACTGAGGAATGAAAATCTGCAACCATGATGGAAGGTATGTAAAACTGATGTAACTATCTTTATATTGTGTCCTTTTTCCGGAGACAGTGTCGAGACGTAGTTTTGCATCGTAGTCAACGGTACTAGACTCTGATTAACGGTATCGCTGCAATGTAACGTCCACACAGCAGTAGCTCGCCAATGCCTGTTTTGCTTCTGGACGAAAATGAGGAAGAGATGCTCAGCGCAAAGGACGTCGGTTTGAGAGATGTGCGATTGTGCGCGAGGTTGCCCTTTGAAAGCAATTAAGGGCGTTGTAATGAGGTCGTTTCATTCTCGACAAACAGGATGAGACGTCCTCTGCTCGTCCTTTCCTTCTTATATGCAGCATTTTGGTGTTATAGGACTGATAAAATGTGACACAACAAAATATTAAACGCGTGGGCGACTACACGGAAGACACCAGTCGGATAGTTAAGGACTGTCATATATTGTCCCACCTCTAAATATCCTACACGCTCTTTAAAAATCATCGTTGGAGGTCCAACAAGACTGTTAGTGTTGCTGGACCTCCAGTATAGGCTACTGTTGGTATTGTTGTCCTTTGAAAATACGGACTTCCAGGAGACCTGCAGTCTACGACGTTTTAGCTCATTCTAAAATATGGGTGTTCTGTGACCTTAAATAGTCATATCCTTTTTATATTCGATATTGAGTTCCTTTACAGTAAGTCCCTGGCGTGGTCATGGCTACGATCGTTCTAAACTTATTTAGCAGAAGTGGAATTTGTTGACGGGATCTGCCTTTACTGTTTAGGGAGGTGTGCGGCTGGTTGGTTGCCTTGTTTGATACTGATGCAACCAAGTGTGGTAACAGATCCCAGGTGTGCTGGTGTGGGTGCTTAACTTGTAGAATGGGCAGAATCAAAGATAAACGGTCCTTCCGGTGTTGTCCAAAAGAATGTGGTCTGTGTAACAGCACTTCTGTCTTCAAGCATTTGAAATGATTTGCACGTTGTTATGATACCTTCAAAAGGTAGTGTATACCTTGTTGCATAAAATAAATATATATATACAGAAAGAGTAAACACGACTGTCAGCTGTCTCTCATGCCTGTGTTTTTATCTGTTAATTTCTGTCAGGAAATAGTGGTTCAATAAGAGGTTGTTGTTTTTTCATATGTGGATTCCACTTAGGTAAATTGACAACATGGATCCTTTTGTAAAGGGCATGGTACCTTCTCACAGGCATTGAATCTGTCACTGACTGTAGGGGGTTGTTAGATGTTTATGTAAAGGTTTGCTTCTCCATTGACTGCTCTTTATGTTTGTTTTGGATTGTTATTACATGATTACGGATAGGGCTGGGCGATTAATCACTCGTGATTGGTCATCGTGCTGAAATTCAAGTCAATCATGATGATCAGCCTTGGGCATATTAATGGATCACATGGCAGAAATGGCACAACAACTGCTAGTCAGTCACTGAAGTCTGCCTTTTCCTGGGCCACTGCCATTTGTGAATTTCTGGGGAAGGTAGAGCTACAAAGGAGTGTTATGAATGAAAGTGGAGCTGTGGACAGTGAAAATGATGTTGAACATGACTTGGACTTATCCCTCAAAGCTGACGGCAGTGTTGAAAAAAAGGATACATAATGTCAGTTGTGGGCTGATGGCCACAGTGGCATGGAGCAAGTAAAGCTGGTAGGTGAGATATGTTGGTGCCTTCAAAGAGAACTTTTAATCCAGTTGCTCTCAAACTGGCAGTGTCAAGGGGAAAATTGTGATAAAAATCGATATCAGACAGTATGGGCAATTTCATTTTTTTCATCATTTTTTGCCATCCAGACATTATTACGTATGGCTTGCAGTGGGGGCAATTGTGTAGTGGTGGCATGTAATATGCTGATGACTATGGATATGGCTAGGAGTGAGGGAATTTATGTAGGTTAGTAAACAGAATGGACCCTTGTTATGAAGGTTTTGAAGGCTTTGTCTTGTCTGTGTTGTTTCATTCAAATATTAGTCTTCACTGCACTGGGTAGTAATCACAGGGACTAGACTTGTCCATGCAGTCTATTATCCTAAAACACATGGGAAAAATGTTGCACCACAAATCTGTTGTGTTATACAGCATACATTAAGAGGTCGATAGAATACATTTTAGCTTCTCACCCTTGTAAACTCAGTGTAAAAGACCAATTGTATTGTTCATGTAACATCACAGCAATCCCTGTCTTGCTCTTACTCCCTCTCTCTCCATCTTACAATCAGGATTGAAAAAACGTACCAGGAGGGCGTTTAATTTCAGGAAGAAAGAGAAAGACAATGACTCAACGTGAGTGTGACCGCTGGCAGATTTGACTCTCTTATGTAATTGCATAACTGCACAACAGACATCTGATCCAAGTGATCCAGGAAGTATGGCTTTGATAGCATGGCCCCAGAGTATAAGGAGTGTGCTGAGAGCATGTAACTTAGGGTTCACTCAGGGAGCATTTCACATCACCTCTCTCTCTCCCTCTCTTCCTCTCTCTTTCAGGGGCTCACCTGACAAAGACAGATCTGTACGTATATCAACAGGGGGAGACCCTGTTCTCAGACTCTTCTATTTTATCTCATCTGGCTGTGTTTTACATAGCTGTGTCAGTAAAGGTCTTTGTGTCATGGCTTGTGTGTAGCCACTTTCACACTAATGGTTTGTTTTATTCCATTCGTAGAAAAAGAGCAATGGAGCTCCAAACGGATTTTATGGAGAGATTGACTGGGATCTCTATGTGAGTGAATTTTCTGTTTTCCCTCTAGCCAGTTTGCTGCTGCTCATTCACAGTGCACACTATAGTCTACAAATATCACACTGGTTTCCATGTTGGCTCTGAATGAGGTTGAATAGTGCTAATGTATGTCATATAGAAAATGATCGAATCAGCTCGGTACAGAACCACCTACACCAAGACCTGTGGAAGCCTCTGCCTGTGTATGATATTGCCACTGCATTACTACTGTATGTCACGAGGCCTTTATAATACTGAACTTTTAGTCGAGTCAGGTACACCAATAGATGTTGTTTAGCTAGGGTTTTTTAACTGAAACGCTTGGCTAAGTTTTGTTTACCAGCATTTCCTGTACCTCTTGCTAAATGATGAAAAATATCATTCATGCTTGTCAAAAGTGGAGTGCAGTGGTAAAACATAAAGTTAGTATCACTATGGGGTGATTATATTGCTGTTGGGTATCATTAAATATGTTTAGAAATGACAGTTACTTCCACACACTCATGCGCACACACACACACACACACACACACACACACACACAGACACACCATGCTCATTAATTGATGGTTTTGTTCTCTCAGAACTCCCCTGATGTGGATGCTGAAGGATTTAGCATCAGACCAGGGGACCAGTCAGAGGATATCCTTTCATTTTGGCTTTTACTAAGCTGGATTCGCTCACCACACAGCTCTGTTTTTGCTTGGCTAATGGTTTCTCAAGGCAAAATCCATGGATATATATCTGCCAGGTCATCCTGTGGGAGTACAGCAGCAAGTAAGGCAAGGGGTTAAAGGTCAGTCAGAAGAGCAAGCCCTGTGAGAGGGAAAGGCATGGTGTCAGGTGATCAGTAACTGTTTGTTTTCTCACATATAGTTGTAAGATTTCCTTGGCTGTACAGTACATGTCCCACCACTTGTTATATTTTTGTTATTGGTATCTGTTGACACTTTGTCTCCACTAAAGATATAACAGGACTGGAACTAATCTTGAAAATCTGAAATAAAAAGCGGCACATTTAGTACATGTATAACTTCTATATGTACCCACAGTCACACGTCAAACATAAGATCCCAGTTAGCTCCTTGACGAGTCCCTACGTGCCCCTAGAGCTAAGGCTGTCTCGTCCAGTGAGTCTGAGGGGGAGGAGGACCAGCTGAAGAAGTTTAAAATCAGGATCAAGCCCCTGCCCTCAGACAGCTCCAACTGCTCCGTACCCACCATGGATGAGCTGAAGGCTTCAGTGGGCACTTTGGCACTCTCTCCCTCTCCCTTGGTAAGTGTCAGGAGATCATTTATACTTCTGCCTGCACATGATTTACCTGTGTCTAGATTACTTTGTAAACACAGTAATGTTCTTGTCAATTACCTGGTGCTGAGATCATCAAATTATGCCTCTCTGTCTCCATCTCTGTTCTCTCCCTCCTCGTTGATGCATGGACATCCAATAGAGGAAAAGCCCGGTAAGCTTAGCTAATGTCTCCACGCATCTTCTGGCTTTGTCATTCTCCCTCCCTGTGTTAGTACTCAAGCCAAGATGGAGCCACTCTATAAAGATGTGGCAGTACTCCATCACTCTGCATCGTGTGTGGTCTTTCATGAGGCATTTAGATTTACTTCTCCCAAGATTTAGGTATTTGGCATGCCCTTAATAGTTGTGCTGTCTTTTTTCTAACAGATTTAATCAGCAAAATGCTTATGTCATTGTATATATCGCTAATACTTGTTAACAACAGTAGCACGTCACTAGGTTTAACAAAGTAGCCTTTACAAGCTTACATACACTCCTTTCGTTAACTTTGCCTTTTTGTTGCCGTTGTTAAATTGTACTTTCAGCTGGTCCAGACTTATATTTTGCTTAGCTAGTTTCATTGTTCAACGGATTAAATCTTTTTTGTTTCATTTAATTCACTTACTCTCTGACCAGGCCTATTCTTTCTTCCTTTTTGCTGACCTCAGAGGAGAAGTCCGGTAAGTCCAAGCCATCCCACCTGCCCCTGCCCAATTACCTTAACCAAACTGCGTCTCTCTAACATACTTTAAGTACAGTGGGTAAAGTGTAATGGCCCTGTATTGAGCTGGACTATTAGATCAGCTGTTAATCATGTGTTACAACTCAAGCCTGATGCCTACATAAAAGGCTCTGTGGTATAGGTGCTTGTTAACACTGCTTGTGGGACTGTCCGTCTGGACAATTAAAGTCTCTGGTCAGCTATTGGGAACATCTGTAACATCATGCCTGTAGATAAACAGTCTTCTTTCTTGCTATAGGGTCAAATGAGAAGAAATCTCTCAAGTGAGTACATGTTTCACTCATTTAGTGTTTTGGTGTTCATTGTCATAGGGATGGCATGTAGATGTCCCCTGACTGGATTGGTGCTGATGATGATAATGATCTTTCTTCACAGGTGAAGAGATTGCCAGGCCTAGACGCTCCACCCCAACACCCGGTCCTGAAGCAGACACACCAAGGTTAGCCAATCACAGCTGACATTTCTCATCCTGGTAAACAAAAAGAGCTAAAGCACTAAAACACTCTGTTGGGCTAGACCAGAGTACTATTACTTTATTGAGGTAGAGAAGAGAGCCACAGTATGTACTGGATAATCCACTGCATGAATCCATGTTTCTTTCCTGCACTTAATTTTACTTGATGTTTTATCTATTCTCTTTGGTCTTGCATTGCAGCAAGAGGTCGTCAGAGAATGCCAATGCTTTCTTTGGTCCACCATTCGAAGCAAACTTTGAATCCTTTGAAGCACAGCACTCAGAAGGTATCGGCCATTTAATTATATATTTTTTAGTATTTGTGATCCCCACAATGAAATTTAAGATATACTGTAATTGTTCATAAATTGCGATGTGTTATCTTTGTTTAGAATTTCTAGGTTTACAGTTGGGCAACAGTTTCGTGCATTTCCATGAACTGAAGTAAACTGTATATATTTCAGTGTTCATTGTAGAGACAGACTTCTGGTGTCAAACGAAAATTCAACCTCCCTCACCCTTGGCCAGGCCCTATCCCTCTGGAGGTTAGTCATGACTAATCTGTAAGGGATATTAACACAGGTTAGAAAGACAACCACACTGGTGGTTCCCAGACAGGAATGAATATTAGCAATTAGCATGTTTGCACAAAGATATTCCCAGTAACACAGTGGTTGCTTGTTTGCAGCTCCTCCTCCACTTCCTCCAAAGAATGTTCCGGCAACGCCTCCCACTCGCACTTCAAGCTCAGTAGGGTCCTCAGGTATGAACTAAAATCTGTTTATATCGTCAGCCTAAAGCATAGTATGTTTGTGTTAGACAAAAACAGACCAATGCAAGTTAAGTGTAAATCGCAACATTAGCAGGCTAGCCAAATGTGTGACACAGTGTAGTTTAACATTATTAAGGGCCTTGTGATATTGATTATCATGCAAATTTGGCCGGCAACATCTGCTATCTTTACATGTTCATTTTTAAACAAATTTCATATTCAGTACATGTCCAGTGCAGACTATTGTTGCAGTATTAATTCCTAAATGCAAACTGTACGTTTGTTTCAGGGTGCCCATATAAAAACCTGTTTGAGCATTATTTCTGGTGTTACAATACCATCCAGTTAAAATAATCACAAAACATATTAATATTTCTTACTTCCTGATACTGTAGCTTCTGTCATATGTGAGAACCTGAGGTAGTCTCAACTATTAAGGAGTGTTTTTAAATGCTTTGTTGCTCCTTCACAGGTTACTACAGTGTGGTGCCAAGTGTGAGGGCAGACAGTTCTACCTACGTGGATGGTTTAGTGTCAGATGCTCCCTCGGTGTCTCCCATGCCTGACCTGGACAACGTCTTTGGCCCCCCTGACCCCCCAAAATCTGCTGATCACACATTCCAGTCAGGCTGGGCCAGCTTTGGCGAGGGCTCCCCTACCCGGCCGCCCCCTCCAGATGAGCCAGCGCCACCACCTCCACCCTGCTCCCCGCCCCCACCTCCCCTCTGCTCTCCACCCCTTGACTTATCTCCACCTCTGATCCACACCTCCATCCCTCCTCCAGACTCACCCCCTCCACCACCTCCATCCGCCACCCCTCCCCCCGACTCCACCCCCACCAGCCCTCTGGGCCCTCCTCCAGAGGCTCCTGCTCCACCACTACCTGCTGATTTCCTCCTGCCGGAGCCCACGCCCGACTCTCCGCCGCCACCACCTCCTCAACAGCAGGAGGGTGACTTGGAGGAAGATGAGGATGAGGAGGAGGAAGAGGTCAAAGAGCTCTCAATGGCCTCCTGCTCTCCGTGCCTACCTCCTCCTCTGCCAGCAGAGCGCTCACCCCTCATGGGGGCTCCACTACCCCTCGGTCTGCGGCGGACACCGGAGCCAGGGGTGGCTGTACTGAGGGAGGCAAGTCCTGCATTTGCAGCATCGCCGAAAGAGTTTAGCCCTGGGATACGGGGGACCCCACCCCCTCTTCCACCAATCACGTACAGGAGCATGGTGTCCTCTCCAGGACCAGGAAGTGGTAAGTGCATGCTCATGTACACACAAATGTAGAGCCAATCAGGAGCTCTTTGACCACACACACATGCACGCAGTCTGTCTGTCTCTCTCTTTCTCTCTCTCTTCACAAACACCACTAGGATATAGTTGCCATAACATTGACTTACAGTATAACTGGCCTTGATGTGATACAGATGTGTAAGGTGTTGTACAAATGTTGAGGTAATGTGGTGCTCTCCATAGGGCCATCCTCCCCAGCCCGCCCTGGCACACCACTGTCTTCAGGCAGCCCTGTCCCTCCCCTACCACCAAGGCCTTCATCACGACCCAAACTACAGCCGGGAAAGCCCAGCGTCAGTGACTTGGTATGCAAGTTGTGCAACACTGTGATAAACTTTGTGGTGTGTAAAAGGAAAAAGATGTAAAGACTCATCTTCCATGAAAACCTTGTGTAAAACACGTAATAAAGTATTTGTAATTTAAATATAGTATAGGCAGTGTGAATGTACTCCATTCACATATGGCATGTATCTCACAATAAGCCGTATTGCTAACATGGACGTCATCGTAAACTGTAGTCTCCTTAGTTCTTCCGAACTATGATGAGGGTCAGGTGCAGATGCAGACATCGTGTCGTTCATCCACATCCTCATCTCACTGACATAGAGAGCACGACTCCTAGCCTCTAACATTCCTGCTCTCTCTTGTGTGTTGTAGTCACGGTCGTTCAGCCCTCCAGTGCACTCCTGGAGCCCGCCGCCCTTTGCCCCGCTGGCTCGAGCGGAGAGCACGTCCTCCATCTCCTCTGTCACCTCTCTGAGCGCCGCCTCCACCCCCACCCTCTGCCTGCCCATCTCCAGTAGGGCATCTCTACAGTCTAAAACAATCACTAGTACACTGATTAACTTTAACCCGTGCTCGTCCACTAGCATAACAATACAGAGATATGTGATATAAATTGTAAAAGATAAATAATTAATGATTACATTTATTTATTGCAGTGTTGGGAAGTATGGGATCTGTCTAATATTACTTGTCTTTTTCACTTTTTCTGTTTCTCTCTCTCTCTCTCTCTCTCTGTCTCTTTCTCTCTCTCTTTCTCTCTATCTCCCCCTCTCCCCTTCCCTCTCTTTCTATTAGCATGCTCTCGAGGCCCCAGTCCCCTCACTATGGGGCCCCAGGACACCCTACCTGTAGCCGCTGCCTTCACAGAGACCATCAGCGCCTACTTCAAAGGAGCTGACCCTAGCAAGTGTGTAGGCCACACACACACACACACACACACACACACACACACACACACACACACACACACACACACACACACACACAGGCTGCTATCCTGCTGCCTCAGTGCTGACAGTGTTTGGTGTGTTTCCCAGTTCTGATGAATGTCATTATGTTCGATTGAAAATGCCAAGTGCTGTTTACCAAATGAGAAAAATCTCATCAACTGTGTAGATGAGTAACATGGATCATAGTTATTTTAGCATGATTTACTGTGCAGCTTTTGTTAGGGCCTTGCTATAGTTATGAAAGTGGTTTTCAAACTATATAATGCTAAGAATTAAAAAAGGTCTGGGGCTCTGTTGTCATGGCTGTGTTTAATGGGGGAACTGTGTTGTTTTCCGAGGTGTGTGGTGAAGATCAGTGGAGAGATGGTGCTCTCATTTCCTGCTGGAATTACACGCCACTTCGCCACGCATCCATCGCCGCCGGTGCTCACCTTCAGCATCACACATTACACCCGTCTGGAGCAGGTTCTGCCCAACCCTCAGCTACTCTGCTGGTAACACACACACACACACACACACACACACACGTTACATAGATTATGTGCTTCTCATAGAAAACACAAAAGTACTACAAATCCCTAATAATTAAATGGCGGTAACATGTAAGACTTTTGTTCTACTATTTTGGTCCAAGGTTATTCAAAGTCTACAGACAAACAACACTGGTGCCATGCTGTGCTTTTATTCTCCGATTTACATTTATGTACCAGTAATATGCAATATAGGATTCATTTTATTTCTTTTATATAAAAAATGTAAGCCATAACACCACAGCTCTACAAAACAACACAGATATAGCCATGCTATCAGCATCCCCAAAGCACATGCATCTATCCAGTTATATAACAGGTGCTGACCACTGCCTCCGTAGCCCAGTAAATATTGTAAGAGGCTAATCATTTTAAAGTCCTCAGCAATTACTTTTTGTCTTGTCAGCCTCAGTGTTTGTAACAGGATACATGCCAGTTTGCATAGACTTTCGCTGAGCCACACGTTTCCTGTCGTGACATCTGCTGACACCCCCTTACGAAGTCCATATCTTGAACAACGACCGTAACCTTTTAATTAGAGTTGTGTGTAAATCCTGGTGTCGTGATATTGCTGCACTTCCTGATCCACAGTGACACAACAGAGCCCAGCTCGGATACAAAGGAATTCTGGGTGAACATGCCTAATCTAATGAGCCACTTAAAGAAAGTAGCTGACCAGAGGCCTCAAGCAACATACTATAATGTGGACATGCTCAAATACCAGGTGAGTTATTGCTATTGCTTTTCCCCCTTTACTGCATAGTATTTTGTGTGATTTGTTACTATTGCTGTTTGTAACACTACTGCCAGTATATTTGAGACTGTCAATGTTAATTAGGTAGCTTTTGGAGTTTTTTTATTGTTGGTTGGTCATTATTGTAGTACAACAAACATCTGGTTGTCTCTCAGATTACTTCTGAGTGCTACATCCAGTAACTGTACTATAATAACATATTTCAGTATTTGCAAATGTCCTGATCGTTTCAAATTCAATTACTTTTGGTGACAGATAACCGTTGGTACTCCCTTTGTACAGTTACTGTTAAACCTGTTGTATTTCATTATTTTTTACTTTAAATCCTGGAAATGCCAACATAACCACTACTTACACACCACAACAAGCCTGTGCACAAACACCTCTTTTAAAATGGGTTCTTACAAGATGTGCCACAGACTGTCCTTCATCACCAATGAAGCAACAAATTGTCTCAAATACCTGAAAGCCTGTAATGTGCATTTCCCACCTGTAGGTGGCAACAGAGGGCATCCAGTCCACCCCACTTAATCTGGCAGTCAGTTGGCGCGGTGATGCCACCAGCACCGACCTCAGGATAGACTACAAGTACAACCTAGAGGCCATGCCTGACCCTGTGCCCCTTACCAACATCCACTTCAGGGTGCCTGTGGATGGGGGCGTTGCCAAACTCCAAGCCATGCTCCCACCTGCTACTTGGTAAGGCCTGTCATTGTCTGATGGGTGAATATGTTAAATATTTAATATTGTTTAGTATACAGTATTGTTCTCAAGTAAAGGAAAAAGTTGTTACCAAACAGGTTACTGCAAAGACAAATAGTCTATGATTCAGATACAGAGAGAAGTTGGACAGTGATGTAATATTCAGCCTGTTAAAGCTCTGTTAGTAAGAAATAAGGCTGGCATTGTCTGTGTAAGGCCTGCCAAGGCACCAAGGCTACCCTAATCTAAAAATCCTTTTATAAGTTGTCAAAAGCACAGAGCTGCTTTCTTATTGAATTATTTAAGTTAACCCTTCACATGATTTCACAAGGATTGTTTTAGATATTTTGTATGCAGTAAACTAGAAAAACCTTTTCGACATTTTATGTGTGATTTAGTGCAAACACTTGATTGTTAGGATCTAATTATTTGTTTTCCTTTTGAAGGAATCCAGAACAGCAGGAAATGCTTTGGAAGATTCCGGAACTTTCTCAGAAATCTGAAAATGGAGGTCAGAGATGCATCTACTTGTACATTTCAGTGAATAATTCTGTGTATAGTTTACTTTGATTTTTAATGCTGCAGATTCCATGTGTACCTGGCTCAGCAACAGGACTCAAACATTCCTCATGTGTGATCCTAGTGGGCAGGAAGACATCTATTCCTACGCCAGCTAGTTCAGTGTTTAGCTCCCCAAACTGCCACCAACAACATGCTGTTACCACTCGTAGAGAGCACGCTATGGCAGTGCCCAAATATGAGATGCTCATCTAGCTGTCGGTAGGAACAACAGCAGGGTCATACTAGTGTGTCCTTATGAAGATAGTTTGGGCTGTCCTTATTCTTAACAAAAATCTAGTGATGTTAGTGCATCACATTTTGTTTTGCCTCATGCTGTCACAAAGACCCAACAAATGTTCTGGACTGAGATGGCTGAGTCTGTCTTACCACTGTGAGAGTTGTTGAGCAGTGGGGAAGAGGTGATATTTTCGTATGGGCATCTGCAACAGATTGAATACTTCTAACAGAGTCTTTCCACCTCTGTCTCCCCAGGAGTGGGTGCCCTGCTCGGTCGCTTCACACTGACCAGTGGCCCCAGTAAGCCCTCCAGGCTAGCTGTGCAGTTCTCCAGCGAAGGAGCTACTCTGTCAGGCTCCGACTTCCAGCTAGCAGGAACTGGGTATCGACTCTCACTCGTTAAAAAGAGATTCTGTGCAGGTGTGTATTATGCCTTGTTTTAACCCAGTGATAGTTGATACTGGTAGCCAGTCAAACCACCCCTCTCTGCTCCTAAAGCCATGTGTGGATTGTCTCTAATCGTGTGCGTAAACCCTTGACAATAACAACTATAACTGGAACTTGTTTATATGATGTTTTATCTACAGACACATCACCAGTACATTAGTGAGTACCGGTAATTTACCTAATGGAAAACCAATCTTGACATTTGAATGGTTGAAACACTTTTTTTCTTAACAGGGAAATATCTGGCTGATAATTAATGCTGCTGAAAATATCACCATATCTGCAATGGCTTCAGACTGCTCCACGGAAGGAAGGATATCTGTCTTTCATTCATGCCATGAACTGAGAAGGAAAGAAGAATATTTTAATTGAAAAAAAAAATTAAGGTCCTTTATCTTAACTAAATAATGACTGATCTGCATTTGATCTGAATTTGTGTCTATGTTCGTGTGTGTGTGTGTGTGTGTGTAAGCGTGCGTGCTTGTGTGTGTGTGTGTAAGCGTGTGTGCTTGTGTGTGTGTGTGCGTGAGAGAGAGAGAAAGAGAGAGAGAGAGACCTGAGCCTCGTTGGCATACATTATTACAAAAAAAGTGCAATACCATGATTCCAAAACTGAGGTTATGCAAGTTGACACTACCTTAATTTTATTTATGTATTTTTTGTTATATTTATTGCAGTGGCATAATGTTCCTTCATTTCATCACTCACCCACAGATATCTTTTTTGGTAACAGTAGGTAATTCAAATAGGGCAGTCCTTGTCACTGGTGCTGCTCAAGCCCTGTTTGAAACGCTGAGGAACACTAAATTTGGTAAATTACCAACTCTGATAACTCAACTATGTGTACAGACTCGTCACGTAAAGGAATACCATAATACATATTTCTTGGCCAGGATGGCTCCATTTTAACAGCAGCAAACAGTATGTCATATGTTATTTATATGAATGCCTGAGTCTTTACACAACCAGAGGAGAGGGATGACTCTGAATAAGCATGCAGGTGATGTGAAATGGCAAATCACTGAACCACAAACATACCCCATAACCTTTTAGGAATACTGTTGTCATGTGTGATAGCACTGTAGGTGTATAATCCTGAATGTGGAGTGATATGATGAGTGTTTAGATGAAAGCGGCTATGACTTGACTTGAAATGAATTAAAAAATGTAGTTAGACTTCAGGAGCAGTTACACTCACCACTGAAAACACTGGAATTATATACCATTATGAATGAGGCAGGTGCCTTGATGACGGCTATATTGACTTAAGTGTAGTTTTATATTGCTCTTTATTTTCGTGAAAAAAAAAAATCAAATTCGTTATGGACTGGTGACAGCTTCTTAGTCTCGGATAGACACAAACTAGGTGTATTGTCAATGGTGTCTTATCATTCTGTGTTTATGTTTGAAAGTCTTGCTTTTCCTCATGTTTGCTGCTTAGTTGTGTGTTTGTGAGTTTAACTGAAACCTCTCAGACAGAATGCAACATCTTGGGAAAAACTAAAAGATATTTTTCATATTCTTTCTCCATTGCACTCTAAAATACAGAGGATGTGCAATGGCTGTTTTCCAGTCAACTTGCTCTTGAAATTTGTGCACAAGGAGAGCTAAACTGTGTATATCAGATAAAAATTGGTGACTGAAATGCAGTTCTATCTCATACTGTATGTTAATTTGTTTTCCACAATGTGGAGTATTTTGTTTACCATTTTCCTGTAGCAATATCTAAAACATATGTACAAATGTAAAATAAGAATTACTATTGCTATATCCACATGGATATAGGGTTTCTATGTATGATCATAGAAAGGTTTTATGTTGCTAAATAAGATGGCTTAGCCTTTCCAACACATGACTGCACTTTATGATTTATGTTTTATTTGTTTATTTCTAATTATGTCTGTCACTAAATTTATGTAAGGTATCGCACAACTATGTCTTATGGATTTAAATGGAGTTTCTATCATCACTAGACAGTGTTTGTGTCCCCATTTATTGTCTGCAGGAAGCAGCACTACTTCTTGGATTCATGGATAATTGTTGATTTACACATATTTGTTTGAGTATCAAAGATGGTTGTTCATGTTCATCTTCATATTAAGGCACTTTGCAATTTAGAGCAGTAGTAACTGTGTGTGTACATATTTTATCACAGTTTCTCCATGACCAATCTGTTTATACTCCGCTCAGAGAGCTTGGTGTCATTGTACCTGGCATGACTTTGATTCAGAGAAACACTCCGGGTATGTTACAGTGGAAGAACTATTTCTAAATGCCATCAAACAACCATTCACCTCATCAAAACATTAACCTGGTTCCCTTCCCCCCCAAAATGAAAACAAATTAAACAAATGTTTAATGTCATTCTTGAGTTTGTGGTCATTTGACATTTACATTTCAAGAGATAGTTTGATAGCGAGAAAATGGTAAGCCTACCACCTGTTTTATTACAGGCAGCATGAATTCTGAGAAAAGCCTATTTACACCGAGTCTTCCTAAGTCATTTGCGTACGCCTATCAGCCTAGATCTGCAGCAGAAAACTAAATGGCTTTATTGAAGATGGCCAGGGCTCACTGTCAATGGTAGATGAGCTGATGACTTTTCCTGTTAACACCACCCGGAGAGGAAGTTTGTGAACGTAACTGGAAATCCCTCCCAGCGTTGTCAAGACGACACAATGCTCAAGCTGACTTCGGAGTTTCCGGTTTCCTGAGTAGGTTGTGGTACGCTCTCTTATCATACCTTTTAATGTCCCTTATGCATGCCACTACAAGAATCAAATGTTTCTTGTTTTACCCTCGTATAGCTTATCATGCAAAGAGAATGCCTGTACAGTTATTTCGTTTTTGTAACTGTCTTTTAAGTTTATGTACGTTTAGTTTTCTATCATGGAAATGGGCTGTGCATGGCTACATAGTGTTGCAAATGATACAAGAATGTTAGAACGTTTATGCGGTGACATTGTTCCATTAATAGTGAATGGTAATGTCAAGAATCCTACGCGTATCAGATTAAGTTGTCAACTGAAAGGTTAAAATCAACACGGTGAAATTGTACTTTTCCTCAGCATTACTATTTGAAACCAAATCAATCGGCTAATTGGGTTCAAAAAGTATGTGAAAATGTTAGACAGTTAATTCTTGGTTGACAAGTTGTCTACTGTTTTAAATAGTAATCGAAAATTCGAAATGAGCTGGTGAAAATACATTTGCTGTTTGCTATTGTAGCCTACAAGAAGGTCATTTTCAGCTGAAATGCATTTTGAAGGACTTGTATGGTATTAGACATGCACAGGATAGAAGAGGATCAGGCCTGTGTTCTCACAGTCCAATGTTCCCACATTTCTATTTTTTTTTTTTCTACAATAAAATAAGGTCTTATGTTCCCACCAAAATGGGAGAAAGGGGGATAAAATCTGATACAAATTTATGAAAATGGAAATGTGGGGAAAACATCTTAGAAATTTGGGAACATAGGCATGCTCCCGGCAAAAGATGCTGAGAAAAGTAATGTTTTGTTCTGTTTTATCTTAGACTGCAGTAATGTCTGATCTTGCAAAAGAGAAAGCTGCCCGGCTGTTGAAGAAAAGAGGCAGTTTGTCCTCTCTTGGCAGCCATGAAATTAAAGCCAAGGAAACAGTTGGGAAAACAAAAGAGTAAGTTTGGGTTTGTTCTTTTTTCTGTACTGTACTATGTCCCCCTATTTCTGGAGTTCAATGGATTGAAAACAGACGTGATATTACATGTCATTATGGATGGTGTACGGTTGAACTTTTCATTTTGCATTTGCACTTTTCTTTTTTCTGCCCTTTATAAATTGCTTTCCCATTAGATGATTAACACTTAGTTCATTAACACATTCATGCACTAATCACAGTCTCTATTCAATTATTTAGATATATTCATATCATGGTGGTTATTTGTTAGCGAAGCAGCATTGAAGTAAGAACTGTATTGTACAAGGTACACTAAACCTTTTACATTATGGCAATAAACTATTGTCACGTAGTGTGTGATACCAGGTGTTGTGTGCCATAAAAGTCCACATTATTGTAATTGGCCTGTGCCTTATCTGCGCTCATGACAGCTCTATCAGCACAGTATCCTACATCGATGACCCTGGTCACCATGACGATAACCCACGACCAGCTGTACAGATGGAGAACACCTATCAGATTGGTAAGATGTCACCGTGTCTCCACTTTGTCACCCAGTATTTCGACATGTTCCTAACACTATCCACAATTCTGGTAGAAAGTTTTTTGGTATCTACTGCCAGTCCTTCTTTAGTACAGAAACAGAGTAGTGATTGGTTGAAACACTGTAAGGTTTTACCAATTACAATGTACAATGTACAGTGTACTGAGGTAGAATCACAGACTGTGCCTGTTATATGATTATTACACAAGTACACAAGCCATACAACATGTTCTCAGTCTAGAAAAATAAGTTGTCACCACCGCACATTGGAGAGGGTTTTACTCATACTTTATTGAACAAAGAATGCATTTTGCTGAGCATTTCATCTGGCTTGCTCTTTGAAGACCCAGTCTGATGAAGCGCTGAGTGAAATACATTCTGTTTGATTTTCTGAAGTTTGCAGCCCTGAGACCCACCAGCACTTGGTCACCAGAGACACCTGGCTGTACAGAGGAATTTTGTCTTTGTGAAATACTCTCAGTGTGGTTGATGATAAGTATCATAAAAGATCGTCTCTGCTCCCTTTTTTTTCAAATCACCTGAAAAGGCCCCAGCAGACGGTTCCCTGTGACGGCAGTCAATGACATTCTAAAAGACGTACTGGCCAGTTACCTTCAGGAGGAGAAATATGAGGCAGAGCTGTGTCGACAAATGACCAAGACAATATCAGAGGTAAATTGGTTCAAGGGTACTCTTCTTGAATGGGAATCAATACGTATGTGAACACAATCTGATTATTTTCTGTGATGATCCCCTGCATTGACCAGCTGTGTTCCCCATGTCAGGTGGTGAAGGCGAGGGTGAAGGACCTGATGATCCCACGCTACAAGATCATTGTCCTGATTAGCATCGGGCAGCTGAGCAATCAGAACATGCGCATGGGGAGCCGATGTCTGTGGGACGCAGTGAATGACACATTCTCTTCACATACCTTCAAGAACAGCTCGCTGTTTGCCATCGCTAACGTGTATGGAGTCTACTCCGAGTGAGTTCTTAACGCTTTTAATATGAGGCAAGATTGTAACAGCACTACTGCATCATGCCTTTGATGCATAAAAACATTGCCCCCTTTTCTAGTTTCCAGAATGGTCAGAATGGATGCCTTTTCATTTATGGTTATCATAATGTCATTGATATGGAACACATTTTGTTTTCATTCATATCATTCTATAGTATTTATTTTATCATGGAAAGTGTCTCATTAAGTTGTTGGATGATCACCTGAAATTATTTAAATGAAATTCATTTTTAGATTAACAATCTCAAAAATAGCAAAGCTGTTACATAAAAAAGTTAAACTACTCGTGTTTTATACTGTATATTCTCCCTGTATGTGCATGTCTTTGTTTGTGTATGGATTAGAATGTGTGCTTAGATGAGTTGCATATATATATATGTTACAGAATGTTTGTATCAGAAAACCCAGATCACTCCTTGGAAATAATATTTGTGCCAGATCACCAGTGGACTAGCTGGTGACCACAGTGCTAGTTTTCAGTTTGTTTAGAATCTGGGCTTGTTGCTGCTATCATGCTGAGCATATCAAGACAACACTACCTACTTCATGGACAAAAGCAACAATTTGCCTGCTTTTTAAGATACAAAAAATAAAAATTGTATTGTTGTACATTTCCTCTTGTTCCACAGGTTTGTGCAATTCATATCAACTCTCTTACTCTGTGTTTTCATAAAGCAGTTAAGGACAATGTCAGATTTGTAAACTTTTTTATATCCCATAAAAAATATAAAGAGTTCCTACAACATCTACTGTATCAAGAAGATTTATTGCTGCAGAACCATAATGTTGGTACAGATGCCAGAACAACTTTTTTATCAACAGACTGCTGTGACTTGGACACCAGAAAGATGTGCCAGGCAGTGCTCTGTGATGGTGAGGTCCCCTTTACAAAAGTTAGTCCATATGTGGATGTCAGCACAGCTTGGTGATGTCACTCTTGCGGCAGCCCTCCTGGCAGCATAAACTGCTGAGAAGCTCAGCCAGGTCTCGCCTCAGACGCTGTGTCTCAGGAGAGGTCTCTGCCGATTCAAGTCCAGTTTGACCACTGTAACCTACATCAGGGAAAGAAACTGTAAGTGTTTTGGAGCATTAGAGACTTCCTAGTGTGCTATTCCATTCTGTCGCATAACATATAGTGGAAAAAACTGTTAAATGTCTACAAAAACACAAGAGCAATACTCAAAAATAGAGAAAAATATGTATGATTAGCAGGTGTTTTTGAAAAACATACAGGCCCAATTCCCCAACACACTTTGCTAACATATTTTACTGAGACAAATGAACAAAGCACAATAAGTGTCAGTGCTCAATGTAGCCATCTCTGCTGAGACTCACATACACACAATGCATAATTCTATGTGCATTAATATAGCTGAATCTACCCAGATTGCACAGATTAACACAGACCTTCAGTGTCTGTTCCAGTAAGGTCCCGTCTCCACCTGGAGCCCCCACAGGTGTAGACCACGGCCCGCAGGAACTCCCGGCCACATAGTCTCAGCCTAGTGCTCCCACTGTTCTGAGCCTGCTCACTCATGGACAACAGCAGCATGCTCAGAACCACAACTGGAAGCAAGAAGGATTTCATCTTTTTTGTTTTGTGCTGTTAGGAGGAAAAAAATCAGAGAGCTTCTCAGTTTTTGAACAGACATTAACACTGTAGTTAGCTGTTCTCTTCAGGCTTTGACTCTTGTAGAAGATTGAAAGTGTCCCATTTATACTTACCCATATGTATGCTTTACTCTGGTCATGCTGGCTTCCTTATTGTACCCAAAAGCCAACGTGTGTATCGTTTTTCCATCATCTTCCCTAATGACACCATTGTGACTCCATCATGTGAGCAGGGCTTTCCTCTTATTCACGTTTGATGAGGCTTGAGACTGCGTCACGATTTTGTTTGTGGAATCACAAGAAAAGGTAATTACTGCCATCCACTGAAATGTCATAGGGAGGGCTTGGGAGATGATTTTAACAACTGAACTGCTTTAACGACCGGCATTTGCCTAAAGCAGCAGTTTAATGGCACTGTCCAGGTAAAGTGTGTTTTAATGGTCAGCCCTTCTGTGACAAATACTGACCCATCCTCCCATAAACAAGGAGATTCCCGGCACTGATGGGGCTACGTGTCCATGTGGTTGTGGCACTTCAACCTCCACACCTTTCTCTTGCCTCAGAGGACACAAACACATGCTGGTTTGTCTAAGTGGGACTGTTGGCAGCCTGTCAGCTGTCACTCAGCAAAGGTCTAATGGAATCAGTGTTGGATACGTCAGAACGTCGTCACTACTGTTTGAAGATGATGTTAGACTGGGCCAGAATTTTGATATGAAGCACAAGATGAGACAGCGTTATATGATGGAAAGTCTAGTTTACCAGTTTACCAAGACCAGAAAATGATGTGCTATATATTAAGGTTGTGTGAATTAATGGATGGACTGTAACGTGGTGTACCTTCTGTTAATGACTATTTTGAAATTGTTGGTGTTATTAGTATTTGAACTACCACTTTACTCTCATATAGGTGCAAGAAATATTTTACGTAATTCAAAAGCTACACAGGCTAAACACAGTACACATAAGGAATCTTTTCACACCAGCCAACGCAAGACTGGCTTGGATCACTGAGTCACTGTGCCCATATACTTTTGCACTGCTTACAGTGCATAAAAAGGAAATGTGAATTGATACATCACGCTATGGGCACCACAAACGTACATATATGATTAAGAAACTTTTAGGATTCCATAGAAATTAGGCCAGATTCATCAGCCTTGACTCACAATCTTAATATCCACCCTTCCTTCCTTTCACCCAACTCATGACTGCTACTACATTTCACAATAAATGACCAGACAAAGATGAAGTCACATATTCACACAGTCAGTTCCCCCATGAAACTCTGATATCAAGACTCAAGACTATGATTGGGGCACGAGAACATGGGCGCCACAGTCAGCCGGATACCAAAGTCAGACACGTGGAAGCAACAATGCCATCAAGACTGACCCAAGATGTCCCAGAGTCCAGTAAAAAAAAAGTGCTGAGCAAACTTATAGTGCTGTTTCCTGCCTTGAGGCCAGACAGCAAGAGACACATGACAAAAGATCACAAGATCAGATCAGGCTGTGTACTGAATTTTTCAGTTTGTAATACACTACACTCACCATGGAAGCTAGATTTTTTTAAGAAGAGTTTCTGCAAAACAGTACACAACTGAAGCAGGAAAAAGGTTACTTTACATATAGGTCAACAGAGAAAGCTCTCAGAGCGGGTACTATGACATCAAAGAGGGCTCCTATGTTGAAATCACTTCCGCCTTTCTTACATAGGCTGTCATTCACATGTGCGTGCTCTTTCTAAAAATGGACACAGAGAATACTCAACGTGTAGTTCAGTTAAACTAACAGCGCTGACATGATATGGCAACACAATGTATTCTTCAAAAAAAAAAAAAAAAACGTTATTTTGATGTTATTTTAAAAGTTTAAGGTTGGTTGTAATTTACCAAATAAAAACAGCACAAAAATAGAATAGCAGTACAACCTCCTGACTACGCATATAGATGATTGAGGAAGTGTTTTTAGGTTATGACCTGGTTATATCTGACTTGGTTGTTGAGTTGGATTACATCCTCATGTGTATTCTTTCTGTTTTGTTTCAGTTTTTGTCTGCCTAATTTTGTGTGTTGTTCAAATGCCTTTTATTCTATCCCTTTTCTTTAACCCTCTCTGTCACATGTGAGGAGTATTGTGGTGCAGTGACATGAGCATCTCTGGCGTTAAAGCATACTACTTTCATAATGAGCAGATGATTTTATTGGATCCATTTCAGTATACAGTTTATGCGGTGTCTATAATAATTATGGTGTGAAACTTAAGACTTTATTAGGGTTAAAAAGGTCACTAAGCCACATAGAGCAAGATTTAGAAGTGAAGTTCAAACAAGATGTGCTTTTATTTACCTGGACATTAGGGGGAACCAGGGAGCTGTCAGTGACCCACATCATCACAGACCTACCACCTTGGTCTGTCTTAGCCAGTACTGCTGGGTAAGCCACATGCTAAACAGACAATAACAGGCTCAATAGTCTTTTTTTCTTATATCACAGGAACACACCAAGCCATTTAATAGGTGAATGTCTGGTGTAGTACCTATACTGATGTTGATGCCAGCTTGAAGGACAAATCCTACTAAGGTCTGCTGTAAAAAAAAACATTTGATTGTATATCTTGGTCTTAAATGCATGATAATAGCATTACTGGGAAGTCACTAGTATCATAAGTCATGGCCCAGGAGATAAAGCAGGTATTCAGATTTCCAAGAACTCCTATCTCAAATTCAAACAGGGCCCTGGTTATATATGCAATGCCAGATTTTACTGCACATGCTTCAGACATTCAAACCTGTGGTCACGTGTTATCCCCTTTCCTATTGCCCAGCTCACCCTGATGTACTTTAGCATGCTAATTTTGATTGGCATGCCAAATACACATTGTAAGGTGATTCCAGAAATATGCAACTACAAATCAGTCTCCACTGCGTGACCACATATGTTCTGCTCTCAATACAGCTACTGCTAACAGTGGTAATACTGCTTAACCAGAGTTACAAATGAGAAATGGAGATATACGCATGTATCTTTGTTTTTTTTTAATAGATTGGCTTCATCTTACTTACTTTAATAATACTGCAAACCCTGACCCACAAACTTTAGGCAATCAATTGCACTAAAAGCACAATGGTAAAGTAGCCTGACTAATTTAAGACCTATACAACCCCCACCCAAAAGGTAAGTTAGGATATAGCAAACTTTCATGTTTCTTCATTGTTGCTTGTGAAACAGTCTGTCCTTCGAGCAAGAAAAGGGCAGTGTGAGTAGTCAGGGCCTTCCAAGGAGGCCTCTGAGAGAGTCCAAAGTACTTGGGGTTGGATAAGACTGCTTAGAGCAGAAAAGTGCTACATAAAATGCTGTCCAAAATAGAAGAAGTATCAGCTCACTTCCAGTTTAGGCCTGAACAAAAAAGATGTCACTCTGTACTCCCACTGTGTTCACACTACAGAAATGGAATGCACAGCATTATTTCTCTCCACAGATGATCTTTAGTGCTGAGAGAGCACAAGGGCAACACATTGTGTGGCACTGTACTTTTTTACATGTAGACACTGTATGTGCTCTGCTTTCTTCATGCACACACTGTGATGTCCTTTCTTCATGAACACACACCGAATGTGGTGTACTTTGGCCTCTCTTCTATCTGCAGTGCATATATGTCATCCTGTGTTCTGATTAAGGGCAGTTCATGTCTAAACAATGGTTGACATAGGTTTAGTAATTACATAAGATGTTCTTATTGAGCCCCAGTCTCTTGTATCTCACCTAAATGTATATGTATACAATATATAAATATATAAATATATACTGTATATATTACAAAACAATTTTGCCCCCTCCCTATTTAATACCCTACCCTAATTTGACATTTCTTGGGTTAAATCTGTCACTGAAGACAGTTTTGTTATTCTCATAGTTTATGGAAATTTTCCAAATGAGCTTTACTGTTGAGATATTATAATTCATTGCTGTGGAATCTGTTATCTTGTGGCTATGTTTACAGAATAACAACGAGGAGATGAGTATGTCTGATGAAACACTTTATTGATTACTTGATACAGATTAAAGATAAATTAGTTGATGCTACTTGAAGTAGAAAAAAAGCAAAAAGTAAAAATAACCAGCGGTGGTTAGGTTGTTGTGAAAGAACAGATATGGAGCCTGTTGAATAGATTCCTGTACAATCATCTGTGCTTCAACTTCAGGGATGTCCACAGGTCCTCTGTCATTGTTATGTGTGTGGTTGTATGGCTGCACACACGTCAATCTGATGGTGAGCAGTCAGGGCACTGTTGTGCTAGTGACCTGTGGAGAAAGGGTTCATACTATTCTAACCATTTTACACTGACTCTGAATGTTCTGCATACAGCTCTATCCAACTTCACAAACTCCCTTTGACACATTCCAGTACAGAAAGACAAGCAAATCATCTGTAAACTAAAAACTAAACTTAAGCTACACTAAAAGAATCAATGTCATGTGATATGTTTCTCACCAGTTACTGAGGATCCCCCTTGACACACACTTGTGTAAGAATAGTGTATCCTTCATCCACCGATCTGTGCATCCTTCTATCCAGTCGGCCAGTGAGCCATCCAGCCTCAGTACACTTTCCCCCAAGCCTTTCTTTGGAGGATGTGCGTCCTGGCCACCCCCAACCACCCACCCCCTGCCCCACCCCACTCCCCCCCCCCCCGACACACACACCTACACAGAGAACATGCAGCAGAGAAACACCTGCCTCATTACTATTAGAACACCTTGTGTGTGTGTGTGTGTGTGTGTGTGTGTGCGTGTTCATGTGCCTGTGTCTGTGCATGTGTGTGTGTATGTGTACAGTATGTGTGAATATTGGTGATTAAATAAGGATCAATATTGACTCATAGCCTGTGACAGATTATACACACAAACACACACAAACATTTTGTCAGTGTCTCACCTGTTGTTCTCCACATCCTCTTGCACACACACACACCTCTGTTCTTTCACAGCTTCAGTAGGCTTCACAGACCACATCAGTACATCAGCTAATCTGTGCTATACGTAATCACAAGAACAAAAATGAATGCACAATAGATAATTATTAAATATTTAAATGAGAGAACCAACCTGTGTAAGAACCTACCTCTTGCTGCAGCCCCTCTGATGGGAGGCAATGGTCCTTCACTCCTGAAGCGGAAAGCAATTCTGACTTGTTGCAGAGGTCAACCATGGGTGAAAGGTAAGGGGTCAGTCTCCCTCAGAAGGGCGCGCTGAACCAAGTAAAGCTGGGGAGGTGTGTGTGTGTTTGTGTGTGTGTGAGGGGGGGGCGCAGGACAGTGTTCACCGCATTACAATGCGGTGACCTTGAAGAGGACGCCGGGTTTCCATGGTGAAGGGGCTGGACCTAGGAAGATCTAGGCTGATGTGGTTGCTGTTCTGAGCTGGGCTCAGTTCCTGAGAAGACGCTCCAGCGTTGGTGGATGGAGAATAGCTGGATGCCTTTGGTGGAGGCTGGGGCTTGTATTGAGCTACATGGCTCGGGGTCAAGCATGGTTTCAGGGTTCTGCCTCTGGTTCTGACAGCAGTGGACATCTGCTTAGTATCCTTAGCTTTTGGAAAACTGGAGGAGGTCTCTGCCTTTGCATGAGGGGCTGGCTCAAAGAAAAGAGGCTCCATGGAGGACCTTTGGAGCAATTGTACTCTTCTCTGTTTGGGCTTAATGGAACATTCCTGGGGAATCTCATCCAATTGTTTAGACTGATGGGCTAAACGTTGTTCCTTTCTGGCCTTGGCTTCCTCTTCAATTCCCTGTATGATGGGAACTTCTGCCGAGGTCTTGGTCTCAGCAGCCGAAGGTTTAAGTTCCCAGGGAATCGCATCCAATTGTTTAGAGCGGCGTGCTAAAAGTCGTTCCTTTCTAGCCTTGGCTTCCTCTTCAATAGATGGATGTAGGGCCTTATTCTGTGGGAACGAGTCCTCGTTCCAAGGCATGTCTCTACCTTTTCGCTAGCTTTTTGGTTTTCAGTAAACAAATAGGGAGACCATCTGAATGCTGAACTTATCTAAACTGAAACATGCCTAGGAATTAGGTGCATAAAATATCAGCTATCAATTATGACGTAAGGGGCGTTCCTCTATGACGTCAGATGCACTTAGCCTGTGAAAGGAATGACCGTTTCTACATAAGAACGCTTCCCCACTAAAACTTTTTTTAATACAAATGCATTAAATCTTAGAAATGTACAACCATGGGGCATACTGCCTACCCATTGTCATCCTAATTCTGTCACACATAGTTTGGATATGCCGTTTTGAGGTTTAAAAAAAAGTCTAGAATTTCAACGAGACAGGTTTTTTTGCATGACGCCATCTAACACAAAGAATGTATTTCAATAATGCTAATTGAAATAGGCTTGACGTGATAACTGTCTCGATGTACTGTTGTTTTTCCTTAGGTTAGGCTACTTCTAACACTTTTTTAGGCAGCTCTTCAGTCATTTAAAATACCGGCCCAAGCACGTGCCCATCCTTACTCAGTTTAGTGTCACTGCACGCTATATTTGCGATACCGTCGTGTTTATTATTATTATTATTATTATTATTATATTCTTTATCAGTAGTTCGCTGTCAGATGTGGTAATGTCACCCCCCCCCCCCCCCCCCCCAAGAAGACCTTTCAACTGATTTGGATTTTGCCAAAGCAATATTCATAACATTTCCGATATTAAAAACATGTGGCCTCTTTAGGTGAATGTACCCATAGTGAAGCTTGGTGCCAGCTTGAAGGACAAATCCTACTGTTGCTTGCTGTGAAAAAAAAAAACCATTTGATTGTATATCTTCGTCTTAAATGCATGATAACACCATTACTGGGAAGTCACTAGTATCATAAGCCATGGCCCAGGAGATAAAGCAACCGGACCACGCACCTGCACAGGCGTCAGTAAACCTGTAACCAACCAGGGCAAAGTTGCGTCACCACGAAGAACTTATCTAGCTCCTTGCAGTTGTGTGGCAGCAACTGCAGAGATCTGTAAGATTTGTCTACAAGCGTCTTGCTCCCGCAAGTGTTTACATGACATGGTCGCATTTTGGTGACATCCTCACACCTCTGGAGTAGGTCTGACGCAAATTCAAACCCATGTTGTCCCTTTTCCTATTGCCCAGCTCACCCCGATGTATTTTAGCGTGCTGATTTTGGTTGGCATGCCAAATACACAATGTAAGGCGATTCCAGAAATATGCAACTACAAATCAGTCTCCACTGGCTGACCACATATTTCTTATATGTTCTGCTATTTCTTATAGATGAACTGCTGCTAACAGTGGTAATACTGTATAACCAGAATTACAAATGAGACTTGGAGTGTGATAAGCTCGTAGCTTTGGTTTTAATACGTTGGCTTTATCTTACTTACTTTAATAATAATAATAAACAGTTTATTATTACATAGCCTTAGTATGTTTGTTATTTTCTTCTGTTCAATACCCATAGGTGTACAAGTATCTTGACTATGAAAATATAATATAGAATATAAAATACAATTTTAGAGATGAAGAATGTATATTTTAAAGTTGTAGGCTACACAAACTGTATTGCGTAAATGCATTTCTTACCACATGGTAATGCTGTATAGTAAATACACAAATAGCCATACAGCAGCCAGGTAACCCAAAGGACAGACACAAATATCCCAGGTTTAAACACATAGGGTTAACCCATTCTTTGCCCCAAGACATATGACAAAAGAGGGCAATTTACTGGGCCATTTGACTTATAATGGCTAACACACGGTGGATACATGGATATTAGATGTTAAACTAACACAGAGCTCAAGCATCAAATACACTTGGACAAAATGACAACTCAATGTTACAGTACGAGACAAAAGAAGGAGGATCATTGCTAGTCACCAGAACACTAGTCTAGAACGTTGACAATGCCATTAGTCCCATGCCCAAAGCAGTATAAAGCAAACTACTTATTTTTCGTTATTTAGAACACTTTCAGGTTGTATTAAGCACCATCTTATATCAGCCAGATTAGACTGTGTTAGTGCTGAAATGATGTGCTCATCATAAGTGGATGTTAAACTCAAAATAACAATTTGTTCTCTTTATGATTCAGTAAACTTCATATTGTCAGGGTGAGAGGGGTAAGGTAAGAGGTCATATCAGTCCCGTAGGCTATATGGTATAAAACAGTGAGATGAAACAAAGGAAATCTCACAATACAATAGTTTGTCTTACAATAGTTTGTCGTATGTACAGTGTAATTCTGGTTGCTGCTTGTTTCTGTCTGACTGATTCTCATGTGTCTCATTTTTTATTAATATTTTTTCTTTTATGTTTTTTTTGTTTTTATTTTTTAGCAAACCAATAGATGACTAAGGCATATAGACCTATACAGTAGAAATATGAATGATTCTTTGTATCTGGGTAAAGTAACAACATGAAAGAAAACACAGATTCTAATCAGAATGTTTTTTTTAGTAATCTTACTATATTTTACTAATTCTTCACAAAATAGAAATCACTCCAAAAACACACCTGTACCTAAACCACATAAACTGTACCATGTATTGCCTTCACCCTATACTGACATATATCACATTGTGTTCCACTGCAGAAAAGGTCAATACCTATTACCTGAAATTACAGTATATCCAACTACAAAAGAAAATACATGTAATATGTTGTAACAATTGTCATCTGGTAAGCTAGTTCTGGCACTGCATATCGTAATGTTGATGTATGGTGCTGCTATATTTTGGATATGCCATGTTATCCAAAGACAAGTAAGTGTAAAAGTGCAAATTATTACTGTGATAATTATATTGCTAAAAGATGATTACATCTCAACTACATCATTTCATTTGTGTGACAAAATGCAAAATGTTGTGTTTTGTGCATTGTTTTCTATTTCTTCTAGGTTTTGACCCTAAAATTAATTGTTTTGATAAGACTATCCAAATGTCATCAAAAATAGCTGCAGTTGTACATAGTTTTGTTGGTCGTGAGCATTAACTTAGAGAAAGACTAAAGACTTTTGGTTGCAGTGGTGATTTGAATGGCAAAGCAATGCGAAAGAGAACACTTTTTGGCTCCAATAGTCTATGGTTGGTGCAAAAGCGTTAAGAGTTTTCAAAGTAGACATGTTATAGAGACATGTGTAACAATGATTGGTAAAAACTGTAATAACATAGGGGAGGAGACAGTGACAGGAAATGAGTGGGAGAGAGAGGCATGGTAGGATTGGGAAATTACCTTAGAATGTAATGCTCACAGTGGTAAGGCCACACTAGCAGTAAACCCACAGGAAAGGTTCAGGCTGACAAACCTCTTTCAAGGAAGAGACCTAAAGACCACAGCAGCAATGGCACCACTGAGAAACCACTGCTCCCTCCCCCTTAGCTACATTGAATTCCTCCACAGCCAAGCTGTACAAGGCAGAGGGGCCGGCTGCCATTAAGCCCAGTGTGACAGGACCACTGTGCACTCAGGAAACTTAGGACACCGGTTGAGAACCCAGGATTTTCCACTACATGCCAACTGCTCACCAGGATGGAAGTGCCACCCACCCAGTGTCAAGGTCACTGAGTATGGCTATAGCACTGCTGGTGAGTGGCAGTGGAGCAGGGTTGCTATGGCAGCAGCAGAGAGACTGCCATGATGCTCAGCATGTGCAGGCAGTTCCCATGGTTGATGCTGGATTTGGGAGGACTCCACACACTGTTTACTCCGATGGTTTTCTGCCACAACCGCAAAGAAATGTCACTGCTTTGTTGGCCAAAGCAAGGGTAGCTTTTTCAAGTGCTGGTCGTTACTGCTGGGTGGTGTGCTTTCAATGAGGGGGGGGCTCTTTGCGTTGTCATTCAGAGGTTGTTGCTGACTGTGCTGTTGCTTGCTGGGAGGAGTACACTGCGGACTTCCCTGCTTTCGTCATGTTCAGTTGGTTGGAACTAGGGACAGTCCCTTGGACCATTAGGGTTACTGGGAACAATGCACCTCATATGGGGGAAATGTGTCATACCAGTAAGACATTAGTAATACTCCCGTATATTCTCATAATCCAGTGCGAGTGGTTTGTCAGTAGTCAGTTTTTCAGTATTTACTTCCATGCATGTTCTGTCATGCTTTGAAGTCTGTGCATATGCAAATAACTAGTACCTTTGCACGATGTCTATTGACCCTAATGCCTGAATCTATGGGTGTTTTCACATATGGTTCCCTTTAAACGAACTATACTCAGTCCCCTTATAGTGGACCAACGAACTATACTCTGTCCCCTAAAAGTGGACCAACAGAAAACAAGCTCAGTTCTGTTTGTGTTCACGTTGTAAAAGAGGAATGAAGTTCTTTTTTGGTCCACTTAAGCTCTGATGGAGTATCAGTCCTCTTTCTGTTCACATTGTAGTTCTGAGACCGTCATTCCTTGCCATTCTGGTTAGTTTTCCTGCTGCTTTTCGAATGCAGACCTCTGATGCAGACACGTAACCTGTCTACAGAAAACTTAAAAGGTCATAAAACTGTGCACAAAAGGCGAAGCGAATCCGGACTGCTAGGAGTACACACTGCGCAGGTAAGGCGAACCATACCGCGGACGTTTTAGTCAACCGTACTGAGAACACCTCCCTAAATGGTCTCGGCTCGGTTCGCTTTAAAGGGTTCTGAGTGCGCTTGGAGTGTTCCCATACAGGCCTATAATGCTCAGTTAGCGATCTGAGATCGCTTTAAATGCTGAAAGGGACTAGGTGAAAACACCTTAACAGGTGGCATAAAGCTTTGCCCTGTAGCATATGCGTACCATACCGGTATGCGCCTCAGCAGGACCAAAGTAGTGGGAAAATCCTGTTACCTTAAACACGCTTAAAATAGGCTATACCACACTACAAATACATCTTAAACACGCAAAGGGGTTATATGCGTGTAGCTAGCTTTCAATATTATGATGATTTACCCCCAAAAGTTTCGTAATTTCTCATTCCGTTCACTCATGGCTTCTGCCTCCAGTCATTCTCAAGAAACGCGTGTGTTTCGAAATTCTAGTTTACACGTCACTTTTGGTCGTACCACATAAGGGGTTATAGAAATAGAGTGTCACAGACTCAGCAACATTTCTGTAGTCATGATGCACGTTTAAATATTTAAGATACATTGAAGATAACTGCGTTAGCTATGCTTTAAAATATATCTTTCTATTTAACAGTAATAAACCGGTTAAAAGTCAACTTAGACTATTATTTCCCCTGCCTTGAATACATGGTATAGCCTTTCTGCCAAATTCCGAGAATTATGCTGTCGAGATTCTCAGAGTTCACTTTCCGAGAATTGCTGGAGGACACTTCGTGGAAACACAACAGGTGGATTTTTAAGAATTTCACGGTAGCGCTAGACTATTTGGCTACATACCACTATAAGATTCTAAGTCATTATATAGCCTATTTATATTGTATTAGTATGTTTTGTTCGTTTAGTAAGTTAATATTATGGACTAATAATTGTTAATAGTTTTAATTTCTCTTTTACCAGTCTGCTTGCTTGTTTAACAGTTTTCTTGTTATGTTTTTGTCTGCACCTGAGTTATTGAGAATTATTATAAATTACGTAATGTGTATGTGAACGCATGGGTACGTTCTATGGGGTAGGCTTACAATGTGACGTTTTATCACATTAACTTAATCCGATTGCTTATTCCCTACAGTGTTGACAGCGTTGGCCTAAGCAGTGCGCATAACCTAGCTTACTGTAAACTTTGACATTTGATTTCATTTTTGGTCTGTTTCGATCGTTGTCATAGTAGAGGTCATACCGGCATGATTACGGATTATTTGTTTGGCATGTCTTCTTTTCACACGAAAGGAGTCGTTGCAGGCAAATATATTTAGCCTAAACCCGTCCAGACTTGTCGTTGCTTCCGAGGAAAAGTCCTGGGGCAAAGCCTAATAACGCCGAATTTCCGCATGGACTGCAGGCCACCTTGTGTCAGTCTGGTAGAATACTCTAAAATGTGTTGTGTGTTTGTGTGTAAGCAAGGCGAGTCAAAATATTGAACGAAACACGTCCACAAAAACGTGGCTATTGGTTGTACAAATAACACATGTTTAGGCTTTAATGCCACTCCTAAAATATTTATTATTTGTTTCATATGGTATGTATGTGTGTATATGACGTGGAACAAGACAACAATAATTTCAAGTTAAAGAGGAACTTCTTTGCAGAAAGTGTCAGTAATAAGTTTTGAGGTGCTGGGGAACTGTCTTTGGCTGTGACTTCAGTTGGTAGCCTATCTGTCCAACATGTCATTGAAATCATTAGGTGTTTGAAATCAACACCTATTTTTTTGTCTTATTTTCACCACATACGTACATATGACACACAATAGTTGGAGTGCTGATACATGCTTTAGACTGTTCCTTCTGAAAGAAGTAGAGAGAGTACATTATAGCGTAGAGGCTCTGAATGCAGCAGGCAGCCAACCAATTGTTAGAGATGTTTGTCTCCACAAGGTCAGTCATCCTCTCACTCAGAGGGGAATTTATCATTGGAAAATATAAGGATAGAATCTATCTGTACAATGTGTCTCTCAGCGTAAATGTACATTGTACTGTAAAATGGTGAACATCATATGGACAAAACAACTATCATTTCAACCTTTAAAGGATATAAAATAAAATATATACATTTGAATTAGATGAAACTCATTGGCATTGTACAATCTGGCTTTGTTGTGTTTGCATTGTGTCAGCAAACACCAAGAAACACTGTTTAACTCACTTAAATAATTTATTCCAATTTTTTTTTTTTTTTTTTGTGATTTCAGATCCCACACTATGGCCAACACAGGGGATGGCTGCATTCAGTTCACACGGCATGCCGGAGATGTGCTTTTCAACTTTAACCGTTTACGCAGCCGAAATATCATGACAGATGTAACTGTAACTGTCAATGGCCACCAGTTTCGGGCACACAAGACAGTTCTCATGGCATGCAGGTAGGTGGTATGTTTAAATGAGTGCTCCAGTACACTGGGTAGCTTTTAATATAATGATAATTGGGATCATTGGGCGGCTCAGAAGACTGACTTAATTTAAACACAAAGTGGATAATTCAGTACTATTTACTGATTTTGTGAGCACATTAGCTTACTGTGATTACCACAGCTTTAGATGGCTATTTTAATCTTTGGGTTAACAAATCACAAATATATTTCCATTACTTTGTATCATTTATAACTTACATCCTGGTGATGCACACGTGCTACCGTCCTTTTGTTTAAATGTAACACAAGGTGGATATCATTTATGATATTTTTTTAGTACAGCATATTTTCAGAGCAGAGGTCTGGGCAACCCTGGCTTTAGAGAGTAAAAGTCCTGCCAGGTATTGGTGTGCCTGTTTAATTACCCAGGTGGTTTCAGTAATGAGTACATCTACCTGGCTAAAGCATTACACTAACTGAAAGATAAACATTTATTGGCTTGAGCCAGTGCATGTGATAGACCTTTTTTCTCCGAGTTTTTCTTTTTTTCCCGCTAACTGTGAAATCCATTCTATCTCCTCTTTTCTTTTCTCCCCAAGTGGGCTCTTTTATACCCTGTTCACCAATTCTGACAAAAGCAACACAAACACCATTAGCCTGGACCCAACAGTAGACTCCGTGGGTTTCTCAGCACTTCTAGACTTTATGTACACCTCCTGTTTGTCCCTAAAAGAGAGTTGCATCCTCTCCATCCTGACCACTGCCATATACCTCCAGATGGATCATGTGGTGGACACATGTCAAAGAGTCGCCAAAGCAAGGTGAGCAGGGAATTTGATTGTCACTTCTGTATATCACCAAAATGTTTGTGATTTGTCCTAAAAAGGGAAAAACATGGAGGTGACTCACAACATTTTTACCTAATGGTAAGGTAATATCTCAGTCTCTCTCTCAATCTCTCTCTCTCATCCTTTTAACCTCAGGGGCTTACATAAGCGACAGGCTAGAGAGGAGGACTTGAAGCGCATCAGTTGGCAGACCCAGGACTCCCCTGCTCCTGTACTGGGTGACAGCACTAATGCCTTCTTCTCTAGTCACAGCAGTCCTCTTGGGCACATGTACAGACACCTCCCCATTCCCCTGGTGCCAGTGGCCCCTTACTGGCACATCCGGGACCATAGTGGTGCATCTAGAAAGCGCCCTCCCTCTCCTTCTGATGTAAATTTGTCTAGAATGAGGGGCTCTCGCTTCACCCTCGAGAGCAAACTTCTTAGGCACCCCACTTCATCTGTGGCCTCCATGGACAATCAGATGGGACTACCGCAGCCAATGGCCCACTCTGGGATGGGGCATGGGCACACACAGCACCGGGAAACTGCTGGCCATGAGATAAAGAGGGTGAAGAGGGATGAGGAAGAGGAGCAGGATGACCTCCTGCGGAGTCCTCACAGGTCAGACTGCCAGCCCAGCTCTCCAATGGAGTCAAGCAGCTGCAGCAAGGAGGTGCAGTCCTCCTTCCCCTCCCCCTCCCCACTCAGTCCTCACAACAGACATGGAGAGCCAAAAGTGCACAACTGGAAGAAGCACAGGTTCATTGTCTTGAATGCCTCTCAAGAGGATGGACAGTGTGATGGAAAATATACCTCAGAGAGTAGCCAAAAAGAGAAGAAGAAACAAGAGGATCAGGTTGAAAAAGTCAACTGGTTTAATAACCTCAACAGGTGAGGATCTGCTATTCACTGACTGGTAATTTTGTGTCTGTGTCTGTGTCTGTGTGAGGGACAGAGAGAGAGGGAGAGGTAAATGTTTTTATTTTCACTTGTAGGCTAACTGAAGATAACCAAAGATCTGACCCAGCAAAACCACAAGAAGAATGTTCCAAATCAAATTGCCATGTGTCAGGTTGGTCTTAACAAACACCAGATTGTTTTTACTTAACACTTTATAGAGAAAATGTTTTCATTGCTATATGACAGGGCCTTATTCTAACTTGAATTGTTTGCTTTTTGTTTCTTAGAAAATGTTACAAACCTATGCAAGGAATATGACTCCCAAACTACAGAGAGAGACTGTCACCAACACTTTCCTCAGGACCACTGTGCTAAAGTACACAAATGTGAATACTGCTCTGCAACATTTACCTGCAAAGGAGACCTTGCTAGCCACAAATCTGTTCACACAGGTAACATTCCTTGTTTTGTGAAAGGCTAATAAAAAAGCAAATTTACATAGTTTAAAAAGAAATAGTAATGTGAAATAGTTTTTTGCTTCATACTGGCAGACGTTTAGAAAGTAATCTAAAAGCAGTGGTGTATGGTTATAACTTCTAAGAATACTTTGGCCTGGCTTGGCTTCTTTGAAAAACCTGTGTTAATCTGGGCAGGCATAACATTGCACATATATATTTTTCTAAATGAATCGGGTGTTTTCCAGGAGAGAAACCATACCGTTGTTCTGTGTGTGGAGCTCAGTTCAACAGACCAGCAAACCTCAAGACCCACAGTCGTATCCACTCAGGCGAAAAGCCATACAAATGTGAAACTTGTGGTGCTCGCTTTGTTCAGGTTAGTCTTTTAGGTACAAACATTTTTCACTTATCTGCCTGGTTATAACACCTATTTCAGCACATTGAATAGCAGAAGGCCACGGGCACCACTGTGCATTGCTTTTTCCACATTGCTGCATCACAGTCACAGGAGATCAGTGGCAAGTGGCAGACTCCCACACCTCCGCCTCAGACCTTTCTCTCTCCCGTGCTCCCTTCCCCAGGTGGCACACCTTAGAGCCCACATTCTTATTCACACGGGGGAGAAGCCGTACCCCTGTGATGTGTGCGGCTCTCGCTTTCGTCACCTGCAGACCCTGAAGAGCCACAAGCGCATACACACCGGCGAGAAGCCCTATCAGGTAAGCTGCTGTTTTCAGGTTTTGGTCATACATCTGATTTCTCAGATACAGGCAGGACAACAGTAGGTGCCTACAGTTCCAGGCAACTCCTTAAGCAGTTCTCCCACATTCCAGCAGTTGCTGCTGTGAGGAGAAATGTACTATCATGACCCAAAACAACATCAAGCAAAGTGACGAGACCTGTCATTGTCAGCATTGTGTAGCCAGTCCTTATTGTTATCTTGGCTTGGTTCCCAGCTCTTCAGCATTCCTCAGCTAAGCCTTTCTGTTCTTGAAAAGACACACAACAAGTTTATAGAGATTTAAGTGTCTCCTGTATAATTTCCTTAATGTTTGTTCTGTTCCTCAGTGTGATCACTGCAAGCTACACTTTCGCCATAAGAGCCAGCTGAGGCTTCACCTCCGTCAGAAGCACGGCGCTGTGACCAGTGGCAGAACACCACTCCTCAGGCCCAGCAGTGTCCCTCACTGACAGACAGTCAGCACCCACTGAAGAGCAGACATGAATGAATTTGGTAGATTCTGATACTCAGGGTTTTAAACTTCTGGTCAGGTTTGTAATAGATTGATGACTGATGTGTGATCATAAAAGGTCCCTTTGTATTACTTGACTTTGAAGTACAGGTATTGAAAACTCCATGCATCACATTTATACATGACTGTGACTTTGGTACCATTATAAGAGATGATTATTTTTACAATGTAAATATGTAGGGTTACTTTATTTACTTGATTGATTTCTGGGTTGTGTATAAAAGAGTGAAATATGTTTAAACTATTTTTGTACTACTAGAAATATGACTGATGTTATAACATGAGTCAGGGGTACTGTATTAGTAAAAAAAAAAACATCTGATTTTACTCAGCTGGCTATGAGCATGCAACCTACCTTTTGGGTGTTCAAGCTCACTGTGATGTCCTGTGTTTACATGCAGTCTATTTTAAGGATGAGGTAACAGCGTTTCCAACATGTGCCCTCGGCGATTGGGCTGGCTTACTGACAAGACACCACTAGGAGTCAGTATGATGTAACAAAATGCAATCCCCATGCACCCAAGTGCTGTACTGCTATATTGCTTTTCTTTTGTTTATTCAATGTAGAGTCACATTGTTTAAAGTCTTGGGGATGTTTTGTACAGTGTAGTTAACAGAGAATAGTGTACTATAGTGGAGTGGCCTCTTCAGCAGGTAATTGGTGAGTCTCCGTAACTAAGTCAGCATCCTCTTTCTTTCAAGCCTTGTGTGTTATGGATGGCAATTATATGGATTGTAATATCAGTGCTGTTGCTATCTTTAAAGTTCATTTAAATGCCATATCAATTGGATTAAACATGGAAAAACTGCAGTCATCTTCATTCATGTGTCACAAATAAATGTAGTTTAGTTTAGTATAGAGTTTAGTTTAGACTACACCGATGTACCCAATATTGCTGATACTGACATTTCCATGAACAAATAAAAATGTGGTGTAAAACAAAACAAAAAAACCTCATGCAACACCTGCTTTCAGACCATGTCCCATCATAAATGTAAGTAAAAGTAATGTGAACAATGTGCAAGTGTTGGTTAGATAATGGGAAAGGATTCAGACTGAAAATCTGCTTGAGCCTTAGCTATATTGTCTCTGAAATGGACTGACAAAGAACACTACAAAGAGTCAGGCAAATGCAATTTTCCAATGCACTGGTCCTTTTTTACTTTACTAACTCAAAAACAGCTGTTCTTTTAGAACGAATACAGTTGGAAAAGTAATGAGAGCATTTGTGTCACTGTATTACAAGACATGGTGGTACAGCAAAATAATGTTGGAAGAGGGTAAAAATACCGCATAACACAATTACTGGCCCCTTGTAAAAGTAAGAACTGCGCTGTCAACTTAGGATGGCAAGATTCCAGCAATGACAATAGCATTAGTCTTTTTTTTATTAATATGTGTAACCAGCTGTTCCTCTGACCTTGTGGTCTACCATTCTCAGGTCTCTATCTTGAGACATGCACACTGTAGCATAATCAGATGTTTAATTTGCTTACTGGGACAGCGATAAAATGTTTGTCTTTTCAGTATTTTGACTGTTCAACAACATAGTACTGTTTTTTACAATGTGAGGATAACAATGATTGAGTATAAAGAAATATCTTTACACAAAGTACTCTTCAACTGATACAGGAAAAAAATGTATGCTTAGTCCAAATACTCATGATAAGGTTTTAAGCATTAAACTGGGTACAGCCTTTCCCAAATTGCCTATAATCCTTTTCCTGGGTCAGTTTCCATAAAAGTGTTAAAATTAACTAGCCTGATTTGGCATTGCTTGGAAAATTCAAAACTCCCTGGTCTGACTTTGCATTACGGCATAAAGATAAGCACTGGCAATGCGGTGCTCCGCAGGGGACGGCAATGTAAAATATCTCTCAATTCATGTAGTGAAGCGCCAATAAGTCTCTTCAGGTCAATGTGGATTAATTCAGCCAAGTTCATTTTGAATCAAACATTTCAGTCTAGGGTAGTTTTTGTCTGTCAAGAAGAAAAAAAATGTACCCTTGTGACAAAATCAGCTGATTTAGTGTCGACCTAGAGCAAAAGTCAGTCTGGATAGGAAGCTCCTAGTTGGAACCAAACTTTGGCCATTTCTGCTTATCAGATACAACACAATGTCTGACATGGAGACATCCCTGAAAAACATAGATTCCATAAACATTACTACATATCTCCTAAACTTGACCCAGAAGGTTTGTACTTTACCCTCTATTATTCAGGAGCAAAGGCTGAATGTAACTGACTGCCTATGTGGCTAATGAACAAATATAATGACAACTTAGTACAACTTACTGTTTCAATCACAACTCTACGCTGCAGCCTTTCTTAGAATGGATCTTATGCCTAGATTAAGAGTGCCCTCCATTCACACACATGTGCACTCTTACACATTAATAAACACTCACACTATCCCATTTCTACTTCACTAGACTAACCTACCAAAAAAACATGTATATATATATGTATATATATATATATAATTACATGAGTAAAAAGACAAAAAACGTGGACATATGAACAAAGCAGAGCATGTGCTGACACTGATAAAAAGAAAACGTTGAGTGACTGTGGCGGCCACAGTCCTTGGCAGTCTACATGTGAGACAATCCTCAGCCCTCCTTGTCAAAGACGCTCTTTACATCCTCAAACACCTATAGTTCAGAGAGATGCAACAAAATGGTCAGAGAAAACTGGCACAGACGATTGAAAATCAGAGTCAGGTGCAATTAAAAACACCAATAAACACAACAGAGGCTTATTCTCTGAGCCTTCAACCCAGTGTTAAGACCTATGGCACCTTGCCCTGCAAGTGTTTACCTGTGTGTGATTGCGTCATAGGAATGTCACACTCACCTCCTCCACACCCTTTGATGCGTCAATGGTGCGCACCTTACCCTGCTGTCCATACAACTCAATGATGGGGCGTGTGGACTGCAGGTATGTCTGGATCCTACAGAACAGGTTAGACTTCTCAGATTTGTCCTACAATCAGCTTGTCACCTCCAACCATCACGTGAGGCAAAATTATCATTTGTTAGGATCAGTGTGTTTTCAATTTTGACAGCGATCCTTACCTCTTTTCCAGACTCTCTCTGTTATCGTCTGTACGGCCACTGCTCTTTCCTCTCTCTAGACAGCGGTCAATACACACCTATCAGCAAGACACATCATGTCAGCCCAGAACATAGCATAACCATGGCACGTTTTGGTTCTCTGTTGACATATTAGCAAACTTGTAACAGACCATTTTTAATTAAGCCGTTTTGACAAAGAAAAATCATCAATTGTAGAAGGAATTTTTCAGATCACGAGATATTGTACTTCTATTTTTTTACTGATTTTGCTGCTTCTGATTGCAAAAGCTAATTAATCTTGGCCGTGTTACATCACAGCAGCCATGATCAGTCCTATAATATACACAGTTTTACCAGAGATAATGCTGCTTATTGTGCTGTATTTTTTACTTTCTTTTACCAAATACCGACATCAGAATAGGCCCTAGTTTCATTTATAGCTCACCTCATTGCTACAGTCAAAGAAGAGGACAAATTTGACATCAGCTTTGCCATCCATATCTTTGTTCCAACCCTGCAGGTTGTCTTGGTTGCGAGGAAATCCATCAATTAAGAAACGGAACTTTTGCTCATCCACCTGCATTGTGGATTCCATAGCCTGGGGAAAACATATAAGGGTGAGTCTATGCATACATCCACGACAAACGTGACAATATTTAGACATGGCAAACATTTAGCTGTAAAAGAACCAAGTCTGGAACAGTAGTAAAAATTAACCTTGAACTGCATTAAAACCATTCACATTTTAAAGCACAATCTGTGGTTTACACATTCCAATACATTTTTAATTGAAATTTAATGAAATTGCTTATACTCCTCTAATTGACTGTGATTTTGCACTACATAAAGACATACACTGTGTTCCCACACAGTCTTAGCTCTGCCAAATGGAAAAGGCCCTCATTGAGCCATTAACATTTTCAGCACCAACAATGGGCTGATACAGAATAGAGAGAAAAGTATGTATAATCTGATTGGCTGGAGAGATATCAAATAATACAACATTCATCATCAACACCTGCAGTTATGACACACATCCCAACCTTTCTAAGCAGGTTAATGGTGATCTCAACGGGCACAATTTTGCCCTCTTTGATGTAGTTGTCAATAAGCTGTCCGAACTCTGAGCCAGTCCGGCTGCGCTCTTCCCTCAGGAGGTCTCCTGCAGACAAATGGGTGTAGCTGTACTTCTACACCGAGGGGACAAAAGGTGAAGCAGGTCAATCATGGCTAAAGAAAATAAGACTTTTCAGTAATCTCAAAACATATCCATGTCCCTATCTACAGTCACCATTTCATTCTGGCCAAGTGTGGGGAGGTGGGAGTAGTTGTGACAAAAAACATCACCACTGTCTGTGCAGAGTGGGGATTTAACATTTGCTTTAAACTAATCTGTTACTCAAATCGTTTTGTATTATGTGCTCAGACCTTTATATGCTGCCTGCTACCAAGGAAGGACTCGACTGAAGAGCTCCCAAGGTAAGGTGTCCAGACTGAAGTTGCCAATTTCTGCCTATTAGGCCTGAATTTGAAAACAAATTCCAGTATGGACTGATTCTACTGACAGAATTATGTTACATTATCTTTAGCATGAACCTACAGTGAGTCCACGGGGCGTGAATGAGTTCATAATTCATAATCACGCCCAATGAGCAGTGACATAAGCTCCTTAGATTGATATTTGCACAGTGTCTCAAAAGGCATCCTGTTCCATTAAGGATCACGGTTACTGGTATGCTATGGCATGACACGTCATACTGGGTCCTGTGAAACCAGTTCATAAATGAACCTTCATTTTATAAGAATTGTAATTGACCCAGCAGTCGAGACACACTTTTTTCACCACCAATTTAAGAATAAGTACCTCTAATAGTCACTTTGGTGTTCTTTTTGGAGGACACCCGGAAGTTGGGTTAGCTAATGAATGATAGTGTGCTAGTGACTACAATGGAAACTAAAGGCAAATCTCGCATGGGTGGCTGTTTAAACCCCGCATCCACGACAAAGAGAGGATATAAAATAGTTAAAGTGGCAAGCACATTTAGCTCACCATCAAGGTATCGCCCTTCATTCCCGTCACCTTACCTCAACGATTTTAGCGCATTGTGTTCCTTTCCCCGCGCCAGGTCCACCCAACACAAATACAACTTGAGGCTTCATGGATGAAACGACTCGGTGCGCTGTACTCGGTACTTTCTCAGCTAACCTACCTAGCAGTCTTAAAATCATAAACGAGAGCCAGCGACGATGTGTTCAAACATATGAATGACAACCAACCCCAAAAGAGTCGGATATCTTGCTGAATGACCGCCGGTGTCGTGTCACTAGGGAAGTTAGCAGCAATATTACCATTTCCGCTATCCACGTCTTCGTCCAATAAGAGAAAAGAAGGCGGATTCATGCGCTACAAACCGCGCCTCCCCATTGACAGTGACTCTTTCAATGCAGAGGGCTATGCAACTCCAGCTCCCCACCCCCGCCTCTCTCCTCCCTCTCCCCCATGCGCTTGTGTTCTCTAGCATCAGCACCTTACCCCTGCTGAACAGCGACCGTCCTCGAAGATACGGTATTATTTAAATCGTTCAACTGACAGCGAGAACAATAATATGACGACCATGTCAGCTGTTTGCCAAGGCAATCATGGAGCATTTCAGACCATGGGAAATTTCAAAACAGCAACTAAGGACCCTTTTCTATTTTTGTGAAGCCTCCATCCGCGCTTTTGTTTCTTCCTCGGATGTGCAGGGTCTCCGGTGGGGCTAGAATGGCAACGCACAAAGGAGGGCAATAAAACAAGACCAACCCCTGGGCCGTTGACCCTCCGCTCTGTACAGGTGAAATGATTCCTTGCTCACCTTGCCCCTTTTGGGTCTTGCTTGAGCTGAAGTTCAGTTAAGCTTACGCTGTCTGTTGTATCCCTCCCAGATCCCTGATTTTTTGAGGGCGCCGCATCCTGATGATGTTTGGAATGTCAGTCACCGCGGGAAGAGGAACCCGGACACCCTCCCTGCTTCACCAGCTGCCTGCACGCCACTGACATGACAACTCGTGGCAGAAAAACAAAGATCAAAGGGCTTAGACCTACAGCAAGACGTGCGAATTGGAAAAGAAAGGGTCTCACACCAGGTAGCCAAACTGGGGGAGGCCGAAATACATCTGGGGACAAGCACCAAGGGCAGTGCGGAACTCCGACGCGCCGGAGAGAGACTGGTAACGGTGTGTCGTACCCTCCTTACCCTAATAAGGTCGCATCTTTTGCTGTAATTGTTTGTAGCATGCCCCTTAAGACTGAGGGTGTACGCGTGTTTTAATGTAACAAAATGAAGATATTTCTATCTTCTCTTTTTTCCCCACATGTGTACGATTTTGTAGTTCGTACAGGCAGTGTCCAATGAAGAGGATCATTCTCCTCAATTCGATGCTGATTATGGAAGAGCAAAGGCACCGATGAATATACTTGTTAAAACAGATCGCATTCTACCGTCGCTGGTCGTTCTGGCATTGCTTCTAACCAGCACCATGGGTTGCATTCAGAGCATCGTCTGCAAGCCGCGAATCAGACGGGAGAATATTGTGGTGTATGAGGTCTCGGCCTCCATTGACCAGTGCCCCACAGTAATTGAGGAGAACTCACCGATTGTACTGCGCTACAAGACGCCCTATTTCAGGGCTTCTGCGGGTATCGTAATGCCTCCCGTGCCAAGAAATGAAACGTGGACTGTGGGCTGGATTCAGGCTTGCACTCAAATGGAATTCTACAATACATATGGAGATATTGGAATGTAAGTATATTTTTCTATCTTCTTTCTTAATTTTATTAACCCAAACCCAGACCAAACATGCTTTTGTTTTATTATAGATAGTTTGACATCTTAATGTAGTTATATCTTGGAGCAGTTATTTAGCTGATTTTGTTGTCAAAACACTCATAAATTACAAACAGCACTATTTATTTCACTCTGTATTTTCCTCCTCTATCTTTTTAATTTAACAATACCTCCTGTAAAAAGAAGTGTATCTCTCCACTTCCTCAGTTTCACTGTATCCCCTCTTACTGCCTCAGCAAAGAGCCATTCACTGATCCTTACTTTGTCTTAACCCTCCTCTTTTCTTCTGGTTTGTCCCTCTTGCTCTTTCTCTCCTTGTTTGCTGTGGCCCTCTCAGGTCCAGCTGGGAGCTGCCAGAGCTACGTGAGGGCCGTGTCAAGGCCATCAGTGACTCTGATGGTGTCAGCTACCCTTGGTACGGAAACACCACAGAAACGGTTACACTGGTGGGCCCCACATACAAACCCTCGCGTTTGACTGTCAGCATGAATGACAACTTCTACCCCAGTGTCACCTGGGCCGTGCCCATCAGCAACAGCAACACGCCCATGCTGACACACATTACACGAGACCAGAGCTTCATCACCTGGCTGGTGGCGCTCAACGCTGTCACCAAAGAGCGCATAGTGCTGCAGACCATCCGTTGGCGCATGCGTGTGGACATCACAGTTGATCCCAACATGCCACTGGGTTCACGTGCTTCACTGGTGGGCCGGCCACACCAGGAACAGCCTCACATCCTCAACAACCCGGAGCCCATCCCGCCCAATGCGCTGGGTCGGCCCAACGCCAATGATGCACAGGTGCTGATGTGGAGGCCCCGGAGAGGGGCACCGCTCGTGGTGATTCCGCCTAAGTAACTGCCAGTGCACCTGAAAACTTGCTAGTGGGAGTGGCAGAATTGGAAAAGAGTCTCCCTGAACCTTAGCAAGGTGGGGTACAGGTGAGGAGAGTAGGGTGGGAGACGTGGAGATGTCAAACTGTACTTGTGGTGCACACCGTCTGCTTTTGAAGAAGTTTGGTCACAGGGAAAGCTGGTGGCTGATGGCACAGGACTTGTTCACAACAAACATGACTGTGCGCAGTATTAGTGGAAATGCAGAAGAAAGCAGACTGATGCTATGGCGGCATATCGGGCTGTTAGTATCAGGTAGCACATGTAAGGTTATGAGTATACCATGGATGTGGAACTCTCTGGGGTCTCTGGGACAGAGCACCAAAACCTCCTGCACTCGGACAGTACAAACCAAATGAAACAGTGCTTATTGCAAGCAAGTTGTTTGGTGCTGGAGAAAAAACACCAACAAATAGAGCAGCATTCATAAACTTAAAAAACACAGATATCCAGTCATTAGTAGTGTAATTTAATGAATTCAGATATCAAAACGGCCTTTTTTCAATGGACTGATTTAAATTTTGAAACAGCTCTGACTTTTTCTGGAGGAGAAAGCATGTAATGTCACCACCAACACCACCACTGATTAGCATTTAAAATACCTGAACACCTGAACACACCCTCCTTTGCCTTGCATGAGAATGGTAGTCTGAATATTGTGGTTCAAAGCGGAGGTGCTGCACCGTAGGGCCGATCCCAGTGAGTCATGTGCCACACACACATACACACTCAAACACACACGCACACATACACACTCCATCTGTGCCGCTCCCCTGCTTCCATTATCCCCTCCCATCTGTCTTTTTCCAACCCTCCTCCTGATTTTTCCATCTCTCTACCGCTCTCCACAGGTGCGTATTACATCGTGGGGACCTGGATGCCATCAGCAGGACATGTCTGGTGTGATTATATACTGTAGTGTTCTGTGAGTGAGACCTATAGGTATGACCATCACTATTTGAAAGCTGGCATCCCTAAGCTCAGTGCACTGATCCAAAAGGCAGATAGCTCAATGGGAACTATAGGGTTAGGCCGTAGCAGCTCCATGAAGAAACACATGGGAGATTAATCCTTTACAGCGAGGTGCATGTTCTTTTCTTGTCTGTTTATTGTTTGTATTAGTATTGTTGTAATAGAAATAATTGGGGATTTTGCATATGCGTGTATCAACATGTCAAAGTTTTTCTTGATTTGTGTAAACCAAACTGATGGAAAGTGCACCAGGATTGCAAACAAGAAAAAAAAGTCTGATGCAGAATCAAGTTAACAGGCATGACAGGTAGGAGATTTTCAGAATTTGAACACTGGTTACTGTTGCCTTTGATGTGAATATCAGACCACAGTCTGCTCAGCGGTTTTTCAAAGGTATTCTGTCAAGAAACCTCTGAAATGCTGAATGCACACTCAGGGTAACCACTCCTGGAAGTGGTCACCACAGTCACTTAGGGGCATTCTGCAGTCTCAGTGATGTAATAACTCTCATACCTCTGTTTCTTTTCTTCACTTCGCTTCACTCGTCTCCTCAGTTTCAAAGTAGCCTGTGTATCTAGCTGACCACAAGCAGTGCCTGCTTGTGTCTCCAGTGCTCTTTGGAACTCATCACAAAATGATGACACTCATGGTGAATGGGAGACAGCAGTGCCCATAGTAACACAGCATCTCAAAACAATGGTTTGGAACACCAGCAACATATTTGTGGTTTAACCTTTAACATGAGAAAGAGACTGCAATATTTGATACCAGTGTTTTTAAACCATGACTGTAGTCTGGGCAACAAGAATGGCTTCCTGTAACTTTGGAAGACATTTAAACACTATAATACATGTAACCATTAACTAAACTTCAGGTAAATCCAAAAGAGGTTATATAGGAAATGAATGCATTGTTAAAGTCCTTTGGTCTTTTATTTACAGACAATTCACAGATTAAACAACCATTATCGGAATGGCAAACACTATCCAAAATTCTCCAAAACACCATACGACTATTTGCTCCAAGTTGGCATAAACGTTTTCTTACTAAGGGAATTTTTATACACCCCACAAAATATTTCTTTGAAAGGTGTTCACTGTGGCAAAGTGTCAGTGTTGTAGCTTACACATTTCTGTTCAAACATAAACAGTGATTGAGCAAGACAGATGTTGTTCTGTCAAGAGTGTCTTGTGTACCCTCACATGAGCACATGACAAAAGCTTTATCACCTTTTGGGAGAGGTTGTTTCCGTACTACAGTATTTTTAAAAATATGACAGATTTATGATTTCCCAACAGTATGTTTATTTTATTGTATTTCTGAGCAGAAACAGCCTGGTCCTGTTTTTCATGTATAAACTACATCACAAATGCTGAAACAACAATTATGTTCACTCTGTTCTGTCTTTTCTCATTTTGTTTCTTTTTAGGGTATACTTTCATGACTTACAGTTTTTGTTTAGAGATGTTTTTGCTTCTAAATCAATGTTACCTCGACCAATATGCATATGTAACATTATCTGAAATGCCACACCAGAAAGACATGATTGTATTTTCTGTATTATTTGGTTACAAGAACACCTAGTATGGATGGATGTAGTACGCTAAGGTGATAATTCTCAATGGAAAAAAAAAAGATCTACACCAGAGTTAAATGCATGGCATTCTTTACGTTCTCTTTACATCAATATAAATAGACAGACAGAAAACATTGGTAATAACTTTCACCCAATAAACACAAGACTATGCAAGGTAAGAATGATAATGGTGCTTAATCTTTAGGCATGACTGAAAAGTTGACTTGACACAAAGGTAAATAAACTATTGTTTAAATTGATTTCTTTCACTGCATGCACGCTTTTTTGAATAACATACCCGTGACTGACTCGGTATGCTTTGTGCTTAATGCACAAGTCAAGAGCAATGAGGTTAAAATGCTTTACCTGAATATTTCTAATAAACAGTTAAAACCTGTTATGTGTCTCCTACAGCTGTAATTGTTGTCCGTTTTAATTAATTACAAATTCTACTCATTTGGTGGTCATTTCTTTTATTCTTAAATCAGCATAACCTTTATTCATTTAATTAACAAACTCATTTGTAAACATAAGAAAACAAACATAATCATGTAAATAAGGACGCAATTAAACATTTCCATTCATTATTGTTTTTTAAGTAATCTTGAACAAGCATACTTGTCTATAGGATTATCACAGACATCTTTGACCAAATGTAAACTGTAAAAAAATACAGACCATATATCCTAGTACAAGTATTATACCTGTTAACAACATCACACTAATAACCATTATTCATGTAACTCATCAGGTTCAGATTAAATAAAATAACCCCAGGGCAACCCGAGGGCTGGCCTAAGGTGGTGTGAGGCCATAGGGAGATTTTTGTGCTGGAGACCGCCCTATCCAGGGGGCTCAGAACATGCCATGTCAGACTAATGTAATCACAGAAATGTGGTAATGACTCATTCATGCATTTGCCTTCACAACAATTGTAATCTTTCTCTGTTGTGTCTTTACGGGGATTATTTTATGTCATACCCATACTTTCTGTGATGCGGAATAAGTTGTTGCCATATTGATAATGATGTGAAATAGGTACTATGGTGGATCTTGGGGGGAAAAAACTCCACTTAGGTCAAATCTTTGGCAGAAGTCTAGTTTATCGAGTGTTGTTTGATAGGTTAATCTGATAATAACCTTGTGCTGTGGTGTTTATTTAGTCTACCTTTCAGTTATGAAACAAAATACTGTATAAAAAGACCTCCAACAGTGTCATACAGCTAGTGTCTATAAAGCCTCACTCATGAACCTTTATGGTTTATTTAGGTTATTATACAAAGACGTACCAGACCCAAATGAATACAATCATTTTTTTCCAAGTAAGAGGCATTTTTGCAATGCCTGTTCATTTCTACCTGTGCACTGTCAGTCATTGCCATTCCATATTCAATACTGGCCTATGTATCAAATGTTTATTTATATAAAGCTTCCCATTTCACAACATATTTAAAAAACATCTAACAACTTTTTGCACATAATAAATATTACTTGTCCAAATGGTGTAGTCATTTACTATAGGATCACACAATTCCACAATGTGGCCAATACTTAAATGACATCATCCACTCCCCAAATGTTAAGACTTTACTGTATAAAAATATAAATGTCCAATATCATATTCAGCCCCTAACCTGCACTAATATTAAACAAATCTGGTGAGGATAATGGAACCTCACATACTGACCCAGTGTCCTCTGATCCCAGTGGATCTGTAAGCGCTCTCCGGCATTCAGTATTCTGGCCGGATCTGGTGTTGTGTAGGCCAAGGTCCTTCAGAAGTTCCATAATAATGGCTAACTGTAGAACATTTCATGTCTACAGCAGAGTCCTTCCCCAAATGGAAAGGGGCTCAATGTAGAGGAGTACTGTCTCCCGTTATAACCCCATTTCTCCATCATCCCTTTGTTCAAATGGTCTGACCCGCTGATCAGCAACCTGATTCCTTGTTCTTTCATATCCCTTCCTTTTCGCTGTGTTGGACCCTGCTCTGTCCTCCCTACTGAGGACTCTTGCTGTGCTCCACTTCCTCCTGCACTCTTGAGTCTGGCTCCTCTATACCCTTTGGAGACAGTCAGATGCATTTGCCGTTCCCTCAAATCCGTACAGAAATGTAGCACCAATGACCAGCACTGTGCCGAGAAAGAACAAACTGTAACAGAAGAAATCACTTTTTTTTAGCTTGGATGAGTAGGTAACTGAAGTATAATTAGAGCACTGTTCAGCCTGTCACAGACCTGAAAGATGTTTATCTCCAGGAAATTGACATGACGTGTGAAGCTTTTTAAAAACAAATTCATTTCAAATTCTTTTACCTGGTGGGATCAAAGTCATCTAACCAGAGGTATGATATGACACAGGACAAAATGATTGAGAGCGAAGCAGCAAATCCCTTCAGTATGTTGTCAGCGTATTTAATAACGACTGCGACAACCAAACCCCCAAAAGCCTGTCAATAAAGGGAATAAAAGCAAACATTGCTGTAAGTAATTAAATAAAGAAAAACTCTTAAAATACTGTAAACATTAAAATCACATACCTGTAACAGGACAACTGTCCAAGTCAGTCCATTGTATCCCTGGAACATACTGGACTCTCTCACTGCTTCTCCATCATGAACAAATACCACCACAAGACCAAAGATGACCCCAAATAAACCTGAACACAAGAAAGAGACATGATGTTACTGTGTAAGAGAGATAGGGGAGAGAGAGAGTGTGCATGTCTGTATGTTGGTATGTATATGTGTGGAGGTTTGTGCATGTTTGTGTATGTATGTGTGTATGTATGTTATGTATATGTATATGTGTGTGGTGAATGTCAGCATTTTTATTTATGATGTTGTACTGGATGTGATTTGTACAAGGTATATCAAATTTGCTTCAGACAAGACACTTGGTTTTAGCTAAATGCAAATGTAAATGACTAACCTAGCTGGATGTTCCGCACCCATACACTCTGTGGGGTCTGCTTGAGGATTTTCTCAAAGTAAACACCAGCAAAACCACTGGAGCAACACGCTGCCAGGACAGCCAATAACCCCACCAGCTGGGAGCTGGCTAATGGTTTTGTTTGCTCTGAAGTTCCTGGTACCTCCGCAGGCCACTTGGTGAATAGCAGAATGTGTACAAGCACACACATACATATGCACACACACATACACATGCACACACACACACACACAAAGTTACATTTAAACTTCTAAACTAATCTTCCATCTAAACTTGAGAATGAAATCTGTTATTTATTATCTGTCAATTTTAGTAAGTACCAGAGTATCTGAAAAGGTTGCTAATCTCAAATTCTGAGGCAATACCTAGTGTTCTTAGAATTCAGGCTAAACAGTCTCACAATACGTCGTGTCCCAAAAAGTTCACACACCCTAGAAAAAGTGACCTCAAAACACATCAAAGCAACAGAATGAATTTATTCTGAAAAACTAGTGTGTCCTCCATCCTTCTTAATTACAGCTCTCTGTCTCTTGGGCATATAGCGCTGCAGGTTCTTTAGACTGGCTCAATCTTGCCCCACTCTGCACTGTGCACCAGCCTTGTACTTAGCTGACCCAGTGGTGTGGGCAGGCCCAACTGGGTAGAGATCAGGGCAGTTGGGTGGCACTAGCAGTGTGAGGGGCACCATCTTGAAAAACCTGAAAACTTATTCCAAAAGCCTGTAGAACACTTTCCTGGAAGCAACAGGGCCCATTTCTTTCTTCCTGTGAACATCTGCAAGTAGCGCCTTTTAAAGATTGATGTTGATATATAATACTAGCATCAATAATGGCCCCCTTGAGGCACAATGTGTAGCTCAGGAAAGCTGACATGGCCCTCCAGACCATACAGTGAGCACTAAACTACACTTTCCCCCACTTATTAGTGTATGCATGGTCCTTTTGGCTGTTTGCAGGTAGAGGAGACACTCATCAGTATGAATTTTATGATCCACACCCACACAACCCCTTGTGACGAACCTGTGTCGGAGAAGCAGTGGCTCACCCACACACATCTCACATGGGCTATTCTTCAGCAACTTAAGCAAACATTAACCTATATCTCTGCTTCTCATATTAACTATGATGGCATAATCTAAACAAGACCTATGAAATCATTCTAAAATACCTCATTTAAACACTCATCATAAAGATAAAGGTGAGTGATTCTACAGTGCAGTATGTAGACATAAAATTACCTGTAAGAAGCTAACACACTATAAATTGTTCATGTCTGTCTGTAAAATGCCTAAAGGTTAAATGATTGGCAGAGAAGATATGTGACAAAAGGAATTCTTCTCCCTCTGGTTGTGTATTTGAGACAAGATATAGGAAAGGGGAATCACATTTTAGCCTAATACAAAGCCAAGCCACCCATCAACTGGACCTGACCTGGGCTAATCATATCCAAGCTCAAGGAAAAAAAGACCAGACAATGTATGTATCACTTGAGACTGCTGAGGAAATTTAAGGTCCCCCCCTGTACTTCTAAGAGCGTTTTACACTTGTACCATAGAAAGCCCATCCCAATAACTGCCTGTTTAGCTTACTGAAATTAGGCAGGGGATTCTACAGTCTAATATCTATATCAGCACATTGTACACTGCTATGATTATGTATGTGACAAATAAATGACTTGAACTAAAACTGGTATTTTAGCTGAACGCTTACTTGCACCAGCCCGACATGCATCAGTACTCTTAAAAAGAAAATCCAGTTCTGCCTGTCCTTTGTGGTTATGACACCCAGTTGCTAAATTCAATTCTGTTTCTTTTTGCAGATTAGTGAGTCTTTGAATTCTTTGTTTTTCTGTATGGTCTCAGCCCTCCAAAGATGATGGACTGTATTTCAGCCTCCACCAAGAGTCTGAGGAATGACTGATAGGTGCTTATCTTGGCCTTTTGGATGACACCCTTGGCCCTTGTATCCTGGGCAGATGGTTATCCTATACCTGTTCAAAGGTCTTCACTACCCTAGTCACTCTCTCTCTCTCCCTGCACTTTGAAGTATAATGGCTTGTGTGTTTTTCAATTTCCAGCTATGGTCTTAGCCATGATGGCAATGACGTTCCAGTGAATGACACTGTATTATTGATCAAGAATTGTATACAGTATACTGAAGCCATAAACTTGAATCGCATAAACAATCATGAAACATCTGGCTAGCCAGGTCGTTGTCATTTTTGAAACAAAAAGAAAAATATGTTGACATGTGGGGTGCACAAAGTTTTGGGTCACAGTGTACATTGGTAATCTTTTTTTCTTACCTGAACGAGGGTTATTCCAGCCATCAGAATGAGCAGAGAAAGCCACTGGAATATCCCTAGTCTCTTCCCCAACATGGCAACGGAAAACAGCGCCGTAGTCAGGATCTTTAGCTGATATGTCACCTGGTACATCAAACATATGTGTTTCCATAGCAAATATGAGATCTACCACCTCATTAGAGACTATACAGTACTACTAACATGTTTCTGGTTCCTTTAGCCATTTTTTATGTAAACATATATTTGGTTCAGTTAAGGGTGAAAGACTTGATCTGACCAACGATGCAAAACTATCTTCTGCGAACCGATTGTGTAAAAGGTCAACTTGAAAAAATACAGTACGTAAAATGTTTTACTATTCGCTAAAGTTTTTTTAAAGTTACACTTCATCTCCATAAGTCGATATTAAATGTCTTCTGCAAATCGCCCATTAAGACAAATAACACCTATACACAATAGTTACCTGGTAAGTAGCAGCATCCAGGTTGGTGAGAGCTATGTAGAGTAAATTATTCTGAAAGGTGTAGATGCCAGATGGGATAGCCAGCTTCAGGGTTTCTATGGGCTTATTTACAATCTCTTCCCTCAACACATGACTCAAAGCCCTGCAGCTAAATGCTAGAGAACAAAAATAAAAGGGGATATTTAGAGTACAACAAGCTAAATTTGTTTGCCTACCTGAAGACAAAATAAACATTGCCATTCTCTTATGACTCAAACTATTCAGGGCACCAAAATCAATAACAGTCAATTTTGGTGTCTTCAACAAGACCAAAATCGAGGCACAATCAATAACTACATACTCACCTGAACCGTGAACCCAAAAGGAATGACCCTAATGACCCAGGACCACAAAGTTCCAGGTATTATAGTTAGGTTCATATGGCAAATGCGTATTTGTGTTCATTTATTTTATGTATCTATTCCTGTATATTTGTATTGAGGACCCCTCTTCAAAACCAGATCTTAAGAAACTTTAGCACGCTCATCCATGTTGTCTTCAAAGACACTCCATGCAAACAAACTGAACTGCACCACAACACTGTAAATGACAATGACGATCAGTTCTTTAAACTTACTACAGCACAACCTAAAAACAAATGGACATCCATGACTGGAGACAGGGGTAGCACTTACTATTGTCTCTGAGGACTAGGAAAATGCAGGCAACAATCTTGAGCATCTCTGCGGACACTACTGCTGATGAGGCCAAATAGCGTGGGCCATCCTCCTTTAGAGTGCGAGAGTAGCGCATAGTTAGCACCAGCGACGTAGTCTGCAGTACAAGAACACCCAGGGAGAGGTACTTTAGGTTTGTCGGGCGAGCCTCCATAGGGAAGAGGTGTGTTAATCCACAAAGAAACAGTGATGGGGAGTGTGACGCCCAGGTAGGCTGACCTGCGCAAGACACAGACATGTAGGTCAGCATGAGGGGCAGCAGACGGGTATCACAACATAAGGAGACGACAGGCGACAGATATGTTAAGTGTTGTCTTTGATGAATGCAGACATGCGCAACAGTGAATAGAATGCCAGGCACCACTCTTGAGACTTCCAGAGGGGTGGCAGGCCTCTGTGAAACTGTAAAAATGTCTTCAAAGTTGTCGTACTGCCCAGTTACACATGTTTTTTTTTCACTGAAATGACCATTACATTTTTAACTTGCCTAGCTAGGCCTACCATGTTGCATAGGCCATTGTTTTTCCAACATTTTACTTTTAGCTTCTGCAATCCATTAATACAATATTTTTACTGTAGGCAGTGTTGATTACGATGCTATACAGCAAAAACAAAAACAAAACAAAAACATTTTTTCTTCATTATGAGGCTAACCTCCACCGCAACATCATCATTTTCTTGTGCTATCATTCTTAGGTGTTAATGTAGCTGTTTTGTGTATGGGTTCTGTAAAATTAGTTTATATGCTTCTCTGAACGTGTTTTAGATTTAGCTGGGTCCTGTTCTGTCTACCACTCTGGCTCAGCTAAGCTCCCACATGAAAATCACATGAAAATGTTTAATATTGTGTTTGGTGGCATTCCCCACCAGAGATACAAAATAATTTAGTAGAGGTAGAGATATGAAAACCAAAAGGGGGGAAATTGCCTCCACCTCCCCTACAAATCACACCCTGCTTTTATGTATCTTTATTTAAAAGGAAGACGACATTTAGTCACAAGATAAAACAGGTATTATAAGGACAATTTCCAGTCTTACCTCAGATTTGACAAAATATGTAGTTACTGCCTTATGGCTTTGGATGGCAGCATATATTAGTGGTAGTGCACCCTCTGGCTGTTGGGTATGAATACCTGCCAGGAGCCTGAAAGCAAACAAATATATATACATAACAACTTCATAATATACATAAGATCCTTTAACAATGGAAGGATGAGTGATGAATGAATCTGAACAATCCCTGCTCTTTCATCTAAACAGCAGAAAAAGGACTTTGGTCAGCACACTTCTGACATAAGGCAAGTTCAAACATATACGCACCTGTGTGGTGTGTCTGTGTGTGTGTCTGTGTGTATGTTGCTCAATAGGTTGCATTATCTGTCCCTTGTGCAAGAAGCCGGATACCGAAAAGGATAACATGACTTAACAAAACACATAATGGGAATGTCTGTTTGCACACTGCTCTGTTGACATTGAACGCTGAAGTCACCTCCTTTACAGCTCCCTTAGGATCTAATTTTAAAAGTCAGTCACATTCTCACTGACTACATCTGGAATGTCCAGGGTGGTGCAATAACAATAGCTTATCAGTCTGCAGTCTTACAACAAAGACATTTCTGACTGGTATAGCACAAAGTAGTACAATAAGTGGGAAACCAGTTCACACGTATTGCTTTTGCATGTCTACAAACAGATCTTTGCACATATTTCTGTTTCCAAGAGTCTGGATAATATTTCAGCCTCAGCACAAGGTTGCCAAAGATTTCAGTCTCAATGACTCGAGTCTTTGGGGATGTCTAGGAGCATTTAAGGGATGACATATGGAGAGCATTTAGATGAATGCTGCCCAGTTAAGGCAAGTCAGGCAGTGGGAGCATAGAGTCTCCCTTATGTGGCCCTGCCCCAGCCACGTCTACTGGGAAAGCTACCCACACAAATCACCCTCTGTGCTCTGGAAGCCACTCTCAGTCGATCAGCTGAACAGGCAGGCAGCTCTCCTCTCCTAAGAGTCCCACCCTGCGTCAAGGGCACACAGGCTTGACCGTTTGCAGAGTGCACACAAAAGGGAGAACTATGAGTGCACTGACTGAGTGCTCTAATGATGCAAGTGTTGGGCACATGTTTGTGGGTGTTAATAGATCTTGTCAATATTTTGCCAGCACGTATCCTTGGAATTTAACTTTATCATATAGTAGTGATCCCTGGTGTAAGGCAAGTAGAAAAAAATAGCACACAAACTTACATTTAACCTGATATACACAACTTCACAGATGTGTAGATCTGCTGGTTGCCAGCTTGCTCACAATATATTAGTAAACATAATAGTTGCAACATACACAGGGCATTAGCTGGGACACCCTGAAACAAATCATGTCTCATTTAAAGGTGTTAAAAGACAGACTAATATTCATTGGTGCTCTTCTCAGCTTTAATGTAGACATTTATTAGGCACATAGGGATCTGTTGGCCTAACTTTCATTGATAACGCATTTAACATTCAAATAACTTTTGTTTCATTAAAGTATAGGGTATATAGTATACTACACACAACGTGGTTTTACAGTAACAGTTGGACTACACAAGATATGTTATATGTTATATGTTATTATACGTGTTTAATGCCAATTCTAAAGCTGATGCTGGCATTTAACAAATCTGGTTAAGAGTTACATCCAGACATTCATTTTGCGGTTCGAATATGTAGACCTCTCAAGTAATACTTCCTTTCTGCCAAATGTCAGCTAAGCGTGGACTGCGCGAAACGTGCGTGGACGCCGCGAAACAATCACAGACTTAAGTTCAATCTGATACATTTTACAAAATACCCTCTAATTTTGTTGGAGAGAATTGAAAGTAATATGCAAGTAGTTCAAAGCGAAATGAGCCCACAAATAAACTCAGCTCAACATATCATGTCGATACCTTGTTCAGCGCACTCACGGCGAGTTCCTTTTTAGTTCAACTCAAATCGAAACTACGCTATGGTTTTCCGTGAATCGGAAATGAAAATGAACAGAAAAGTATATCTCGTAAAGCTGTCCGAAGTAAGTCGTAATGAATGTGTACAGCTTACCTGCATCTAGAATCTACACCGTACACGAGAGATGCACCTCTTTCCTCCAACAGCGGTGTGTAGGCTAACTTGCAGGGACAGCTGTCATACGCTTTCTATATCCACCCTCCTGTGAGGGTGTAAATCCATACTTGTTCTTCGCGCTCAACCGTCAAGAAAGTATAACTAATATTTAAAATCGCCAGAAGGGTTCTGTTCACCTTGATTGAATACAAAGAGACACTGCGTTTAGATTAATTCCAATCATTCATTAAGGTCCGATCACTGACGGGGAGTTGTTTTAGCAACTTTTACCAGAACCAGTCTCTTAACACTATGTCGGGATAGCTTGGAGCACTAAGAAATGGTCATATACGACAGATAGATAGATTTATTATCCCTACAAGGCATGACTTTTTTTTTTTTACAACAGCACCCATATTATACCAATAACAACTGCAACTCCAAAGCAAAACAGAAAATGTTTGTTTAAATGAAGTGTTTTCTGAAGTTCCAAGGTGTCAGGGGAATATAGTGTGTGGCAGTAGTTACTTCATTACAACTTTGAGGTAGCCTACCACAAAAAAGTTGATAGGCTAACAGTTTATTTAAAGGTGTCTACATAAGAGTAACATGAGCACGTGACATGACACATCATAAACATTAATGACACTTCATTCATGTGACTGTTTTAATGTTCTACAGAACAGGACTGTAATTGCCTTAACTGTAAGCACACTATTACTTTTAATACTTTCCTGTACAATAAATATAATATATATATATATGTGTGCATGTATGTAGGCTATGTGTGCATGTATGTATGTATTAAGTGTCATTTGGTATGTGTAATGTCTGCATCACAAAGAAGTATTCACTTAACATTCCAGAAACGAATAGTAACAGTCAAAGATGAATTACCGGTAAGTGTCAATAATGTTCATGGTATGTCATGCCATATTTTAAAAGGGCTCATGTCACCCTTATAGACATCTTCAAATCAAATGTTACCAAAAAGCCTTAACTGATATTCCTACCCCCTAGCACTGACAACAGTACACTTTAAAAAGTGAAGCATAGAACCAACTTGAGACCTACTTTTATATTACCGTTCTCTTCCCCCAGACTTCTTTTGTTTCTCCTCTTTGCTCCAGAGGGCTAAATCCTTCTCTGAGGTGTAACTTTACTTTAGCCAACTTTCTCACCCAACCAGTCAAATCACCACGTGCAGTTGTACAAGTTAGCCGTCAGCAGCAGGAACTGGTTAAACCAGTTAGTCTATCCCCCAGAGGGGATTCCCATGCAACCCCATTATTTGTTATCGAAACCCATTTTTTTAGACGCCAGGTAACAATAAGACATGTTAACATTGCTGCAAAATGTCCCATGGGTGTTTTTCAGAGGTCATCTTAGAACCTGTGCAGTTGTGAGAAGTACAATTGTGAAATTTGACCATTCACATACCTTTTGAAAACTTGATGGCAAATGCAAGTATTTGTGACTGAATCCATTCATTGACTTCAGGTGATTACTACACATATTGCAATTGCCGTTAAATACATCCCTGTGGGTTATTAGGCCATGCTGATTCATGGTCACTGAAAACACCATAATCCATTAGTTGCATAACCTTTAAACCAGACATCACATAGTGGGAAATTTCAACACTGTCAATATGATTCAAGTACAAGGAATTTTGCATACGAATTTCCAAAATTAAGAGCATAATTGGACCTCAATAGCATTGGAGTAGGTCAAACAGTTCAGAGCTGGGGTGTGTGCTGTCCCTGATAATGTTCTTAGCTTTGCTAAGGTGTAGATGTCCATCAGGAAGGATATAGGGCAGCTGATGATCTTCTGTGCTGTCTTGACTACCCTCTCCCTGTCCACCGTGACACAGTATGTCAGCAAACTCTTGATGGATGTGCGGTACGTCAGCAGCAGGCCAGTCCAGGTTGTGCTTCCTGAGGACCCTTAGGACGTGAAGTCGCTACTGGGCCTTCTTGATTATTGCTGGAATGTTCTCTGACCATGAGATGTTGTCAGAGATGAAAACGCAGAGGAACTAGAAGGAGTGGACCCTCACCACACACTCGTCGTTGATGTAGAGGGCGGCTAGGTCTGTGCTATGCCTCCTAAAGTTAACTTGGTGTTCAGAGCTAGGTTATTCATTGAACACCAGGCTGCCAACTTTAGGACATCCTCTCTGTAGGCTGCCTTGTCTCCCTTTGAGACGAGTCTGACCACCTTTGTGTCATCAGCAACCTTCACAATGAGGTTGTAAACATTGGCTGGGCTGCAGTCATGGGTGATAAATTATTTAACCTATTTAGGGAGCTAGGGGAAGACTGGACTATTCCGCTCAAAGTTCTGCAAGAACTTGAGCATTTTACATCTACTCATGAGGTTAAAAGAACTATGTGGCATATGAGGGTCTCACACCAGCCCTTCCCATCCTGAGGGGAACGACCAGGTGAAAAGGTTCAACAGGACACTGCTAAGCATATTACCGGAAGAGCTCTCTGTCCAAAGTTGTCCATGCCTACAACTGCACCTGCTTAGAAGCGATTAGCTACTCCTATTTTCTCCTGTTCAGCAGATAACCAAGACTGCCTATTGGTCTACTGCTCAATCTTGAAGTCTGTAAAAAACAAGGAAGACACAAGGACTATGTGGAAAAATGGAAAGGTGGATGAGGGAGGTCTATTCTATTGCCAGTCAGGCAGCAACTAAAGATGTGGCTCGTAGGAAGATGCACAATATCATAAATTGCAACCTGGTGACAGAGTCCTGGTCAGGACCTGAATATGGGGGGACCTAGGAGGCTTAGATCATACTGGGAGGAAAAGGTTCACATAGTAACACAGAGAAGGATTCCTGACAGCCCTGTCTATGAGGTGACTGTTGAGAATGGAAAAAGTGGCATGAGAGTGCTCCATCGTAACGTTCTCATACCTTGTGACCACTTACCTGTGGAAGAGCCAGTCGAGTCTGGAGTCCCTGGAGTACGCTATATAAAGGCGGACAGCAAACCCTCCCCTCACACCAAGGCAGACAAAGCACAGTGACACAGACTCAGAGTGAGACTCAGAGCAGGAGTATGCATACAGATACCCCTTACGGAGTTGAAACACAGTCGTCCAGACAGAAGAGTCTTTCTCGGGCCCAGAGCTGGAGCCCTTTGAGCCCCACCCCATCCAGTTCCTCTCCATGTCTATGGACAACCCGTCATCTGATTCCCATGCACTGTTTAGGCCCATTGGCCATGGACCTATGCCTCTGGTTCCTGAATCCTGGCCCATGTCGCTTGCTCCTAGCCCCTTGCCCATGTCCCTTGCCCTGTTGCCCCAGGCCTACTCACCTGCCCCTGAAAACCTGCCCCATTCACCTGCCCCTGTGCCCTTGCCCCACCAAGTCAACATGGCCTGGATCCCGGCAGATGTTCCTTGCCCCTAGGCCCTCGCCCATGTCCCTTGCCCATGACCCTTGCCCCCATGCCCCGTGCCCCTGGCCTACTTACCTGCCCCTAAGTTCCGGGCCCACTTACACACATGCCCCCCTGCCACACTCACCTGCCCCTGTCACTGCCCCACCAAGTCCCCATGGCATGCCATGCTGGTTAGCTTGGTGTTTCCTGCCGGCAATCCACTGGAGCAGCCAGTGTAGAGTTAGAGGGGCACTTAATAGAGGCCTGTGCCACAGCACCCTCCCTTCGCCTGGACCCATGAAGACAAAGGTGTCTTCCACAGAGAATGACCTAAACCGTGCCAGGTGTACCTAGTGATACTGGTATGGGTGTGAGAGAGGTCAGCGTTGTGCCACACTGGCATATCATCCAAGCTCCCCCAAGACCATGGAGGCCTTGGTAGTTAACAGATACTGTTGTTTCAAGTGCCTACAACTGTGTGTAAGTATTTTAGTGTGTATGATGTGTCTGTGTGTACAGTCCTTTCCAGGACCACCTTGAATGTCAGGAGCCATTCTTAAAGTTGCTCCCACCTGGACAAATATATAGGCCTAGCAATTGTTTTGAATCCCAGAGTGTTACTGACTGGCTAAGCATTGCCAAGCAGAACTACGTCTTAAAAAAATCTTTATGATGAGTGGTAGCGATCAGGTGTATACGCTTGATCCACTGATTCAGAGGTATGAAACTCTGTTAAAGTGTTACGGTGCAATTTGTGATTTGTAATGTTTGTGTAATTTGTAATTTGCAATGTTTAATTCCTCACTCCTGTACAACCCCACAACTGTACAATGCCAGCTGCGTAAGACGGCTGAGGCAACTAAGGGGTGACACTTACTGTATGGTTGCCCAGGCATCGAGCAGCTGAACGGTTGTGTGTGTGAAAAAGGACGAGCAGATATTTAAATGCAGTAGATATCTTAGATATTATGTTGTTTTATGCTGTACTACATTATTTGTTGTGTTGTTTTATATTGTAACATGTAATGTTGTATTTATTAAGAATAGATATTTAAATACAGTAGTTGTACATACCATATTACATTGCATTATGTTATATCATACTAGATTATTTGCTATGTTGTTTTTTATTATAATATGTAATGTTCTATTTATTGCACTTTGGTTGATTATTATTGGCCTGTTGATTTTGGCCATGTCCATGATCAGTTAGTTATTCTGGGACTCAAGTAAAACACTGTGCTGACCCACATCTGTTGTCATTCTTTCAGAATACCTAAAAGTATTAAATGTGTTAACCAGTGAAGTGAATCCCACTTCATATTTGGAACAATGGCTGTGAGTACTTCTGTTTTTAAACAGTTGTAGACAGAGGAAACAGTTAGTGTAAGACATAGTTGATGACAACTGCCAGTTGGAATGGATGAACAGTTAAATAATAGAATAACTTCACTAGTTAATTTTCTTAATTGTAAATTCTTGTAGTGAATGCTTTAAACTGTTTCAAAATAAAAGTATACATTTTCATGCAGTGGTAATTCCCTGAAATTACATTCTCTAGTTTTGTAAATCAAGATGTCTTGACATTTCAAACACTTTGGGTCCCCCCCATGGTGTGGCTTGTTACTCCTGAGACTATTTTGATCCTTTTCTATGGGACCAATCCAACGTATTGTCTAGCTGTCATAGGCTTTAGCTGTCTCACCTGCTTCACCTTCACTTGTTGTTTTCACTCCTTGTTTTCTTCTGAAGTCCACAGCCATTTCTTTAGTCTTTGAGATATCGAGCTCTAAATTGGTTGTGGTCACACTAGTCTATGTAATCTCCCACAATGCCCCAGTATTCACATTCACAACCTCCCTGAGGAATTGTCTGAGAATTTCTGCAGAAAGCAGCCATTGGGGTTGTACTGGAAGTCAGACATATACAGAGTGAACCCAGATCCCAGATACAAGATACAATATACAAGATACAATAAAACTGTAGCTGCACAAAAAGGTATGTTATTTAAAACACACGTCCTGATGTGTAATTATTCCAACCAACTATGGAAGGCTATTTTAAAACCAGGACGATGTCAATAATTTTTTTACCCAGTCCTAGAAGTGTCCACATCAAATACAGCAAAGAAGCAGTTAAGCTCTGCCAGTGAAACATTGTTGATAGTGTCAGTGGTATGTTGCCCATAACTTGGCTCTTTGATTGAGTCCCTGCTACACCTGCCTAGTGTGGTTCCCTATGAAGTGGTCCTTGATTTCTGTCTTGAGGTCGGTTCGGCCTCTTTGAAGCCTCTTTTTAGGTTGTCTCTGGTGGTCCTTACGAGGGCCCTGTCTCTCAATGACAGTGACAGTCTCAGTATAGCTGGCACTGTAGAATAGAACAGATTGTGTGTGTAATGCAGGTCATGGTTATCAAATACATCCCAAATACATCAAAGCAATCATAGCTCAGAGAGAGCTCAGTATGAACAGGTCTAGACTGTAAAAAGCTTTGACTTCCTCCTAATTAGGGAGTGTAAGGTGGGACACAAATCAGGGGGATGTATTAAATTCCTGATGGGGAATGGGCACAGATTTATATGGATGCTTGATATTCGAATATATGGCTGGTTGTACTAAATACTAAAAAAAATATTATTAAATATTCATTCACTGGGAGAACAATCTTTAAGTATGATTGAGGTTGCCAGCAATGTTATGTATAAACATATGTCACAGGTTGGGTTGCATATGTGTGGGCAGCTGGGTTAGTTTGTTAGTTATGAATGTGTGGAAAACATGATTATATTGTGCATGTCTGTAATTTGGGGGAGGGGAACTAAAGGTAAGTTAGGTGATGGAATGGAAAAACAAAGGCATACATTTCTGACATTGTAAAATCACAAATTTTGTGAGAAAAAAACTCACAAATTTCCGAGAAATAAACTTGGATATTTGTGACATTAGGCCCAGCATACACATCACATCCCACCTCCTGCAAGCCTCCAAACAGAGGTCCAGTGGCCACTGAGTAGGCTGTACCTTTCAGTATAGCCTAAATTAAATTCTGTGACGCATTGGCAGGAACAGCTTTGTCCTCTTTATGCTATGGTTGTATATGATGAATTTAAATGTTCTAATAACATGTGAGTCTAACTGAATAATTTTACTATTATTATAGACACAAAGAAAAACGACCGTAATTCTGCGTAGTTGGTGTCGTCCAAGAAGGACCCGCCAGAACGCTTGGTGGCAGTGTAACGCAATAGGTAGACGGAAATAGTGATAGAAGTAGTCATCCCATGTGGATCATTTAGAAAACATGTCCCGAGCCTAATACAATAACACTACAGTTGTCTTGTAAGTGGTGTGAAAATGGTGCGTAAATTAAAATTTCACGAACAGAAACTCTTAAAGAAGGTAGATTTCTTAAACTGGGAAGTCGACAATAACTTACAAGAGGTTAAAATACTACGGAAATACCATATCGAAAGGAGAGAAGACTACACCAAGTAAGTGAATTAGCTAACAAATGTTAGCTGACTACGGGCCCTGTGTTTAAAATTAATGTTAGCCTACTCACATGCTGTTTAACTGAGGTGGGTTGCATTGATACGTCTTTTGTTTTCATAAGGTACAACAAGTTAAGCCGCAATATTAGAGATCTGGCACGAAAAATACGGGACCTTGCCGAAAAGGATGGATTCAGAGCTCACAGTACTGCTCTTCTGCTAGAAAAACTGTGAGTGTTTTGTATTATTGATCATTGTATGTCATACTCGATAATATGATATAATACTGACAAAAGACTGCCTTTAATGTTGTAACATCCTTCTTACTGACGATGTCTACTGCAATCCTACAGGTACACTGTAGGATTAATCCCAACCAAACAAAACCTGTCCCTGGTTGAGAGTGTCAGTGCCTCCTCCTTCTGCAGGTGAAAAGGACCGCCACTGTGCTTAATCTTTTATATCTACATATATAACTACGTTTAGGGCCTTTGTAAATCAGATCAGACCTACTGAAGTAAAAGTTACTTTTGTTCTTGTTACCACTTTTCTTCTGGATATTTACGCATACATTTCTTCTGGATATAAACTGTTGCCCTTGGTTTAATGTGATTAATTCTCTTGTATTATTTTATGTCTCTGCCTTTTAGGAGACGACTGCCGACAGTCATGGTGCGCTTACGCATGGCCCAGAATCTGAAGACAGCAATTACCTTTATTGAGCAAGGACGTATCCTTACTACAATTGTGAAATTGTGAAACTGTGTAGGACATCCAGCACAAGTATATATACTCTTTTGTTGAATTGAAGCCCTATTGGTCAAGATTATGCTGTCAAAAGGACCACACACTTGATTAGTTTACTAAGGAACCAGGACAACAGTTTTAAAGTATTATATATTTGGAATATGATCTGGATATTACCTTTGCCTTGACTCCTTTCTAAGACATTAGAGTTGGACCAGAAATAGTCACAGATCCTGCATTCCTTGTCACCAGGTAAACGTTTACAACACTTAATCACAGTTCCTTGGTAAAGGGATTTTATACATGGTCTTTTGTTAGTACCACAAGAACATTCCAGTAATGTTTTTAATGGCATTGTCATTCAATTTAATACTTTCTCTGTTTACACAGGAGTATGGAGGACTTTGTCACATGGGTTGACTCATCTAAGATTAAACAGCATGTCATGAACTACAACGATGAGGTAAGGATTGTAGGAGACTTTACGTATACATTTATTTCTACTATTTTGTGCATAACTTCACTGTTATAACCTCCGCCAAGGAGGCTATGTTTTCGCCTGCGTTGGTTTGTCCGTTAGTCCGTTTGTCTGTCCGTTTGTGAACAGCATAACTCGAAAAGTTATGGATGGATTTTGATGAAATTCAGGATAGGTCAGAAGTGGCCTAACTTAGAACTGATTTGATTTTGGTGGTGATCCGGATAACCATCTGGATCCAGGAATTTTTTATTCAGTCTAGTTACCAGTGTAGCATGGAATCTACAGGGACTTTTATTTTGAAAGGAGGGAATATAGGTTGGTACGGAAATGAGGCTCCTGTTGCGGGTCAAGGAGTTGTTGAGTTTTTGGTTAGAGGGTTCAGTGAAAGACAGAGGACAGTTAGAGAAGTAGTGGTCAGCAGCCCAGTAGTTCATGTTGGCAGTGAAAATTAGATAAAGTACTTTCCTGCACCGAAGAGCCAACCAAGTTCGTGTGAGCATGAGTGAACGAACCGTCTTAAGGTGAGAATGACAATAAGGTGGAGACGTAAGCTGCCTTGGCGGAGGTCTGCGCTCTCTGAGTGCTTTTCTAGTTGTTAATGATTTTGTGTTAAATATTTCTAATATTGTATGATCATTACCACACTATTGTAAATGTTCCTGGGTTAAATATTTTTAATATCTGATGGTATGTATGTTGGTTGTTTTCAGAGAGATGACTTCGACCTTGTGGTGTAAGATTCTACATGCCATAAAACCACTCAAATCTCTATGTGGCTGATACATTCATAACAGCATTTATGACTCCTTGTAATTGTGGTCAGTATCTGACAGAATAAGCAGAACACATTCATCAAAACATGCAACAAACAACCTTTTGTTTTTGTGTTTTATTTTTTTGTTTCATATAAAAATAAATCTTTTCAATACAAGGTGTTCATAGTAGTGTTTGTGTGTTTTAAAATTACATTTGCTACTCATATTTATTTGTGCATTTCTGTAGATGCAGGAAAGGTTCTTCATAACATGTATGCAAGCACATGTTAGTACACATACCAGTCCAAGTTCAGTTATGAGAACAGCGAGGAGCCCTCAGTAAACTACCAAACTCTTAAAGTTCCTGATTTTGATAGTGGCAGAGCCACCAGAAAAAAATTACACAGTGAGTTTGTAAGACATTAAGCTGCCCCTTTGCCGTTTGTGAAAAATTGTTACAGTACTTTTTGGTATGGTACTTTTTTGAGAGGCTGGGCATGCTTTGGAGTTGAAAGGATGGAAAGAAAATGAAGAAAATGAAATCAAGCCACACAAGTGTGTGTGTATGTGTGTGTGTGTGTATATGCCTATGTATTTTACAGTGCTGAGACAAGGTAACCCAATTTACTTAAACTATCACTGGGACCGACCAGCCCGTGTGTAAATACATCAGGACCTGCTTGTGCATCCGTCATCTGCTTGTGAAGACCACGTTCATTTTTTTTACGCCCTTCTCTTCATCAGTTCCCTCCAACCCTCTTACAGAAACCCAGACTAAAGCTGAACAATAAAATCCCAGTGAATCTTAGTATCTGAGCCGGTGCACAAGTCATCCGGAAACGTAGTTTTTTAGTGTTCGCATTTTAACACCTATTGGTACGCGAAAGATTTGCTGTTTCAGAGGACACTTGACGCAGGCATTTAAAATGTTCGATTTTTTTTACATTACATTACATTGCATTTGGCAGACGCTTTTATCCAAAGCGACTTACAATCAAGGGGGACATAAGCAATAGAGGAGGACACAGAGTAGAGACACAATAGACATATGTACTTCTGCATAGGGATAGAGAGAGAGTTAGTTTAGATTAGTGTTTGTTAGTTATATTAGTTTTGTTAGGGAGGGAAGCAATCTCGGAAGAGAAGAAGATAAGCGACCAGTTGTCGATATAAAACACTGGTTAATATCATAAGTTACACATGGATGTTGTCAAAACATATCATCACAAATTGCTAACGCTAACCATGGCTAGCTTCTGCTCACCTTGTAAAATCAGTGATGCATTAGGTAAGTGAGGTACGTGATTTTTTAGCCTTTTAAAAAAAATATATATATATACCGTTATTACAGAGACAGCAACATGCATATGTTGGAGATACAATGGGTGGAAACTATACACGGAGATGACAGTATGCATGCATTTTGCTGATCAGAAAGGATGGGACTAGCATGGTCTGTATTTTGACGATTTTCTAAAACCCCACTCGTGCTCTTGGAGGGCTTCCCCCCTTTTGAACCGTAACGTGCAGAAAGGTTAATTTTCCGTATACAAATGGATGGGGGTGTCAGAGCCCGTACATATATTAGACGTACATTTGGCTGTGATATCCCTGGCTTGTAAGCTTGCATCTTGCCATAGACGGTAAAGCATCTTACAGGGCACCATGTGTCTGTGTAAATAAAGTCCGACTAGGTGTACAATACTTTAATAACAGTTCCGCATGACCCCCATCCTTTCACGTGCGTTGGATCCATCGACTATATCGTTTTAAGATAAATTGGTCCATTAGTAATGCAAACAAGCAAGGTGATCAATACGCGTTTGGAAATTTCGCTTTTATCCCCTTTCAGTGTATTTTAATTGTAATCCCTCGGTTAGACTTTGGAAGAGTGGACGGCATTTCCTCATACCGACACAGCAAACTCGAGTCAAAACACAGAAATTGGGATTGATTTCAGAATAGTGAAAGATGATAAATTCTTCTCATTGCGCATTAAAGTCATTCGATGTTTAGTTTACCATTTGGCTTTTCATCACCATCATAATCATCATCACCATCACAAAGACCTAAACTGGCAAATGAATAGGTGGCCCATCGATTATTTATGTCTGTAGGCTGGAATTCACATGCAAGGCACGGGCGACAGTTTGAGCGAGTTGTGAACCCTCCTGCTAGAGCTGCTCTTTACGGTTTTAATTTGGAAAACAGCAACATCGTTAATAAGACAACATAAAGTAAGTACAATCAGCAGTGTAGTGAGTGTATAAACGGTAATGTTCGGGTTCAAGAACGTGAATGTGTGTGGAGGTACGCACGGTTCGAAATGCCTTGGTTTCTGTTTCTTTGTTATTCCCCGTTGTTGTCATCCTATCGTTTCTTTTTGGCATCCTACCTTACTTGTACTTAGATTTTGGTTGGTATGAAATCTGTCGTAATATTTGAAGCAGGAACATTAAATGGGCACATTTTAAACGCAAACAGCTGTGTGTTAGCTAACTGACGTTGGTTGTGTGGCAGCTTTCAGCAATGGGTTAACTTGTGCCGATCTCTATCAAATTGCTGCTGTGCTGTACTTTCTGTGCGGCTATTTCTGGTTGTAATTACTGTTGATCGCTGCCATACGATGAAATATTGCGCCGCGTATGATCTTTTATCGCCAGTGCCCATTGCTAAGGCTAAAGTTGTACGTTAGAAATATAGATGTACAGCTTCACCCAGCTGTGCATTTCGTGTCACGTCTCTGCGATTATGACTGGGCAAAAGCAGTTCTATCACTGACTGTTTTGGATTGAGGGATTGGGGGTTTGAATTGTTAAAACAAATATATGTTGCTGTTTTAAACCAACACCGCCATTGCCCATTTCTTGAACTGTACAGAACACCAGGTATTGTCCTCACATCACCTGCTCCTCAATTAAATCTAAACCGTCGCGGGACAGTTTTCATGTGGCCCTCACTTCTGTAGTAGCCAGCATTTGACCATTCTCATTCCGGGTGTTCCGACTGTCTCTTTTCTACTTTTTTGGTTTACGTTCTCAAAGACAGCGACTCATATACTGGCCATTCCGAGACTCTGTCAACATGAGAGATGAGTAATGTCCGAGGCGCCACTTACTAGGTCCTGCAAAAAAAAAAAAAAACGTTTGTTTTGTGTTCGTAGCTAAAAGTGAATTGCCTGAAAGTCTGTCCTTACTGTTCAGTCTGTTGGGATCTTTAGATGGAGGCTACAAGCGTGGCAAAATGGATATGTGGTTTGTCAGTGAAAACAATCTTTGACAACGTAGATATGCCTTGCAGGTCAGGTCTCAAGGCTACCTTTTAATTCATCAGTCGACAAGGTCCCCTGCACGAACCAGGCTGTCTGTCAGACCCTGTATAAATGTACTGTAGCCTATAAAGCCAACAACTTACTGTTTAAGTCAGTGGTTAAATTCCTACTCAAAATTCTTATTTTTGCAGAAGATATGACCTACAATCAAACTTCTTTACCAAAGATGTTGTGCTTGGTAATGCATGCATACGATGTTCCTGCATTTCCGTGTTAGTTTACATTTATTTTTTTCTTTGCTCTTTGAGGTTTAACACTGAGATGTAGGAGGCTAAAGGCAGGGAGTGAGGCGATGGGCTGCACCTCAGCCAAGCAGTTGTCAGCTGTACCCAATGAGGATGAGGGCCAGAGCAAGGCCTACAGCAATGGAGATGCCTTTTCAGGTTCGTTTCAACCGTCTTTCTGTTCAGCATGAGCAGTTTGCCAGAAATAAACAAATTATTGTTTTTGTTAAGATATAAGCTTGTCAGAGAGATGGAGATGATTAAATTACAGTTTTCACATTCATCCTTTCACCTATTTTTTGTGAATGTATATTTGCTTTATCCAGAGGAATATAAAACAAAGGGAGTGGAGAAGGTCAGATATGTACATGGCGAAGAAGACCAATTGAATGCATGCAATGAGGAAAACCTGGTAAGATTGCACATAAGTAAAGTTAGCTTGGGCTTTTAATAATAATCATGCTCAGCAGTTCCACTGTAATGGAAACCTATACATTATATCATGTCACAACTGTGGTGTCCGACATTTTCCAAAACCTCTGTTAGTATGTAAATGGAAACATAATTGTCCTTTATGCATGTTAATTGCAGAAGAAAAGTACACTTTTGCATAGAGGCAAACCGAAGGACCAAGGTGATAATGGCAACAAGATAAGGTGAATTGCATTCCCTGTCTACTGTGCAAAATGTCAACACTAAGCTGACTTATGTTTTGTAACACTGTACAACCATTACGTATTCAGTCATGCACTAGAGGATTATTTGAACTGTGGTACTCTACTGAAATGACCGAATACTCATTATTGTGTCTTTTTTAATCGCTATGCTATGTGGTTTCTATGCCATTCAGTATTCACTCATCAGAAAGCCAACAGGAGTTTTTCCGGATGCTAGATGAGAAGATTGAGATGGTAAGGGATGACCCATTCACCTACATTGTAACTGTATGCAAACGCACCAGTTTAATCAGTAGAAACCAGTGTTCTGTCCACATACTGTATTAGACTATAGACACTATCTAGCCATCACTGCATCTAGAGAAGGCTGGTGTGATTATTTTTTTTCTGTTTCCAGGGGCGGGACTACTGCTCAGAGGAAGAAGATGTGACATAGCACAGTTCTGAAATTTTATTCACTTCCACTCAAGGCCTGATCCCTGGTCTTTCATCACACCCAACTTTTGTCTCCTCTCCTTGGTGAGCACTCATAAGAAAAGCTTGGATGTGCAAAAGCAATACGGTGCAGACATGACACAACTTGACAGACATATTAAGGCAAGGGCAATTCTAAATAATCTTTGTTTACACCTGACAGAAGTTTTCTACTGAACCCTTTACGTTTTCTGTGCCATCACAACAACTTGCCATACCCTTTCAATAGTGCATTTAATCTGTGTTATGGTAAAGTACACTCACACAAACAAACTTGTCAGGTACCACAAAAGTTTTAGGATGGACACAAAACAAAAAATGGTTTTCAGTAGTGCTCGTTCAGGTGTTTTGTCATTCTAAGCCAGGAGAGGAGACAGGTTATGGTTAGCTGTGGAAGACGAGTGGAATGGAGCTTTGGCAAAAGCCATGTTCAGACTGTCTGCATATCCCCATGCCTTATCTTGCTGCTGCCTACCTAAAAGATTAAGAGGGAAAGTGGACTTTTGTTGAACACTAAGGCAGTGCTGGACACCGTTCTTTTGGACAGACTTTATTTTGAACTTTTGCCAATATTTGATCAGGATTTTTTTCCTGAATAGTTTGACATGCTAAGGTCATGCCTGAGGAGTAAAATACACCCCAGATACTTATTACTGTTTTTAAGCACCAGAGCTTTTTTTATTTGAAACAAATGCCCATTTAGCACTGTAATAAACCAATTCTATGACTCTATAAATGGAATAAATGTTAATAACACCAAGTCATTGGCTTATATTTCAGTTTTAAGTATGATAGTTTCACTCCAGAAATGACCACCTGGTACTCATTCAATGAAAAGAAAAATATTTGACATGTGAACAGAGCATTTCTCTAGTCTATAATGAAACTTTCCCCCCCTGCAAGTTGTGTGGTCTTCTCCTGTCAGGTTTTTCTGGTCTTTCCAAGTTGTGCTGTACCTCTCAATCATGTGTACCAATCTCAGGACACTAGTGCTGTTAAGTATTGACTGCAGTTTACTGTAGAAATACTCTCTACCATGGGAAATTTCAGTCCTAAAATCCATTCTATTTTCTTTAGTAGTATCTACATGTGTTGATATGTAAAGAATGTAGATCCAAATAAATATTTAAAATCACTTTGTAAACTTTGCTGTCTGTAGCTGAAAACATATGAGACCAGATTGAATTTGTGGGTGAAGTTATTTGTGTGAATGAAGTGTAAATGGCCATGGCACCTGAATTGCTGTAGGACCAACTGTAAGAGGTCTTTTGGTTTATTATTTACTGGATGTAAAATACAAGCCAGTCCTGCATACGGTCCTTTGTATGTTCAATTCCTGTAAGTCAGAGTAGATTGTGTCCAAATGTAACTGAAATGTTTACCTAAAGTATTAATTATCACAAAATATGGCATTAACATGTATATCTATACATGAACAGTATTGTAACATGTCGAAGTATTCAGCCATGTGAGATCCTCAAAATGCTCTAGATGTATCCTGTCTAGACTTTTCTTGGCAATCCTTCACATCTGTTTGAAAGACCTGCTTGACCTCTAATCCTTGTTTTTTTTAATTGTTTTTTTTTTCTACTAAAAATGTTTGCCCGTGTTTTACTGTTATACCCTGGTCACAATGGGGGTTTAAGTCTGGAAAATTACACTGAATAAATAACTTCTGCCTTCATCAGAAAATGAAAGGTGCATAAAGTGGGTCTTCACAGCTTGTAAATGTGTACTAATAAGAATGCATAAGGCTGAATAATGAATATGTCAATTTATATGGATTGCACTTTTATGTAAACCTGAATGGTTAAGACATTTTACAAATGTATTGGAACTGCTATCTGCTTATGGTATGCTAAAGGCAAAAAGGAAGCACAGGTTAGTTGAATTTAATCACTTCTGTAATACTACTAGGCAGCACAAAAGAAAACTTAGTTATGTATTTATTTGTGTTTATTTCAATAACCAACACTTCTCTTGAAATGACACCATTGGGAGTTCTGTAAAGCCTTTGTACAACTCCACCAGTTCAGTTCTTGCAACAGGCATAGAGGATGTCCATAGCAGGCACTCCTGGAAACAGTCCTCTCCAGTTCCAACACTACTGAGGCAACTGCAGCTAGGTGTTATAGTAGTCCAAGGCATCTGTTAAGCCTCTAGGTGGTATTCTCTGCTTGCGGTGCTGTCGCTGAGTCTGATCCTGGATGTTAACTGGAGGGACAGGGGTCAACAGGCCCCTGCTCAGCCTCTGGTACACACATGTGGAGTCCACTGTTTCTGCACACAGCAGCATGGGGTCAATTCTGCCCAACACACACTGCATTCTGGGTGACAAGTGAAGACAGCAGCAAAATACTGCCCCATTATCTCAGTGTTTCCAAAGCTTTACTCACTGACAATGACGGTACACTGTCTACAGAATTCCCAAGTTCTGTCCACCTCCACATAACATAGAGTGTCAGGTATAAGGGGAGGAAATCCCTGGCTTCCCTCATTTACACTCATTGCAACAACAAACCACCGGTGAGTCTTGGCATAATGGAATACAATCTGTTGAAGTGAACGGAGCAACACACATGGCCAGTGGAAGGACAGAGCAACCATCGCCGTCGCCTTCCTGCTCTTTTGATTTTCTTATACATTTTTTTGCATGTCATAATAGAAAGTAGCTGTCTGGTAGTTTGCTTTTCTGGATAGGTCAGATACTTCTCGCTTATCATAAGCTGGAGCATATTGGCTTAAGTCATGATTATTGCAACATTCATAAAGGGTCAATTGTGTTGTGTGTGGCCTTGTATCTCATGGGTTAAATCATATGGTTAAATCCAGGCAGTTGCGATTAAGACATGTCATGAACCCCTCCCTGCCCAAACACTATAACCACTAAATTTTATGACATATCTGCAGTAGTAGCAGGGTGAAAGTGAATTTTGACATTTTAGTATACGCCATTTAAATGGTAGGCCCATTCAAAATACATTTTCACTTCAAGGAAACCAAATAGGTAACCTACGCTCAAACTCAATAGCCAATAACAGCTATAGTAAGCTTGAATGGTTTGAAACCAATAGTATTTTATTTTTATTTACATTTTACCAAACATCCCTACTATTTTGACATTAGGTGTGTAGCTCAAAACAGAAAACATATCCTTCCATTACCACCTATATCCTACTGAGATAAATTACTTGTTTGAGTATGTCTAATATTAGCACTAATATTGAAGCCAGAGTCTCCAGTATCAGAACTGATTTTATTGTCATCAGTTTTTAAAAAACAATTTACTTGTGTAATGTGGTAGTCAGGTAGGTGATGCTGTGGTCTTAAGACAGGTGATAATGTGGCCTTTAAACAGGAGAAGTACTACACATCATCTTGACTAATGTTCCCCCCTGCTTCTGAGCAGAAATACTAGTGCAGTTTCTTCATAACTTCGCATGCAACCTGTGTGGAGAGGTTTCGCCCCCCATGCCCTGCACTGATTAAAAAGTTCCTTGGGGTTGCCTCCTGTCACCCATCCATGGCATGTCATCATCATGATGCACACTGTAAAGATTAGGTCATTCACCTTTTTGGGGTGCAATTGAATCTGTGCAAAACTCTCCATCACAACAAGAGAATACCAAAGGCATTCTCCACCACATTCATTGCCAGTGACAATCAATTGTTAAAAATCCTCTTCTCCCTCTCAGGATTGTGGCCTGGCCTAGGTATGGCCTCATCAATTACCTTTTCGAAGGAATAGCAGTATCCCCTATCATAACATGCAGGACTGGACCTAACTTCTCAAAGTTGGGCAGTGGCCTGTCTTCTTGCACACCAAGCTTTTAGAGCTGTAGCTGCTATGAATGTAAACAAACGTTAAGCTACTCATCCATTTTACAAGGATTAAAAATGGAAAAAAGAGGTGCAGGTTATAGAAATGAGGCGGTTAATAAACACGGCGTGAGCAAGTCTGTTGTCAGCTAGATGGAGAGAGACATTTAAATGCGCAATCAGCTTAAAATAAACAAGATTCAAACCAAAACGTTTATGGGACCGGTCTATCTTTACTGTGATAACTTCTTTTTCACTAGGTGAATTATTGTTTTCAGCGGAACAGCAGGAACGTGGACAGTGGCTGATAATAGGCGATATGCCGATAATGGGATCAAAAAAACAAAACATGCATGGAACCCCAACTGTCGAAACAGACGGTTCAGAAATACATGTTTTTTTGTTGTTGTTGGCAATGTTACATTGTCGCAAGAGCATTTACCTATATGACGCTTACCCATCTCATTAGCCATGAAACACTTAACCAAATAAGCGTAACTTTAATTGCTGTACCGACAGTGTCGGCAAAGATTGTGAATGGATAGGTAGTATTTTTTGTGAAAGTAAAAATCTGACACATAGTGAACTGTATCCCAATAGCCGGCTCTGTGACAACCCATAACTCCACGGTGACACCTAATGGCCAGTTTTGCTACCAACAAAAACATCTTAAATGTTCTGAGTGCTTCCATCCCCGTTTTAGGCCTACACACCGCCCAATTCACGGTTGCTGTAACTATTCTAAAACTTGAAAATTCAGGATTTATAATTCTGACAACATCTTAATCCTAATTTGGAGTTGACCTGCTGTTTGCCGACAATTAGGTCTCTTTAGAGACCTTCCGTTCAATAATGGCATATGTATTATTTGGGTATTGTGTTATATGGCTGCAAACGGTTTGTGTGTCTCAGAAAGATGTTTCTTTGGCAAAGTTTCTTTTGAAATTTGGCATACATATTTGCCCCGCTGATCACAAAACTTGGCACATGCAAGCACACTTTTTGCAGTTCGGTGCTGGTGTGAGGGGTTGTATTGAAACCAATGGAATGGAATGTTGGAAGCGCAGTGCTCTGCACTTTGTCGGAACCGGTGTGCGGAGGCCTTAAGCCTAAGCGCCAATGACATCATAGGGGGGGTCCTCCTACGTCATAATTGATATATTATATTTTATCCTCACGAATCTTCTGATGTTTCAGTGTAGGGAAGTCAGTTGATCGGATGTATAGCATTCAGATGACCTCTACATTTTCAGTGAAAATCGAACGGCCGGTAGGCTAAGAAAGATATGCCTTGGAAGGTGGACTCATTCCTATGGAATAAGGTCCCAGTTCCACCAAGCCAGCCAAGACGGACAGATCAATCAGGAAAGCGCAGGTTGAACTGTTTGGAAGTGCTAAGCTCAGACACGGTTGTGAAAGCTGGTGAAAATGCCGCAGGGACATCCTTTCCCCAGCAATCATCTACCCTGAGGAAAAGCAACCAAGATGATGGATTTTTCCTTGAGCCCACACCACCTGCAAAGGTATATAAAACTCTGGCTCCGTCAACTGCTGATCAGCCTGGGGAGACTTCACTAAAATTTAAAGAGGAAGCAAAGGCTAGAAAGGTACAAATTGTAGCACGCTACTCTAAACGACTGGATGAGACTCCCTGGGAGCTCCAACCTCTGACTGGTAAAACTAATACCACTACTGTAGTCAGTCAGAATGGGGAAATATCTTTGGCTTCAGGTGTCAAGAGGTACAAAAGGCCACAGCTGACCTACAAAGAGACACCATCTGCTCCAAAGAATGGCACCATAGGTGATGGAACTGAAGAAATACTTCAGATATGTTCCATTAAGCCCAAAGACAGAAGAGTAGAAGTGATCCAAAGTTCCACTGTGGAGTCTTTTTCCCTTGAGCCAGCCTCTCCTGCAAAAGCAGAGACCTCTTCCAGTTTTCCAAAAGCTAAGGATACTAAGCAGATGTCCACTGCTGTCAGAACCAGAGGCAGAACCCTGAAACCATGCTTGACCCCGAGCCATGTAGCTCAATACAAGCCCCAGCCTCCACCAAAGGCATCCAGCTATTCTCCATCCACCAACGCTGGAGCGTCTTCTCAGGAACTGAGCCCAGCTCAGGGTAGCAACAGAACCAGCCAGCAGAAGATTGTTCGCTCTGAGCTGAAGCGCCCTGCAGCAAAGACCGTCCGCTCCAGTCTCGTGGCTGCCAGCACCAGTAAGAGTTGCCCGCTCTTGAAGCCCCAGTGTAGCCCTGTGGTGCTTAGCTGCACCACCAGGGATCTAGTCCGGCAGGATGTGCAGCCACTCAGGAAGTCTAAGGGGAAGAGGAACCTCAGGGATACTTCAGCACCTCCTTCCCCTCCTCAGAGGCCAGCATATGCTGATGAGCTGAAAGCCATCCGTGCTCTGATCCGGCAGAGCCAACAGCAGCATAAAGACCTCCAGGGCAATCACATACCTGCACTGATGGATCAGCAAACCGATGCATGGAGACTCTGTGCACCTGCTCCACCTGCTGAGGGCCCCCAAGTTGCCCAGAAGTGCAGGCGTCAGTGTAGCAGATTTGTGGTCAGTGTCCAGCCTAGCCTGCCTCCCATCACGGAGAGCCCAGAATTCCGTATATCTCCTCCATCTCCTCTGCCTGCCCTCCATGTGGCCGGTGCGCCACCAACCTGCCCCCACTGGGCACAGGAAGAGGATGACAGCCACTTCTGACAACCCACTGCGTCCCCTGCACGCTTTAAGGCAGTCGACATTGTCTGACAGAGCAGTTGTGGGGATAATTATCAAATTAACAAAAGAACAGATATTCACGCTCACTCAGACACTTACACATACTTGACTCCACACACACTGCATTCATTCCACACAGTTTACACACTACCACTTACTCATCATCTTTACTCCATTGTTGATGAATTTTCCACCTTGGTACCACATTGGACTTTTCACGCCCTACACTTTTAAAAGTTTATTTTTAATAAATGAATTGGTTTAAACTGCATTCATGGTTGTGTCCCTTTTATGTTACGTTACCAATAAACTGGGGTCAGAACACTTGTCATAATTGATGAGTTGCTATGGCAAGTGTAGACCACTGCGTTTTCATCTGAGTTTTCAGGTTGGTACTCTCATTAATATGTGATACTTTTATTTTAAAATGTACTCAACAGTAAACAACATACACTAAAAGAATGTTATAGGCCGGGCTTCCTTCCCTAAGATTTCCATTTTTATGAAAATCATTACTAACTGTAGTCTGTGAGGCTGACTGAAGCCATTAAAGGAAATAAGTGTGTGTACGAGGGGATGTGGATAACAGGACTTATTGATGAGACCGATGTGTGTTGGAAGCGCCTAATTTAGTGACATGATAGTAACGAAAGGTGTCTGCTTCACAACTACAGTCGAATACCTGTAGCTTCTAAATCATCATTTTTCTTGTTGGTGCTATCTGTTACATGGTTGGATATGAATACCTGCATGTGTAAGTGAGATGTTTGGCTGCTGTGAGAAAGACCAAACCAGTAGCATTGGGCATTTAATGTCTCTTAAAGTTGTATGTGCACATATGTTGTATAAAATATGTCCCTTTCAAATGACAACATGTTTAGATTTCAGTATTTCAAATACATACATACAATTTCCTAAGTATGTTTTTTTTCCTTCAAACAAAATGCAAACTACAAAATACTCAAAAGTAGTAAAATATTTTATGTATTTAAATTACATTTAAGCACTTTAGCATACATTTCTATCCTTCAGACTAAAAAACACTGACAAAGTCAAAATAGATATATTTTAAACAGTGAATACCTGTTGAGAAATGAACACATTACATTAGCACTATATCCAGATCATCCAAATCATATTGATTTGTTGTTCCATTTACTAATAAATAGTGTCTTTACAGAGCATGTTCATTATTTACGAATATGCTAATAACACAGACCTCCAGACTTAAAATACTAGGGAAGTACATTACAAAGGTGGTTAAGTGACAAACCTGGTTTACTTTAACATGAGGTAGTCAGGTTTACGATGAATTGTAAAGAACCTGTTGCTGTCAGTGTAGTTAAGAGAATGAAGGCTTTGTCTCCTCTATTAACAATTTTACATCTACCTCTGGGTTAGCCAAACCAGGTTTATTACTTAGCCATGTTTGTAGTGTACCCATCAGGTTTATCTACCCAACATTTCAACAGTGGTGGTCCCTACAGCAGCTTACAAAACAGTTAACTATTCAGAAACATTCCATAGAATATTCAATATCTTCTTTTTCCCTCCAAAACAGTGCAGGTGGCATTGGTCATTAGTATTTGCTGGGTTGCCAAAAGAAGATTCGACCGAGTAGACAGGAATGTACTGAAAAATCTTCTAGTAGTGATTGTACTGGTGTAGTCCTCAGTGCTGCTGCCTAATAACCAGAGAGCAATTAATGAGTTAAGGCAAATCACACACACACAAACACACACACACACACACACAGACAAACACACACACACACACACACACACACACACACACACACACACAGACAAACACACACACACACGCACACACACACACACACACACACACACACACACACACACACACACACACAAATGTAAAAAGATAGAGAGGCTTACTTTCTTCTGCGCTGATAGTAAAAATCCACAATCCAGTGCACTAAGAGTGGCCAGGCAATAGCAAGAGACATAGTGACTGGAGACAAACTGAAGGGCCACCAAGATGTCCTCTACAACACAACACAATACCTTAATTTTGTCTCACAATCTCATTTACTGGGGTTTTCCATGTATGCTTAAAATCAGTGTAACAAAAAAGCAAGCACATCAGTTACTTCTAGAGGATTTTTTCATGTCCTACCACAGTTGATGTATGCAAAGGTTGAACAATATAATTTAAAAACCTGGCCGTTCTCTTCTCATAAACACATCTAATGCAAAACATGACATACTTTGGAATTACGTTTTTATATTGTATTACCTTTTTTGCTTCATTTATAAGCTGTTCCTTTCTGAGGGCCAGGGACTTTGTCTGAAAAAGTAAACAATTCATACACATAAACACATCATCCTGCCACATATTTCCAGTAAAGTTGTTGGCATTTTAAACCATGATTTGGTTTGAAACATGGTCAGGAATGGCTTTGTTCAAGAAGACCAGTTCAATAGATTAGACATGGCTCCAACTTAGTGGCAATGATGTGTTTTTAAAATGAGGTCAATACTTAAGATGTTTTCTGCTCTAATGTGGTTAAAAAAGGCCGTTCTCCACCCATGGCAACCAGACTACATAGTGGTCTTACAATGATGCAAAACATGACGTGATAGTTTAGTTGCCCTGCAAATGATTCTTTCAAACTTCCTCACCTGTGATGAGCTCAGGGCCTCAAGAGTGTTCAGTCTCTGCAGCACATCTTGCATGTCTGCCTGCAGACGTGTGAGCGCCATGGCAATATCCTTGTTTATATTTCCCATAGCAACAGTCTTGCTCTTCTGATTGTCTGTGTTGTCTTCCTTTCCGTGGTAGCACAGCCCTGTTCCGTGTGAACTACTACCTACAGGAACAGGTTTTAAATAGACAAAATGATAGTGCTAGCTATCAAGGAGAGCTTGTTATTTCATAGCAAGTCATGTTTATGCAGGGAAAGTAATTCTGGCATTTACTGCCACAAGTTATTACCTTAATGAACACATACAAAGCTAAACATTTTCAGCTAATTATTAATAGTAGTCCTCCATTTCACTGAGGCCCCACCTTTCATCTGGACTGAGCTCTGGTCAGGCTGGACTGTTCCATGTGACTCAGTGGCGGGGGGACCACACTGTGCATTAGGGTCCTGTTCCCCACACTCAATGGCCTTGCTCCCTCCCTGTGGATTCTGCCTTTTGGCCCGGCTTTCTTCAGGCTTTGCCAGTGGGATCCTGGGAAATGCAGCGCCCTTGGGCAGGAAATGAGCATTTGTCAGAGTATGACAGCCATGATAAATTAAGTTAGACTATGCAGTTGCTGCAATACAATGACGTGGACTGTAGAGTCAAATTCTGTTTATTGAACAACAAAGCAAAGAGATTTGATTTATAGCTGTACTAAAAATGTCACATTTCTGTTTTGTCCATTCAAAATGTGTTTGTGTCTGTGAGTATTTCTGTAAACTGCTAAACTGTGCATGCACATTGCCATTCTGACATATATTGTGGGATGTCAAAACTCTGAGTTGCAGACCTGGTCACCAAATGGCAATTTAACAAAGAGAAATGACCCTTAATTGTGTGAACTCCCTACCCTTGCCATTAACACACTGTGGCCAGGCCACATTCCTTAACACCTGATTGCAGATATCCTCCACTGCCAGCTGACTACTTCAAGCTAATTGTAAGTTCAAAAGTATCTGTAAATGTAAATAATTGTAACATGTAAAAGTTAAGGACGGTGAGAAAGTGTGTGTTTGAACCATATGCACAGGGATGGAGGTTAAAGACAGTTTGGTGAAGTTCTGCTCTCGTCTTTTCTCTGCTATCTGCTACTGGCATGTCATCCTTTGTTTTCTCTCTTTTCTTCTTCTTCTTCTCCACCCCCTTGCTCTCTCTCTCCCCCAGACAAACACACACACGGTTTGTAATTTTTCATTAGTTGATGCATCAACAGTTTATCTAATAATGGTTTATTTAATTCTTCTGTATGTGCTATTCTGTAAGTGTTACTGTGGTTCTTTCCTCTAATTCCATCTGGCCACAGATAGAGAACCCTAGACCGTAAAAAAGCCCATTTCAAAAAAAGTTTTGTCCCCTCAGCTATCACTTCACTTAACAAACTTCTGTGACAGTTGCCTACTCCCCTGTATTCTATTGTGTTATGTTGTCTGCTCTGTCCACCTGTTCCTTGTGTTGTGTAGAGGGAGATACATGGGAGGAGGGAGAAATGTATGTTTTATGTTATATATCTGTGAGACTGTGTATGTGTTGAAATATGGGAAATGCTGTTTATGTTGCTGTGTGTTTATGTTGCTGTGTATGTGACGCCTAAATTATTTACATCTGCTACTTAGTTATCGATCGTCCTACATTCTGTTTGATTGATATTTGTAATTACTGTAATTTATGCTGTTAATCAACTGTTAACTCATTTACCATTCATGTAAATGTAAGCTTGTCCAAAACAGTGTCCAAAATAAACTAGATGTTCCGGTCTAACCCGAGAGGCTCCAATATTAAGCCCAATAATTGTGTAACTCATTTGAGGTCCCTTCTGTAATCATGTACAGCATAACACTGAATAAGAATTGCCTACTTTCTCCAGAGCAGGATGTTCTGAGGAGTCACAGTGCAGATAATCTGGGGCCCGAGTCTGGCAAGTTTGTTCAAGGGTCACTCCGTTGTGATCTGGTGAGGAACCTCTCATCACTTATACATTCATGTAGACACTACAGCTACAACAACTATCATCAGCCACTCTAAACAACCTTCCAGTTGACAAAGACAGCAGTTTTAAAACTGTATTCTCCTAGACTAATTGTCTACAATTACAATAACTACTCTTACCTATAGATATATCAGCCTGTACCTGTATAATCAAGTTTGTATAGTACCTATTCTCGAGTATGAACAATCCATATGGCCTGTTTAGATAATGAAATTTGTATCATGGCTACAGTATACCATGACCGTTAGCATACACATTACTGGAGCTAGTCCACCCCCAGACAGTAAAGGCCCTGCTGTGTGTTTGTTCCAACTTGTAGCAGAAAACCTTAGCTATGTAGATGAGCCAGTTAGCAAAATAACCTTTCATAAGTACACAGGTAAGCTAGGACTTTTAAAGAGAGAGAGAGAGAGAGAGAGAGAGAGAGAGAGAGAGAGAGAGAGAGAGAGAGAGAGAGACAGAGACAGAGACAGAGACAGAGACAGAGAGACAGAGAGAGACAGAGAGAGACAGAGACAGAGAGAAAGACAGAAAGAGAAATACTGAGTGGCAAAGACAGAGAGGCTTACTAGTGAGAGACCCATCAGCGTTGCAGAGGATTTTCTCATATGGTGGCTCCTGAGAGCAGTCTAGTTCATCCTCCTCATCCTGGCTGTTGAGTGAGCTGTGAGTGTCACTGGTCAGGGAGGAGCTGCTATTCTCCCCACTGCCATTGTAGACAGGAGACCCACCTCTGCACTCGGTGACATCTATAATTGGTCCTGTATGGTCCAAGCACTGGTCCTCTAAAAGTGATGGTTAAGAACATAACACTGCTAGGAAACAAAGCTAATTGCAGCTAAGTCAATAAGGGCATTAAAACACACACATTTATGCTACCACACACAATCAATTCTGAACATTTGGAGCTAAACTGAGAGATCCAACAATGTCTAAGAGAAACAAGAGTGGCAGTTCTTCAGTACCTTCTTCCTTCCAGATAACAAGACTCTCCTCTTCCTCTTCATATTTGATGTCATCCTCCTCTTCCTCATCATCACCATCATCTCCTGCTTCCATTCCATATTTGTATGTTGTGGTGCTGTTCCCGTTTATCAAATTCTGATCAGATTCCATAGCACCTCTGGCTGGTAAAGGTGTACCCATATGGTAAGAACAATATACATCAAAATTATAAATATAGTATGTTTAAATTGCATAGTATGTTTAATCTGTTCTTTTAAGAACTGTGTGCATTAGGAACAAGCCCAACACATAACATTAACCTTAGATTATGTTTTTGTTGGTAATTCAGTGAATCCACGGAAAGACGTAACTAAACAGAATTGATTCAGTTATAAAGAGAAGCACATATACAGGTGCTAGTCATATAATTAGAATATCATAAGAAAAGTTGATTTATTTCAGTAATTCCATTTAAAAGTAAAACTTGTATAACGTACATTCGTTTCACACAGACTGACATATTTCAAGTGTCTCTTTTAATATTGATGATTATAACTGACAACTAATGAAAAGCCCAAATTGAGTACCTCAGAAATTTTGAATATTTTGAAAAGGCTCAATATTGAAGACACCTGGTGCCACACTGTGACTCAAAACACCTGGAAAGGCCTTTAAATGGTCTCTCAGTCTAGTTCTGTAGGCTACACAATCATGGTGAAGACTGCTGACCTGATAGTTGTCCAAAAGACCACCATTGACACCTTGCACAAGGAGGGCAAGACACAAAAGGTCATTGCTAAAGGGCCTGACTGTTCACAGAGCTCTGCTTCCAAGCACATAAATAGAGATGTGAAGGGAAGGAAAAGATGTGGTAGAAAAAAGTGTACAAGCAATAGGGATAACCGCACCCTGGAGAGGATTGTGAAACAAAACCCATTCAAAAATGTATGGGAGATTCACAAAGAGTGGACTGCAGCTGGCGTCAATACTTCAAGAACCACCACGCACAGACGTATGCAGGACATGGGTTTCAGCTGTCATATTCCCTGTGTCAAGCCACTCTTGAACAAGAGACAGCATCAGAAGTGTCTCGCCTGGGCTAAAGACAAAAAGGAATGGACTGCTGCTGAGTGGTCCAAAGTTATGTTCTCTGATGAAAGTAAATTTTGCATGTCCTTCGGAAATCAAGGTCTTCATATTTTTCATGTTCATACTTTTCAGTTGGCCAAAATTTCTAGAAATCTTTATTTGTATCGCTATACAGAATACAGATACTGAATTTGGGATTTTAATTAGTTGTCAGTTATAAACATCAATATTAAAACAAAAAAAAACATTTGAAATATATCAGTCTGTATGTAATACATGAATATAATATACAAGTCTCACTTTTTGAACGGAATTACTGATAAAAATAAACGTTTTTATGATATTCAAATTATATGACCAGCACCTGTACATTATACAAGTATTGTCAGTACAGCACCCCATGTTATGCCTTTTTAATGTAAATGGTTCAGTAAGTGCCTTGTCTACCGCCCTAAACCCTGACTGCCATGGAGAATCACGCCCCTGCACAGCATGACATGCGTATTCCAAATGAAAAAGGATTAGCTCATCAAATTAAGCCCAACAGCTGATTAAAATACAAACACCACTGAAACCACTGCCACTGTTGGCAGAGGGTGAAATTACTACGAACAATAGGCTGCGTCTTGACATTTTTTGCCTTTCCCTCTTTACTTGTAGCTAACAGATATATTGCTGTTTGGCAATAACAATTCAATGTCACTGTCTTCATTGCATCATGTTACAGACCAATAATAAAGCATAATGAGGTTTTGTATAGGGATGTACCAATACATTGGCTAACACTGGTATTAGCTGGCATCAGTTCTTTTTTCTATCATATTGAATATATTAAGATATTTTGTCAATATCAGTGACAGATATTCATCTTTCATTTAAGATCAGTTCTGCACAAGCTGTGTTATATATGGACTGCTAATGACATGATAAAAATTCATTTTTTTAACATTATGTTTCTCTGACACTCAGAACATCTATAAGTGCAACAAGAACATCATATTAGGATCAGCATCAATGTTTGGTAAAATTCTGATCCGAAACATTTCAGAATCTCAGAATTTTATAATTGGTACACCTGTAATTCTGAAAACGAAGAGCAGAGATGCGATGCCTTATTTTGCAATACTCCAAAGCATGCTGTTAAATTACTACTGTAACACTACTTTTGTACTACACATTGTTGATATAAGCTTACCTGTGAACTCCACTGATTTAGATAAGTCACCATCATCAACAAATTCATAGAAGTTGTCAAGGACATCAAGTAGTTCTGAAACATCCTCTGAGACAGGAAGTATCTCCAGAATCTGATGAGATTACACATCTTATTGAGAACAAAACAACTTAAAGAAAGCTACTCATAGTTAGTCTATACAAAAGTATACAAAAACGTACCAGTTTAATTTTTTCAACGTACTCCATCATGGCTCTCTCTTTTGTCATGTCCCCCAAAGCTTTCCAGGCTTCCCTGTATATATGAGTATAGCTGTTACACGTCATCCTTATTTATCTCACTACATTAACCAAATAAAGGCCTCCCCAAATGAAAGCCAATTCAGTCAACTTACTCTAACACCCCCGAGGATATGGTTGAGTAATAACCTCTTTCTAAATGTAATAACATTGCAAAACACTTCTTCATACTAATCAATAAGAAAGAAATAAACAGTAATACATGAAATGTGGAGTTATGTTATAATTTTGAACTGAAGTCCAACTGCCAAAATGTAATATGGGGTTTAAAAAACAGTGTATAACGAATAGCTTTTAACTTGCCATTTAGCATTTCCCTCTGAATCCCAATAACTGGGTTTTGAGACATCACAGGGACCAACTGTGGCTTGTTTAAAATAAGCATAAAACACTCGCATCATATCGTCTGACGGTTGATATAAACCTGTAAAAAGATGTTGGATTAAAGACTGGTTAAGGTGGACCTAAATGCAGGCAGTACAATGTAACACTCCCAAATCGGTGCTGATCGCATGTAGGCTTATAGACTATATCATATATATTATGTATGTATGTATGTATGTATGTATGTATGTATGTATGTATGTAACTATTGCCGACAAAATAGCCTCATTTAAATGAGTGTGTTTAACGACAGAGGATAAAGCCCTCTGCCCAGTTAACCATCACCAACGTGTGCAGACCATGGAACACGCACTTACCGTCGTAAGGTAAATTTTCTATCACTTTCACAGCGGCATCAAACCGAAGTTCGTGGATTGATTTGTTGTCTGTCATCCCACAGCTCTGGTCAGTTTATAGATGCTACAAGTTGGTAATTTTAGATGAAACCAAAGATGAGTAAAAAGCGCTTCCCTCTGAACTAAGGCCGTTTAAAATAGAGTATGTTTTGCACCATAGTGTGTAAAACGCACAGTATTAACAAGTCATTAAGTTGATATTTGTTGAGTAAATCTCACGTACCTGTTGATGACAACTGTCGTCCAATTCAGTAAGTCGGATTTGGCGAATGCGGCATAGGCCTATGACTGTTATTTTAATTTAACACAAAACTGAAATCCCTAAAACTTGGTATTGGAAATTGCCTGCCCAGATTTGCGTATCACCTAAGGCATATTAGAGGGATAAACTGCCGCTACTTCTGTCAAGAACATATGTTTCACAAGAAAATCTGGGAGTTGTAGTTAATGCTGATCCAAAGCCTTCTCATTATGCAGGAATTTTCCTACGATATCCACAATGCTTTGCAGGGTGGGGGCTCCCTCAAGCCCGAAAATATCTCATGTCGTCATATAACCAACGCATGAATTCGAATCACATAAATGTGCAAAAATGCGTTGAATGCAGTCTTTGCGCAATTATCTGCCCGATAAAATGCGGACATGCGGTTATAGGCATGGTTTTAGGCTGCTTATTCGTTGCTTAAGTCATGCATTTTATGTTATGTTCTAGGTGCAGCTTGCTGTAACATAGCCTACATTTTTTTACGATACGGTAAATAATAATCAAATGTCTTCACGCGTTGGACTTTGACCACTTAATAAAATGTTTCTTATGGTCTAATATTGGTGAGCACATTGTCTTTTACCCCGATTAAATCCACTCGGATATTCAATAGGCTACAGACTAACCAACAACCCGTATTAGCGAATCAGAAAACACCGCGCTGATGCAATTGTTGAAAACTGTTGGTCACTGTCAGAGCGAGGCTAGGAATCCCACAATACCAGGCGGGGGAGCTCCCTGTTCGTCGGAGGCTGAACGGGGTTCAATGAAAGCAGAGAGAGCAAGTAGAATAGTAATGCGGAGGGATGTAAGATGGCAGAGCTACAAATGTTGCTAGAGGAAGAAATTCCGGCTGGTAAAAGTGCTCTTGTTGAGAGCTATCAAAATCTTTCAAGGGTTGCAGAATATTGTGAGAACAACTATGTACAGGTAGGTATGGAGACGCTTTGTGAATATCATGTCTTATAGCGGTTGACGCGTTGAGGTTGTGGAAAATGTTACTGAAATGTGGGAAAGCTGGAAACAGGAAATGTATTCCGCTGTTAAGGTGAAATATATAGAGGCGTGTAGTAATTGCTATGCCACAGCGACCGATTATCTTTAATGTATTTCTGTTATTGTGATGTGGACTTGCGCAATCATTGAAATGATTCCTTTCTTTCTTATTCTTGCCGAGCTACATCAGTGATGCACACTGGTGTGAGCCCTCATACATTCAGTCACAAAGCTACGCGGAGGGTGTGTCTATTATCAGTCTGTGATGGGATCAAATGCAGTCTCTTCTCAGGGTGTTATAATGTAGCGGTGTAACCCCACCAATTTGGCAGTCAGATATACTTAGGCCTGTATGTTGCGGAAAAATACAACACATTTACATTATCAATGTCTAACGGTGTAGGCGTGCTTTCCAAATCTGTTCTGTAGACTGATTGAACGCAGCAGCACATGCTATATTGTTCTTCACACATTGCAGAATGTCCTGGTGATGTGGGCTACCATAGCATTCAAACAAAGGCATTTAAAATACGCCTGTCAGTTGTATCAAATAAATAACGTTGAGGAAATAAATATGAAGCACTTTGATTCATTTTCATTATTAAACTGGTTTCCTCATCCACGTTCAGGTCTTGCTGCCACAGCTCATGCGATGCGACAGCCAGTATCGTGGGCTATTTTCCATTGACCTGAACATTATCTTTGCGTGATTTAATAAAATACCGCGGTTGCTCAATACAGCCAATTGTCCGAGGGACAACGCTTACAGAAGGATATACAACCACCGGACTTTATAGTCACACATGAGCAGCATACTGTCGAGGCGAACGTTTTGAGGTTGTAGTCATGCAGATATTACCGCTGTGACCTAGACTATTTCAATATTTTGTTTAACTGCTTGGGAGACTATAGGCCCATACTATACGAGGATTGATTGTAAGCTTATCTGTACAACGTTTTGTGACACCTATACATTAACTCAATGGGTTAACTGTCATTTGTTAGTAATTACATATTACTGTCCTAAAATAACCAAAAAGCATAAAAGACAGTTAACAGATAAGACAGGACATATTTACCGTGATTTCATCAGAAAACACCAAATAAGCTTACTTGGGACAAAGGTTGTAGTGGGACAATAACATCCCAATGCTGCTGCAATATGAAAAAAATGGACAGAAATCATGAAAGATGGTATTGATGAAGGTATAAAAATGATAGCAGACTTAGACTTCAACCAACTTTGCCAGAGGGTTTGAATTCAATCTGCAAGATAAGGTGAATAAATCTGGACTAGAAACACAAGACTAAATTGCAGTTCGATGGGAGTTACTCATTCCATAACTCAGAAATGTTCCTCTGTTTGAAAGAAGAAAAAGCATTCTGTCATAATGGCATAGCTTTGTGGTGTATGACATGTTTTGTTTATGAAGTCTGAATTGTAAACACACACACACACACACACATACACACACATACACACAGATTTTGGTCTGAAATAGTGTATTGGATGTTTTAATCATGACTTAACAGGGTGTGTTCCTTCATTTCTCAACCGAATTAAGGCCATAACTCTTAGGCAGGCCAGCGTTTCCTTCTTTTTTTTTGAGTTACTCACTGTGAGTATGAAGTCATAGATAGCTACAGCTTTTTGGAAAGTTTTGAAAAAAATACAAGGGGAATGTTCACCTTTATTTATGTAAAGCACGTGTTTATGTAAACTGTATGATGGTAATATTTGGTATAATGCATCTGCATGTTAGGGCATACCACTATGCTATCTCAAGGGTCTGGCCTGTGTTCTGCCATTCCCTGTCATCAGAGACAAACAGTTAAACAATGAGAAGGGGATGAGTGAAGTCACAAGTGCTTTCAGTCACAGGCCAAGAGCCTCTGCTTCACACCAGTGCTTCAGAGCAATATTAGCCTGTTGCTTTACTTGATGTGTACTGGATTGACATTTCTGTAAGCATTTGAGGATCTTGTATAAAATGCCATATGTCAATGCCTCTGATTTGGACTTGGATGGCAATGTAAATGCCATGTGTAGATACACTATGCACTTTGTATAACAGTCAGTTACACTTTATATATAGACACAGTGATAGATTTAGCAGTGTTGCTGTGCTGCCTTGATCTAAGGAAAGTGACTATTTGTAGGTTCAACATTATCTCATTTAAAAATTTTTTTAAAGTGTTTCTATGCTAAGGTTGTTCAAAGTGCTATTTGCAAAGTCTTATGTGTTGCTGTTACCTTTTTACTGCTCTACAAATGTAATTTGCCTCAGCTGTCATTAGTGCTTAGTCAAAGGGTTTAATTAAAATTAGTGTAGGTAGTGTGTTAATGGAGTATAACAATGTCTTTATACAACAGATTGCGTATGTAGAGTAACCTAGTTTTCATGTTTGTCTATTTTTGTCTCCTCAAATCATATTGTCATGGTCTTAGAAATGTTTTTATTGATGTACGACGTAGGATATGCTTGTGTAAACAATTTTGATGGAGTGGGCCAATATTGATCGGCACACAGCTCCAATCTATGCATATTAACAAAGAGAACGTGGAATATTGCCATTTTACTTGCATTAGATTGAACACATACTGGTATTTCGGAGGCCATCATATGCATAAGCCTTATATCACAAACCTAACGTATCCAATAGAATCAAACATAAAAATAAATACATACAAATCTGTTACGATATGGCCAAGATGTTACTGGAACATGCTTTGTTATACTCATGAAATTCTAATATCTCTGAATTTGTACTTATTATTTAAGCTATGAACATTAAATGACAATGCCTGGTCAGAAGGCATGCCCGCTCCCAAGCTGGTGAAGCTGTCAGTCTGCCCTGTTTCTTTTTTCTTCTTATCCTTTTCTCTTGTGAAGTATCTGTTCATCTTTCTATGTGTTTTTTCCCTCTGTCTTCTTTCCTTTAAGGCACAAGACAAGAGGAAAGCCCTGGAGGAGACCAAAGCCTACACCACCCAGTCTCTGGCCAGTGTGGCCTACCAGATCAATGCCTTAGCCAACAATGTGCTGCAGCTGCTGGACATCCAGGCTTCCCAGCTGCGCCGCATGGAGTCCTCCATCAACCATATCTCCCAGGTTAGGCTGAACACACACACACACACACACACACACACACATGCACACACTCACAAGCATCTGATGCTTCTGCCCAGCAAGGCACTAAACCAAATCTTTACATTTGCCTCCCCTCTGAGAGCATTGTTCTGCTCTGCTTCCTCAGGTGGGCTTTGCCAGAAAAATCTTGAATCTCAGAAAAATATGAAGTTATTGTGCAATCAACATGAGCTTATTATTTTATTTTATTTTATTTGTATGAGTAAGAGTACCCCTATGGTTGGTCTTTGGAAAGCCGCATCCACTCCCCTAACCTCAGCCTGATTCACTGCTGTTCTTGTCCACACGCGTGTGTGTGCATTAGGGTGTGGGTTAGGGAGTATTGGTGTGCTATATCTTCCCTTGGCTAATGACTGACGATGGTCGCATTCCTTCTTTATTGTGTTTCTTCCGCTTTGAATATGTTTTTATGTAAATTCACCCTATAAATCATTTTAGCAACAAAAACAATGCCAGAATTATATATTTTGTTCCCAAACTACTTCGGCTGCACTTCACATCATTGGGAATGTTAAAACTGGGACACTGTGGGAACAGCTTTGCTAATAATTGAACTGTCTTGAAATTGCCTCTAGCTGCTTAATGTGAACATACCTGCATGTGCATTTTAAGCTTGCCTTTGAGAGGGCATTTCTACAGTCTTCTGATATTCTTATAATAGTTGCACTAGCAATTATATGTATTTTTGCCATTTATGTACTTGCCATGCACACGTCAGCACGGAATCCTCTTCTGTTACATCCTCAAGCTCACTCTAAACATTCTTTGCACTGCATCATTATATCATCAAAGCTAGGGGGAGGAATTGATTGGCATGCCTGTTGCATGCTAATAATGCTTGTGTTTGTGACAGCCGGCTGCTAGCTACTTGTGCCTCATCACTAAAGGCCATTGGTGGAAAGAAGTTTTATTGAATACATATGTGTCACAAAAGTGTCTTTTGCTCATGGCAATGGTATGCTCATGTTCTTGTACAGCTTATGAAACTGCCTTTTCAAATTTCCCAACACATTATCATTCATAACCATTACAGTCATGATGTTGGTAGAACATTCATGAGTATTAACATCATGTTTTGTTCAAGAGGCCACTGACGTCCCCATAAGACTTATGAAGTGGCTGTGTTGGTCTTGTGAATTGTCTGTGTTTCAACGGTCATGCAAGTGTCCCTGAACCTGGTCTCTCTGTACGTACAGGAAACACTTTGTGATTTGTCACACGTAGGTACTGAACTTGGGTGTGACCACCATGTTTTCTCTCTAAAAATAAAGAACCGAGTGCCACCATTTTTAACATTCAGAACGCTATGTACAGCTCATATTACTGGTCACTACATTTTGCTGTGAAGTTAACAGTGTTCACTGCAGGCAACTCTGTGCAAAAACCTCTTCTACTGGATACAGAACATTTCTTGCCTGCAATACAAAGCACAAATACTTCTGTTACATCTTTTGGTTAGACGTACTTTTTTTGTCTCTGTTACGTTGATTAGGTACAGTGTAACAAAGTATGTAACATTATGTACTTACACTGTACTTTAGGGTAAGCGTATGTCCAGTGTGAGTACATAATATTACATGTTGTTACATGTATATACATTAAAAAATAAGCCATAAAATAAAGTGTTACCCATATTTTCCCTTAAGGACAGGATTGTAATATGCCTTTATTTTACATTTATTTACGGATTCTGCACAACTGAGAGGCTAATGGCGTAGGAGCTTCTTTATCAATGAACTGCTCACAGCTGGTAATATACAGCTGGGGCAAATAAAGGATGTGGGCTGTCTGCCGTGAGTGGTCAGCAGTTGCTTTATCCCTGCCGTTTTGATGGGTTTGGCCTGTCTAAGTGATGTAAGTTCCCAGACACTTGCTAAAAGTATTGCGGTGGCCTGAAAACAGTCTAGTTTTGTGACCTGAAACAAATACTCAGATTAGAAAAACGGTTCGAAAATAATAGAAAACTCAAGCCAGCTCAACTGGCAACATGTTATTTCCTGTGTTCTGCATCTGCATTTATACTGCCTGTCTAAACGGTAATGAGGTGAAAGTCTGCTGTGTTACAAGTATCATGGGTCTTCGTGGCAAATTTTCAGCTGCCGATGTTGACAAAAGACAGAAAGTGTTGAAGCCAACTGCATGAAAGCTAGGTTCAAGTTGGCATCAGCGGTAAGGGGGTCAGCTGCCTGTGGGTTAGCCAGTCAGAACATGACCCAGTCACTCTGAGGGTGTAATTAAGGCAATGGGCAGGTCAAGCTTACATGATATGGTTGGTCGAGTTTATTTGGTCTAAGCTATAATGAGAGTGTATCAGCCCTCTATTATAGGGAAACTGGGTTATAGCCACACCAGCTGAAGTTCTGCTTTTTTATCTTTGTATCAGACTTGGTTCTGTGCTATGGTTTCCATCAGAAGGATTTCAGTGCCCTGACTGTTTTAACCATTTCCAATGTTGGATGATGTAGGTGTTTTAACTAGTTTCCAAGTAATACACCTATGCATTCATTGTTTAGATGCCAAAAGGCCTGTCTAACAGTCAGATGTTAGAATATAGTGGACAGTACATTTGGCATAAGTCTTTCACTGAACCAGATGTAAGAGAGAGAATTAAGGGCACCTTGGTTTAAAGTGCTTGTCATTGATTCCTGATTGTTGGCTCATTTTGTGCTGTTGTAAACAGACTGTGGACATTCACAAGGAGAAAGTGGCTCGAAGAGAGATTGGAATACTGACCACAAACAAGAACACATCGAGGACCCACAAGATCATCGCCCCTGGCAACATGGAGAGGCCAGTGAGGTACATCAGAAAACCCATCGATTACACGCTGCTGGATGATGTTGGCCATGGTGTCAAAGTAAGTATCCTTCTACAAGTCCTGCAGGCAAAGTGTGGTTGCTATGATTGTTTGTTTTTTTTTTTTTGAAAAAGGTCTGTCATTTGACTGTCAACATGTTAATACAGAGTCATGCTGTAAGGGACACTTGGTCTCACCAGATAAGCTACATGAGTGTTAGGGCACAAGTAGATGTAGCCGCTTTGTGCTGTTTTAGTTAGGCATTCCGAGGCCCACATTCTTGACCTGGAAAAAGCAGGGATTGGTGAATTCACTTGGGGCTAATATCATGAGCGCTATCTGGCTTTCAAATGTCAGATAGAGGGAGAGAGAGAAGGAGCGAGCAAACTGGGCCAAGACACCCCCTCCCCTCCCCCCACCCCCCTTGTGATTTGTGGGAAACATACCCTTTTCCCTCCCTTCCTCTCCTGCTCTCTCATCTTTCTGTCTAGCTGTTATCATGCTTTTTCCCTCACTGCATGACCCTATATTTTTCTGTGGTCCCAAAGTTTGTAGGGAGGATTTCTAAATGCTGTCCATCATACAGTGGAGTTATCATTAACGTAGACACTGATGATATGCCCACAAAAGACACATGCGGTACAGGATTTTTCGACCCATGCTATGACAAAGCCCTAGTAACCACCTGTATGATTTTTCTTTGTATGACGTAAAACAATGAACTTGTCAGTGTTTGGATGAGGATCGGATAGTTGGTTGTTTATGGGTGATGGTTTGAGAGCCCTAACTCCCTCCCCCTTCAGCACGAGCTGTTGAATAATTAATGTGCATTGACATGAACCTGGTGACACCACAGTGAGAGCAACCCTACAACGCACAGCACCATCTTTCACTGCATCACATCTTCCACTACAGTAACGAATCCCCTTACTTCTTTTCCACAAACATGATGAATACATAGTCTGCGGTTGGAAGGGGGATGAGCAGTCTTTAAAATCGAGAGCAAAAGCATTCTATCTCTCTCTCTCTCTTTCTCTCTCCATCCATTCATCCATCCATCCATCCATCCATCCATCCATCCACACTCCCCGTCCTTTTCTCCCCTTCCCTGTTTGCCTACAAAAAGACTGGGCATGGTGTGAAAGTACACTGCTGTACTCGACCATTTTTAGTGTGAGGAGTAATCGTGTCTAGTGTGGGGCCGAGGCTGGGGCCATTTCTCCTTGGCTCCATGAAGCTCTCCTGGGGCCTCTGCTTAGGCCATGGAGATATTACTGGGGTCTTTGACATGATGTTCATCAAATGAGTCATTTTACTGCACCAGTCAGTATTCCCTAGCCTCTTTTACATAGGGGCCTCTCCCCATTGAGTGACAGCCCAGGAAGCAGCCAGCAAATTGGATTCAGCAGCTAGAATGCTTCAGAAGACTAAACACCAGATCACGTCACTGGGCTGACCCACCAGTTTTTTTTTTTTAAGTTTGTTGATTCAAAAGAGCCAAAATGATTAATTCTAATTCTAGCGATCACATGGAATGGCTAAAATCCCTCACTGTTAAGCAATAGGTCTGCAGTCTGTGTCCACACCACAAAGAATCAGGAAATATGTCCAACTAGAATATGGTCTAATAAGAATAGGCCTTTTATAATGGCTTTGTGCTTCTTAAGTGTAGGCCTCCCCCCAGCAGGTGTTGGGTACTGTGCTATCCCCCATTACAGTCACTGAATGGTCTTGACTGACAGCCAAAATGTTTATAAAAGCATCACAGTTTGCCGCCAGAATTGACAAAGCAGTCAGTCAGTGCAATGCTAGTTCCGCTTGATGGACTGCCAACTCTTATCATGTGATGGAATCAATAAACCATGCTTCTCAGTTTACCCAAAATATCTCATTATTCGTCATAATAGTGTTTGCTCACTAGTTAGTAAGCACACATTGTAGACCACTGTCTTTGTTTTGTATAAACATTATTTTCTTTATAGTGAGGCACTACTTCAAAGCCTCTTAACCGTTGTTCTATAACTTGCTTTGTTTTCCCTCTCCTACTGCTCTCAGTGGCTAAAAGCCAAGGTAAGTGCATTATATCATGTTGCTCATGCTCAATGAATTATAGAGTTCAAAACCCACCAATAGCCTGATAGTTCAGATGTTGCCATGATATTAAGTAAAACTGTTTATTTTCTTGGTTTTGTGTGACTTTCAGAAACAAAAATCAACAAACTGCATGTTGTGTCCATTCATTTTTTTTATATTTTAATGGATGTGCGTTTCTCTTAGCCCCATTACATGCCATTTGTAATGTGGACATACAACCACATAAATGCAGAAGAGTAGCACATGACAGCCTTGCTAACATACATGTTTGTTAATGTGACTGTAGCAACATGGCAACAACCAGCCAGCCAGGGGAGGAACCTTATCAAGGACAAATCCACCCACACAGAAGCCTCCGAGCCCACCAATGGCAGGGCGCGGAACCCTTGGGTAGGCACTGGACATTTCAGCTCCTACAGTCACAAGCTGCCAGAAACAGCCAGACACACATTGTCTATTATTATTCAATGCATCTGTTTTATGGGTTTATTTCAGTACCGTCAACACACGGCCAGACAAACACCAAGTTACATTTCTATTATTATTTCTGTACATTTCTATTCTTAGTTTATTTCAGTATCGCTAACATACAGGCTGTTTATTATGAGAATACATCATTATCAGAGCCCAGTGTTACTTTGAACACACACAGTCATAACAGAATGCTTAAACACCATAACAGAATGCTTCTGTTTTACACATACACAGTGTTTTGGCCCTACAGCTATGTCATACTCTCTTCCTTTCCACATGGACTGACTATGTTTATCTGGTGCTGGATGTGATTACAGTTAGTGTGTACTCACAAGGCTGTCTGTCTGATGGTGTGTCTGGCAGGAGGAACACCCCGTACAAAACCCTGGAGCCAGTGAAGCCACCTGTGGTGCCTAATGACTACATGACCAGCCCCGCCAGGCTGGGGAGCCAGAACAGCCCAGGGCGCACCGCCTCTGTCAACCAGAGGCCTAGGACACACAGGTAGCCTTCCTGTACAGACAAACACACACACACACACACACACACACACACACACACACACACACACACACACACACACACACACAGACACACACACACACACACACACACACCACACACACACACACACACACACACACACACACACACACACAGACAAACACACACACACAGACAAACACACACACACACACACACCACACACCACACACACACACACACCACACACACACACACATACTCTCTTCCTTCCAGACAGACAAACACACACACAGACAAACACATACACACACACACCAACAGCCTTGCAGCAGTACTACATGCTTCTGTGAACATACACAGGCAGATAGATGAAATGTATAATGTATAACATATGACACAAATAAAAACATGTGCAGAAACCTGCAGTGTCTTAGCCAGACAGAGTCACAGAACACACAAACACACAAGCTTAACAAAAACACTGCAACATACCCCTTCTAATCCTGCATTAATCACACTCAAATCAGCCTAAGAAGGCCCATTGGAGAGAGATTAGAGTTGCATAACATTCCCAAACCCAGCATGTTGTGTCCCATCATAATGAAAGCACTGAAGACTGTATGGTGACGAGCTGGGTGAAGGGGGCTCTTGGCAGACAGCACACATCATTCTCAAGTGTTGGTAAGGGGACTGGGGAGCACTCCTCCCAAATACCCCTGTGGTGATATAAAAGGGCCTCTCTCTCACTCTGACGCTCATTGGACTGAAAAAACACTTAAACTATCATAAAGTCTGTAACCGCTCCCAAAAGAATTGCATGTACCTCCAAGAATGTCCATAGTCCAACTGGTCATGGAATACAACTGTTTGGTGTATAGAATTTTTAAAAGGCATAATATTATCATAAGCTTTTAAAATGTTAATTATTAATACTTGTTGTCACAGTTATAATGGGCAGCAACAATTATATGCCTGTCTAGAAATATACTTTCTCCTGACTGGTGAACTTCATTTTTATGAAAGTAAGCTAGTAGGAGTGTTTATCTAGCTATGGTGATTCTGTTTTCCTCTTTATGTTTGCCCCCATCTTTCAGTTTGTGTGTATCTCTCCTCCTCCCATCTCCTGTCTCCATTCTTGAAAGAAAGCATCACACAAATGTAGACATAGTGTTTTATAGCACATTTTACTGAGTCAGACTATGAGTTCTCTGCATTGATACATGACTGATGTTCAGGACTAGAGTTGTGCCCTGGTACTGCACTCGGTTGCAGTATTACTGTGTGTTCTCTGCTGTCTCACCCATCATCATGTTGTGCTTGTCCACAGTGGCAGCAGTGGAGGCAGTGGAGGGCGTGAGAACAGTGGGAACAGCGGAATGGGGGTTCCACTGGCTGTGCCCACACCCTCACCACCCACCAGCATGGCATCAGGTACTCTGCCACTCAGTCCACAGTGTTACACTTTACACACCCACACTGTCTCAGTCATCACTGCTCATGCTCTTTCGCCTCTTTTCTCTCTCTCTCTTTCTCTCTCTCTCTCTGTCTCTCTCTCTCTCACATACACACACACACACACACACACACACACATACTCACTCTCTTTCTTCCTTCCTTCCTTACATTTTTTTTCTTTCTTGAACTTTGCCCTCCCTCCATGTCTTCTTCCTCTCCTCTCAGCGTCGACTGTTCCCCAGGGGCCAGGCCTCGGCCCTGTGCCCATGTCCCAGTTTGGCACAATCTCCCGGCAGATTTCGCGCCAAGCCTCCTCCTCGGCCTCCATGGTGTCTGCTACGGGCACGTACCGCCGTGCTCCCTCCGTCTCTTCCTCCCAGTTCACCACCGCCCCACAGGCCCACGTCAACGGGGGGCCAACTTATACCCAGAGCTCAGGTGTGTGAAGGCTGTTGAAATGCAACATTGGCAAAGAATTGTAGAGTGCAAAAAGCTTCCAGTGGATCGCTTGTAATACATGTTTATGATCCATTCATTAACTATTCATGGCAAACAATTTCACAACTAATGCTTGATAGTCCATGTGTCAGCTGCACACTCACGTCTGTATGTTTGCATTGTATGGAAAGGGAAATGTTTCAGGGTAATTCGTTTTCTACTGTGGAGCTAATTCTGGAACTTATGTGGAAATCTTGGGAGTTGGTCTACAGCTCACGTTCAGAGCCACGCCTTGATTTGCTCATTTGCAATTCATAATTGGGGATGAGTGCTCCTGTGTCAGACCTCTCTGCTGTTCTGCCCAGTTATACGTCATTGCACTCTGACACAACATGGTTGGCAAATGACTCTTCCCTCACATGCTACATGTCACTCTTGTTCTCCTGTCTTGCCCACTGCTACTGATGGATGCTTTGTTTATGTTTGCACCATTCGTCTGTGTGCTCTGTCTCTTATTGCTGTGTGCTCACCTGTCTGCTTACCTGTCTGTCTGTCTGTCTGTCTGTCTGTCTGTCTGTCTGTCTGTCTGTCTGTGTGCCTGCTTGTGTCTCTCTGTCTGCTCACCTGTCGGGCTGTCTGCGGGGCTCTGCTGCCACCTCCAGTGACTGCAGTTCCCCCGCCGCCTCCTCCCATGGTGCAGCTCACTCCCCAGATCCCACTAACGGGCTTTGTGGCCCGGGTGCAGGAGAACAGTAAGTGTGCTCTCTCGGCTTCACACCCCAACACCAGGCCCCCGCAATGAGCTTAAAGGCTTGTGTCTTAACCTTTTTTTCTGGCAATAAATGCCTTGCCACTGCAGAAAACATTATGCTGAAGTGTTGATTTAGCACATTTTGAAGATCTGTTGTTGATGAAGAAAACCACTAATGTTGATGTACAGTAACTCCTTCATGGAATATTTATAGTCCCATTCACTTAAAATTCCTTTGTGGTTCAGAGTATTGCATGATTTACTTTACAGGATCTTTTGACAGCTCTTCTTTTTTGGCTGCCTCAACAATGTGAGCACATTTGATGTATTTCATTCCATTTCTTCTGCAGTAACCGACAGTCCATCCCCACCCCCACCCCCCTTGCCTGAGGACACAGTGATGTTCGAGGAGGCCAACCCTCCTCCCCCACCGCCGCCAGTGGACTATGAAGATGAGGATGCGGCAGTGGTGCACTACAGCGACCCCTATGCTGACGGGGATCCTCACTGGGCCCCAAAATCTTACCTGGAGAAAGGTGAGTCATTCCCTGAGTCTCATAAACTACCTGGTCTGTCCAGCCAAGAGGTGTGGTGGTAGTAACAACTACTTGCAAACATCCAAAAATACTTATCTACTTAGCTACTATTACGGGTGCAGCAGCAAAAGCTTTATATGGCCAAACGCCATATATATACACACAAACCCTGTGGTTATATTGTGCCATGCTGTCATAGATATTACATTTACACAGCAAGGGAATATTCAACTGTCTTTATTCACCTCAACCTAACACTTTGTCTATAGCTTCTTGTTGTTATGACTTTGCAATCTTGATGTAATATTATGGCATTGTGCAATAGCCTGTTAAACCAGCCCACTTCACTTCATTTCTGGCTGTGGTTTTGTTTACATGGTTGTTTCAGGCAGCATTTTGCCTTACCAATTAGCGAACAGAGGGAGCGTTTTGAACTTCAGCAGAGTCTACCTCCAGGAAGAAATTGTTTACTGGTTTGTCAGGCAAGATGCTGCCTGAAACAAGCATGTCAATGAAACCACAGCCAGACTCTGGGTATGAATTGAAGCAAAGTACATGGGGCTGGTTTACCAGGCTTATTGTGCTATACCCCACTTGTAACATACATTGCAGTGTCAAACGCCATCAGTCTTGGGCAGTGACCATTAAAGCCAGTCCTGTTTGTTTCCCTCTGTCTCTGCCTACCTGCAGTGGTCGCTATTTATGATTACACAAAGGACAAGGACGATGAGCTGTCATTCATGGAGGGTGCCATCATCTACATCATTAAGAAGAATGATGATGGCTGGTTTGAGGGTGTGTGCAACGGAGTTACAGGCCTGTTTCCTGGCAACTATGTGGAGTCCATCATGCACTACGCAGACTAGGAGGTTGGGGAGTTGTTGGGGGTGGGGGGGTGGGACAGAGGCACACCTGTCAATCATGAACAAATGTTTCAAAGTGCATTTGGCTATTGAAGAATGTTTGTTACTTTCTCTGTTATTTTAATGAAAACGTACAAACCATAACATGAAAATGTGTACTTTTGGGTGAGAAGGGGGGCAGGTATTGTTAAGTTGTTATTGAAGGTAAACAAGTCAAGATATTAATAATAATTAGTATATTCCTGGTTAGCTCTTTTTGTTGTATGTTTTGTATGTACAGTAATGTGAAATGCAGCCTGTAGGTGGTCAGTAGTGTTTTGGCGTGTGTGTGTATATGTCAGTGTCCTGACCAGTCTACGTGAGTTGTCAACATGTCTTTTGTTTCTTTTAATTATTATTATGATCAAGTCTGATTTTTAAAAAGAAACTATTAATTTTATCCAGGTTTTGTACAGACATTTTCCTGTCATTAACATTTGTGCAGAATGTCTTTTGAATGTCATTGCTTGATATTTTTGAGCCTTGCCAAACAAAAACGAAGATTGAACTGATTTGAATTTGTAGCCTTTTCTATGTACCCATGTACTGTTCTATTTTTTCACTTGGGTTTGAATGCTAGAGCAATTTCTCCCTCACTGGTTTGTGATAGCAGTAGTTCACAATGGGTGACTCAGTCCAGATCAGGTGCAGGAGAAGCCTGGGAGGCTTGTTAAAGAGCTAATTCGGTTAGTACTGCCTTTTAAAGTCCCTGCTCTTATAGACAGGCAGTGATCAGCAGTGATCAGCAGTCTTCATCTGAGATTGTCAGACTGCACAGATTAAGCGCTGCTGTGGCATTTCAGACGGATAACCCTTTCATCTTGTTTACAAAATGAGTTGTCCTAGACATGTTAATGAGGACTGTGAGACAGCCCCTCTGGCTGGTCTGACTGCTTCTTCAAAACCTACCACACAAAGGAAGAAGCATCTAGCTGACACCATTTAAGACAGCTCCTCTGTACAAATATCCACATGCCATACAGATACCTCAGTGGTGAGTGTCACTGTTTCTACTATCTTATTTGGTGCAGTGTGTAAACCCAGAAAGCTCCTACTGTTCACTCCAGTTGTGTGTGTGTGTGTGTGTGTGTGTGCGTGTGTGTGTGTGTGTGTGTGTGTGACTGTGTACGTTTTTGTGTGAGAGAGTAAAAGTAAGAGAGAGAGAGCGAGAGAGAGAAAGAAGTGGGGGTGTGAGTGTGTGTGTTAGCAAGTGTGTGTGCATGTATGTGTATCAGTGTGGGGGTTGAACAGGACCATCACACCACTTTGCTTTCTCTGAAAATGGCTGCCATGGGCCAGGAGAGCTTTGGCTTTTGTCTAAATGGATGTCATGACTCAGAGATAGACCACTTTGTGCCATTTGGATAGAGTGAAGAAGCATGCCATCACATTTCATACCTGTTCCTCCTCAGTACTTTCATAGCTCGTGAGTGGCTGATGAGGTCAGAGGACTTAAGCACATGCGGATGGTTTGGATGTACAAATGTGATGCCATGACCAAGGAAAGTAATTGTTTTCTGAATTATGCATGTTGTTAAATTAGGCCTTAAAAAGTATAAATATTATTTTTCTTTGATGTGCACTGATTATTCTGGAACATTCTTAACTGTTCCTAATCGTGTTTATGGCAAGATGTTGTCAAATTGCACATACAATTTTTTCCATTTTATTTTGTAACAAAAGTAATATTTCTTTTAAATTAGTCCTTAGCGTTTTGTAGACTTAATATGTAATTGTATACTTTTGTGTGACAAAAAATATCCTGACCTAGGATTCAGTTTTTGTAATGTGTGTGTGTGTCAAACTGCTGTTGATGGATGGACAGTCATGTGCATTTCCAAATGCTATTTATTTATTTTTGCTAGGGATTTGTGAGACTGCAACTCATGAGGAATTGTATGGGTGTCAATCACTGTGGTAAACGTTTCAAGGCCTTGTTTTGAGTTCTTTGCGACATTACAAAAGATGTGGAAAGTGACATTAAATTCGCGAAGAGAAACTCTCTTCATTACTTATTCATTTGTATATATTATATGTTTTCTCAATTAATGTACAGTCTTTTTATAATAAATAGCTTCCCGGTACATGCTGTTGCCTTTGTTTGAGTTTTTTAAAATCATACATTAAGAGTGGGTAATCAACAGAACTGATGACATTAGTTTTTTTGTATAGTGATTGTAGTTATTAACATATTATAAATGCCACAAAACACAGTTTCTCATATGGGGTTGAGTAAGGCCTAAAAATGCTTTATTTCTAATGGCTCTTGTTATTGCAACTGAGTGAGGGCTGACTGGAGTTGACTGGCTGATTAATAAATGTTAGGGTGTTTGCATACCACAAAGTGTTACATTTTGATGAAACTTTACTGGTATTTCCTGAAACAGTTGTGCAACTGTAACAATCCAGAGCCCCATATATACTAATGCAGTGTCAGTTTCCACATGGGCCAGCACAGTGAATTTATGATCCTTTTCATCACGTTGTTTCTCTGTCGTCGAAGCCATTTTGATCTGTGGAATCCACTTTTACCAGCAGGGTGCAGTAGCACAGTAGTTGATGGTCATTCTGATGTGCTCTGTCATGGTAATTAACACCTTCCATGGCTGATATTAAGTGGGTGGAGGTGTTTTAGAGGCTTGATTTGGAGTGCTCCCTTGGTGGGGAGGGGGGCACAAAGTCCGGTGGTGGCTCATCAAGGTCATCATCCAGGTATTGTGGGACGGAACTTTGACTCTGTTCAAAAAGATTGAACAACACATGTTTTAATGTTGTGAAAACTACTTGCATGGTGTTCCAAGCACAAACATTCCTTTTCCCATGGTGAAACCAGAAGTCGTGCTGTTTTTCATATAACTTTAATCAAAAAATGGTTTGCTGTCAAATTGTCTGTTTTACATTTTAAGAAATTCCTCTGTGCTGACTGTGCAAGCAGACTTTGTAGCATGTGCTCAAATACCTGTGTCTGCTTTCTTTCTGGGGGAGGAGAGTGTTTAAGAGAACTAGAAGGTGTCACTGCAGTGGTGTTTCCGCTGGACTTTGCTGTCAATGGCAAACAATATTTACCATACATACATACATACATACATACATACATACATACGCACATAACATACATACATACATACATACATACATACATAACATACATAACATTTCATTTATTATACAGGAAAGTATTATAAGTAACAGTTTAGTTGTAGTTAAGATGGGCCTGGCTCAGTTTTAAAAAACTGGTTTACAGCACGTTCCTGTTCTGCAGAACACAAAAACAATAAACAAAACCAAAAAACAAAAGGCAATCTTAACAAACACAGGGGCACTTAGACAGGACATTAACATAAACCAGACACAGATAACTTAGACAGCAATAGACATTATATTACATAGGTTACACAAACACATAGACACATGTAGCAATCAATGAGTGCAGGTGTTACTGTTGGCAATAACATATTACATGAGACAGAATGTGTGTGTGTGTGTGTGTGTGTGTGTGTGTGTGTGTGTGTGTGTGTGTGTGTGTGTGTGAGTGTGTGTATGTGTGTGTGTGTGTGTGCGTGTGTATGTGTGTTTATGTGTGTATGTTTGCACGCTTACCTGCAGGAACAGCAGTGATAGCCGTGGTGAATCGTGACAGTTGGTTATTTCCTGTAGTGGAAACTGAGGCCCTCTGCACTGCAGTCTGGTAGTTCCTGTACAGCTGCTGACCATACTGCACATCAGAGAGCACAGACCGACCACCACAGGAGGCTTTTTAAAGGCTTCATCACTTTTTATAGGCTCCCCAGCAGCACTCTGTGGCATGTTACCGCAGCACAATTGCAGCCTTAGTGTCTGCTTGCAAGGTGATGGGGGTGGGGGTGAGGGGGTCACGTGACATCATATGCTGCATCGGCTGTATGACTATAAAGGCTCACCTTAGCAACTCTGATGGAGGTAACCCAGAGACTCAGACTGTGCTCGTCATCACAGCAGAGGATGCGGATGTAGTCGGACTCCTTCTGGATCTGGGGATGCTAAAGGAATAAAGGGTCAAAGGGTCAGTCAAGGATCAGGTCAGTGGTGGTGGGCAGAGATACTGTACCTATTGAACTATTTGTTTATTTGTGTATTAATAGGACAATAGCTGGACAGTATAAACTGTAGTTACATTCAATAAAATTCATTTTAGTTTTTCAGTTAACACACCTCTCAGTGGAAATCTCCACTACATCTATGAAATGTGTGTGCCTGTTTTGTTTTGTTTTTTTACTTTACATCTAACAAAGAGGCTGGGTGTGGTGAAGCATGAGACTTTGCTCTTGCAAGACATGAGACAGTGGTGTTCTGCTTGTATGTACTTGTCCACTTGGCCCTGTCAAAGGTGGACCTGAGGGCTGATGGGGGTTTTCCTAATGAGAGACGTGCTGACAGTAGCCTCTGCTGGCTAAGAGATTTTATCCCTTCTTATGGCCAGCAGATGGCGCTACAGCACGAAGGAAAAATAAGGCCATGAACAAGGCCCCTTGCTGAGCAGCAGCACACGCTCTTTACTCCCTTAAAAAGACTACCTGAACATCTGAAAGCTGTTTCGCAGTCTGTCTAGGCCAATATGGGGCACATCAGCAACATGACTGTGAGTATCATGAACAATGTTTATGGATCAGAGTGAAATGTTTGACACCAACAGGGGTAAGAAGAAAAATATGAATGCCTCAGTTGCTTTGTTGGTTCAACTGAAAAAGGTTGTGGGTGTTAGCTTGATAGTGGTGAACAGTTCAGTTTTGGTCTGACATTTCATCTCTCTCACATATGTGTGTCTGGTGTGAGCTGCTATGAGTGCTATGAGATTCACTTCCTCATTAATGCAAGGAAAGTGAAAAGGCCTGTGTGGAGACAGAGGTGATTCAAGCATGTGTTTTACTGGAGCTCTCACCCAAAAGCCCCTCTCTACAAGTAGAACCAGCTGCTATTTCTTAACCATCCCTTTTGCCCTAGTAAATGAAAACCACAGTGTCAGATGTGCTGAAGGTGCCCCTTGGCCAGACCATTCTTACACACACCCACACACACCCACTTGCTCTGTAACTCTACAGTCTTTACCATGATCCTTCTCTACCCCCTATTTTTCAGGGTGGCAACTTGCAGTAAAAATCCAAGTAGTTTGAATTCAACTCCAGATGGCCCTCTTTCAGATCAGAAGCGCCCTCGTAAACCCTGACTGAGGGGTGGAGGTGCTCACTGAACATCTGAGGAAAATCATGGCTTCAGAGGGATCCAGAGTACTTGTTATTTCACTTTGGGACTTTATCATTTTATTTTGAGAGGCACTTTTACACTAGGAGATGGAAACATCTCTGTGACGGCTTGATTGCTTAGACAGGTGCAGGATTATCTCTCAAGTGGAGTTTAAATTTCTGTCCCCTGTCCCTCTAACCTCCCAACAGCATCAGCAGCATGCTAACATGCCAATGAAGACCTCATACTCACTATGTCTGAAACTGATAAAATGCTCCAGTATAAGGAAGCATTCTGTAGAATCAAGGCATCAAGGCATGTTCAAATTGAATAGATGCGTAAAATTCTGCCATAACTTTTGTCCGCCTTTGAAAGATTATTGTAATATGCTCATGAGTGTTTCCCGCAAAACAGCTGATGTTGCAAAACATGTTGGCTAAATTATCTGTATCTGACTAGGTTGGGCTTTCTTTCATGTTGCTCATGTTTACAGAACTATAGTCTATATAATGTTTCACACTATCTTATAAGCCTGTATAAAATGTATGAAGGGGTGATTAAACAGTGTCAATAATTACATTTTAAAGTCAAATTTACATAGGTTATCATATTTGTACACTGAAAACTCAACTACTTGTGTGTACTATCTGATGCAATCCTGCCAGCCCGCCTGGTTGTTGTAATTGGTATTCAACTGTAAATACAGTTAATTTGTTGACCACAAATCTTGTTTCATGTGCCCTTTTTAAACATTTGAGTCTGCCCCTGCAGAGGTCTCTGCATGGCCCTGTGTTTAAGTTTCTTTCATGTTCATGGCCAGCTTAGGTATATCCTTCAAAATTGTATTGAATTATGAATCCAGCTGAAGGTGTCTTGGCAACAGTGTTCTTTTGCTGTCCAGCTAGGTCATCTGGAACATTTTTTTAGCCTGTGCCTTGATGCCTACTAAGCTTTATGATTTGTTAGAGGGTAAAGGCAGCGAGGCAGCGGGTGGCTCTCCGCCCATCTCGGACACACTGTCTGTTTACACATTCTACAGTGTGAGAAGCGCAATGGGTTCAGATGGCATGGGGAGGGCTGCAGGGCTCCATGGTGTTGTGCAGGCTCACCTTAAGGACAAAGCAGAAGTCAGTGGGCGCCCGGTACTTGTGCTTATAATCGTGACTGTAGTACACATTCACATGCTCAAACTGAACAAAGCACGCCAGGTCACTGGACAGCTGCCAAAGGAATTGACATATATGTTGATTTGTACACACATGGGACCAAGGCAGAAGACATGTTATGCTTACCAACCCCCTCTCCCGGCACACATTGCTAGAGCATATTTTCTCTAAGAGATTTACAGCATATAAGACATTTTGTCTAACCTACACGTTATTGGATTTCATGGTCCAGCTGTATTCCCAGGCTTTAGCATATACCAGTAAGTCTTGACCAAGTGGTGATTACAATGTCTGTACCAATGAATTTTAGCATATGAAGAATCACACACACACACGCACGCACACGCATGCATGCACGCACGCACGCACGCACGCACGCACGCACGCACGCACGCACGCACGCACGCACGCACGCACGCACGCACGCACAAACACACACACACAAACACACACACACACACACACACACACACACACACACACACACACGCACACACACACACACACACACACACACACTATCATTTCTGTCCAACATTCCCTGTTTTGATAAATCACCTATAAACACATGGTAATGGTGTGAAATCATGATAGATTTACCATGAACATAATAATGTCCACTGTACACATAGCAATAACCCACACCCTGCCTTAAATGGGTTAGTCTGACCTTCGTTTTTCCCTTTTGCACATAATAGATCCCAGAGGCTCGTAGCATGAAGTAACGGCGTTTCCAAGTCCTCTTCCCCCTTTCTTTGAGGAATAGTGCACCCTCGAGATCTGGAACACTGACTGATGGGCCCTGAAAGCTCTCCTGCAGGTTAAGGATCAGTCAAGTAGAGATGGGATTATGGTGTTGCAAGAGTCATACATTGCACAGGTGGCTGATGCCTGGGATTCTTTTCCCATCTTTCGAAACTTCATGGAATCAACCGTGAACTACAAGTTTTTTTCTCTTCCAACAAATGCACTGAGTTCCCCCTGATGCCTTTACAGTTGTTTTAAAACATTTGTAGTCAAATTCAGGATGACAGGCCCTCTGTTTGTATTAAGCACTACTCAGTTTTACTTACCTTTATTAAATATTGTTTTTCCTTTGCACTCCCTTCAGTGTCTTTCTTTTTCCAGAAGTAAAACATCTGTTAACAAGACACCACCACCATGAGTTTTCAGGCTTTACCTGTTACAGTGGACATGTGCACCAGTATCTATCCTCTCTGTGTCATTCTCCTACCCACCAATACTCACCTGGGGCTTCCTAAAAATATCATATTTCTCCAATCTCCTCAGGAAATGCAGTTGGTTCTCAGTGTCTCTACTCCATGTAGACAAATAGTCCACAAGGTGTTCATGGTCTTCGAAAGCTCTGTCTATAAAAAAAAGATGTTTTGTCCATCTGTTTTTTTTTATGAGAATCAATTTTTGTTTCTCTTTCAAGTTCAACGGCCCTTAATGCAGAAACATTTTGCCTACCTATCTGAAGGTGTGGATTGGTTTCACACAGGCTCCAGTCCTCACTATAGTCACAGTGAGTCTTTTCAAACAGACAGTCCAGCACATCACGCGTCGTCTGTCTCTCATCCACCATCAGAGTTTTGGAGCTGCCATCACTCAGGAGCACCTTAACAACCAGCTGCATGCAGATACAAAAAACAACATGCTTTCTGTCTGGGTGCAGATGACTGGTAAATTACATTGACGTGCACATAGGTAATGTTGAAGATGTTGCTGCTGAGATACTAGCCTCCTGGGATTCCAAAAGAGCAGACTGCTGTTTGAAATGTTTACTCTGAAAAAAAAGAGTGTGTGTGGGTGTGTGTGTATGTGAGGGGGGGGGGGGGGGGTACCTTTTTAATCTTGGCCTCTTTTAGCTTCTCCAAAGCCAGTTTGATTTTTTCTGCTTTTGTCTGCGCTTCAGCTTCAATCTGGAAAGTATAACATATGTTTTTGTTTAAATCAAGTCCCAGTTGTATGCATTATTTAGTGGAACGTGTTGAAAAGGAAAATGTAGTAGCCTTCCATTGTAAGACTAATATATACAAATTCTCAAAGAACTACTTGAATTCAGAATTAGCTTATGTATTTCTAAACTGCACATCTACTAATAAATAAATATAATTGGCATTATAAGTGATAACAATCTCTCTGCTACTTTTGATGTTGCCAATTATTTATTTCATACAGTCATAGTTAAATGCTTAAAACTATGCAGAGAGCTTCCCATAGCATGTTCCTGACACTTTTTGAAAATGCCGTAGACCTTCTAGCTTTTCCTCCTTACTATCATGTTTATTTACAGTCCTGCCTCAGCTCAGTGGTCACCTGTGTCAGTGGAGATTTGGGTACTTCAGTAGCCAAGTGTGGTGAGGGCACTTGCAGGGTGAGCTGGGCCGGGGTAGGGCTGGGACCCTCCATGCCAGCAGGAGCCATGGCAGGCTGTGGTGAGGCACTGCGGAGGGTGAGCCTTGCCTCGGCCACAGTGAGGTCCGCTGCCAGCACGGCCACCAGGGCATCCAGGTCACACTCCTCCAGCGCACCCAGAGACTCTGCTGGCAAGGGGTGGGGTAGGCAGGGGAAAGGAGGAAGGAAGGCAGGACAGCTCACATCAGAACCTTATTAAGGGGAAGCTCACAGGTCTTTAGGGCTGTGATGGATTGCCTGTGAAGCCCAGCACTCAGATCTTTTAACCCTCATAGGGTCGACCATGAACTACAAGTTCCTCTCCTTCCAAAATGTTCTGAGGTCCCACTGATGCCTTTCCAGTTTAAGTATAAAACATTTGCAGTCGAATTGAGAGTGAGGGGTCCACTGTTCGGAAACAGGAAGCTCACAGCTCTCTGAGGCTGTGATGAATCACCAGTGCTGCCCTGTCCTCAGATCTCTACAACTGCATCTGTTAGCACATTACATTATTAGCACATTTCAACTCACCATTCAGGTTGGTATATCCAATAGAGCTGATGGTGTCTGTGTCAGCACTGCTCTGAAATAGACCCGCCTCTGCTTCAATGCTCTATTGAGGAAAAAAACATGGTTGGTGAAGTGATGGAGTACTCAATGACTGTGCTATGACTGCAGCTGATTCTGCAGTGCAAAAAATGTAATGTGGAGCACTTTACTTTAAATGAGATTGTCTTGTGCTATGACAATAAAGTCTTTGCCTTGCACTGAGTTATGAGACTGTGAGCTAAACACAAGCATTATGCTTCCAAGTGCCATCTCAGGGGTTGATACCGCATAGCTGGTCACAATTTCTACTGTCAAAGCAAACAACTGCAGTGTTTTTCTGGTCTAATTTAGCCTTAAAAGAAGCCCAGCGTCTCAACCAGGGGAAGTGGACACTGACTCCCTATAATGGAAAGCAGACAGGCACCAAGAGCTCAAAACATGTGTCTGTATTTACGGCATGCTAATGTGGCTGAAGCGGGGATTTGTGGTTGGACAGTCAGATGGTACAGTGTTTGGCCTAAAGGATGCACTGCGCTTTTGCATCATTTGTTCCAAAATCAACCAGCTCTGGGTTTTGTCATATGGTGAGTTTGTCTTTTGGGGATCACTATGTGAGCACTGCGTACTTGTGGTCCTGTGTGTGTAATGTGAAGGGTTTCACCTGTGTGTGTGTGTGTGTGTGTGTGTGTGTGTGTGTGTGTGTGTGTGTGCGTGCGCGTGCGTGCATGTGTGTGTGTGTGTGTGTGTGTGTGTGTGTGTGTGTGTGTGTGTGTGTGTGATGTGGCGGGTGTTTCACCTGTGAGAGGAGATCCATCTCATCCATCAGGTCACCAAACAGATCGTCTATGTCAGCCATCTGGGATGTTACAAGCACAGACAAAGTTACAGTGTCAGTAATGGATTGCAAGAGGAATGTTCTTACTATGAGACTAGGTTGGAGTAAAAGCAAGCCAAATTGACTTTAAAGAAAGATACACAGTGCAGATATAAAAGACCTGAAGAAAGTCTGTGAGAAACCCTGTAACAGCTGTAATTGTAACACATTCCAATACCCAAGACATAGTATTAATGGTACTTGGCCTGAGACACATAGGCAAGGCATGAACCTTTACTTCCTTAAAAGTTTACCCCTGATGTTAAAGCCCACAATGTTTATTGACCTAATGACTCCATGATCTTGGTTGTTTTCTTCTTGTTAATACCCACAAAAAGGACTTGCTGTCTTTTCCTCATGCCTAATGCTGCACGGTGCAGTGGTGCCCATTGTGCTGTAATGAGGTGGAGGGGGGGCAGGGAGCATTGCTTCCATATGAAAGTGAAAATGGGGGATGTAAACAATGGTTCAATTTCTCCTTTCAATTAGGCAGTCAGTATACCCTTTGTATTCTCTTGAGGACTGGTTAGCCCACACACACAGACATTTCTACATGATGGAAGAGACAAAGTCACCACCTACAGGATGCACAAACAACTCAATGCCACAGTGAACTCTCCCTGGCTCTGCAGCCCCCTTCCCCCACACTGCCACACAAACATTATAACAACTCATACAAAACCTCTAACAATACAGAAGATCTTCAAGTTATTATCTTTCTTTACTGTACATCTTGCAGTGTCAGGATTTACGGTTTCATGGTCAAACACACACATGTACAAGCATTGTTGCGGTCACAGTCTTAGTGCCAAAGTCATCAGAGCAGAAGGTGCCGGAGGGGTTTGCTGGATTATGCACAGTGAGATTTCCTAGCAGCCACGGCAGGTCTGAAGAAGCGTCATTCACAAGTACATGTGACGGCCTGCTTCTGGCGCCTAATTCAGCGGCTGCATGTCTTTTCTTGATTATGCAGCAGCTGCGGCTGGCTGGCTTGTTGCTGAAAAATACGTGTGCATCTAAATGAGGGCCACCCCAACTTGACCTAAAAAAATTAACCCTTTCACTCAGCACAGGTTTTTCTGCCACCATGTTTGTGTGTTACTTACAAAAAAACCCACTTGTGATGTTCTAAACAAGTTTCTGACAGTTAAAAGAACTTTTTACTTGTATTTTAAAATAGTGGAGAAGACCCTGTAACCAACATAGTAGAGTCATGAAAAATGTTCTCCTCATAAGAAATTTCAGAGGCACTCACCTTTTCTGTGACGAAGGGCCTGATAGCTCTGATTGCTGAACGGAACCCACGGTGGTGCCACTTTGGTTGGACACAGTCTGAGTATTAGTGGTTGCTGGTAGCCTGATGCTGGCTACTGGCTACTGCCTGTGAGCTTACGTTGTCACTGCTTCCTGAGTTTTACAGAAGTGAAGTCTGTGTTCATGCATGGTTTACACATACACGTAACCATATATGCTCACATCCCTTTCAGCATTTTTTTTTTTATCTTTGAATGCAGTGCAACTTGAATGCATAAAGACATTCACTTGAACTGTAGTTTTTAACAGTACTCTGTAGAACTTAGTTAATGGGTGCACACTTTTGAAGAGGACACATGTGCAGTAACATTGTATTTGTAAATACAGGTAGGCTCCAGCAAATACAGAGAGCTGAACTATAGATTCGTATGTATGTAGCCCTATTGCAAACAAGATGTGTGTATTATCAGATTGGTTGAGGACCAAGGGAAAATATATGCTACTGGAAAGTCAGTGACTTAATTTATCATGAATGTCATAAAGTTGAATGAAGAATGGTATGTGGCTCCATTGCTGTTCCCAGTCATGTTGAAATCAAAGCCATATGTAACCAAAGAGATTTATGACAAAGAATTGGCGATTAGAGAACATGTCAGAGTGAGGTTGAGTTGAATCATGTGTTGTTTATTTCTTGACTGTGGTTTTAATGCCATTCCCATTTACTTGTTTTAAAATGTGCAGATATCAAGTCATGACAGTCTCATATGATTGGCACTTACAGTAGCCTAATGTGTAATTATGGTTGTTAAAGGAAAGCAAGCACAATTAGGTAAAGAGGCAATACATGAACACACTTTTGGCTGCAGTGTTAAATTTAAGTCAGCAAACAAGATGAGGAAAGAAATGCACTTGTCCACTTTAGTATGGCAATCATCTACGTTTTATGCCTTTATACAAAACATTTATATAATATGCTGGAGCATACAAAGGCTTCATTTATTGGTGTGTTCTTTTCTCCACAAAAATGTTAAGTCTCACAGAAGGTAGAGTTAATATGCCAACTCCTGACCGAGACTGGTCGTGGGTTCAAGAATCGTTGTATTTAGGAAATGCAGCGCTCGTTTGTCTAGAGGGAGCCTAGGGGTTAACTGAAAACTGAAGCAAACCTGGTGCCAATTATGTGTCTGGAATACTACATATGGACAGAGCGGATAAGTAAAATCGAGAAGTCTTACTGGAGAGAATATTGGAAAGGTGTAGGAGAATTGAGGTGTTCCGACTGCCTGACTTAATACACATTAAAGCGAGACAGGTCATATGAGTGGGTTGCGTGTTGTACCCTGTTGAGTGCGTGGCATGTGGATACCAGGTAGACCGTTCAAGTGATTACTGGTGGCACGTTGCTGGAGAAGGAACTCAAGGAGAGGAACTTGGAGTGTCCGTACAATGAAGATATTTCGAGAGCAACAAGGATAACGAAGTACATTATCTTTTTATCTTCACCTACGATGGCTAGTTCTCTTCTTTTATTTATGCTTTGTCTAACTGGATGTCTTTGTGTTTCCCGTGGGACTGGAGAAATATGCAGAGGAACGCACTGTTTTGGCGCGTACGATACACAATGCACGGGCGCACAATGCCTAGGGCGCAGAGGAACAAGCTCGGGTCACCTTGCTGCCGCCGCGCGGGGTGGCCCGTCACAGAACCATCAGAATGGTTACAATGACCCTGCATCAAGAGGACAGTCAGTCCCATACACTATATACCCCCCACAGGCTGCGCGAGAGAGTTCTCCACGGCAAAACCCAAGGAGTATAACTGCCGAGGTGTACAATCCAGGATGTACTGACCGGGACTGTGCAACTCATAAAAGACCTTCTCGAAATGATACTCAAGAATGTAAAGGTATCGAGTGCAAATCGCCGCATCGAATTCGCGCAAAACCTAAACCACAGCCATGTGTTGGGGAGCATTGCTCCACTACAACCGGCTCCAGTGTGGGGAGATCCCGGTCCTCCGTTTTGCATTTACCGGACAGAGCGGCTCAATTCTTAGGGGAATTTTCAGATATCGCCTCAGACCTCGGATCTTCGCCTGGTATTCAGTTGACATGTGATGTGAAAGCAGGTAATGGAAGAAATGTAACATTAAACGTTACTTTTTATGTTCCATTCAAACTTATATATTTGCTTATACATTTATAATAAATTTATTTTGACATTGTAAATTTAGAAGTGCAGTGCAATTGTAATAGAGTGTAATGAATGAAATTAATGTCTGTTACTACAGTATACATATATAATAAAGTTTAGTTAAGTGTGTGACTGTGCCAAAGAGAGTGTGCACTTATGCAGGCATATGTTGGTGTGTGTGTGTGTGTGTGTATGCATCCACTGACTCTCCTTTACTACAAACCACTGGGCCAGAACTAAAAAACTTAAAGATACTGCAAACTTTAGCTTGCTGTGTGCATAGACCTTTATAGTGCTTGCTTTAGCATGTCTTTCTGGTCAATGGTTGACTTTACCAGCCTTACACAACTATGTCTCTATCCAGTCTGTACATTCTCATTCTCCTCTTAAACTCCTCCCACAAAAAAAACACACACAGCCCCCTTATGTCTGGAAAGCCGGCTCCAAACCCACTACCTGTTACTCTTCTACACAGGCTCCAATGAGGTCCCGTCGGAGGACGCGCTGGTGCTGCAGCTGCACCTGGCCAAGGGCCAAGAGCAGCTGGTGGAGGAGCTGCGGACGCAGCAGGCGCAGGTGTCCGACCTGCAGGGCCGCCTGGCGGAGCAGCAGAGCACCCTGCTGGCGCAGCAGCGGGACGTCCTGGAGCAGCAGCACCGCACACAGGAGCTGCTGGAGCAGGTCAAGGCCCAGTTCAGCCTCCTGCAGCACTCGCTCAACCAGCTCTCCCTGCACAACGCCCAGGGAGGGGAGGTGGGTGCCCACATGAGCACCGCGGGTAGTGGGCAGGTGCGGTCGCGTGTCCAGGAGTCATACGCGGCTCATAAGGTGGACATGGAGGCCAGTGTGATGGAGGTGGGCCAGCCGCTGCTGGGTTGCGTGATGTGTGCCACGGATGAGTACTGTGACTACAGTGGGGAGCGACCGCACTGTGAGAAGTGCACCGTGTGTCCACCTGGCTTCTTCCTGGTGGCCCAGTGTTCTGTGCATGCTGACCGCATATGCCAGGTACATCATGTCATGTGGTTGTGCTAGTCTTGTCGATATAGCCTGGAATCAGCTTTGTCTATAAATGTAGTGTTTGTCGTGTGCACAGTACATTTATGCAGCATGTCTGTATTGGTTATGTTTTGTGTTTATACAGGATAGAGATGAATGCTTGGAAATAACAAACCTCTGTGGGAAACAAAACCAATGTCTCAACACACCAGGTGCATTACACTCTATTGAACTATTTTGTTTTTTTAACCCAGTGACAGAAATTGGCATGTAATACCTTGACAACTCTTTGTCAGATTTTGAATGTAGGCCCACCTGAGTGTATTATTGTCTGTAATGTGTAAATGACACATGACATATTTTGTGTGCTCCAACCTAACGTACTACTGTGTCTCTTAATTGTTTACTTCTATGACTGGGCAAGTGTGGTCCTTCAACTGATCCTCTCTGTCTGTCTGTCTGTCTGTCTGTCTCTCTCTGTATTTCTGTATCTCTCTCTCTGTCTCTCTCTCTCTTTCTCTCTCTCTCTCTCTCTCTCTCTGTCACCCAGGTGGCTTCAGGTGCCAGGGTATGTCAGAGCGCGAAGGCGCCGCTGGCCACTGTGGCCATGGCTACTTCTACAGCTCCCACCTGCAGGAGTGCCAGGCCTGCTCCGAGTGCGACCACATCCCCATGGCAACCCCCTGCTCATCTCTGCGGGACACTGTTTGTGCCGCCCCTCCGGAGGGCGATGGCCATCTCTCGCTGTCTTGGGCTGGGGACGTCGTCCTGCCCCCCTCTGAAACGGCACATGGCCATGGCTTTCCCAGCATGCAGTTGAAGATCCAAGCAAAGGGCGACAGCTGCGACAACGAGCTGCTGACATGCACGGATGGGCAGCTGGGGATGAAGCAGCACGGCCTGGTGTGGGCCGACTACAACCTGGCCCTGAGGCACGGCTGCCGCAGCTTCGTGCAGGCCTGCTTGCGCCTGAACACCAGCAGGGCGGCAGCAGCGGCGGCGGTGGAAGGGGGGCAGCAGAGTGAGGGGCGCGACCTCAGTGGGGTGCGTGTGGAGCAGCGTGAGGGCAAGACACTGCAGAGTGCCAGCGTGAGCACAGCGAGTGCGGTGGAGGCTGGCCAGGCTCTGGCACTCTTGCTGCGCAGTGCCAGCCACCACTGCAGCGCTGCCACTGGTGAGCACCTGCACCTGCACACTGGGGCTGCCCCGCCCTTTAGCATGCTCTGGCTATCGCATGACACTGGTGCTGTGGCCATGACTGCACAGGCTGTGGCTTCTGCACACTACCACACCAACTACAGGCCCACTTTCCGCACCACGTCCGTATCAGATCCATATGTGGTGACACTGACCCACGACGAGAGGGCCGTGCGATTCACAGAGAGTGGCTCACTGCGGTTTGTGCTCCAGCAAGCGGTGTACTCCATGGGACAAACATGTGTAAGTGAAGGCTTCACCCTGCTGGCATACATAACACGTAACAGCACCAGCATGGAGCTGGCCCGTGCTTCCCGCCACGGCGTGCACTACCGCGACACCTCCATCTCACTGTCAGCAGCGGCAACTGTCCACCCCGGTGACACACTCTCCTTTGAGATTCTGGCGCCAGCGCAGTGCAATGTGCGCTACTTCGGCGATGACTCGGGTATCAGCATGCTCAGCCTGCTGTGGGTGCCGCGTGCCAGCTCTGCCTCTCTGGCTGCCTCCGTCTCCTCCAAGGGCCTGCCATCTGGAGCAGTGCGCAACAGGGTGCTCTACTTTCACCAGACCTCTGCACGGGCAGAGCAGCTGGAGATCAGCGGGGCCCAGGATGCTCATCCACAGCGGGACCTGCTCTTCCGGAGAGCCGGCTCGGCCAGCTTGGCCCTGGAGCTGAAGCTCATCCACTCCTGCAGCCTGCTGCGGCTGACACTGCACCGGCGGGTGCAGGGAGAGGGCTCGGCGGGGGCCAAGAGTGAGCCTTTGGCACAACAGGTGGGGGGGCAGATGCCCGAGGGCAGCCAGTGGGCCAACATGGCGCTGCGTGCCTCCTTCCAGGTGCGTAATGGCACGGCGGTGTTCGTGATGGTGGACTGCGTGCGCGGGAGGATCAATCAGATTGCCCATGAGTCTGGAAGCAGTAGCATGTCTGTGTTGTGGGTGGCTGCCTAGTCAATGGAGCTTTCCTGACTCACCAGGGCCATGACCTGGGCATTTTTACAACCAGTTTTTAATTAATAGTCAAACATTAAAGGCAGTGTATGACCTCTGTATTAAGTGTTATATTTTCGAAAGTGATATGTGTTTATTTTTTGTTATGTCTTTTTACTGTGTTACTTTTAAGGCCCTTAATCTCTTCAGGTCTGTCAATGACATAAAGGACAGTGTTTAGTCAGATTTATACCCAAACATGTGTTTTGTGTATTGAACTTTTGAAGCTTGTTAAAAATTCTTTATCATTTTTCAAATGTATTCTTTGTAAGCAACTACTTTTGATATAATCTTCAAAGTCATGTGGATGGTATGTGGTGATGTGAGGGCCATCCCCATAATTCCCAACAGCCATCTAGACTCTGCACTATGTAATTCTGTGGTCCAAGATGAAACAAACCACAAACATGATCAAGAAAAGGTTTAACAGCACAACATTAACAGTATCACCAAAATTAACAAGCCCTTACCAGTGTCACTGTAACAGCACAGTAAATGGGTTGTTGTAGGTGTTTGTGAAGATTCTGCATGCTCTTTCGGTCCTTACCTTGCTAGTTGTAGACTAGAATTCCATTTTGCTGCTTGATGTTTTCAGGAAACATTTAATTTGAATATACTGTTGTTTTTGGTCTATTTATTTTTTATTACACGCTTATTAAATCAATCTGGTATTTCCAATGTTACTGTAACAATTATAAAAATGCTGCTTTACACCAAAATGTCTGATTGCATGGATTTTTAAAATATATATTGTTTGTATTTATTCCATATATTATGTGATCCAGATACTTTACACAACCTTCTGCATGTAGATATTTTATCCCAGCTACAAGCAATCAATGCATTCTTTACAAATCAGTGCATTTTGAATAACACAACTAGACAACAGTATACCAAGCTATGTCGTTTGCATATGGAAGTGGCGATGTGGAATGGCCTTTTGCCTGAGCTTGTGAGAATTGCAGTGTGCAGATGTTTTGTGTTAGTCGCCATTTTCTAATTCTATCAGCCTCTGCATACCAAATGTAATTACCCCTTCTGGTAAGCCTAATCCTGCCAGAGACAGTGAAATGTGTAAAATGAAAACCTGTTGTGTCAGCGTCTCTTGTTTTCAAATAAAGATGGCTAATCACATTTAATGGAATTACGGCAACTGTAAGAACTATGAGAATTTGAGTTTAATTTTCATGAATGAATGAATTATTCATGTTCCTGTATACATTACCATAAACCAATGTTTCAGTGCTTGACTTGTTAAGGTGTATGAGTGTTGAATGAATGAAATACTTACTTACAGTTGTTTACATTCATTTTAATACTAGTCACAAGATTATTTTTTCACTTTTTCAAAACTCTTCATAGTGTGTTCCACAACACCCAAGCATATTAACATCTGGTGTACAATGCACGTAACGCACTATAGCCAAGCCATAACACTAAGTACTCACCCAGAAGGTAGTGGCCTACTGTTACTCTGCTGTTTCTGTTGCTGGACCAAGAGCAAATAATCACACACAGCATGACACTAAGCACTCTGACTTCACAATGAACTGCTGGCAATCCAAAACACTGCAAGATGCACACATGTGTTGCTGTATTCTTTGGTTTTGCATTGAACAGTGTTGATTTACAAAAGAAAAAAAACCAAACTGACAAAAAATGATGACACTTTAAAAATGATCGAAATACAAATAACTGTAAATATTCATTTTTCTATATGCTATATGACAGCTCTGTGTGAAATTTCCTGAGTTATAGTACAATTCAACAATTTGCACAGGTACTTTTTGATCCCGATAAAGTGAGTAAAAAATCAACAGAGTCTTCCAAATCTACTGCAAATTTAACGGAAATCTATTGTGGTGTCTGACATTTGGTGTTTTTTTGCCACAAGTTCACATTTACCGCTATAGAACCATCTTCATTGGCCTTAGCATTTAGAAACAGATCTGAAGCATATGTTATGTAGCCCCTGTGATAGCCCTGCCCTACAAACATTTCTGTCCTCACAGCTGTCATGACCCTAAGAACACGCTGTTTTGAGCTCTTGGTATGCACTTTGCAACACTACAGATACCACTTCTGCATATGGCATAGTGGTTAGTGTCACTTCAGTTAGCTTTGCAGACTCCTCAGCAGCTGTCCTGGGTTCTATTGTTAATGCTGAATATCTTTGTTGTAGGAGGGAAATACAGTTAGAGTACCAGTCATCTGTAGTAAACTAAGTGTGGTCGTATTCTTGGATCACTGACCCCCCCAATAAAAAAAAAAAAAAAAAAAAAAAAAAATCCACATACAACACATTATACATACAACAGTAATACATTTTTATTTATTTATGAAACATTTTTTTTACTCAAAACCATACAATAGGTTAGTTAAACACTACTCTGCTCCTGCTCCTACTTTTCTAATTGTGTACTGCCAGAGTGTTTGATCATGAATCAAGTGATTGGCCAATGCTTTTTGACCAAACATTCCACCAGAGTAGTTCTTCAGACTGAAATCTATTTAAATTAACAAGAATTTGAACTTAAAGTTAAGATTTTTAAAAAGAGCTTCTAAATGTTGAATTAAAAATTCTGTTGTGTAGAGTTTTGCTGGTGGTGAACATAAAATAAAATAACAGAGGTAATTTAATGAAGGTCATTTCTATAGGGAGTGGTACTGGATTGAACTTTGTGTTAAAGCAGTGCAGAAGTACAATTTAGCTCTTACTCAATTTAGCTCTTAAAGGTGAACTTTCATCGTTATTCTTATTCATATTTCTGTGACGCCACTATGGTTGAATGCATTGTGCGTCATTTCTGTGAAAAATTATGTCCTAGATCTCTTGCTTGACGCTGTTTTCTGTAAGCTAGAACAGGTCTAGTGGTTGAACGACTGGCTTTTCCGATGTCCCTCGTGAATATCCATGTCAATAAGGCACCTCTGATTGGGCAAATTCGCTGTCTTTCGCTCACCTAGCTTCTGTCCACTGTTCTTCCTCTGGGATGTGGGCGTACCATACATGGCTCTGGGCGGGGCTGACGACCTAGTGACGTAGATAGGTTTAGCCTGCTCTGATCCGCTCGTTTTGGTTAGCTTGACCCTTCAATGACCAGTAAAACCATGAGGGTCAAATTTTACGTCTTGGAGTGCTGTGTGCATATACTGCTTGTTGTGACCCACCACATTGTAAATAGAGCTACTCAAAGTGGTTTTTAGCGGAAGGACCCCTTTAATGGCCAATGCTGCATGTATTACTGTAAGTGTTTCAAAAGTGGACATGTTAACAAGACAAGAGTTCCAACTGGACCAGTCCTCACTGAAAAAAAACTGTCATGTAATACTACTTTTAGCACAGTGTAACACAGCAGCACTAAGGCATCTGACTCGTGTTGCCCAGCGACAGCGTTGGGTATGCTGGAACTGAATAGACAGGTTGTGGACGTGAGGAAGCTACAAAAGAAGCAGCAAGAGCTCTGTCCATGTTATGAAGTAACACACACACACACCCACACACTCTCTCTCTCTCTCACTGTGTCCGTGGGTGTTACAGACCTAACTTTGAGAGTTCAAGACCTTTGAGAAAGCAGCCATCTTATCTGTCTCAGGTTTACATCTCTGCCCTCATCTCTATTGGAGAGGAAGCTTACGTAACATGTGGCTGACTGAGTGGATAAATGCCCATTTGGTTTTGGTAATCTTTTAGGAAATAGGAAAAACACCACTGTGCCTTTATGTTCAACCCCATAGGCTTTTTGGGCCAAGGTGGCAAAGAGCAGCCGCACTCACACTCATGCGCAAGTCTCTGAAGTGAAGCCATATGTAACACATAGGGGGAAGTGTTTTAGGCCACTCGACTTACACGGCTGATAGCGTGACACTCAGAGGGCCCTCACAAATGTTTACACTGGGAGGGTGCGGATTTTCATGGTCAGGAAAATCTATTGTACACAACCGCACAGGGCTTTTTGGAAGGCAGATGTAAGTGACTGTGAGTTACGGCTATGTCTAAAGGAGGTCACTGCTCACCCATAGGTGACCTCCACCTTGGGGCCCACATTAATACATCCTCTAATACAACACAGATGGACAGAACATTGTCTGAAGCCGAACTGACCCAGCAAAAATATATAACCCCGACAAAAAAAGAGTAAAACTGGATAACACTGTGTGGACCATTCGTTGGTTTTGTGCCGTTCTCCCAAAGCCAGAAAATGGAGAATGTTTTTGGTGGAGAAGGACTACCCCACATGTCAGTTGGAGTTCCTCAGGGTTCACACTCTTTACCCCTTTGGTTGTGCCATGGAAATAGTTTTTTATCATACTTTGTGAAGTTGGCCGTGTGCATGTGGAAGCTGGCTGTGTGCATGTGGCTACGCATGTGCCAACTGAGGGAAGAACGAGAGAAACAATGGCTGAACAGGCAAGGAGGACCTGAGTTGCATTATGACCACATGCAATCCAGTCAGTTTTGCAATTTTCTCAGTGCCACATACTGTTACCAGAACCTCTCAAAACACTGCTGCTATTTCAATGCTAGACATCTTTGAGGTGCCTGAGGAAAAAAGGGTAAAAAAAAGTGAGAAAAAAACCTGCACACATCCAAAAAAGGGCAGGCGCTTCATGCGGATCTGTCAAGGCTGTGATGTCCTGTGGGCTTGGAGGCGGACAGTCTGAGAGTGGAGGGGAGCGGAGGTAACGTATGGTCTCCACATGTGGACCTACTACACTGTTACAGGTCTTGTGCTCGTGATGCGTGTGACTGTGCCGATGGTAGCTGACGGGGGTTGCGGTTGCTGGTGTTACAGATAAACATGCCTCCTGGCTGTGGGTCAGCACACTGCTGCATGCCTGGGCACGGCCCGCTGTCGCAGTGGCATGGCCGCAGCTGGGGTGATGCTACTGTTCTGTTTTTAGGAACTGCACCTGGAAGTCTTTCAGATATGACGGTCAACTAAGCGGCTTGCTGCGCATTCCTGCGCAGAAGAATATGACCAGATGGATCTGCTTCAGACATGACCTTTAGACCGAGCAAAATCTTTTTTTAAACAGCATTGTTTAAGATCCTCAACAATTAAACTGTTGTTTTAAGATTTCTGTACTGAATTTTAGGTATCTCCTTACTGAAGTACACCTCTTTTTTGTTATTATGTAAGTGCTTAGTTATTACACACTTGTGTAACATGTGCTAACCTGGCAATTGATTATGATAATAAACTGTGATTAAATTTTTTCCTAGGGTTGTTATTCTGTTATTGTTTTCTGGTATAAACTGCACATTTCTGAGTCTCCTCAGAAATATTGAGGGTCGTACACGTCTTCAGTTTTTTATGCTACAGCAAAAATATACACAACACATCTCGATATTAAGTGTGCCAAGTGATGCATGTAGTCAGTGAAAATCTGATAAAATGGGTTGCAACGCCATCTAGAGCCTGAACACAGGTAGAGTGTCTAGACATGCCCTTCAATGCCTGCATTTAACAACGCACCTAGCAAGTTTGCAAACTTCATTTTATTCTAGGTAAATTTCCTCTGCAGAAAAAAATTAAGAGATAAAACACTACTGTAATGAAAAGATTTTTAAATGGACCAGTTTAATTAAGTTAGCAGTTAAAAGTTTATTTTGTTTAGTGTCAGCTTACATATTTCCAGATTAGTTCATACAACAATAAGGTCATTGCCCTTACAATCACATTCAAACCTGTCCATATTATCAAGCCACTATGTCAGTTCTCGTACAGTTAGGTCACGTCAAACCTACATTCTGTTGTTACAGTGTAAGAAATGCTGACAGTTAAATAGGTAATATTATGGTGACTGTTTCTGTATATAGATTTAACATAACTGTTTTAAGAGCTACTTTGTGACATGCCTCCAGTGTATTACTGATGATAGGTTAAGATGAGGCCTACTGCAGATATATTCCAGTGCAACACCCTTACAAGTTAAGAGAAACATACTTAAGTACACCCGAACACCCTTGCAAATAATGCTAAGGCTTTAAAAGGCATTTCTTCTAAGCTCATCTTACTACAAGTTGCATACAGTGCTGTGACACTACACCACTACTACTACACTTACAGTGTTAACAGTAGCTCAGCAATTGTTGTAACATTATACATTATAATAAATAGCTGCAAAGTTGCCGAGCTTGTAACTAGTCCTATATAAAACAACAGTACATCGTCAGTTGGACCTGTAAAAGATAAGGCAGTCTGTTTGCTGTATTATTACCTGGAGACAACAACCTATACTCTATGTTATTCATCTCTAAAAAGTGGCACAGGATAACCAGTCTAAACCTTAGCAGTGTCTGATAGTGTGATGTGGTCTCCCGCCGGCACTTTGGTTAGACAGTTAACATCAGAGCAACCACAAGGAATAAAGGCAGTAAGAGAGATACACAGACCCAGAGAGAAAAAAAGTAAAAACATTTGGTGTCAACACTCCTAAACAAAGGCAGGAGGATGTGTAGTTGTGTGTGTAAGGGCTGTACTGCTGCGCACCATGTAGGACAAGGAGAGAGAAAGGGTGAGGAAGAGCAAGAGAGAGAGAGTGAAAGAAAGAGCCAGGGTGTGGAGGGAGAGAGGGAGAGGGTGAGGGTGCTGTCTGAGCTCTGTTGGCTGGAGCAGAGGGGGGGGACAGCTGGCGCGGCAGCTTGGCCGTCTATGAGGCTGTCTCTTAATGGAGGATCTCCAGCAGCAGCCGTTTGAAGTCGCCGCCACAGTCTGAGCTCAGGGCTTCCTTGAGTGGCACATCGTACTTCTCCAGGTACATGTCTTTGATGGTCTCCAGATCAATCTGCCCCACACACAAGAAAAACAAACATTACAATAATTGCTACACGGCAGAAAAGTGTATATATAGTGTATATATACACAGCAACCTATAGCTGTACATAACAAAAATAGGCATTTCTAATGCATACATCGGTTATTTTTTGAAGAAAACAAATCAAGGTTTGTCACTGTCCTGATATGATTGAGGATTCATTTCTCATGAAGCCATTTATTAAACCATGACCATGAGCGATGTTGAGCATGGAATCTAACACACGACACGAGTTAGGCCGTAAAACACACCAACATGACAGCCGTCCCAGACATGGAAATACTCCATATCCCTGTGGCTGTGTGCACTAGATGCCTGGTGCTAATCCACCAGCCTGGCTGGCAACACACCCGCTCCGCCTGTATTACCTCGGAGCGGCACACGATGATGCGGATGAGTGTGTCCTCGTCAGTGCCAGCTCCCTTCATGGCTGCGTTCAGCCGGCGAGCGAAGTACAGCTGGGGGTTTTTGGCACAACGCACTGTTCCCACATCAACAAACAAAAGCGTTGTCAAAAAATATATTAAAAACAGGACAAACTGCACCTTCAGAGTGCCATGTCTGACAGAGCTATTTATAAGAAACCATCTTATTTAGTTACAATAAGTTTCTAAAAACTAACTAACTAACTATGACTAGCGTTTCTAAAAACGCTGGTCATATAGGTGGTCTTATGATATATTGTTATACAAAGTTATTATGGGAATTTGCAAATACAGTGTTTTTTTACCACATTTTAATATCAAACACTAAAGTGTGCAGCGGACATGTAATAAAGCCCAGTGGGCTTTCCTGTTCAAACATCAATGATCTCTAAATAGGTCATCTATCAGGAGACATTGCAGAGGCTGAAGGCAGTCTTACCCAGGGTGATATAGCAGTCCTTTAAGGTGCCTGTGGCCTCATTCTCTATGGAGTCCAGGATTTCAGTGCCAGAGAGCTAGACAGGGAGAAAGATACAGCTCAGCTAAACACTGGAGCACATTGAAACAACAAAGCCAAGATAGATCATGCAAATTTGAAGCATTGATATTAGCAAGGGATTGTTTACAAATAGTTTCTCAAGGAATATTCAGTTTCCTGATGATGTGATCTGTCTAGCTGTAATGGGGTGTTTCAGAAATTGTCTGTGAACCTACAGTTTCATAAAACTTGAATGTGGCCTGGAGTTGAAGGTAGTTCCTATGTGTGAGGATGTGGGTGAAGGTAGACTCATCTGTCCCAAAGCGACCCTCTCCAGCCTTGAGGGAAAAACAGATAGAATGTTCATGATTAATTTTAGATATATATTTCCAGTATTGTTTTCAGATCTGTTGCACTTATTCAAGTAATCATAATGTCATGGCAAGAGCTTAAAGAAATCTACAGGTGCATTGAGTAAATGGATCAAAATAGTAAAACAGTGGTTGTGTAGATGGTGGTGGCTGCAATCTTTGCAACTATGTGTTAAATTATTAACTCTTGTGCATAACCGTATAAACATTGTATTGCATTAACACTACTATTATTACTATTTTAAAGACAATAATCTTACCTCAATTAATGCTGCAGCATCTTGCTCAGCTAAGCCCTCGTCCACCTCATAGTTTTCATCTCTGTTTGCCTGGTGGTGAAGAGAATAGTCTCACAGTCTCCATAGGGACAGGCACCTACTGTTGCTTCTCACATCCATTAACTTCAGCCATAGACACTTTGTCAACCACAGCACTGATTTGTTTTGGGAAACTGATTTTGAACAGTGCAGTAATGGTAATCTGACAACCAATGACTAATCCCTGCTGATCACCTTGAGTTCATGGCTTTCTCCAATTTAACAACAACACGCGTCCCTAAGTTTCCCTATGACACATGTACATGTTGAGGGAGACTGTGTTCAGGGGCACAAATAATCCAGTGCTTCTCAACATTTGATTTTGCAATTTCATAAAGTTTATAATAATTGCCACAGGCTGGGATATGATGTACAATGCATCCTGCAGAGGTGGTGGTAACAGAACAGGTGTGACAGCTGAGCCAAAATAGGACAGGCTATGCCGACCTGCACTAACCTAACCATCTACACACACCCACTCATTTTGGGAAGTGTGAGGTACAGCAGCACACTGTGAGTTCCCATAATGTGTGCCATAAAACAGTTGGCTAATATCTGCTGACGGGTGCTGAGTGATAATGCATACATTAAGCACCTCATGGGGGAAATCTCACCTGAAGCAGGGAGATCAGCAAGTTTCTCACGTCTCCACTTGTATCATCCTCAATGTCTGCCTCTAAGTCACGTTCGTTTACTGGTAAAGGGGATTCAGAAGGGCACAAGAACATCAGTCAGATTACTCCAGAGCTTGAAACTAAAATCCAGACAGCATAAATGAATTGCTACACAAACAACACACACATACCTTGGGCATAGGCCTCTTTCAGGTTTATTATCTCCTATAATGAAAAACAATAGGAGCAATATAATTACACAGACATTGGCATATTGCAGAGCAGCGTTAGCCTACTGTATGTTACAGATCTATATGCTTTAAAATGGTAAGAATGTTTTGTCAGAATATCCACTTTCAAATTTCCTTTAGTATAATTTACAGAAGTCAAAGGCCATAACGAAGTTGTTTAACACTCATTATAAGCCATGAGGAAACCACTGAGGATGGCTAAATACCCTTAAATCAAGTTTTCCCAGCATAAGGTTAACCTTTTCCTTTTCTTACATCCTTATTTCATCTTTTCACCCAATTAAATGCATTGTCTACTGGGGATGTGTTTGAAAGCTTCAATTCTGCCCAAAAAGCTCTACTCAAGAAGCCTTTGATGCCTTGAGTAGTCTGCATGAGTATTCAGTGGAGGTCATGCAGCTGAGATGGCACGTTAAGGTGGTAGGTGGGTGTGATGTAACCTGGTTGCTGCTGGTGCACAGGATCTCGACCAGCACGTCCTCATCAGTGCCCGCCCCCTTCATGGCTTTGCGGAGCTCCTTGGCAGCGTAGATCTGCGGAGGGTCCAGCATGGCGATGATGGCCTTCTCAAAGCTCCCTGACAGCTCACTCTTTAGAACCTCCTCCAAGTCCTGCTAGGAAGCAGTCACACAGCACGTGACACAAGTCAGACAGTCACCAGGACAGGGCCTCTAACTTCACAGCTTTAAATAATATGACACAAAATGAATTGTGACCTTGGCCTTGAAACTACTGTAAGTTGTGTACTGTATATATGCATGTATGTACATGTTTATGCATATGTGTGTGTGTATGTATGTATGTATGTATGTATGTATGTATGTATGTATGTATGTATGTCTATGTAACCCAATCCTGTACAGCAAAGATTTCCACACTCTCTATTAGCCACTGTCAAATAGTGTCAGAGTCATAAAACACCAGTACAACTTCTTATTCCCTGTCTGTGTTGTATGTCTGTGTATGATTATGTTAAATTTAGAGTAAATGTCACACAAAGTTATACAAAGTTATATGGTGCCTCCTATCTATTTCTCTGTTATGTACATATAAGTAATTATATATCACTTACATATTCTCTTTTAAAAGCATAACTATATAGTTAATAATATCTTTATAGTTTTGTTTTTCAGTATAGATAGCTTGGTGTGCCTGTTTCACTGTTGGTGTCAGACTAAGACACAACTGCATAGCTTCTGCTGTTAAGCCCTCAGTCTGTTCTCAGACACACCATGGATTTTGAAATCTGAATCCTGTGTAATAAACCACTGTACTGAACGCATGAACACCCACACAAATCCAACAAAACAACAACACACTTACGTCGTCATATTTTTCGAAATATGCTTGCTTAATTTCCATTCTCTGAGCAGCAGAGCGGTTGCCCAGAATAGAAATTACTGTTTCTTCATCTGTCCCTGTAAAATGACCAGGAAGTTGATGCAGTGAAAAGGAGAATGACTCTGTGACTGGAATGTTAGTAATTTGCAAATATAGCTTATCCATTTCAAATGTTTGAGCATAGGCATAAGTTTTGTTTTGACCACATATTTTGGAATAATCATGGCAAAGTTGCATTTCTCTGGAATGTACCTATTCATGAATTACCACATTTATGTATTGGTCAGTACAACGGCATGGAACTCCATACACCACTTCACTATTTGTAAATATAGAGACTTACCCATGCCTTTGCAGGCTTTGCGAATAGCTTTGATGTCAGACATCACATCAAAGTCAGCAAAAGGAACAATGGTAGGCTGGAAAACGAGAATACTCAACACTAAATATTTACACAATATTTAATTGCATGTCAACATTTCCCTTTGAACGGCAGACAGACTCCATCCTTCTAATCCCCAAGTATCGTGTCTCTCTTGCGGCAACACAGCGGTCATGCAAGGGTGCAGTCATGTTAGCTGAGTCATGGGACGCTCTTGTGCTGGCTAGAATAGCGCCTCCTGGTCTCCCGCCTCGCCCACCCATCCTGTCTGACTGTATGAGTTTATTGATTACAGCTGGGATATATGTACATTCTTATAACCGTGGGTGGATCCGAAAGCACCATGCGGCACACATTTTTAAGATATATTAATGCTTGGACATAACGAAACAAGCCAGAGGGCCAACTGTTCTTGAGAGCAAAACAATATTTATAACTTAATTAGCTTTACAGAATAAATGGGATGCTCTAAAAAGCGTAGCATATAGGATACTGCCGTCAGCGTTGTCTTTTTATGGTAATTCCCTGATTGTTATCTGCACAACGCCTAACATTTACAAACAGTAGGCTATATTTTACTCAAATTACAGTATCCCGCACTTAACCCTCAAACAACTTTTAATGGGCAACTGAAGATACTAAATAGAGCCCACACTAGCTGCAACAGTCTACAGCCAGGCAGTTTTAAATACACTTGACAACTCACCTGAACGTTTCCCATTTTTAAAGTGTTATCAGGAAGTCCCTGCTCGCGTGCAATCGGTCTCCTTGTGTGCTCCCAGATGCGGACAGGCCTGTAGAGCCCGCACGGGTCCTGTACTCCACCACCGCATCACTGACGTCATGCAAGCTAATTAGAGGTGGAGACCAGCGTGGAGGAAACACCCCAATGTAAGCCATAGGATGGATTTGGCCCCAACACTGAAACTAAATTTAGCCACGCCTTGGTAGCAAATGTTTTGTTTTGTTTTGTTTATTTTAGTCAGAGTGTCCTTTAGCGTTCTGGTATTTTGCAATATATAACAATACACAACATGCAAAACCATCAAATTGGCCAATTTAAATGATTATCAACAATGTACTCTTACCTTTTCATGGTATAAAGTGCAAATAAAACGATATATGTCTGTAAGTCTGTATGTCTGTAGTATAATCAGAGTGTAATTATTTTGTACTTGGTATGCTTGGTGTGGGTGTGGTGTGGAAAGGGCACAGCTCCATTTGCATAGACAAATGTTCGCATGTATTTGTGCAAACAGATTGTAGTGCTAGCAGACAGGTGGCTATGATATCTGCTGAACACTCCTCTACACTCCTCTGACATTGGCTGTTATGATTATTTTAGTAAAAGAAGGCAGTTGATCTTGGAAAATACTCCAGGCGCATGTACTGAAAGGGTTTTAAGTGAAAGCATATGGGTCTTAATTGTATTGTGAGAATGTAGCATGGACATTCCATGGAGCACTGTAAAAGGCCAATTATTCTGATTTGATTGCATTAAGATATAAAAAATCCATCTCACAGTTATTTCTATATCATGTTGAAGTTGAAGTTAGCACAGATACAACTTATCAACAATATAGAATATACTTAACAACTCATAACATACTCTTAGGAAAGAAATGGATCAATATGCACTTTAACAATCAAAATCAAGATCATGAACTGTGCAATTGTGTGAACTAGCCCTGGAGCTGTAGCTGAGACAAACAGCCATTGTCATCTGAGCTCAAACAAAACAGCAGCAGCCCACATGTTCTCTGTGTACTGGGAGCTGACCAGGCACTGACCGGCAGACGCAGTCCGAAAGGAATGCCTTTTATTCACCACAGTACAATTAGATCGGCTGTGCGAGAGAAATCATGAGGACAGATTGCTGTTGATGTCCTCTGAGACATTTAAATATTTTTTTACTCTGTAATGAATTAATATCCATTAGGTAATAAGCTGACTTCAGATACAACCCTGACCAAGCTGCAGTCCCATTGAGTCTTATGGTATGCCTACGGGAGATTTATAATCTGCTTGACCAGAGTCTTGAAAATATAAAAATATGCTCTCATCTGCCTCACTAAGTTCCTACAGTTTAGAAAGTGCCTTTGCATGGTGAGACTGATTCAACTATATTTCAGGTGATGTTTGCTGCATCTTCTGGGTGCTGGGTGCTATTGTATACCATAGCGATTGTATACCATACACAGTATGGATGTGCATGTCATGACAACAATGTCCTCAGGGAGGCAATGTTGTCCAGACATTGTCAAATGTAAACCCTGTCCTTAAATATGAGAAGGTCGTTTGGGGCTGTGCATAACCGAGAATTATCCATGCACTGCTGCACACCTCTTATCCCAGGGTAGTTTGGTTAGCATTTCAGTCGGTCAAAGTACATGAACAGGCCTCAGGATTGATGAATAAGGCTAAATGTGTGGATAGCAAGAATCAGAGTCAGAACCACCTTGTTGACAGATTTGCTGGGCATGCCATATGGAATAGAATGCTTAGTGTGATAAAGACCCTGCTGTTATCTTTCCTACAGCAAAACATACCAGGTGGCTAATGTGTTATTTACAGGTATTTAGGTCATGAATCACGTGTAGACAGATGTACCCTAGGTGCTATTCAGACATGACTACTATGCATACAGTGCATACAAAACGTTTTCAGATTGCAGTCATATATACATTGTGCGATATTAGTATTCTAATCAAGTACTTGGACATTGATTTTACTAATATGTTTGTGCATGCTGATTTAACAGGTAACACTAATTATATATGTTTCCTGCTCAAAAACGGCAAATATCTATTGTGTTCCTCATTGCAAACCCTTTGTGCATGCTGCTTTAGAAATGTTAATTAGTGAACTCTTAATGATATGATTCAACAGGAGAGTGTAACCTTTGTTCAGACTAAATGAACAGTCTCATTGATTACCTAATCAAGCAAATATACAGCAAAATGAAGTGATAATACCCTCCTACAAGGAGCAATTTAATGGACTAAGGAAAATGAGAAGAGAAAGCACGGTTTTAAATTTCATAGAAACGTTTATTGCATGGGACAGGGGGTATTTATGTACATGCTATCACAGTAGAACACAATATAAATCTACAATGTAAACACCCCCTCCACATAGATGCAACACTTTGTCATTGGACATCAGTACAAGCACAAAATACAGTGGATTAGGCAGGTATAATTTCAGTTGAATGATGCTTGGAAAGTCTTTACAGCAGTCCAGGTGGGCAGTGAAGTAACATGTACTGTCATGCAGAAGCCACTGGAGCACTACTCCTTTACAACACTTCCCCACAGGTCAACATTACTGCTTATGTTTGATTAGAGTACCTCTAACGTCACAGCACCAGTCAGATAAAAAACAACAGTGCAAAGAAACAAGTGGTAAATAAACATGGTCAACATAATCGTACCAGTGGCATGTGTCTGCTTATTCATGCAATGCCCATTTGCCATACTCTGTGTAAATCTACTGTGGGACTCAAACCTACTGTACAAAACCTGTTTCTAAACAAACATGCAAACAAACCTTCCTGTCATGACACCAAAAATGTTACCTTATTTTTGGTCTTGAACAGATGTGTATATCTTTGGTACAAAATAGAGAATTGAGAGAATTAAAAAATTCTAACTGCAAAACATCAGAACCAATCACCTCTTCTAATTAGTTATGTGTGAGAAATACAGATAAAATTGTGCTATACTTTTAACTGAGTTTGATAGAGGAATATCACCAGGAAGTTGTAATAGTCTCTGTGTGATAAAAGTGATGCCTCTGGTAAAAGTTGTGTGTGTATGTGTGTGTGTGTGTGTGCGTGCCTATGTGTGTGTGTGTGTGCATGCACCGTGTCTGTGTGTGTGTGTCTATATGTGTGTGTATTCATACTTCTCAGGAAGAAGCTGTATGATACAGTTTTATTTCACTGGTTTAGTACAAGAAGCCTCCCCAATAATGCAGTATGTTGTGCTTAGCCCAGGAAGGACACTGGCTGAAGAGTAAACCATGTTCATTGTCACTTTTTTGTGTTTTAAGAGCCAGCTTTCCAGACAACTTCCCCAACAACCATAAAAAGCCAAACACCCCATCCAGTGTTTACCAAATGGCAAATCTAGGTATTGTGTGTACACCCATGCATTTGTGCTGTCATTCAGAGAAGAGCTAAGAACCAAAGCCAGATGACCAAACAAACACAGTACAGGTGATGCATTAAACATTCACTCTCTACATATGAAGGTAAAGTGACTCTGAGTTCTATAATGCACTAAGAACAACTTGTCTGTTATAGCTTAACAAATACTTGAAAACAGTTTGGAATGCTTTTTCAGGGGACACAATAGAATTGACAAGGCAACTTTGAAAAACTCATTGTTCATTCTTCAATGTCACCTTCTGGATTCCTTACACCCAAAGTTCAGATCGAAGAAGCTGTGAAGAGCCAACAGCTTCAAAGTGTACAATCAAGAATCATGCGCTTTTACCTGCCAAGTCTGTCCTAAAAGTCCCACGGGCAGACGTCTTCCATATTAACACTTTTTAGCATCCCAGCAGGTTTAGGATTTGATGGTTTGTCTCTTGTTGTGGAGACGCTGGTAGAGGCACCATCCTTGGTGGCATCATCAGGCACAGTCTCTGCTTCCCATGGGCAAACCTCCGCTCTTTTACTTTCCGTTAAACCTGCTTCCCGAGTGGAGCTCCGTCGCCTACCACTGGTTGTCATGGTGACTTGCCCGCTTTCTGAGGACTGGCTGACTCGCCGTCTGTCTGAGCCCTTGCTGGATGAGGTCCTCCTCTCCTTGCTTTTGGATGGCCGTCTCTCCTCATCTTTGTCCTTGCTTTTGGAGGAACAGGACCCTTTCCTTTTGGAGTGAGAGTCCTTAGGTTTGGAGTGGTGAGTGGGGCTCAGGGCTCTCTCCTGCTTAGGGGAGGGAGGGGCATCGAAATCCCATGGGCAGATCTCCACCATCAGGGCCGGGGGCTGCAGCAGGCTCCCCGTGGATTTGGAGTGGTCCGAGTGCAGGACCTTGGGCTTGCCATCCGTGGGGGTCACACTCTTCTTGCGGCCACTTCTGTCTGGAGACAGCCCGGCACATTCTCTGCCTTTGGCCAGGGGCTCCTCCATGTCCCAGGGGCACACCTCAGGATTGGGGGCAAGGTTGAGTGGAGATCTGGGTTTCCTTGGCATCTCATCTCTCTCTCCTGCCTTGTCCCTGGAACGGCGGCGGTTGGCAGGTGACTGTCCTGTGCATTTCTGCTTTTGCTGGGACCTTCCGCTCTTGAAGCTGCCACCGTGAACCGACGTGGTCTCACACGGGGCGATGGACACATGTTTCTGGGCTTTCCCCTCGGAGGGGGTGGGTAGATCCTCAACCTCCCAGGGGCAGACCTCAGAGAGGTCGTAAAGCTCCTTGCTCCTGCCAGGCTCGGAGCAGATGGATGGCTGGCTTCCGCTTACCTGCTGCTTCATGATGCCCATTTTGCTTGGGGTCTTGGTGTACTCCACTGACTGGCTTATGATCATCTTCGGGTAGCATTCGGGGGACTCATCCACCTCTGACAGCCTGCCATCTCTGACCTTTTGGCCCTTCTTACTGGCATCCTCCACACTGTGGGTCTTCCCTGTGAGACCAAGGGTTCGCTCCCGGGCACTAGCGATGACACTTAAGGATTTCTGCATTATGGTTGTCCTGAGGTGAATGGGTTTCTTGTCTGCAGTAAGATTGTGGGCACTGACCGACTTGCACACCAGCGGCACGGACTCTGCTGATTCAGCAGGCTCAACTTTCGGCGTCTCGGGTACCTTCTTCGCCTTCCTGCCCATCAGCGTATCCAAAAGGGAAGCCTCAGTGTTGGAGCCTTCCAGTTTCTCGTTCGCTGTGTTTGCACTCGTGTCGCCATTCTGGTCACATACGTGGTCGTAACTATGTGACCTCTTTATGGGGAACATCTTGTTCTTCAGCGAATCCTCCCTAGTCTTGGAGTCCAAGTGGTTCCTCCTGAGTGTGCTGCGGTTGCTTCCATGGTCACTGCCATCCCGGTCTTCACGGCTGCACTGCCGGCTCATCGACTCCGGGATCTCCGTTATGCGCCGCATGAGGGATCGGCCAAGGCCCTTCTTGGAGCTCCGCTTCTTCTGCAGGTGAGGGTTGTTGGCCAGCATCTTCTTCCTTTTGTAGATCTCCAGTTGGGTGTAAAGTTTCTTCAGCTCCTCCTGTGGCAGAAGATAATGAAAATAAGAAAACAAACACAAAGACTAGTTGAAGTTGAAGGTGAAGTTAATTAAACCATATGAAACAAGAAGGTTGTGGAAGGGCCCAACTACATCAGAGCAAGCAGCCAAATAGGCGAGGAAAGATTGGTTTACATTATGTATCCATGTCAACATCTGTGTGTGGCATGTGTGTGTGTGTGTGTGTGTGTGTGTGTGTGTGTGTGTGTTTGTGTGTATGTGATTGTTTCCAATGGTCACACCTACTTGCTGTAAATAACTAAGCAGGAAAAAGATGACAGTGAAGATAGAGAAAAAGGTGACCATTTGAAAATACCTTTAATACCTTTGACAAAATTGCTTGCTCATTTTGTGGTTCATGGTGGAAACTGCTGTTTGTTTAGGATCATTATCCTGTTGTAGAAGCGTATTGCAATCTCTTTCATCTTTAAAATTTTTACAGACAGTATGATATTTGCTTTCAGAATTTGCTGGTATTTTATTGAATTAGTTTTCCTTACCAGCAGTTAAATGATCTCTGTGCCACTGGCTGCAACAGTAGCTCAAAGCAGGATTGATCCACCTCTATAGAGAGTTGGAGAGGTATTGTTTTTTTATTCTGCTTCTTTTAATTTACTATAAATAAGTATTTTTTGCACAGCCATACCTTTGCCCAGTGTGGCCAAAATGTTTTATGCATAACCACTCCACATGACTTGTTTTCAAAATGCTGATGCAGAATTTTGTGGTGTGGATGCAGAAGGAGTTTTCTTCTGACGACTTTTCCATGAAGGTCATATTTATACCGGTGTCACTACAGTGCACCTTCCCTCAAGAGTCTGCTAAATCTTCCTGAAGTCAAACAGAGGAATTTATGGCCTTTCTCACAGTCCTGTACGCAGTGCTCTCATAAAGTTTTCTTGGTCTTACAGACCTCAACATCACCTTCAGCATTCCTGTTAACTCCGATTTTTAATTATAAATCGAGCTGAGAACATGGTTACCCTAAAGCTCATGCTATCTTCTTGGAGCCTCCTCTTGCATTGTGACCATCAATTACTTTTTCAGTGCTATGCAGATGCTTAGAGAAGCCAGTGGCTGTAGCTTGGTAGAACAAGGTTTGAGTTGTCAGGGTATTTCTAAAGCTTTGAACTTTGCATCAACAAGCCCTTCCTTAAGAGTTAATAAATGTCTGTGACTTTGTTAGAAAATGATCCGAGTTCTCAGATGTCCTGAGATGCTTAAACGTTTGTATAGTGCATGTGCATACTCTTTTTTTCAATCTAAGATTTCTCAAAACAGAAATAACATACTAATTTTGAATTTATTGAAAATAATTATTTGGTTACAGTATACAGTTACTGTACAAGTTTGCTGACTTTTTCTTTACCAGGAATCTAGTAGGAATTATCATCCTTTTGTATCATCTGAACGTATTATACAATAAATAAGTAGCCTTTTCCCTTCTCAACTGAGAATGAATTAGGCATCTCTGAATCTAATTGAGGAAAAATCCAGAATCAAACCATTCCACAACTTTTTATATATCCATATACTATTGTAATTCTGTTATTATAACATATAGTACTATTATCATTTTGCATCAGATCACATTTTGTCCTTTTAAATTATTATTTTTTACGCCCTCACTGCTCTTTAGGTCAGCTAAGCTGTCTTTATAGCATGTGGTGCTCACCCGTATGTCCTCTGGATCCAAACTGTGCTCACTCCAAGCAGAGGTTATACTACTGTTTAAGTAGGAGCCGGAGCGACCCATATCCAGCTCATCCTCATAGGCCTCTGTTGCAATGTCATCTCTGGTGTGTGTCCCTGAGGAAAAGAACTACAAGAAAAACACCACCAATGAAAAATCTCTCAATGTCTGTCATGTTGAAAACTTTACACAGTGTCATACACTATAGCTAAATCATTTCAGTTCACACAGTACAGGGATGTGGATGTCTAGGTAGTGAATGCCCTGAGCATGGACTAATATGACAGGGACTGGCTATACTCTACACATGCATATTTAAATGTGTATAAAGGTTACCTTAGGGACAAACATCAAGCCCAGTGTCACAGTGACAGTCAGGTGTGTGTGGACGAAAAATAACGTCAGCATCCAGTCAGGATGGAGCCCAGACGCCAAGGAAAACCTAAGAACAGAGTGGGTTACAGAGTGACATGAGGAACTCTGTGTGTGTGTGTGTGTGTGTGTGTGTGTGTGTGTGTGTGTGTGTGTGTGTGTGTGTGTGTGTGCGTGTGTGTGTGTGTGTGTAAATGTCGGGACACCCCTCAAATGGAATCTTGCTGAGACAGCAGTCCCATATCTGTAAAGCATACAATACTTTCTCCAAGACACTCAGTGACGAAATAAGTTCATTGAGGGAACCCCCCCAAACCCCCATTTAAAAACCGCAAGCATCAGCACATTATGCTTCCTGCTCACAGTGGCATCTCTCCACACGGCCCTACCGGAGCTGCATGCAAATCACTCAGCCCCCATAATTACACACAGCGCACACCGCCACATGTTTTGCAGAGTAAATGTGGCCTAGCACAACAAAGGGGCCACTGGACAGCACATGGGAGAGGCCACCTCCAGTGACGACCGGAGACCTAGCAAAGGATCAGTGGTGTCCAAGGTGGCCCCCGTCCGTCTCCTCGCTGTGGCTACTTTGTGGAATAATGAGATTCCACTTCATTGATCACATTAGCCATTCAAGACGGGTGTTTTTGGCACATCACTTGGAAGCGGCATCACGACTCGCTCCCACCACCGCTGGCTGCTTATCTCCCAGCTCCAGCAGCCTGCTGCGCGGCTGCCTCACAGGCACACAGGCTGAATAGGTGAAAGGATTCTGCAGGAAGCCTCTGCCTTGTGCGGCAGAGCTGTGAGCTCGGAGTAGATTGTGCTGTAATTATTCTCAGTGAGGCTGCAAGTTATTTTTATGGGGTGCCAGCGCTTTGGAGAACAAAGTGACAATAATAAGAGGAAAATTGCCTGAGGACTGAGGAGAAATCAATACTTGCGTCAATAAGGTCTTCATTTTAAGTGCAAAGGAGGGCTTTCTTATAGGAGAAAATGTCTATTTTTAGTTTCATGAGGAAAACTAACAGTGAGCCAACCATTTGCAGATAGTTGGGCCAATTTTTTTGGTTTCGTAACTGTGTTCCCAAAGGCATGTGTTATGCATACCCAATACCTACCAGACAAAGATTCCCCTCTTTCTGTCTCTGTCTCCCCTGCCCCCTTCTATCTAAAACACATACACACAGACACACACACCCAGACATACACGCATGCACACACCCACACCTGCTCCCATCCACACACACACACACACACACACACACACACACACACACACACACACACACACCTGAACCTGAATATGGGCCTCGTGGACCTGAATTGGAACAGCGTTGCATCAGAACTATGAGGAGGGTGAGGCTGAGGCAGGAACAGCTGCTTGGGCCTTCGAACCAGAGCCAGCAGAGAAGATAGGTCAGAAGACAGGAACAGGGCCTGCAGAATTTATTTTAAGCCATGGCAGATAAATGTACTGACTGTGTGTTCCATTCACCTCCTTTGAAGTGCTGTCAATGTTCAGTCTTGCCAACAATAGTTATTTATTCCATGTTTTTGTGTAACCTCATGTAGCGTCTTTGTCCTCTTGACAATAAGGAAAGTAATGGGAGGTAAGTGAAAACAAATAGACTTGCGGTTGCAAACCAAACACATGCCTGCTGCTGCCCAGTGTCTGTGTGTCTGGGCTGCCAGGCTTCATAAGCACTGTTTGCGAATGTAATTATTCATTAGAGAGATTATGTCAGTTGGGGGTGCAGTAGAGAAATCATGTCATTACTCTGCAGCGTGAGTGGCTTTCATGTCTCTAACTACATCCACAGGCATGGCAGCTTGTAGTGCTGTGTACAAACATGAACAACAGCTGAGATCTCTTGTATAAGTTGTCAGTCAACACAGATATCTGGTGAATTTGCATTCAGAAATGGCCTACTCTATCATTAACTGTAATTAGTAATATAAACAAATATTAAAGGCATGACCATAACAATTGCTTATAATTTCTAATATATGTATTTGATGTAGTTAATAAAATACAGTCTACACACACACACACACACACACACACACACACACACACACACACACACAATATATATATAATAATATAAACATATACATATAGGTAAGACCATCTTGCAAATTGCTGAAGCACAATTCTTGACCATGAAATTGTTTATCTGAAACTAACAAAAATATCTAGTTCATTTTGTCTCTTTCTTCAAATTGAAACACATACACACACAGCCTTCTGGCTTGGGGCTGTGTGGGTGTTTTTTGGATCTAAAAGATAAAATGCAAAGATGGCAGTGCAGTCCGTGCTTTAGTGAGACACATCACACATTCAGCTCAGCTCGCTAGGACTATTTGCATAAACATGTAGGGGCAAAGGCTGTATGCGGGTGGTTGGTGAAAGTGACATTTTCAAAATTTCCATGTACTGCTATGTACAATTACTCCACTGACAACAGGCACACACACACACACACACACACACACACACAGAAACAAACACACACAGAAACAAACACACAGAACCACACACACACACACACACACACACACACACACACACACACACACAGAAATACACCCCACATCTACAACAACACCAGCTGACGGTGATGGATATCTTTGTCAGTGACTTTGGCCTCTGCTGATTGCTCACCTAATAATGTGGAATATTGCCGAGATGAGAAGCTCATTGTAGACTGCGACGGCCATGTAACGAGGCTCGTGGAAGGCGGATGGTACAGTGCGCACAGCGTAGCAGAGGTACACCCCCCACAGCAGGAAGAGGAACTCAGCTGCAGAGAAGCAGAAGGACAGAGAGAGCAACACTTTTACTCGCCTCATCGCCCCTGGGAAGCACTCCTGTGTCTGTCTTAAAGAGTGCAGTGGAGCTCACTGTATGGCAGCGCCATGAACCCCTCTCTTGTAGGCTCCAACCCTCTGATGAGATGGCAGTAAACTACACTGTGTCTAAGGGGTCTTTAATTGACGGGTAAGGAACACCTTGAGGGATGTGTAACTAAAGCCCTACTCGATGGTTTAATGGCTCATTGTGAGGGTGACCTATCTAGTGTAAGTGACAGTGAAGAGGGATAATAAACAGATAGGCCTATTTGTGAGTGGGCACAAATACACTGGGAAGCAACATGTGTCTTGTTTAGCAGAGGAATAGCCACTTTTATTCGAGACGATCTAAATGTAATGTAATCAATTTTTCATTTTACATATTGAATGGCTTGTGCAAGCTGACCATTGATTTCTTTAAAAGCATCCACAGCGGTTGCTTGGGTTACAGCTTTCAACTCTGCCTAATCTCTCTCTCAGTAGTAAACACTTACTCTGCTCCTGGTCTGCCCTGCCGTGCCATGCCCTCGCTAGGGCTATTTCCAGGTGCAGTGTCTGACACCCTTGGAAAGCACATTTTTCCCTCTGGCACCACCCATGTCATTACCAATGACCTGAGTTGTTCTTTCTCCCTCTCTCTCTCTCCCTCTTCTTCTCACACACTTGTGCACACACACACACACATACACACACACACACATGTGCGCACACACATACACACATACACGCACGCACTCACATACACTCATGCACACACACACACATATGCATGCACACACGCATGCACAGACACACACACATATACACGCACATGCACAAATGCATGCACACACGCACATACTCACATACACGCATGCACACACACTTTCACTAGACCTTTCCTCACATGCACCCATACAAAAAACACATATACATTCTCACACACAGACACCCACAATCCACACACTCACACAGTCTTGAAATCACAAAACCACACGTACACCCACTCAAACCCCCCCAACCACCCACCCACACCCTTCCCATTCTGCAAGAGCAGTCTGTCAGTGAGCCTGCTACAGGCACCACAGCCTGTGTCTCGCCTGGCTCTCTGCAGACCGTGCCTCCTAGTCTTCTGTCTCCTGTGAGCTAGGATCCAATTATACAGCCTCTATCTCTACAGGGCCATAGTCCCCATTAGTCTGGCCCAGTGCCTACCCCCCACCAAACCTTTTGTTTTTTGGAGGAGTCAGGAGGGAGCTTCATGCTAATAACCATGCTTAATCATTACCAAATTAAACAACCTCATATTGTCTTTGGCAAAATAGGTATTGGGGAAAATACTAAATTATTAGTGTTATGTAATAACAGCAATTTGCAACTGCGGTGTCTGTTAGGTCAATAAGTACAGCCAAATTTGTTCAAAAAAATAATAAAATTATTCACCCCAACACAGCTCTTTCAACTATAATGGCCACAAAAATAATGAAAGTAGCTGAGAGGACCATATCAGAAATAACATACGAAATAATAGTGTTGCTCCAGAGAAAGACATTACCAACAGCCATCATGTAGTCCCAGCGATCCAGCAGACACATGCTGAACTGCAGGCCCTCGGGGGTAACACCCACGTCAATGAGGGTGCGCTGCCAGTCCGGGTGCTGGATCACCGCAGAGGTCCAGGCCACCAGGAACCAGCAGACCACCAGCAGGATGATGCCCAGCAGACGCAGAACTCTGCAGCTGGTCATATAGGGGATCCGCTGCGCTGTGCGTGACAGGAACACCTTCAACACCCTGCGGGGACAACAAGAGAGAGGGAAAGAGAAGATTGCTGAGCCGTGTCATCCCATACTGGGGCGTGACATTTTTTAAGGCAGCTTACAGCAGTGCAGACTCTGAAATGGTGGTGGAGAAAATGTTTGTGATAGTGTATATTCTATAGTTCTATTAGACAGATGTTTCTATTTTGTTTATTAACTTCTTTTATTTTCATTTCTCTTTTCTGTCTTTTTTCTTTCTTTTTTCTCTCGTTCTTTCTTTTGTCTTTCTTTCTCTTAGAGAGGTAGGTATGGACAATTTTAGGGACTGTCACAGTGCAGAAATCATAAATGGGCATTGGCAATACAGCCAAAACTTACCTGTACAACTTCAAAGTCACGGTCCCGTAGACAGTAGCAAAGCCGAAAAGCCGGACCCACCTCAGCAGAATGCAGCGGAACACGCTCGGGTGAAAGTACATTATCATCACCTATGGGAGGAGAGCCATGGTGACTAAGCCCAATTATTCCCCACACAAGGCATAGAGACTTGCTCCACTATCTCTTCCAGAAGACAGAATCAGGAGAATATTTGACCACAGGCCTTCATTGCCCTGTCATCTCTTCCTTTCATGTCTTTTAGCTTTTTTGTTGGCTAGTGCTCAGCACTGCACTATGAACAAAGTAGTGGCCAAGAAAAAGAAGCTGTTTGCGTGGCCACTGCATATGACTTTTGATATCACTTGATAGCTCTTGAGCTTCTCTCTTACAGCTTATAGCAGTAATGCTCCATGATAAACAGACACCATGACCCAGTAAAATATATTTAGTTTAATCACTCAACATCAGCCTAGTAACAGTAGTTACATTGTAATTTTTAAAATATGGACAAAAATGGCATGGAATGTGGATAACCATGCTTAAAGTATTTATAAGAAATTCAGATCAGACTTATATGTTTGGCATATCACCTAACATCTGGAATTGTAAAATAGCCTGAGATATGAACAGTTGGTAAACTCTAGCCCTACAAGATTATCTTCAACCAATCAGATCCAGGCCATGAATGTCATTTATGTGTTCTGAAAAAGCATGACTTGCTGGTCGACAAGAAAAATTCCAAATAGCTGCCATGCCGCAATTGCCAACTGTGCCTTTCACTATTGATTGGGCAATTAGAGAACTACCTTGGGTGCGATTGAGAGGGGAATGTGCTTTTCTCATTAGAGCGGCAGGGCTTTATAAAAGCCTAGTGAACACTCAAATCTCCTCTCTGTGCTCCTGTGGGGGGCATTAAACTGCGGAGATCACCTGCATATGCAAGCACTTCCACATCACAAAACCCCAAATAAATCCAGCGGTATGTCTCCTTCCCAATTTTTTTGTACTTCTAGAGACGCATAAATGATTTGCGAGCCGGCAGAACTCCTCCATAATTGAAGGAAGTGACAGCTACATCTGTGCCTCTCTCTCCCGGTGGAGAGCAACCACTACATCTGCCACAGCCACAGTGAGCATCCTTATGCACAGGCAAGGAACTCGCCCAGTCAGTGTAATCAAACACTGCTGCTGCCGCCACAGCCGCTGCTGCTGCAACGCCACAACACACAGCTGCCGCTTTCCTACACCCAGCAGAAAGATTCAATTAGCTCGCAGCTATAGCCAGGCAGATTAATAGGCCCACATGCACAAGCACTGGCAAAGGCTTTCGGCAGTCATTATGTTTGGGGACGAAGATAAGGGCTCATTATCCAAAGTCATTTAAGTGTGATGCCAGGATATAACTCTCATCGTGCGAGGGAGAGTGAGAGAAGAAACATCCAGCTGACAGGGAAGAGTGGAAATAAACAACAAAGTGATGTCAGAAAATTCAGGATGGCAGAAAAGGATATAATGATGGTGCTTACATAAGCGTGTTTACATTTAGTGTGAGCCAGCTCTTATGCATACTACCATAAAACGATTTCTACTGGTGCCTTGAATGCAAAGTTTAGCTACATTTTTGAATAGGGAGGTGATAAAATTAATTTCAAAATCAATTAAAATAGCCAGTGATAACATCAAGATGTAAGCAGCGAAATTAAGAATGAATGAAGAAGAAGAGAATATTTTCCATATGTATAGTATGTAGTAAATGTAGGCCACTGTTTCTCTTGCACTGATGCATGGTGTGACCGGACCCAGCACTGGTGAGTGACCAGAGACATAGAGGTGGCCCTCTTTTCTACTACCACCTCCTTCTCCTCCCCTTTCTAACACAAGCACACACACACACACACACACACACACACACACACACACACACACACACGCCACTCAAACACACACATCGCTCAAACACACACACAGACACACACACACACACATCCCCCCTTTCATTAATTAATCAACAGATTTATTTTTAAACAAGTTGCACTAGAACTTGATGGACTCGTTAAAAATGAATAGAACACCACCGTGGAGACTGCTGCACTAGGCGGTGCACGTCATGGCAAGAGCAGAGGGAAACCAAGGCAAAACTCCATCCAGTCAGAGCATCTTAGTGCATGTACATAAATGAGCAGCTTTGCCCCCTACTCTCTCTGATGGGGTAGCAAGGTGAAGACGGGATGACTATTTTTGTCTCTGAGCCCTAGGAAAGGGGAAAAAATCACTAGGAGGAACCACCATTTCAGGGCAAGTTGCCTTGTTTAAGTCCGAGTAGGGAGAAGATTATACTGCTTTAAGGCATGTGTTCAGCATTTCCACTTCCAGTTTTATGACTGCAGTTTGGGTTCTGGTGCGAGGACATGAAATGAACTAAAATGTCTATGACTGTGCATGCATGAAAAAGGCATGAAGAGTCTGTGGTATGGTTAATCATTCAACCAGGAACTCAAAATGTCTCCCTGCTGAAGTTAAAACATGCATATACAGCTGTGCTATTGAAAGTAAAATATGTCATACCATTATCCTTGCTTTATTCTATTAGTTTAGCAAACACTTTTACTTATAGGTTTGTGGGAATGAGAGTGTAGTCATTATTTGTGCTTCCTTGAATATTGCAGATTTTTTCAGTATTTTCTTCTGCATTGTTACTATCTCCCCTCTCCCCAGGTCTCTCTCTCTCTTTCTTTCTCTCTCTCTCTCTCTCTCTCTCTCTCTCTCTCGCTCTCTGTTCCTGTCTCTCTCAGGCAGAGCTGTTGACAGATGCAGATGGACTGGGAGGTGGGCAGAAAACCTTGCAGTACTGCACCACAGACACAAAAAGTTTGGAGAGAGAGACAGACGGACAGGGAGATAGTTGGGCAGAGAGAGCAAGACAGAGAAGGAGGTATGGAGGGAGTGAGAGATAACATAAGCACTCACTCCCATGAGACTGAGAGTGGGAAACAGGACACAGGACCTATTTGCTGCAGAGTGAAAGAGTGAACTCTGTTTATCAGGGACACTCTAACTACGCATTTGAATCAGAGCACACAGACACACATTTTCACCATTCCATCAGAGAGAAACAGAGCAAAAGATGGTGAGAATGAGGGCAAGAAGAGAAAAAATGGTGAAAGGGGCAGGCGTTGTGAGAGCTCCATTGGAGAAAGAAACTAGCAGGTGCTTGGCAGATCCTGTACAGGTCGACCCTATATGAACTGCCCTGTCTCTCTCCCCAGCAGATTTGGCCTGACTTAGGGAAGCACATAGAGCATGGAGCTGGGGAGATGTGGAGACACAGGGACAGTCATCAGATCAGACTTTTAATCCCCCGACCACGCTCCACTCTTCTGAGCCACAGCAGTCACAGAGTGGCCTCCAGCCATCCGACCCTCTCACCATGGGAGGATCAAGACAAGCTGGATGTGGCATGTCAAGCTGAGGAAAAACTAGCGTAGGCTGGAGGGGTAGTGTTGGATGGGTTTTAGGGGGAAGGATATGAAAATCAGCGGGAATCCCTGTGGAGGCTGCTCCACTTCGGGAGTTTTACAGCCGTGAGTCTTCAGGCCGTCTGGGCCTCTTATCAGAGCGCTTCCCCTGAGGCTGAGAGACTTCTACCCGTCACAGTGAGAAAAAAAGAGAAGAAGAAGAAGAAAAAGAAAAAACCTGCAGTAGCCAGAACTTGAATATGAATGTATGCCTGCCCAGGAAGTCTCACAGTGGCCCTTCAATAGAAAGATTGGGAGAACAATCGTAGTCTCACTCTGATATGTGACTCAGCACAACTTAAAGGAAGATGTGAACTTCAGCTGCTGGCAGATACACCTGCATGCCTTTTCTGCTCTTGCACAGCATTTTCCAAGTTACATTCTCTGAATAATTGATTAATTGGTAACATAAATGGAGTATGAAATTTAACACTTACGGGAAAGTACAGAAGCAGGGCCCCACATAAAATGGCCTCCAGCAGAACCAAACCAGAGGCTCTGATTCTCTGTGAGAGAGAAAGAATAAATAGCTTAAGCTTTAATGATATGCTGTCACACAAGAACAGACTTTTCTTTAAAATCTTGCATAAGAGTCTAAGAAATAATAAATATAAATATAATCACTATATATTTCGTCTGTAGGGAAGTTTTTATTCTCACTGCCCATTCTCAGTAAATTTCTTCACCTATAACATCATACAGAAAATGGAACTGGGATCTTCACAATATGTAGTTTTAGATTATGCATGAGTGACTGATGAAATGCAACTGACTTGTTTCAATTGCTGTAGTCTGCTGCAGTGTGAGGTTCCATGCACTGCACTGTACTGTACTGTACCTTGTTTCGGCGGAAGTGGTAGACTACCACCATGCCGATGAAGTCCAGGAGCATGCAAAGGCCCTGGAATGAGGCGATGGCCAGCCGCAGTGAGCCATCCTCCTGGGCCAGACAGGGGCTGTCGTCTCTGCAGAAGGGGCAGCCCTCCTGACACGGCAGGCACTTCCCTGACACCTCTGATGACTCCTCTCGATGAGAGCCACGCCCTTTACCTGGTAATAATTATAATAGTGACTAAACTGACTAAACATAAAAGACTGTGCAAAAATGCTGTGTGAAGGTAAAAAAAGTATAAGGGTCCACAAACAACTACTGGCTGACACCATGCAACTGAGCCTTTCTTGCACACCACTCTAAAAATGATTAAAATCGTGTCAACATCTTAAGGGGAAGGGAGGTATCACGCCTAAGAGGTAATGAGTGCCTTTTGGCCTGAGGACATTATTGGAGCCACTGCTAGCTGCTTTTAGGCTCAAGTAAATAACCACACCTCATGCAGATGTGGCACACACTCTCCATATTTATTTTCCTAAATCACTTAACCATGTAATTAGCTTCATGGAAAAAAACAAAGGCACAATTGCCTCCTAATTACATGTGTTACTGTTTCTCCCCAGGGCATTTTTAATCAGGAGTGGTGCTGACCCAGAGGCAATTATGCCAAAGTAATCCCCAAATGGTGTTTGCAATGCTGAGTGCGAGTGTGAGTGTGTGTGTGTGTGTGTGTGTGTGTGTGTGTGTGTGTGTGTGTGTGTGTGTGTGTGTGTGTGTGTGTGTGTGTGTGTGCGCGTGTGTGTGTATGTCACTAAATCTTAATTTTTCTCCTCTTCACCTGTGAACCCTGGACGTAGGTTGAGGATGAATCGCTGCGGTCGGATCAGGATTCATGGCCCCACTCTAATGTGGGAGCCAGGAGCCAGAGACTAATACATAACCATATATTTCAGTGTGCAGAGCACAGCGTCTCCTGTGCATGACAGGCAGACATCAAACAGGTCTGCCTAACCGAGACATGCACTTGATGTCTGCTCCTGAGCTGTGTGCTTCCTGTGCCCGTCCTGGAGACACTGTGGTGCCATGGGATGATGTCAGATAACCCTCTAACAGCTCAGTTCAAGCTGCCAGATGAAGCCTCATTCCCACATCTTCCATCAGGCCTCTCACTTTTCAATGCAAATCAAGTCCTTTTTTCCCTAGCACTGATATCACTTCATTAAGACGCAACAGAGTTTGAGTGGTGAGTGGTGAGTCATTGGCTATTTTTGGTTCTCTTCACGCCTGTGAGTGCACTTGTGAGCTGGGCAGGGCTTGAGGAATTCCCACGGCAACAGTCAAAACATTGACATTACAGAAATATGACTTCATTTCTACCAGCATTTTATCACTTCCTTGGTGGAAAACTCAAATGCGATGCCCCTGTTTAATTAGCCTGAATATAACAAGTGGCTCTTGGCACCAGTGCATCAATAAATCATCAAGGAGGTCAATTTTTGACCCAGTGAAGCCTCTATCCTCTCCATAGTATGGCTGTAGCACATGTCAGTTTAATGTCACGTGGTTTTTGGGTCTGTGATGTAGGTTGACTAGTTGGACAGCGACATGAGTGGATGTGATTGACTGCAGGAGGAGGAACAGGCTGCACTGTGGCTCCCATGTGCTGCCCTAGATCACAGACATCGTAGATAAGAGGAAAAGCCCGAGACACATACACACACACACAGAGGAAAGGATTTTTTTTAATTCCCCTCTGTCCTCATGTGCATGTACTGCATTCCTCTTCCTTTTATCTCCCCCCAAACCCCCCCCAAACCCCCTACCCTAATCTCTTTATTTCTTACATACAGTATGCAGAAACCATTTGCCATGGTCCAGTGGGATTGCCCAGTGCCTCAGTTCTCCATGCCTCTGCTCTGTGCAATCTCTGAACCGTGTCATGCCTCCTTTGGCCGGTCATCTGCGTCCATTGCTGACCTCCAGAGGACGTATCACAGACAGGGGAGCTCCCACTCAGAGAGGAGAAAATGAGATGGCTGGACTTGGCTGATGCCCTGCTAGGAATAGCCCACAGCTCAAGCTGTTTGATTGGACTGAGCCTGGACTAAATGAGCAGCTCTCATCTAGTCTGAGAAGTAGAGACCCAGCAGCCGGATTCCCTACTGTGAAACCCTGTGAAAGACTAATGCAATTTATAATAACTTAGGAGAGGTGTACTCTGTCATGGCACAAATGCAGCAAAATGAATGCTGTAAAATGTAATCTAATGTAAAGAGCTTTCCTTTAAAGTGTGAGCTAGTATCAAAGTTGACTGATCCAGCTTGTAATTAAGCCATGAAGGAGTGTTGAAAACAGATCAATAGCTTGCCTTGCCATCTATCACCAGCCATAACTGTCACACTCGTGCATTCCGCAGGGCAGAGCTCAAATTGGCATCATTAGCGCTCGTTAACTCTGTTGGCCCTGTGAGTAAATGTACACTCTGTGAAGTTAATGATCTGTGTAAAGCTGCCCAAATCTCCTCTGCTCTATCCCTGTCCTTCTAAGAGCCTCCAGTGCCCCTAAAGTTGGTTTACTCTAAAGTCCCCCCGTTCCAATTAACTCCTCTGTCATAGTGCACTCAATTTGAAATGAGGAATGATGTATTAGGAGTTAGATGGAGTGCAGGTGCTGCGATAGATAGATAACACGTGGTATTGTCATGTGTAATAATTGAAGAATGTCTGAAAATTTGACCCAAGGGCCTGAAATCTTTTGGTCTCATTTGTGCAAATATTACACAAAATGTTGATTTAGTGTTGATTCTGTTAAATGCTGGTAAATGCACCGTGGTACTATAAACCCACTCTATTTCTGCCTCACTTAGAGCATTTAAACTGCACACCTCACATTACATAACATCAGCAACGGCTGGAACACAAAGCCCTGAAAGTCCACTGGGGAACAAAATGGAGATTCAGTGTCTTTCTCAAGGACATTTTGACACACAACAAGGAGCTACCTGGCACAAATTATGGACCCTTGGATTCACAGTTGATCACCATGCCTCCTGAGCCAGTTCAGAAAACCACAGTCCCTCCATTTCAACAGTGGCATCACATGTGATGCATTTATAAGTGTGTGTCTGTATGGTAGGAGGGGGATGGGCTAGGTGTGTGTGTGTGTGTGTCTGTCTGTCTGTCTGTGTCTGTGTGTGGGTGTCTGTGTCTGTGTGTCTGTGTGTGAGATGAGAGACACTGGGT